>CM028135.1:14585000-15785000 GCA_016271365.2 Neoceratodus forsteri | reverse complement strand
AATCCCCAGCAGGAGCACTCTGACCACCTTTTCCTCCATTTCCCCTTCCATGTCCCTCATCCTTTCTACCGCCCTTCCACCCAGCTGGCTCCTTGTTCCTCCCCTATCTGTGTGCCACATGCCACCCGCCTCCTTATTTACCATGGCCACTCCCTCCCTCCAATCCTATGCCTCTCCCTCCCAGTATCCTTCTGTACCTTGTTAATTCCCCTCACTGCTCACAACTGGTCCTTCTCCCCATCTGCTAAACTAGCCTGGCTCATCCTCCTTCCTTCCTGTCCCCATTTAGTTCCTCCTTGCTCAGTCAGTGCTCCCCTGGCCTACCCCTCAGCCTCTTTACTGAATCCTCCTTGTACTTCTGGTCCTTCTTTACCTCTCCCAACTGGTCTCTCCTTCCTGCCTCTCCTCTTCCCCCTGCCCCTCCTGCTCCAATTCACTGCTCCTCCATTCTCCTGCATTCCAGGTCCCCCTGTTCTTCCTGCTATCTGGCCCTGCCTCCTGCCCCCACTCCCACACCCTTTCCGTCTCTAACCACCTCTGTCGTGGCTACATCCCCCCCCCTCATCCTTGAGCAGAAGAAGAGAATTGAAGCGGTTACTAAGTATAAGGTCTGATCCACCTCCCTGGTTCCAAAAGATTTATGTGCAACTGTGATTCTTCGGGAGTCCAGTTGCTGTTTACTGAGGCACTGCTTAGATGAGCTCCTCAGCCCAACAGGGAGGCATCTGTGGTGATCACCTTTTGTGGGAAGAGGAGCTTGAAAGGGAACCCCTGCCTGCAAATTTGCAGGGTCCTTCCACCATAGCAAGTTTGGGAGGAACTGCTCAGACACCAGTATTAACTTTGAAAATGTGTTGCTTCTCTGAGACCAGCGAGCTCTGAGGTTGGCTTGCAGGAGTCTCATCCTGTATCTGACCCCTGGGACTACTGCAGTCATAGAGGCAATATGTCCCAGAAGTTTGAGGAAATGTCTGGCTGGTCTTGGCTGTCCCTGGGTGAAAGAACCTGCCACGGAAAGGAAACTCTGAATTATTTCCTGTGGGAGGAAAGCATATCCCTTCTGAGTGTCCAGCTGGGCCCCTATGAAGGTGAGTAGCTGGGTGGGTTCCGGGTGAGATTTCTTGAGATTTACCAGGAAACCCAGAGACTCCAGAGTGCGTTCTGTGAAGGAAAGAGATTCCTTGACTTGGCAAGGAGACTTTGCTACTATGAGCCAGTCATCCGGACAGGGGTAGAAAGCAACATCCAATCTCCTGAGATGTGCTGCTACCACTGCAAGACACTTCGTAGAGCCTCTTGGGGCCGAGGACAGACCGAAGGGCATTGCGGTGAACTGATAGTGACCCGAAGGAAGTCTGAGCCTGAGAAACTTCCTGTGAGATCTCCTTATGGGTATGTGGAAGTAGGCATCCTTTAAGTCGAGGGAGGCTAGCCAGTCACCCTGCTGTAAGGACTGTATGACCAGTGACAGAATGACCATTTTGAATTTGGGTTTTTTCCAGATGTTTGTTTAAATATCTGAGATAGGTCACCACTCCCCAGTTTTCTTTTGTGTCAGAAAATACCTGGAGTAGAGGCCCTTGCCCTTCTCGTGGGTGAGGACCCTCTCCACTGCTCGAAAAGCCAGAATGTTTTGTACCTCCATTTCCAATGGCGGTATCTGTGATGGGGACAGAAGTCTTGACACCTGGGTACGCTTGAGGTCTGGCAGCTGCTTGAACTGTAATGACAGACCCATCTCCTCTATCTCCAGCACCCACTTGTCCGATGTGATGAGGAACCAGTGCTGAAGATAGTGAGAGAGTCTGCCTCCAACTGGAAACGGGGAGGTGACCTGGACACTCACATCAGGACTTAGACTGAAAGGCAGATGGCTGGGTAGAGGTGGCTCTTCTTTGGCCTCTTCTGCCCCAGCCTCTGAAAGACCCCCTGTACTGGCTAAAGTCAGATTGAGGATAGGGATTGTAAGGCCCAGGAACAAACTCTGCCCTTACCGCCCCTGGGACGGGATCTCTGAGGGGTGGTGGGTTTAGGCTTGGATGAATGGCTCTGCCAGGAGGCCTTGTACTCATTGACCTTTTTCATGTAGTCAGTGGTTCTGTAATCAAACAACATATTTTGATCACAGGGAAAATCCATGGCCTTGTTCTGAGTGTCTGTGGTCAGACTGGTTGTTCTAAGCCAGGCGAAGCTTCTCAGAGAGATGGCATGGGCCACCGCCATAGTGGCTGCATCATCGTTGTCATCTGCCATGTGGAATTGGTACATAGTAGCTTCCAGGGCAGTTTAACGTATCCACCAGCTCCTTCACCATAGAATCTGATCCACTGCAGGTGATAGCCTGGACAGATTTCCAAAGGGCTTTCTGGTATTTGGCTGCAAATGCCATGTAAGAAGAAAGCCTGAGAAGCAGGGAAGCTGTGGCATACATTTTCTTTGCTATAAAGTCAATTTTCTTGGAATCCTTGTCAGGGGGAAGGGCGATAAGGAGACTCCAGCTCTCTCACAAGCTGCCTGCTGCACTATACTCTCGTGGCTAGGGTGTGCAGACAGGAACTCGGTACCATTTTTAGACAATTTATATTTTCTCTCAAGCCACTTATCAACCCCTAGTACTGAAGTGGGGTGTTGAAGCACCTTCATGGTATTTTTTCTAAATGCATTATAGATAGGGACGACCAGGGTCTTTGAGGATGAAAGACCGTTCATCTCCCTGTAATCTTCGTCTTCATCGACATCCTGGTTGGGCTCCTGCATAGGGAGGTCCAAGTTGTCCAGTATATTTTGTATAAATGTAAACATAGAGGAAGGATCCTCGTGGTCACCCGGGGGATCCCCAAGGTGAGGGTCCAGGGACTCCTGGGGCTCAAGGCCCTCAAAATCCATGTCAGGGCATCATAAAATTGATCATCATCTGCGTCACCCTCACAGTCTACAGAAGAGAGAACTGTGGAAGTGTGCTTGCCAGACTTAGTAAATCGAGGACCCATCTTTTGAAGGGTCTGAAACAGTTGCCATGCTTTTTCCATATCTTGCACTGACGGAAGAACCTCCGCAGTTTGTGTTTCGTTTTTTCTGTATGCTTTAAGCTGCCTGTTGTCTCACTATTGGCTTTCCCAGGAGCAATGGGAGCATATCTGTCTTGACAGAGTTTCTTTTTAGCCACTTCATCAGAGGCTTGATCAAGATTCCTTTTTTCGTCACTCTTATTTTTCAACTTGTGAGGAACTTCATCTTTGGAAGCTTTACTTTTTGGCTGGGATCTGGAGGGTTCCTCAGCACCTCTGC
The DNA here is from genome assembly GCA_016271365.2 of Neoceratodus forsteri. Taxonomy (NCBI): domain Eukaryota; kingdom Metazoa; phylum Chordata; order Ceratodontiformes; family Ceratodontidae; genus Neoceratodus; species Neoceratodus forsteri. The sequence continues at coordinate 15,781,712 of CM028135.1, read as the reverse complement.
TTTTGGTATTAGTACTTTTGAATGGCCCCTCATCGGAAGCCTTCGATTTATCCTCAGCCTTAATAATCAAAGGTTTGTCTGCTATGTTTGCCAATTTAAGCAAAGCAAACCAGTTCTGTACCTACAAACTGAGTGTAGGTTTCTGTGAAAATGCCACCAGCCAGTCCTGCCCCAGTTAATAAACTCTGTCTATTACCAGTGCCTTTTTTTTTGTTTTGGTTGTAAAACTGGGATATATACCAGTGCCAATCTTAATAGAAACCCAGTAATACTCAACTGCGCAGAGGTGGCTGCTGGACCCTTACGGACAGTCCTGACACAGATGATACCAAGGTCTAGTAGTATAACAAAAAAGGTTTCCTTGTAATTGCTAATCTAGAGAGAAAACCCCCAGGCACTGTTTAAGTTTGAAATCTACTGCAGCTGCCTTGCGGTAAACTCCGCAAGGTCTGAGGTAAAAAAACAAGGCAACTGTCCCTAATTCGATGGTTCCCACAAGAATTTGTCCAAAAATAAAGCAAACCGTTAAAATAAGCACCCGCGATAAAATTAGGCTTTAAACTAAATAGTTGCGGTAAAAATAAAGTCTAAATAGCGTTGTTGCACTAAAAATAAAAAATTTGTGCGGCGCTAAAGAAAAAGTAAAAGCTGTCACTCAGCACATTAAAGGAAATAATGAGGAAAACTTCACCCAGATAAGCATTAGGAGGCTGTCAACAAGGAAAGTTGGGAGACACCTCAGAGACAATATGCTCAGTCCAGCGGAGAAAAAATTCTGAAGCAGTCAACGGCTCTCACTCAGTTCACACCCCCGCCTGTCTTTTGACTGGCTTGGCCCCATGCTCATTAAATATCTCTCAAAGGCACACCTCCAGGGCAATTGCACCTAGCCAGCTAAGTGCAAAAAAGTTACTGATGCTAAAGGACTCCCGGGATAAGAAAGGGGAGTCCTGGAGACACAGTGGGCAGCAGTATGACAGCTGGAGGGGGCAGAACATTGGGGTGAAGGCTATAGGAGAGAGAAGGAAGAGGGAGGAGTGATGGTGCTGATTCCAGCAATGCAGTAGGGATAATGGTGGGTCGAGCAGAGGGCATAGAGGGTGGGAGACAAGATGGGGGAAGGACCAGGGAAGGAGGCTTCAGGGACAGGCAACATGGGGTCAATGTTCAGAATGGGGGCCAGGAAATTGGGAAGCATCTGGGGTTGGAGCATGAAAAAGGAGGCGAGGTCTTAGTTTTAGGAGACTCAATACTAAAAGGGGTGAGATGGGGAAGTAAGGGTGAATGGCATAGTCGCATCTAGGTGGAGTGCATGCCGGAAATGACAGCAGCAAGGGTGGGGCAATCTATTCTTAAGTATCAAAGAAGAGGAAGGGAGAAACTTCATCTCGTGGTGCACCTGGAAACAAATGACTTGAAGGGGAACACAGTCAAGGAGGTACAGGAGAGATTCAGAGTGCTGGGGAAGCTATGCAAGGAAGCATCGAAACATAGACTTTGATGGCAGATAAAGACTGCTTGGCCCACCTAGTTTGCCCATTTCCCTACCTACAGGATAAGCTGCAGATCCTAGTTAACCAACAGCCTATTTCTTCCTACCCCCCACAGGAATTGCCTTATGTCTGTCCCATGCATTCTTGAATTCTCCCACAGTTTTAGACCCCACACCCTCCTCAGGAAGGCTGTTCCATGCGTCCACCACCCTCTCTGTGAAGCAGGGAGCTTGGTGGCTTTCTCATAAGTTTCTCCCCATATCCAGAGCAAGTGCTGCAAGGAAGCGGAGACTAGAGGGGTTTAACACATGGCTTGGGGCCTGGTGTCACACCAAAGGGTACTGGCTGGTGGGGGGATGGGATAGAACTTGGGATAACAACACCCTGTATGCACTGGATAGGTTACACTTGAGCAAGGATGGCTCAAGAGTCTTAAAACAGGGGCTCGGGGAATCCACAGCAACCAGAGTGGATTTAAACTAGGTGTGTGGGAAGGCAAGTGGGTTGAAAGCAAACAATGGGCTTACCCCCCACACCAGTAGGAAAGAAAGGGACAGAGGAGTATTCATATAGTGTTGAAAATAAAAGAGTTCAAAAGGGGAAGGAAGGAAGGGAGGGGAGGGGCACATACTGGAGGGTGGTCTCCTTGAATGCGAAGAGCCTGGGGAACAAGGCAGTTGAACTGCAGGCCATGATGGAAGAGGGGGAAGTGGACATAGCTGCCATCACTGAAACATGGGCCATCCAATACCAGGACTGGGACCTGGTGATCCCAGGGTACAGGCTTTACCGCAGAGGCAGAGAAAAAGGGAAAAGGGGTAGCTATTTATGTGAAGGAGGGGATAAGGTGTACAATGGAGGAGGGGGGGAGGAGGGAAGGCAGAAGCATTATGGATACAAATCCAAGATTTGAAGAGCAGGAGAGTAAGGATGGGGGTGGTGTGTAGGCCACCGTCTCAGGCGGAGGACTTGGACAGAGAACTAGCAGAGCAGATAAGGAGGGTCAGTGGGAAGGGTAACACCATGATTGTGGGTGACTTTAATATGCCGGGGGGGAAGGGAGGGTTGGAGCACCCCAGCCACCTTGAACAGCAGGGAGCAGGTCCTCCTGGAGACTTTCCAGGACAGCTTCCTGGTACAGATGGCAAGGAGCCAGCCAGGTCAGGAAACACTCTGGACCTCATGCTGACTAATGGGGAGTTTGTCAGGGAACTGGGGGTGGAGGATCTGCTGGCAGGGAGTGACCATCACACAGTGTGGTTCTCAATTAACATGGGCAAGGAGGCTGCAGGAACTGGGACCAAGGAGTTAAGACTTTAGGCGAGTTGACTTTGGAAGGATGAGGGACATAATGGCCGGGCACCTAGCCAGCATCCACTCATGCATGGATGCTAACCAGAAGTGGGAAATCATCAGGTTAGGGCTCACATAGGCCACTAGCTCCTGTACAGGGACACAAAGCAAAAAGGCTAGGTCCAAGAAACCAAGTTAGTTAAGCAGGGAGGTGTTAGAAAAGGTGAGAGTAAAAACAGCAGCCTTCAGAAGATTCAAGGGATCCAGCTGGGGGCAGGGTAGGGAGGAGTACATGAAGAAATCAAAAGAAGTGACCAGAGCAGTCAGGGTAGCCAAGGCCACGAGAGAGTTTAGGCTGGCACAAGGTATCAATGAAGGGGAAAAGGATTTCTTCAAGTACATAAGGGAAAGAAGGAACTGCAAAGATCAAATTGAGTGGATCAGTAACGATAGGGGGTGGGCGGAGAAGGGAGTAGACCAGGCGGAAGTGCTCAATGAATACTTCTGTTCTGTGTTTACTAGGAAGAAGGATGGATCACTGTATCAGGGAATGGGTGGTGGGCATGGGAGGGGGTGGGGATAATGGATGGGGAAATCAAATCCCATCGGCCAGGGTACTGGATGGCCTAAGGGCCCTGCAGGTGGATAAATCACCTGGCCTGGATGGTATACATCCCAGGTACCGAAGGAGGTGGCTGAGCCAACGGCAGACTTATTCAATACCTCTCTGGGAACTGGGTGCATACCCCAGGACTGGAGGATGGTACATGTGGTGCCCCTCCACAAAAGTGGACCCAAGGATGAACCATGCAACTATAGACCAGTCAGCCTTACATCCATTTTGGGAAGCTAACCGAGACGATCATTAAGGAAAAGTTGGTAACCTTTCTAGAAGGTTAACTGCCTCCAGGACAGAAGGTAACATGGTTTGTCTCTGGCATATCCTGTCACACCAACCTGGTTGACTTTTATGACTGGGTAACTAGGGTGCTTGATGGGGGCCATGCCGTGGATGTCCTGTATCTGGATTTCAGCATGGCCTCCAATTCGGTGCCACATGGGAGGCTGATTAGCAAGTTGGGATACCAGGAAGCAGGGGCCAAAACGGTGAAATGGGTCAAGAACTGGCTACAAGACAGGCAGCAGAGGGTAGTGGTGGAAGGGGAACTCTCAACTTCAAGGACTGTAACCAGCAGAGTACCACAGAACTCTGTACTGGGCCCAGTGTTGTTTGGCATTTTCATTGCCGACATCTCACAATGGCATTAAGAACAAGATTAGTCTTTTTGTGGATGACATGAAGATTCGTGCAGTGGTGGATGACACAGAAGGGGTCGGGGGCTACAAGATGATCTGGCTAAACTTGGGTACTGGTCGGACACATGGCAGCTGGGGTTCAATGCAAAGAAGTGCAAAGCCATGCACCTGGGAGCAAGGAACCATTATCAGCTGGGGGGTACAGCTAGCCAATATGGAGGAGGAGGAGGAGAAAGATCTTGGGGTGATAACAACAGGGCAAATGAACCACTTAGCACAGTGTAGAAAAGCTGCAGCTAAAGCTAATAAGATACTGGGGTGTATTACCAGAGAGGGGAGGTAATCCTGCCTTTGTACAGGTCATTGGTGAGGCCGCACCTGGAGTACTGCATGCAGTTCTGGCACCCCCTACTTAAGGAAGGATGTTAAACTAATGGAGGGTGTCCAGCACACAGCAACCAAGATGATCCTGGAAATGGAAGATGAACCCTACGAGGAGAGGCTGAGGGAGCTTAACGTGTACTCCCTGGAGAAGAGGAGGAATAGAGGGGATATCATAGAAACCTTTAAATATGTGAAAGGCATAAACAAGATTGGTACACAAGGTATTTTTTAAGATAAAGGGAGGAAGGAACACTAGGGGGCATGGTCTGAGACTGGTGGGTGGAAGATTCAGGACAGAAATGAGAAGGCACTATTTCAAGGAAAGAGTGGTGAAAAAGTGGAATGTGCTGCCCGAAGAGGTGGTATCGTGTAAGTCAGTGGGTAGTTTTTAGAGGGGACTGGACAAGGTGAGGGGGAAGGTCACTGTTATGCAGGTGAGGGTGAGGCAGCTGCAGTGTAAGGGTGCTAGCTGCACATTTGAGCAGACTTGATACACCATATGGCCTGTATCTGCTGGCAGTTTTGTATGTTCGTATGTACTGTTTTAGTAATTCCAGTAACGAAGTCCCGGGTGGACAGCATTAGGATGAAAGACAGAAGCAGTGTTTTCAGGGTAAGGGGGTGTAATCATCCCCATTTGTACTACCTGCTAGTCAAACCTCTCAACCGTCCCTTACTAAGAGGGATGATCCTTTCGTTCTACCACTTGAAAACACTGTCCCAAATAAGTTCTGTGCACCGAAATGCTAAAACAGAAATTCATTTTAAACTTTTATGTCCTATTTACAGCAAGCCATATTCAAACCAGAGTTCTCGTTTATGTACAATATGGAGCTTGAAACACCCAGCTTGGTGTTCTACCACATTTTAAAGCACAGTATTTTATTTATTTATACTACATAGTAAACCTTAGTAGTGTATGGATTTCCATACAAAAACTCCCTGTTGTGCATGGCTGCGATGTTGCAACCACCCACACACACACACACACACACACCTTTACTATTTTTGGGAACCTGCCTCTTCCACCTCCCAAACTAATTTTTTTTAAACAAATCGACCCATATGTAGCTGTTTAGTACCACCAATGGGAACTAGGCAGGCAGGGGATTCAAGGGGAGGGGTGGGGGTTGAAATCCCATGAGGCATTAAGTCACGAGGAGTGAAGTATGGATTCCTATTTGAGTGACTGGATAGACAGTTGCTCTTTTTTTGCAGTATGTGTCTATACTTTGGTCTTCATTAGGAAATCACTTTTCAAAATCATCCCACACCCCCAGCAATCCTTACTGATGCCCTTCCATACAAATTACTGTTGCCCTTACTAAAGGAGCACTGGTCAATGTGGAACAATTATAAAAACTAATATTTCCAAACAAAAAAACAAAGTATAAATTAATATTTTTGGCACCAGGTGGTTGGTACCAGTCTTTTAGGAGCAGAGTGGGGTTTTTCGCGTGTGTGTGTGTGTGTGTTTTTGTTAAGAGCTAGTGCTGCCATTTTGCCACAGTAATATAGAATTAAAAAAGACAAAAAGGTTTATAATTGAGGGAAACCGCATACTATATTAAATAAAATATGGGCAAGCATACATAATTTGGCATGCGTTCCTATCTCAAGGTTGAGATGAAGCTTCACTCTTGGTCCACATGATGTTATTCTGCACCAACACAATGGAGAAAATTATCCACGTACCGGACAGTGTTTAAGTTTGCAGTGACAGGAACTCGGCTTCGTCTCAAGTACAGACAACTGAGCCCCACAAAGAACCACAACAGTGATACAGAGGGTCACGTGTGGACCAGGACTGGCATGACTAGAGCCAGAGAGAGAGCAAAACCAAAAAGGAACAGAGAGACTACGGCTATAAATACCTATGTGTATATGACAGAAAAACTAAGAAATGTTTGAGTGCTTGCAAGACATTTCTTCCTACAGAACTGGTCACGTGGCAAAGGCCATAAAAATCCGATATTCTGCTATATGCCAGAAAACTTATGACAGTAAATACACTTCAACACTATCCGATGAGTGGGTAATTTTCTCCACTGTGTTGGTGCAGTCTGACTTGAGGCCTTCTGGAGCAGATCCCTCCTAGTTTCTGCTTTTACTACAGGTGCAGGAAGGCCACAACAGCATTGATGATATCCATATGGCTTTATCTCAACCCCTCCACAGAAACATAGCCTTGCTAAGTATGGTTGCCCAGCATGCAGCAATACACATCAAGGTGTGGTACATCATAGGGTACGGTCACGCCCTGGCTGCTTTGTGACACATGAGGGCAAAGGCCAAGTGTCTCATACAACCAAGAAGTGACTATATCTCATGATGACATACAAAACCCAGGACCACATTAGTAGTATGCAACAGATTTATTTTTTTATGTATTAAAAGGTAAAAAAATATATATATTTTGATAGTGTTTTCCGAGTATTAGATACCCTAAAAATAGCTGGCCCAGTGGTGTGGACGCCTTACCTCCTCCCATGCCAGTAACCCAGGTTCGGGAACAAGTCTGAGTGCCCGGGAGGCATGGTGCTACTGCAAGGTAGCTCTCCTCTCCCAGGGAGGGACGTGGCTTCCTCGGCTCTTGGCTGCCACCCAGTGGAGCCAATAAGGGAGTTAGACATTAGGCCAGGTGGGAGGAAGGGGCAGTCACCAGAGCCACGGAGCGCATGCACAACCATATTCTGGGATCCTGGGATAATGGGGGAGGGAGAAAACAGAAAATGGGGCAACAGGGCAGGCTCAATGAAGCCCTGAAAGGGCGGACTGCGATCTACAGTGGGAGGACCGCAGCTTGCTTGCCCCAGATCCCCAATGGTAAAAAGCTACATAGAAAAAAAAAACACTTTTCTGCCACCTCCTTACCTAAACTTTATGACTCTCTTGTGCTTATCCCAGGCTTCTTAAAATCCCACCAGTTTTCACCCTCACAACCTCCGCTGGAAGACCGTTCCAGGCATCCACCACCCTTTATGTGAAGTATTTCCTCACATCTGTCCTAAACCTACCCCTACAGCTTCATATCGTGGCCCCTTGTTCTAGAGCACCCTTTCTTCTATAAAATACCTCCCGCTTGTAGCTTATTCACCGCTGTGAGTATATAAAGATCTTGATCATATCCCCCCCTACTCTCCTCCAGGATGTACATGTTTAATTCCTTTAGCCTCTCCTCATAGGACATTTGATGCAGACCCTGTACCATTTTGGTAGCCCTCCTTCGGATGGCCTCCATCCTATGTCCTTTCTGAGATGTGCCCTCCAAAACTGGACACAGTACTCCAGGTGGGGTCTTACTAAAGACCTATGTAGTGGCAATACCACTTCTCTCTTCCTGCTGGTTAATACCCCTATCTATACATCCCAGCATCTCACTAACTCTCCTGATTGCTTTGTTGCATTGTCTGGCCACCTTCAGGTCATCCAGTATGATTACCCCCACATCTCTTTCCTGCTTGGTCACTGCTAGTATCTCTCCCTCCATTTTGTACTGCACGTCTGCACCCCTGGGTTTCTGTGACCCAAGTGCATTATTTTGAACTTTTTTTGCATTAAACCTCAGCTGCCAAACCTTTGACCACTCCTCCAGTCATTTCAAGTCTCTTTCCATCCTTTGCACCCCCTCCAGAGTGTTCACCCTGTGGCAGATCTTGGTGTCACCTGCAAAGAGGTAGACTTTCCCTTCCAGTTCCTTTGCTATGTCACTAATGAAAACATTAAAGAGGACTGGCCCCAGTACTGATCCCTGCGGTACCTCACTGGTCACTCTCCCCTCCTCAGAGCGAATTCCATTTACCACCACCCTCTGCCTCCTAGCCCCTAACCAGTTTCTTACCCAGGTTACCACCTTATCGACCACCCACACGATACCAACTTGTTTATCAGCCTCCTATGTGGAACGGTGTCAAAAGGCCTTGCTGAAGTCCAAGTAGGCCATGTCCACTGCCCCCCTTCCCACCCCAATACAACATCCTGGTTACTCAGTCAAAAAAAAATCTATCAGATTTGTTAGGGATGACCCACCCTCTGTAAAGACATGCTGCCTCAGGTCCTGCAGTCCACTAGATTGCAGATGTTCCATGATTCTTTCCATTAATACTGTTTCCATCAATTTCCCTACTACAGATGTCAGCCAGGTGTTCCCTGATTTTTTCCTTTAATCGCACTGCCATCAGTTTCCCTACTACAGATGTCAGGCTGACAGGCCTGTAATTTCCCGCCTCCTCCTTACTACCACTTCTGTAAAGCGGGACTACATCCACCCTTCTTCAGTCCTCCGTAAACATACCAGTCTCCAGTGAACTGCTAAACAAGTCTGTCAGGGGTGCAGCTACTGTAGCACTTCCCTGAATTTCTTTAACCCTCTTGGATGCACTCTGTCTGACCCCATGGCTTTGTCCACCCTCAGATTAGAAAGTGCTTTCCTGACCCTCTCCTCAGAAAAAGGACTGGTGTTTTGCGTGGCATTCTGCTACGCTATACTAGCTATATCCTTTGTTTTTTGTGTGTATGTATACATTTAAAATAAGTTGCATTTTGACCAGTAGGTGATGCTGTTTTGAAGGATATGGTGGACTGTGGGGTGGAAGGATCAAAACAAAAGTTGCCTGTGACATTTCCTCAATCATATGTGCTCATGATTAATTATGGGTAAGAAGATGACAGCCAATCAAGTTGTTGGATTCTTTCTATCTAGTACACAAATAATAATACATTCTAGTATGCAATATATCATATGATATTATCACGTCTTGAGTGTGCTGAGGCACGAGGCAAAGCTTAATGCCTTAAACCACTCAAGAAATAACAATATCCCATGACCACAGCCTGGAGTGTAATACTTCAATTTTAAAATGTCCCAGAGTGTTAGGAAATGTTTGAACCAGGACAATATACTGAGGTACATCACATGTCAAAGGCTGTTTCAGACAATCAGATCGCAGAATTTCTCCCATCCATTTTATAATTAAGCAATAATGCATGACAGGGCATGTTTTATGAAAGCAATAAGACATGATAGGGTGTGGGTTGTTGATTGATAACAGCATGCCCCCAGGTGCGTTGTTAGGCACGAGGTGCTTGCGCCGAGTGACTACAGCTGCTGGGTAGTGCTCTTACCAATCAACAACCCACACCCTGAAGTGTCTTATTGCTCTTATAAAATGGGTAACGACTATTTCTATAACAATCAAACAAAACTCTGGACACATTATTAAAGATTAATAACAGTATGTTATTTTATTTAAATATGGTGAAAAAATAGTCTCCAGACTAGGGTAGAGGAGTGGTAAAAATTGATTGAACAGCAACTCACTGAAAAATGCTAAACTAATGAGTTTTTTTTTTTTTAGTTGTTTAACCAGGAATAACACACTAAGCTGAAAGCTTTTTTACAGGAGCGACCTGGGAGCACAAAGAAGTTAAGCGACTTGCTCAGGGTCACACACTATGCAAGTGGAAGCTATGGGATTCAAACTCAGGTCTGGTCTGCTGGATGTCACCAGATTTGCAGCTCAGAGCCTTAGACCACTCCGCTATACTACCTCCTATAAGTTGGAGGGACAGCAGTGCATTACTGGAGCAGTTTGGGTCTGCCTCTGCCTATGTAACTGTGTTTTCCCACATTTTCTCTTTGTTTAAAAAAGTATTAATTAACTTTGTTTTATTTTTTATTTAAGGTAGTTTTATTTTTCGGGCCCAGCTGTAGGTTTTTCAGTGCAAAGGTAGCAGCCATGTTTGTGATGGAAGATCAGTTCTGGTTGCAGAAGGACTGATTTGCTCATTGTGTGATGTGGTTTAGGACCAGGATGACTGTGTGTACATAGAGATTTAAGGTACAGTCAGCTGATGTCTCTTGGCCAATGAGATTTCTAGATTTTTTCTTTCCATTTTATAATATAGGATATCATCACACTCCGCGTGCGTTGTGAGGCACAAGGCAAAGCTGAGTGCCTTACACACCTGGGAAGCGACGATATCCTAGCTAAAACATATCCTAGATTTTTTTTTAAGTTTTTAAACTGGTGAACAAACTTTAAAAGATAAAATAATTCATTTTAAGAGGAACACCGAGAGCTAAATGAAGCATCAGGCTGCTACCCTCTGAGCATAGTTGAATTTATGATCGCTTGTAACCTTTGGTGACCTTAACTCTGTGAGCGTCTTATGCCTTAAATGTTTTTCCCCTCTAGAAATCCCTGTAGGGTTATCGCTTCATGGCTTTGCTTCCGCTACACCTTACTCATCCTGCTGTCTTTTACATATTGCTTAATCTGTGGCTCTTATTCCCCTACCCTGTACCATTTAACTGCCCTATTTTATCTTCGTATTCCCTTTCCACTGTATTCCACTCTTACTATCTCTTTTTTCTGTCCCCTAACTCTCTTCCCTGCCGTAGACTATCCCTTCAGGGGCTCCCTGCCCCTCAGGTGGGAGAAATGCGGATACTGGGCAGTTTTCACTTCCATAGCCGCTGCCTCAGACACCTAGACCGGACTCCTTACTAGCAAGGTGCGGCATTGCTGATACCCAATTGGAAAGCAAGCGCTTTTCTGCTCGGGCGTCTGATTGGCTCCTGCAGTCTGCTCCTGCGTCTACCTCAATACTAAGCTAAAGTCTAATTTTCTGTCTAAAACTTGGACAAAAAAAAAAAAAAGAGCTGTACCTACTTATTGCCTAACAGTTATGACCTCTATTTTTTCGCCATTTAGCATGTCAAGAGTTGGGACTCTGTTTGATTACACTCCTTTCTGAATTTCTGTGGTTGGGCCAGTCTTTAGGCGTCAAGGAATGCCCGATTCTGTTGTCTTGCTGTTTTGGTCCTCCCGCTGGTTCAGATGTTCCATTGTCCATGGCCCAGTACTTAATACCGACCCCTTCCTCAATCCCCTGCCAAGGATATGCTCTCCACGGGCTCCCGGCCCATAGTTGTGGGAAACCCGGGCACCAGGCGGCCGGCACTGCCTCTACAGATGCCTGAGAACCTAAGCTTCGACTCCCCATTAGCAAAACATGGCATTAGCAGCCATCCATTCGGAACGTGAGCGCACTTTGGCGCTGGCTTCCGATTAGTTCCTGCAGTCTGCTTCTGTGTCCGTTCCAAACCAAGCACAATTCTGATTTCCATGCCGAAATTTGCCAAAAAAAGAGCTGCAATTACTTTTCTCCTTGACTGTTAAGACCCTTATCTTTCTTTTTAGGGTGTTACACTTAGGGATGCTGTGTGATTACACTACTTTTGAAATTCTGTGCTTGCATCAGCTCCCTACACGAGCGGCCGATCATCACTTCTCCCTACCGAAGTTCCTACTAAGCCTCATCTTATGTCCTCCTTAAATATTACAGAAGCACTCTGAACTGATATGACTGATGTAACATTGAGTACTTACTTGCATTAAATTGTTTTTTTACTTGTGTTATCTGGCTCTATTATAAATATCTCTGTATGCAGCATTGTACCACTGGACCTGGAGGTAACCAGGTTCATCTTGTAAATGAGCTTGCTCAATGATGTTCGCCTGGATAATATTTTGATTGATTAAAGTCACATTAAGAGGTGCTGAAGCCAGGTATGACTGTTGCCAAACAGGTGGAGTTAAAAAAAAAACTGTCTGCAGGAACTAGTTTCTATCTGGGATTTTATGGTTCAATATCATCACAGACATGGGTAGAGAATGCTCTCAACCAAACAGGTTACAGCATTATTTCATTCTGTTCGTAATATGCCCAGGAAGGCACACAGATACAAGCAGCTCAGTTCCAGGTGTATACATTGGCCCAGATATTCAAAGGGGCTGCACTGGTAGCGATATTTAAAGGGGGCAGGTTGTGCGGTGCAACTCCTGATGCGCCGGGGCGCATTGGTAACGCATGCAGCACAGATGCAGGGGGCGTGCCTATGCATATGCAGCACATCCCCAATATTCAGCCCGGGATGTGCAGCACACATGCTGGCGCAACTCTGCATTGCACTGCACATGGGGGCTCAAAGTTGTGCCCGTGAGGAGTGGGAACTCCCGGCCACCCACAGGCGGGCCGCTGTATTGCAGGGCGCAACACAGAAGCCGCCAGTCATGGGTGGCCACCCACCCACCAAGTACACTGTCCACAAGCACACACATATCCCTGGTTGTCCAGTGGACCCCCTCCCGAATCCTGATAACTGTTATGGTAGACTGGCCCTGGTAGTCTAGTGGGCCCCCTCCCTCCCATGTCCCTGATCATTGGAATATTATCGTTACCCATGTCCCTGATAGTCTAGTGGTACCCCCCCATTGCCGCAATCACGGTACAGCGCCATTTCATCTATTCCTGGTGATCCAGTGCCCCCCGTCATTGGCTGGCGGCTGCAACCCACCCGCATACCACCCGCCGAATGACAGTTATAGTATGGGCTTTAAGTCCATTGGTCCACAGTGTGAACCAATGGGCTTACAGGGCATACTGTATTACACAGTCCCGAATATGTGAATGACTTCATTCACATATGTATGACAGTCTAGTACAGTATGCCCTGCAAGCCCATTGGTATAAACTATGGACCAATGGGCTTACAGCCCATACGCTGTCATTCGGCAGGCAGTATGTGGGTGGGTTGCAGCCACCTGTTGATGACGGGGCAGGGTGGGCAAGGGAGCGTGTGGGTGGGAGGGTAGGGGCATACCTCTCAACTGTCCCTGATTTTCAGGGATGTCCCGATTTTGCCTCAAAATTTTCCTCTGTCCCTCATAAAATTTGTGTTTTTGTGACAGAACAATGGGGATTAAAAGCACAAAATGATGTCAGACATAAAAGTTACAGACTTGTTCTTTTCAGAAAATGCATCTTAACACAAATCCTTTCATTCTATCAGCTTTCTGAGTGAATAGTACCAATTTTTAAGATGTGTCCCTCATTTTGGGTCTTTGTCCCTGATTTTTTTTAAGCCTAGTCCCTGATTCATGAGGCAAGAGGTTGAGAGGTATGGGTAGGGGTGCCACTGGATCACCAGGAATAGATGATATGGCGCTGTATCACGATTGCGGCAACAGGTGGGGGGGGTACCACTGGACTACCAAGGACATGGGTCACAGTAATATTCCAGCAATCAGGGACACGGGAGGGAGGGGGTCACCAGACTACTAGGGCCAGTCTCACATAAGTTATCGGGAATCGGGGGCACTAGACTACCAGAGCTATCAGTCGAACTTTGTACCACGTGATCACGGCTATGGGGCAGGGGATGCCCCGGGATTCCCACAGCACACGTCATGCTGTACAGGGCTCCAGGCGCAAGCCATGCAAATAGAGCCATAATGACATGCAAATGGCTTTATTTGCACCTTGCATATTTTTTGGCCTCATTTGCATGCCCCCGCTGAATATCGCAGGTGATGTGCCTAGCGCAACTGCACTTACGCTGGCGGATCCCCGTGCTCCCTATCTGTGGCTTGCACTGGCACAGTGACACTGCTCCAGGCGCAGTATGTGTGCCGAACTTGCCATATTCAATGGCGCTGTGTCATGGCACATCATCGTTGAATATCACCTGGTCCTGGCCCCGGCACATCCCAGTTGTGCTGCGCCCAGGCTTGCGCCCCTGCCAGGCGCAGTCTGAATATCTGTGGGCTATTAAGCACATTAGGATGACGAAAAGTTGAGATGTATGCTGAGATTTTTTTTTTTTTTTTTTTTAAGTCTTTGGTAACCGCCGCCAGGTAAGGCCCACTAGGCACAAGTGCCTGTTTTCCGGGGCGACCTGGGAGCACTGGGCAGTTAAGTGACTTGCTCAGAGTCACACAGTATGCAAGTGGAGGTTGTGAGAATCAAACCCAGGTTTGGTGTGCTGGATGTGCCAAACTCGTTACTCTACGCCGAATTTTCTCAGGAAAAGCAGAGCCCACTCCCAAATGCACAAACTCCTTATGACATTTCTAGAGTCACTCTAGCAGCCAAAACATTTTCAGCAAGACAACATTCAAAAAGAATTACAAAAATGTATGTAGCATAAACTCACTAACCATTTTTTTTGTTTTATTTAAACATCTGTTAACCAGGAAAGGCACACTGAGCCGAAGCTCATCTCCAGGTGCAACCCGAAACCATAAAGGTAGAATTTCTGGCTGTCATTCCACCGGTTGCTATATTAGCCTCCTTCAAGGAAGCCAGCAGGGCTAGTAAAAAGGACAATCTTGCTGGTTCAATACATAAATTCACCAGCATTCAGTGTTTGGTTCTGTGCCAGTCTCGTACATCTCTAATCAGCCAGTATTGTAGTAGATTGCAGGCACGATATATTATTTCTGGACACTTCTACATCTGTTCTAATGTATCATTTCTTGGGGGGGGGGGGCATTTTTTCCCCCCGTCTGGCCTGGTTGGGGAAGCTTTTAATAAACAGGAAATGCAGTGTTTTTCTGGGCTTTGTCAAGACACACACACATATTATCGCACTTGTGGGTCAACTGGTATTACTGGATTTCGCCGTTGTGGTATTGGTTTAATTAAACTATGGTGCACTGCAACTGTGCCGGGGCATACGAGAAATCTGATTTAATAACCTCCCTTACAACTGCCAGCAGACTAGAATGGAAAACAGAAAGGCACAAGGAGAACTACGGCAGTAAATAAAATAGGCCGATAGGGTTTCCAGAGAGCAAAATGCAGCGTCAGCCAGCTCTGCGTGTCTTTCGTGACTGAATCCACTGCAGAGTGGGCTCCGAGATTGAACTCGGTTTGCGCGCAGGAGGGGCAGGGACGGAAAATGGACGATTACACAGTCAGACTCTTCCAGTAGCCTGCCTAACAGGCTACAGAAAGTTTATTGTCGCAGTCTCACGGCTTGCCGCGTTGCAGTAGTAACCCACCCCCTGGTCTACAATGTGCCGCCCAAACAAGGGCTGTACCTCACGACGAAGTAAACTGAGGGGCAAAAGAGTCAAGTGTCCACGCTCGGCGGGGAGGCGGTTAAAATCGACCGAGTGGAACGGGCGGCTGAGGGCAGGCACGGCGCGGAAACCATCGTGACGTGCCCTGGCAGGCACGGCAAAAGATTACAGGCCTCTAAGCCTAGCGAGTGTTTAGTTCCATGAAATATGTGCCTTCTTTCCCACAGCCTTCAGTCAGCACCAGTCGGGGAAGGGAAACTTCTGCCGCAGGGGTGGTGGGGAATTGGATAAGACAGGGTGTGGAATGTCTGAGGCCAGTTAGCTTCGCATTACTGCTGCTGCTGCCGCCCGAGGGGGAGGTTGCCATGGTTGCCGCGACTTAAAACGACAAGACTTGCAGATACTCCCTGACGATGCCGCCAGAATGCGCTCGTGCGTCGGGCCGAGTGGGGGAGGGGCGCTCCTGCGTCAGGGCCGAGGGGGAAGGGCGTTCCTGCTTTAGGGCTGAGTGGGGAGGGGCGCTCCTGCGTCAGGGCCGAGGGGGGAGGGGCGTTCCTGCTTTAGGGCTGAGTGGGGAGGGGCGCTCCTGCGTCAGGGCCGAGTGGGGGAGGGGTGCGGGGGCAAGGCGTATCGGTGGAGACTACAGAGCAGTGGGAACCGAGCGGGTAAACAGGAAAGCCTGGAGCATTTGTCAAGTATGTGCAGGAAATAAACATATGTCCTAATGACTGTGACTAGTCCACAGGACTACTTCAAGGCTTGAAAGGTGATCTTTAGGATTGGTGAGCAGGACGCCATGGATTTATGGCCCTGGTGCAGTGTTGATGGCACAGCAGTGCGAACATATGAAGAATGCCAGCAGATACATGCATCAGCTGATGGTCTCTCTAGTCTGTTCGAGTGTGCAGCTAGCAGTCTGTTACAGTGCAGCTGCCCCCCCACATATCCAATTTCATGCCGGCACTAACTATTACCCCTCCCCCAGTGCCTCACAGGAACCTCCCTTCCCCCTTGCGCTAGTGTCACTTGGAGCCAGATATAGGCAATACCTTACTTTTTCATTTAAAGAGGCCAGGAAATCTGCGAACTGGCAGCAGTCAATACTGTTCCTAGCAAGAGAAATGAAACTTCCAAAACTAGCCATATTTAACTGTACCTTAACAAACACTGATGTGATAAACTGTGTTCCCAAGTGTTTTCTTTTTTATGGGAACATTCTGCATAGGTTTTTTTAAGGAACTGATGATTTGGAGTTTCTACTATGTCACAGTTTGTGTGCAGATTGCTAAACGTTAGATATCCTGTCAGAACCATACTTGGAATTCTGTGCACAGACCATGAACATAGATCGCTGGTTCTGTGAACTGAACTGTAACAGAATGCTGCCCATTAAAACAAAACGATGCAAAAAATAGAGGATTGCGTATGAGCAGGCATAAACAACAAGGCTGTGTTTGAATCGAGAGGTTTCCTTGGTAACAGGCGACCGCGAGAGCGCAGTTAGGTCACCTGTTAACCATGGAAATCTCTCAATTCAAGCACAGCCTTGTCTGTGTATGTCTGCTCATACACAATCTTTTTATAGTGTATGGACAGGTATTACACGTGAAAAAAGGAAACAAAGATAAAATAATAATATCACCAATTGAGAAATGCCAGTTGTTTTTAATCTGTTTCTGAGCCACATGACAAAGTATGCAGTGCTGTACAGAAGAGAAACACTTAATTTAGAAAATAAACACAGAATTTAGCAGCAGATAAGGACCACTTGGGCCCACCTAGTCTGCATATTTTCCCCAACTCCTTTAAAATAAAAAAAAAGACAGGGCAGAGCCCTCCCCCACCCCATAAAACAAAAAAAAAATGGAAAAAAATATTAGAAGCCTCCTCCCTAAAATTGAACTCCTGCAACCACTCGTCACAAGTAAAACCCTCAGTTCTCATTATCACAGAGCCGTGGCTCAGCTGTAAAATCCTGGACACAGCCATCTCCATCCCTGGGTACTTAGTTGCACACCAGGACCGCAAGTCCAGGGGCGGAGCTGTCACCATCTTGTCCTCTTATCAAATAATCTAAATCTGCCTCTCCACCACCTCCCCTTCTGCCTATGAACTGCTACTAATAAAACTATCCCTCCCCATCTTCGTTGGCATGTGCACTGCTGCCCAGCCTGTCTGTCTCTGACCTCTCCTCTATCACTGATCTCTCCACCATCTCATCCCTTGCCACCCCTGGTGAAATGTATCTACTTGGCTACTTCAACATAAACTGGCTTTCCAGCAAGCAGTCCAAAGTCTGCATCCATGTATCTTCATTGACTCAAACAATTACAGACCCAACATGTCTAAATCATAAATTCGGGAAACATACCCCAATCGACTGGGTTCTATCCTCACACCCCCACCATGTCATAGTCTGGTATACTACTTGATGCAGCGACCATCGTGCGGACTACTGCGTACGCAAAATTCACCATATAAAGTCCCCTCTTGTCACTCTTAACATCCGCTCCTTCCATTCCCATGACCTGTCCTCCATCCATAGTGATCTGATTAACATCAGCTGGTCACCCATTCCCTCTGCCTCCTCAGTGGATGCAGCCCTGTCATTCTTTAGCACACATTTCCTGTCTGTATGGAACTGCCATGCTCTGCTAAGAAAGGCTAGGGTCTGAGGTAACCACCTCCCCTGGGTCTCCGTCAAACTCATTACTTGTCAGCGTGCACATGATAAAGTGTGGGTTGCGTTTAAGTCCTGTGGTGCCCCCCATGATCTTTGGTGCTATCGCTCACTCCAGAACGCCTGTACCCGTGCCATCCGTCTCGCCAAGGCGGAACATTTCAACGCATCCTTCCAAGAAAACATAACCCTTCCAAATTTTGGAAGGTTGTTCATGCTTTGTTTTCCCCCAACCCCCCTTTCCTGCCCTAAAAAGTGGCTCCCATATGATAGATGACCCACCCACAGTGGCAGAGTTCAACAGCTTTTTCACTACCTGTGCCTCCTCCCTCCTTCCCTCGCTTCCCGCCATTACACCTCTTCCCCATAATGCCCCCTCCCACATTCAGTCCCCCACCACCACGTGCTTCAGTTTTAAGCCTGTTCTCCCTGATGACACCCTGAGAGTACTGCTTGCCCTTAATCCAAACAAAGGAAGAAGTCCTGATGGTCTCATCCGTAAACTCTGCCACCTACCTGCTCACGCAGTTTGCTCTCCCAGTGACTAGTCTTCTGAATCTCCTCCTTACACGCGACTGTACCTAAGGCCTGGAAGGCAGCTACAGTGGTCCCTCTTCCCAAAGGTGGGGACCCTTCCAATCCTAGTAACTTCCATCCTATATCCTTCCTCCCTATTGTGGCTAAGGTCCAAGAGTACCTGAATCTAGAGCAACTCTCCTTCTTTCTTAGTCCTTTTTCACCCCTTACCAGTCTAGTTTCCATAAAGCCCACTCCACCACTACCTCCCTCCTCCAGCTCACTGACTCCATTCTCTCAGGCATGGATCAGGGATGCATCACCTCTGCCATCTTTGTTGACTTGGCCAAAGCCTTCGACACTGTCGCCCACTCCCTTCTCCTCTTTAAAGCTGACTGCGGCTGGCCTCTCTGAATCTGCCACCAGCTGGTTCCCTTCCTACCTCATGATCCGGACCCAGTCTGTCAGAGTCAGCAACTCCATCTCCACCCCTCTCTCCATCAACACAGGTGTCCCCCAAGGTTTGGTACTTGGGCCAATACTCTTCTGCATTTTCCTGAATGATCTACCGGATGTCTGCACATCTGCCAATATCCACATGTACACGGATGACACCGTGTTATTCTCCGGGATTTCCCTTGTCGAGGTGGCTACCAGGCTTCAGCTGGACTTTAACAATGTCCAGGACTGTTTTAGTGCAAACCAACCATCACTGAATGTCAAAAAAATGGTCTCTGTGACCTTTGGCACCAGACAAAAGCTGTCCAGATTAGACTCCACCCCCTCCTTTCATACCCTGTCAGTTTCTAAACTGGACGATGTCCCCGCATTTAAGTACCTAGGGCCATGGCTAGACCAGAATCTAGACTTCGGGGTACACATAGAAGCCACACACAAAAAACTTCTCCCTAAGCTCGGCGCTCTGTACAGACATCGCAGTTGCCTGCTAATGCAAACCAGGTGAGAAATTGTCCAAAAGATGATTCTCCCAGTCTTTGACTTCGGAGATATTGCCTACAGCTCTTCCCCTAAGATCACCCTATCCAGACTGGACACTCTTCAGTTCCTTCTGCCGCTATGTACTTGGCTGCCCTCCTCTCGCCCACCACTGTAATCTCTACACCTCCCTCTGCTTCCTAGCCCTCTTTGCCAGATGCCTATCGCACACCGCTAATCTAGAAGGGAAGTACTGGCTCGGTTCTCTTCCACCCTACCTGTCCTCCCTGTTCTCCATCCCTCCTGTTATTCACTTTGATCCACCACACACAGGCGCTTGCCCTCCCTCCCTCCCCAGCGTACTTCATCTGGTCATGCCACCTTCTCATACAGATTCCCTGACATTTGGAAAATCTCGCCATTCCTTGCTCTTTTCTTCGGAAACACACTGTTCACTGCTGCAACTGCAGTTAACCCCTTGCAAACCCCCCTTTACTTCACCTCCCTCCTTAGCCTCCCACCACCTACCCAATAGCCCCTTCTTGTCAAATTAGGCCCCTCCCCTGTTCCTTTAATTTGCCTCCCCCGTCAGTCCCTCATTATGTCTCTCCCGCCTTCCCTCAGCAACTCCCTTGCCTATTGACCTCCCTAGCCTGCCATTCCTTCACCTTCTGTCCCTCCCCTGCTACTTCTAACTCTCTCACTTTCTCTCTTTCCACTATCTTGCCAAATCTCTGACCCCTTGCAGGGTTCTCAGCATCCTGAAGGGGAGTGGGTTTTGGCCGCCTTTCCTCGTCCCTTCCCTACTACCCACCTTTTCCCAGCTAATTCCATCACGTTCTCTATCTCCACTAACTTGCCTAAGTTCTCCGCATCCTGAGGGGGAGCAGGTTCTGGCCCTTTTTCACCTCACCCCTCCTCACTACCACCCTCCACCCTGCTGATTTTACTGTCGTAGTTCGTTAATATATAGCACTTGGTTTCCTATTACTGTACTCGCTTTAAGAACTTGGGCTGCATATGCCATTTGTTGTGTTCAAATGTTTGTTTTGACGTTATTATCCATGACTGCCAATATCCATTTCACTACATTTACACGTCTTTGTTGGATTGCACTGTATTTGATTTGTACAATATGTTACTGTAGTCGTTTTTTGCTCTTCCTCTTCATGTAACCCCCCCTCCCCCCAAACGCTTCTGGAAACGAGCTGTTTACAGCTCATGTCTTTCTTTGCGAAACTTTTCTAAATAAATAAAACTGCCTAACATTTTATAACTAGGAACAACGGAACTGCTAAACACATTAGATGGTACTTGACTGAACTGTGACAGAAACTAATACTTATCAGCGCTAACGGCAACCACGGTGCAAGGATACTTTGGCACGAGAAAGTGTTTAATGTGCGGCAATAGTGGCGTAGCTAGTGCAGCACAACGTGCCGTCACTACTGAAGCACAACAAAGTTATTCCAGTAACTGAATTCTATACTCAATAACTTCTTCCAGTGCACTGTATAGTTTTTCAAATCACTGTTTGTTAAGGTGCAATACCATATGGATCATTTAGGCTTATGGATATCATTTCTGTAAATGGGAACATTATATACAGCTACCAGTTAGAAGTAATTTCGTGTCCTCTTTAAATTGGTGCTTCCAGCCTGAACCCAATTACAATAAAAAAAAAAAAGTGAGGGCAGCACCCTGCTCTTAACCAAAAAGAAAGAAGAAGAAAAAAAACACATTGCAACCATATTTATTCCTCTCAAGAACTTTGAAGGTCTCTCTTGTCACCCCTTCTCCCTTGTGCCTGGAGAGAGTACATATTAAATGCCTCTGTCCGTTCCTCGTAGGATCTGCCATGCTGGCCCAGAATACGTTTTTGTGACCTTCCATGTATCAACTCCAGCCTATTCCCACCTTTTCTTGTCTGTGGACTCAGGAACTGGGCACAGGATTCCAGATGGGGCCTCACCAGTTATCCATATTGCAGCAATATCATCCCCTTGCTCCTACTATCAAAACCCCACCTAAACGAATCCAAACATTGTGGCTGCGTTGCTGTACGGCTCTTGTGGCACTGACTGGTATGTCTGAGTGAGTGTCTTATATGCCAGTTCCCAGGTGCCTTTCTTTAGAAGCAGTGGTTAACCTGCCCCCGCCGTATTGTGTCCTAGGGTTCCTCTTCCTATGTGCATCACTTTGCACTTTTTGACACTGAATCTCAACTGCCAAACCTCAGGCCGCCTAACCATTCCAGGTGCATCTGCGGTTCCCTGACCCCCTCTTCCGTGCCCACATTGCTGCAAAGCTTTGTGTCATCTGCAAAGGCATCTTGCCCTGTATTCCTTTATCTATACTGCAGATAAGCATGCAGCACCCTGCTCGTGACCTGCTTATCCCCCAAACTGACCCCATTAACCAGCACCCTCTAATATCTCTCCCCACCCAAGCCAGTTCTCACCTATCTTGCTAGCTCCTTTCTTGCTCCCAAATCCTCCAACTTCTGCAGCAGACTCCCGTGCGGCACAGTTGAATTCTTTCCTGAAGTCGAAGCAAAGTAGAGCTCTAGTGCCTGTCCCTTAACTACCGCCCTTGTAACCCAGTCAAAGCCTCCTATATGCACATGTACAGTGCATATAGGGGGCCTAAGGACTAATGTGCCGTGGCCCCAATCACCACAACGACTGCCCTGTATTTCAAGCCCTATCCCATCATTTGACTGAGGATATTTAGACCCTGTCCACATTGTACTCAGCCAAGTTAAACCAGTTTTAACAGCGCTAGCAATGGTTAGCATCCGCACTGCTGCCCTGGTAGAAGTTTCTGAAGAGCATCTGAGGCCGCCTTGGGAATACGCTTTTAACGGTTTAACAATTCTACCTGCTGTGTGGACAGGCAAGCACAGTTCTCTGTGTTAAATACAAAATGGTTTCAGGGTGAACAGGTTTAACCCCAGCACTGTGGACATAGTAACACCATTATCATGGTAAGAATGGTTACTGAATAGTGTGGACATACTGAGCTTGCTAACGAAACTGGCTTTGCAAACAGTTTTCACAAACAGTTCTATCATGTGTACAGGGCCACATGAAAACACAGTCTTTGCGTCTGCTTTTATCCGATTCTCCTCTTCCCATCAGTCGTGGAAGCCATAATCCTATGTTTGAGAGACGACTTGTCTTTTCCACAGCAACATACTTATGATGTCCCAAACAGAGCATTATGATTATGACTTTGGTGGTGGTTGGGGAGAGACACTTGAGATGAAGTCTGGAGGTGAGGCAAAGCATTTATTTTTATTTATGCGTTTGTTAACCAGGTTGACTCTAGTGACGGCCCATTTACAAGGGTTACCTAGGAGGAGAGTCAGACAAACCACTCTGGCGTGGACCCTGCTCCACCCTGACACGCCTCCAGCCCCTACACACCCAGATCGGGAAGGCTATGCGGTGGCGGATGGCTAACAAGTGCGCTGCAGCATCTGTGAGTGGGGAGGCTATGCCCCCGATACATTAGATTGGCACATATACAGACTGTCTTAGTTGATCAGCCCCCTGTTACTAAAATGGAAATTTTTTTTTTTTAATTCCTCGCCAAAATTTATGCTTCATTTTCATTTACTGACAGTCACTTGAAATCCCAGTTAGATATGAATATGTGGTGCAAAGTGTCCTGTTGTAAATAAGTTAAATCAACCCCCCTCTTTCCCTCTGCTAATTCCCCACTACCTCCCCAATTGAACAAAGCCATTTCCTGGCTGCTAATACTCCGCTCACTACCCTCCCTTACCCACCCCTCTCCTCTCTGCAGATTGAGTTTTGTGTCCTTTGTGCTGCATACAGCACTTGTATTAATGACTGTATTCAGCACTTATTATAATTTCCTCGTCGAATGTCTTCTCGGTTGTTGATGTTGAGCCATCTGTATTTGCTCCGTTTCATCATATTTTAAGTTACCAGCCTCTTCTAATTCTACATAGATACATAGATACATAGACAGTGTCGGCAGATAAGGGCCTATGGCCCACCCAGTCTGCCCATTTGAGCTTGTAAGTTCAGTTTGTTTTCCTAGAAGTCTGTTTCCCCTTACCCCCTGACCTCTAGAATTCCTTTATGTCTATCCCATGCATTCTTAAATCCCATGATTGTTTCAGCCCCCACCACTTCCTCTGGCAGGGTGTTCCACTTGTCCACCACCCGCTCTGTGAAGAAATTCCTTTCTCATGTTTCCTCCTGAATCGTCCTCCTCCAACTTCATCCCATGCCCTCTAGTCCTGGAACATCTTTTGCTTAAAATAGTGTTTTCCTGCACCCTGTTCCTCCCTGTAAGATACCTTGATGTCTCTATCCATCCTCTCTCCCTCCTCTCCTCCAGGGAGTACATGTTCAGTTCCTTCAACCTGTCTTCATAGGACTTGTGATGCAATCCATGCACCATCTTTGTTGCCCTCCTCTGAACCTTCTCTACCCTGTCTATGTCCTTACGTAGGTATGGTCTCCAGAACTGTACACTGTACTCCAGGTGGGGCCTCACTAGTGTCTTGTATAGCGGAATTATGACCTCCTTTTCCTGCTGGTGATGCCCTGCCTATACATCCAGCATCCTATTTGCTTTACCTGCTGCCTTGTCACACTGTTTCCCTACCTTGGGGTCATCAGAGATGACAACCCCAAGATCCCTTTCCTGCTTGGTGCATGCTATATCCTCACCCCCCAACTGATATATTGTGCCAGGGTTTTTGTGCCCCATATGCATTATCTTGCACTTCTTTGCATTGAATTTCAACTGCCAAACCCCTGACCATTCTTCAAGTTTCTGCAGGTCGCTTCTCATTCTGTCTACACCCTCTGGTGTGTCTACTCTGTTACTCTGTTCTGTATTTTGAACTACCGGTAGTTCTCTTTCCACATTGTAAGTCTTCATTCCTTGATGTGGAACCTTTGTAAAAGAGCTGCTAGCTCAAAGGTTGCAATTCCAAGACAATCAATCAATCAGTAAATCTACATATGGTCCCTAGTGAGTACTTCTTCAACATGGTGGCTAGCCTTATTTTGTATACACTCTCTGGCCTAATTATAAAACAACAAAAGCTCTCTATGCAGTGGCCTACTTTCCCACCCCTTCCTCAACCCAAACTTGTCAGGCAATCTCTTAAAGAACTTTGCAGCAAAACATGAGCCTGCGGCAGAAATTTTTTTTTTTGGGGGTGGAGATGTGCAGAACAGTTGCCAGAAGTTCAATCCTTCTCCTCTTCTATAATCATATCTATGGAGTAACAAAACCTCCTCGCCAAAGAACTGCCTGCCTGTTTCCAAGGGTTACCTGAACACTTCACTGAAGAGCAGAGAGTAACCAAGCCAGCAGTGCACACAGGAAGATCCAACAACATGCAGTGCCCCCCCTTCCCCCACTGAACTAACATTCAGCAGAGAACTCCAAACAGTTTCTTAGGAAATGAACTGGGTGCACAGCATTAAATCATGAATAGGAAATGCCCGCCCTGTGAAGAGTGCCATTTGGCTGGTTCACATGCAGGGCTTCAGTTAACTCCATTGTGGAAGCATTTGACTTTAAAAAAAAAAAAAAATGAGGTGGGGGAGAGGAAGTGTTAGACTTACAAAAAGGAAAAAGTAAGTAAGGTGACTTCCAGTTCTGTAGACATGGCAGTCAACAAATAATTGATTTTTCTGAAAGAACATTTAAGTTTAGTGGAAACTAGCCAGCAGGGTTAGTCAGTGGAAAAATCCACTGGCCCCCACAGACTCTTTCAATGACCCAACTGGTGTGTTGTTTCTAAATTTGTAATTTTTGCCCCTTGAGTTGGCCGTGCCCCCATCCACTCTGGGCAACCACCCAGCATCACCCTAAGAGAAAAGTATGAGAACTGACAGCTAAAAGAATTCTTAAGACTCCATGAACAGACAAGGGCATAACAGGATTTGTTACACTGTTGTTTTTACCCATACCCCATCCACGGCCAACCCCACCTTTTGGGTCCCTTTCTGCCATACTACACAGGCACAACGCTCCTTCATATACAGGGCACCTACCTGGCTTAATAACCTTCCACCGGACCTCCAATCATGCACCAAAATCAGACCCTTCAAAGCCAAACTGCGGCAACATCTAATGGACTGCAGTACCTGCGAGTGCCCGACCTAACTCCAACTGTATCTTTTTCTCCCTCCCCTACTGCTCTCACTTTTTACGTATCTACTCTAGTACCCTTCTACCCCTACCTTTCCTCTACCCCCTGACAATACTCCATATCTCTACATTACTTACCCTCTCCCTGCCCCAAGTCTGGAACTTTCCTTTATTCTAATATGCCCTCCATCTCAATGTCTCCCCTACCTCTGATATTTCTGACAAGGTCTTCCTGTCAGACTGCAAAAAACCATGGGTAAAATACTTTAACCCTGTAACATATGTAACCTAGCAGCACTTACTATGCACTTACTGAATACTGTATGTAATCCATTTGTAGCATGTATTTTTTCGTAACCTGTACACTTGTGTTGCCCTGTACCATGTTCAATTATTGTTCGCTCTCTCTCTATCCTTGATGTGCAGCCTTTGTAAACAAGTCTTTGGCTCAAAGGCTGTAATTGCGAGACTTCAATAAATAAATAAATATTTTTAAAAACATTGTATTTATAGCGTTTGTAAAGCAGACAAATGTGTTCCCAACATACGGCAGAACAAAAACATAGCAAGTCAAGTGAACATACAACACAAAATCACCATATCATGATTCCAGTTACATAACCAGGACTAGGAAATACAAGCCCAGTCCGGCAGCCCAGGGAAAATCCCATTAAGTGTGTTTGGAATTGTCTAGCCTGGTGGCACGGGAGTGTGATGCTCTGCTACCATGTGGGAGACTCTGCATTGCAAATCCAACTCCCTGCATCTCTGGAATGCTGCAGGGGTAGTGGTCTCGGAGGTGGAGTGCTGTGTTAGGGCTGCTGAAGCAGCACTTCCTTGGATTGGCACTGGGAGTGTGGCCCAAGGCCACGGGTTCCCCTGCAACATGGCCACCTCTCACATACTGAGAAATAGTAGTATGGTCCCGACCGAGTACAACGTAAGTAGAGGTCTATGAACCCCCTTACTTCTTAAGCATACCAGCCACTCAGTTCTGCAGGACAGTTAATAGGTGCACTCTGTGTGCTAGCAGTAATGATCGTGGCATAAACAAACAGGATACTTTCAAATTAAAACAAAGCACAAAAAATAAAAGGGGTGTGGAGGGCAGAGCCCCAAATTCCAAACAAAACCTGCAGTAGTACCACCAAACTCAAAGTCACCAAATACCTGCACTGCTGTAATGAAGTGGATGCGCTTACAAGGGCATATAGCCCAGCAATAACACCCATCCAAGTTTTAGCACTCCAAAGAAAATACTGAGACCAGCTGGTTTCAACAATTTGTAGTATTTTAATTCTTCACCAACGTGAGAGCCCCTAGCACCTCGGCTGCTTGCCTTCAGGGAGTAAAGGACTGTTCTTTTTAAACTGAGTTTGTGAACCCTTCCAGCTCACTTCATCCACAAGGATTTCGCCAGAGAGCATTTATTTATTTATGTATTGAATTTTGATGACCGGGTAGGCCCACTGGGCCCCGAAGGTCCCTTTTTCAGGGTGTGCTAGGATGCCTTCCCCCCACCATATGATCACCAGTACCAAAGCCCTCCCAGCCATCAGCCATTCTCGGGAGGTAGTGCCGTCTTCCACCTCCGTCCAGCCAGTCGGGAGCAAGAATCCAATGTTTTACAAATGATCCTTCAAAGCGGCTTGTCCGCAATAATGACCGTAAGCGCCAAGGACTGTTGTCTGCCTCAGGTCTGCCGGACTTCGCCGGTAGTCTGCCAGTTGGCCAGCCACCCTGCTCCTTTCATCTCTAGCTGACACCTGCACTACAGGGCTTCAAAGGACACCAAGGGAGTGCCGGAGGCAGTTCATTCAGATAAGTACAGCTCTGTCTAACCAAATACCCAGCGGGATAGAATACTGAGGTTGTGACTTTGAAACTGCATTTGTTTCAGGGGGATAGTGTCCTAAGTTTGTGAACTGAAACTGCATTTGTAACTGGGAGATGGTAGGAAAACAAAACACAAAAAGGTTGGAGGGGATAGTAGTGAGTTAGGGTCTAGCAATAGTTTGGGTATAGGTGAAACACCCCATCTAGGGTAGGACTAAAAGGTTTAAACTGAGCAAAACCCAAACAGGCAAGGTAGAGGAGAGTTAGGGTCAAGCAGTAGTTGGGCAAGGGGTAAAAAGGGTCTAAACGAGGCAAAACAGGCAAGTTAGGACATACAGTAGTTATAGTGGGAGTGGGGCAGCAGTCTTTAGGGAGACTTTCTGGAGGCTGCAGTGCAGCCCCATCTGCCTTCAGCTCTGTGGACTGAGGAAGAAGGTTGCTAGACTCCAAGCCGAGCTAGCTAGGATTCAGGGTGCCTCCGTCCCCACTTGGGGACTGCCAAGTCTGCTGCCGCGACCTCAAAGGATGCCAAGGATAAGGAGTGGCTGGACTATGGTGGGCTCGGGAAGGGTGAGGGTGGTGGATCAGAGACCCCCCCCCCAAACATGGTACTACTACAAAATTCTTATGCCATACTGGCAGCATGGGACTGTCCTGCAGAGGCATCTGCAGTAGTGACCAAGGAGGATGTGGGTGTCCTCTGTAGTGGAGACCCCAAGATGAGTGGTAGGGGACCCCAGAGGAGGAGGAGGAAGCAACTCCTGGTGAGGTACTCAATTGTAAGAGGGATAGATTTGGGGACGGGAAGGGAAGGGGAAAAGGGAGGATTTTTTGCCTACCCGGCACCACTGTTCAGAGGGTTGGGGAGTGGATCCTGAGGATCACTAGGGAAGCAGGAGAGGAGGGACAGCTGGATGTCACAGTCCACTTCGGGACGAGGCTAGGATAGTACAGTACAGTACAGTACAGGAAGAGTTCAGGGAGTTGGGGAGAGGTCTTAGGCAGTTAGCATGCTCAGTTGCCTTTTCTGAGGTGTTACTTGTCTAGGACAGGGGGAAGAATAGGGTACTTCGTACCAGGAGCTTCAACAGATGGTTGAGAGAATGGTGCAGAGAAGAGGTGTCCAGCTACATTGGGGATTGGGGTCCCACCTGGAGAGATAAAGGCCTATACAGGAGAGATGGCCTGCATCCATCTGGGAGGGGAACCACAGCCCTCAATGAACAGTTTAAATGTTACAGTGACAGGCATTTAAAGTAGCCGAGGGGGGTGGCGGAAGGAAACAGGGAGTCATAAATTGCTGCCCCCCCAAAAACTGAAGTAGGCAGTATGGAAAAACCAAAGGGAAAGAAATCCACATGGGTACCCAACAAAAAATTAAATAAAGTGATTGAAATGAAGAAAGATGGGACTGAGAGCAGAGAGAATACAAAGGAGTGGCAGGAGGAGACGGGGGATTATGACAAACCGGGTGGTATCACATTCTGGAAGGCCATGTGTGCATATACTCAAAGTCTGGGAAACAAAGTCTCGGGCCTAGAAGGCATCATGGCAGAGGCTGACCCGGACATTGGTGCAATTACCGAGTCATGGTACAGTGAGAACCATGACTGGGATATAGCCATACCAGGCTACACTCTGTTCAGACAGGACAGGGTTGGAAAGAAAATGTTCGTGTGTGTGTGTGGCTCTTTATGTGAGGGAAATCATAAAGGGGTGGAGGTGTGTGTGTGTGTGTGTGTGTGTGTGTATGTATATATATATATATATATCCCATGATGCTTTGCATTATGGTGGTATGTGTGATCTGCTTTAGCTGCTACATCCCTTGCTTGTGACATGTCATTTCCACAATAAAATTGTGATGTTCAGTGTGTCAGAATCATTATTTTAGTGTGGTGGGCCACCACCCTATACTTTATTTATTGCCTTCTTTAATCAGTACTGCTATATATTTTTGGGGCCCTTCATCGTAAGCTGTTCTTATAAAATCATTCAATGCTGTCTTTTACCACCATCCTTTATTGCACTACTACACTCGCTTGGATACCAGAACACTCTACTTACTTTTTGTTGTTGATTTATTTATCTATCTCCCCCCCCCACCCTGACCAGCCCTTACGCCCCATTACCAACACCAGGCATCATGTCGGCCATCACCTCTCACCAATTTAAGGCACCAGCTACCTGGTGCGACGGGAGACCGGCTTCATCCTGCTGGTCGGTTTCTTTTCTCCTCCTGGTTTTTTTTTTTTTGTCCCATTATCCCCAGGCACGGACTCCCTCCCAGGAGAGGACTGCTGTCCTCCGGATGCTTGATCCTCTCCCTCCCCGGCCGACCCGCTCGCACCGCAAACATGGGTTGCCGCCGTGGCAGGAGGTAAGTCATCACTGTCTCAGCCGTCCACACCACTGAGCTGGCTTTAGAAGTCTATACTTGCTTAAAACCCACATATGAATACATGTGGTGCATATAGGGGCACAAGCACTGGAATAATGAGGCCTTGGCCATGGTCATCACAGCCAGTGCCCTATATTTCTCGGCACTGGGGAACCCTAATATCACAGGGGATGGTGTCTTCAAATTGGGCAGAATGACTGAACTCTAATGGACAAAGTCCACGTTTCCATGCACGTGCTCTCAGTAGTAAATGGTAAGAGGAGAACTATAGAGAATATAGAAAACAGAAGCAGAGCGTATTTAAATAATTAATTTGTAGTGTTTTACCATTGGTGTCGGCTCCTCTTTATATGAAAGGATGGCTGGAGGGCTGCAAGTGAATAGTAGGATACAGTGTTCCACATTCATCATTTTCGTGCAGTGGGCCACCGCTCAGTATATTCTTTTTAAATTACCACCTTTTATTTTTTCAACACCACACTACATGTCTGGCCACTTTCCTAATTAATATTTATACAATACTCCAAAATGTCTTGTACTGCCTTCCATTATTGCATTGTTGCCCCCCAATTTGATACCAGTGATCTGTGCATGTACAGTGCATGTAGCAGGCCCAGCGTTCTCAAGGAATAATGTGCACGTGACCCCACCACCGCACCTAGGCAATGGGGGACCCTGGGGTGGCCTGCTTTGTGTTCAGTACTATGAAGAGAATTCAAGTTTAGGGCCAGTGTGCCCATCATTCGTGTTTAAATCAGTGGAATGAAGTCTGGGAAATTCATAGCACTTGCTTGGGTTCTGCTAATCCGCCTCTATACAGCATCATTAAAAAAAAAGGGGCAATGGTTACTAATTGCATTCCAGGTTTGAGAAACAAAATTACTAGAGTATCTGGGTCATCTTCCTGACTGACTTGGCGGGATATAAACCTTAGTGTTGATATACAGTCTGCAGACAGGTTCCTGCTTTCACAGAATCACAGAAATTTGACAGCAGAAAAGAACCACACCGGCCCATCTGGTCTGCCCTATACATCCTCCCCTTCCCCCCTCCTCTTTTTTTACTGGCTCTGGACTTTCCCTCCTCCTCCCAACCCACACTATAGGGCCCGAAACCAGAGGGAGACAGAACAGCTCACTAGACTGGAAATGAGCTGTGAAGCCTTTCAATTCTAGGTCACTGGGGCCAAACCCTGCCCAAGTCAGTTATGGCAGAGAGCAACTATCATCCAATATCTCGCTCTCTAAGCGGGTCCGAGAGGTTTATATAATATATATTCTTTGGTAACTGGGAAGACCCACAAGGCAGGTGCCTGTAAGGGTGACCCAGGAGAACTGGGGTGGTTAAGTGACTTGTTCAGAGTTCCACAGTACGCAAGACACGGTTGTGGGTAACAAACCCAGGTCTGTCGGATGCTGGAAGTACCAAGCTCATTCTCAGCGTGTTACTCTAACGTCCATGCTATGTTGTCAGCCCTTCTGCTACGCCTATAGTATGGGTCTCAGGACCCTCAGAATTCTGTTAAAAATGCAAGATCAGGAGAGCTGGGGGTTCAAAGAGGCACCATAGTTTTGACACCCAGCTTTTTTAAAATTACTTTTTTTCCATTTTTGTATAAATGAAAAAATCTGTCATAATGACAGTTAAGATATTTATATGGAGTTTAAAGAAAGGTCCCAGACTCTTCAACAGAATTATCTACCAGAAGTTCTGTGTCAAGGTGATGACAACACAAACAACTAGGCCTCTAGGGGACACGGAGCCCAGAATTCCTAGTACACCGACTGCCCATCAGGATACACAGCGCCTTGCATCCTTGCGATGCCACATAAGTATGCAGGAGCCAACACATGACAGCCGCCAGCACTGCTGCAGGGCATGCCAAAGGACGCCAACAAAACCACAAGTAGTTTGGTCTAGGACCCTTGTTTTTTTTTTTTTTATTATTTCCCCAGACCCCTCCCCATTTCATGTCTACTACAGAGCGCCTTTTAACCCCCCATAGCACCCTTGCCAACAGACTTGTAGAAGTAGCCTAGGACTGACTGGGTATAGAGTCTAGAACACCTACTCAGCAATACAAGAGGCGCACCAGAGGTTAGGAGGACGGGGAAGGAAGTGGACAGGGAGGAATATGCAAGATGGTCCAGGGAGGTGACCAGAAAAGCGAGAGGAGCCAAGGCCCAGAAGGAGCTGAGATTAGTGCAGGGAATTAATGGGGGGACTTTTCAGATATATCAGGGAGAAAAGGTGCAAGGAGACAATAGTGAGGATAAAAGGGGTGGGGAGTGGACAGAAAAGGGTGAGGAGCAGGTAGAAGCACTGAATGAATACTTTTGTTCGGTGTTCTGGAAGAAAAGGGGACTGCTATCACTATGGGCTGGGAGGGTGGGGATGGGGGAGAGGAGGCAACAGATGGAAGAATTGAGGCAAGTAGAGTCCTAGAGGGACTGAGGGCACTGAAGATAGACAAGGCATCAGGGCCGGATGGTATCCACACCAGGGTGGTGAGGGAGATGGCAGAGGTGTTGGCAGAGCCTGTGGCGGATCTGTAGAGCACCTCACTGGAGTCGGGATGTGTGCCACTGGACTGGAGGATGGCACATGTAGTACCATTACACAAGAGCGGGCCAAGGGATGAACAGGTAATTATTGCCCGTTAAGTCTCACCTCCATAGTGTGCAAACTCATGGAGACAATACTAAAGAAAAGACTGGTATCATACCTGGAGGACAATGGCCTCCAGGATGTGAGGCAGCATGGGTTTGTTTTAGGGAAGTCTTGTCAAACCAACCTGATACAATATTGTGACTGGGTGACAGGTGAGCTGGATAAGGGTCACGCGGTGGATGTTCTTAGATTCTGTGCCTCGTGGGCGGCTTGGGGGGGGGAAGCTAACTGGTGTAAGGGTAGGGGCAAAAATGATGAACTGGATTACAAGCTGGCTGAGTGGGAGGCTGCAACGGGTGGTGGTGAGAGGGGAGCTCTGAACTCCTAGGCCGGTGATGAGTGGGGTGCCACAGGGCTCTGTGTTGGGGCCAGTATTGTTTGGGCTCTTCATATCAGACATTGCACATGGGGTGGTGAGCAAGAGAAGTCTGTTCGCTGATGACACCAAAGTCGGAGCAGTGGTGAATGGTGAGGAGGGATGGAAGCAGCTGCAGGAGGACCTAAGCAAGCTAGAGGAGTGGTCAGAGAGGTGGCAGCTGGGGTTCAGTGCAAAGCAGTGTAAGGTTATGCACTTTGGGGTGAAGAACCCAAGGAGAGAATACTGGCTGGGAGGGGTTAAGCTGGGGATCACTGAGGAGGAGAAAGACCTTGGGGTAATGATAACAGGGACCATGAACAACACTGCCCAGTGCAGGAGAGTGGCTGCAAAAGTGAACAAAATGCTGGGGTGCATAGCAAGGGTTTTTTCATCCAGGCGAAGAGAGGTGATCATGCCCCTCTACAGGTCGCTGGTAAGGCCGCACTTAAAGTACTGTGTGCAGTTTTGGAGTCCGTACCTAAAGCGTGATGTCAGGCTATTGGAGGGGGTGCAGAGGAGGGCAACAAAGATGATATGTAGTATGGAAGGGACAGACTATGACAGCAGGCTGAGAGACCTGAATATGTACACCCTGGAGGACAGAAGTACAGGGGGGAGACATGATAGAGACATTCAAGTATCTGAGGGGAATCAATAAGGATGGGGCAGAGGCTAAGAATAGAGGAGGGAAAGATTGAGGAAGGAAATGAGGACACTATTTCAGAGAGAGGGCGGTAGCAAAATGGAATGCCCTACCAGAATGGGTGGTATTATGTAAATCTGTGAACAGCTTCAAAAGGGCATGGATCAGGGGAGAGTGTAGATGGGGTGGCAGGGGATGACAAATGGGGGTTGGGGCAGCTGCAAACTAGGGTGCTAGCTGCACACTCAAGCAGACTTGATAGACCAGGTGGTCTGTTTCTGCTGGCACATTCGTATGTTCGTACTCCACCTATAGATGTGGTCATTCATTTCCATGGTTGAAGCACATAGAAGTATGGTAGGGGGAACTTACAAGGTGGCCATATGTACTGTATTGATTTTTTTTACTGGTTGCTGGAAAAGCCGCACTGAGACAAGGATCGTTTTCAGGCAAGACCCAGGGGAAGGGGAACAGAGGAGAACAATAATACATGGTACAGCAGTCAGTCAAAAGTAATAACTGAACCTTACTATTGATAGCAGTGCACCAACCCAAACAGCATAATAAATAACAACAAAACATAACTTCTCAAAAGAGTGGGCAGTAAAAAAAAAAATATCATGCAGATAAGGTCGATGGCTTTAGCCCCCAAACACAGTGTGGCACTAGATCAAAGAAGATGCAATACTTAAGAAAATGGGAGATGAGAACCAGAATGGTTTGTGGTGCTTCTAGTAACCTTCTGAAATATGCAAGATCCCTGGAATTCTGCAGCACTTCAGCCACAAATCCGTGGCCTCATGGAGCATGTTTGCCGGTGGAATAGCAGAAAAGGAACCATGCCACAGCTTGCAATGCAACAAACTCGCCTCAGAAGCTTGGATATCCTGCCCCAGAACTCAGGGGTGACATGCCTCAGAGAATGAGGGGCCATGAACATACAGTTACACCCACCTAAGTGCCGGATGTTCGAGAGATGCAAGGTGCGAAATTCCTGTCCTTTCAGTGCCCGAGGACAGGCATTTTTTTTGATTGGGGACAACCAAATCTCTTTACTGCCTGCCCACTGAAGTGCCCAACTCCAGTGCTAACTTTGAGGGGAGGTTCTGTATCCTCTTTTCTCCTTGACGTCCTACCCCCAAGACCGAGAAGCCAAGTGGAGCGACAGTCATGTGATCTGCTGCAAGCTCAGAAGTGCGATAACTGGATCATGCTTCTCAGCACAGATTGAAATAAAAAAAAAAGCTGTGGCGTAACGGGGGTTGGCTGCTTAATGCTGACTGCTTGATCATACCCCCATCAGAGCAGACACCAGAATGGCTCAGCATGGCGTTTGAAGGTGTGATTGGTTGCAGCAGAAGGAGCTGGAAAGCAGAGCAATTACAAGGAGAAATTTATTTTAAGGACCCCGTGGTGCCAACAGAGCCAATCAAGGAACATTCTATTCAAAGCCCTTTTAAAAAGACTAAGAAGCATAACATTGCTGAAGTAGAGGGGGGATAGAGAAGGAAAAGCAGAATCGGGCAAATTGGTCCATTTACCCTAGTGCAAAACTGCTAAATCCTTAAAGAAAAATATAGCAGGGAAAAGGCTGCATTAAAAACATTATGTTCTGAGGTTACAGTAGCGAACTGTGAGTGAGCACGGTACGTCCAGCAGACCTGGGTTTGATTCTTCCAGCCTCCACCTGAGTACTGAGAGACCCTGAGAAAGTCAGTTAACCTCCCCAGTGCTCCCAGGTCACCCTGAAAAACAGGCCTTGTGCCTAGTAGACCTTACTCGGTTATCAAAAGAAAAAGATAAATAAATAAGCACACACCACCCAGGGCTTTGTAGGGCAGCAGAGAAAAACAAAAATAGATTTATCCCACTGGGCAGGTAATCCCTGCCCCCAAAATAAAGATACCCAGGAGGCATACCATGATGTCTGTGAGAGAATGATGGACGGAAAGTCCAGGAATAATTGGGCTGGACTGGGCAGAAGTGGTCACTGCCACCGTGACTACAAAGGACCTTTCAGACCTTTCTCCCCCCACCCCTTGGGCCAGAGGAGCTCCCTCCCACTGCTCCACTGTCCTCAGAGAAGCTCAACCATTCCCCTTGGCAGCTGGGAGTGGGTGGCGGGGAGAAGGAGAGAGTCTTCTAAGGGCATTCTGTCTGCAGAAAAACAGCCTGCCGTGTTCTGGTCAGGACAGGGAGTACAAGTGGAGAGAGCCCCCATACCACTGGAGAGAGGACATCCCACACAGGCCTGGTACAGGCGAGTAAGGCAGTCAAGTGGAGTAGTTATCCATGGTGGGCATTGCTTGTGGACTAGGGAAGACGGTTTCGTCCATGGCAACTGGAAACATTTTAATGAAAAAAAAAAATCTTATTGGCTGCATTGCAGCTGGTAGGGCCAGCAACCTATGGAGTCTCGAGCACAGGGTCCGAAGGAGAGTAGGACTGAGCATCCCAGAGGACACTGTCCATTGGTCTCCTCTTTCTGAAGGCGGGGGTGGGGAAGAGGATGTCTAGGCATCACTGCATAACCCATCACCTGGGGTACCCAAGATAGTGCTGCATTTGAATGCTTATAGAACGTGGAATTGAGTCACCTGGCTGAGCTGTGTAGGCACGTCCTGACATGCGCATGCTTAGTAAGTGTAGTACTTGAAATTTCTATATGTGGTTAGATCTTGCTTCATTGCACTGCCTTTGCTTAGGTAATATAATATACTGTGATGCAGGCATTCGTTTCTCCTCCTAGCTCTCCTTCCCCCGGGTTGCATCTGTAAACGAGACTACAATTTATCACTGTGCCATTACTTAGCAGGGCCAGTCATTTTCCATTTTTGATGGAAAACGCCAGTAAAAAACAGAATCTGTCATTTTTAAACCTGTACTTGGGAGTCAGTTATTCATGAAAGCCCCACTTTGCACCAGCTTTTTGGACCAACCCCTCAGTTTTGAGCCACTTTTTTGTACAAAAAATGTTTTCCCAATTTTCGACTACTGCGATTATAGTCTATAGTGCTGATCCCAAGACTTCCCTGAACTAGATTGGATACCCTCTTCAACTCCTTCTGCAGTTTCGCTCTGGACCCCCCCTCCAATCACTGTGACCTCTACCATACTCTTGCATTTCCTTCACTTGATAACATGCGTCTCTCCCATAGTGCTAAATTTATTTCAAAATTTTGGTTCGGGTCCCTCCCTTCCTTCCTATTTCTTCTCTTCCCTAAACATCCCTTCCCTCTAACTCCCTTACATCCTACGACACTCGCACTTTGGCAGTCCCTCGCCAATCAACCTCAGTAGGACAGTCAGTGTTCTTGCACCGCTTCCCAAAACTATGGAACTCACTACCCCACCAAATCAGACGCTCCTCTTCATCACTCTCCATCTCTTCATCCCCTGCACAACTACCTCTCAACCAACTGCTCATGTTTTTAAGTTCTCCCAACCCCACCCTCCCTGCCATTCCTCCTCATTGTCTTTCTGTTTACTATGGTAACGCTCCCAATCCAGGAAGACCTCATGGTCTTTTCCTTAAACTGTAATAACTCAGACTCCTGCTTATGCTCTTCTAGTGTGTGAACAAAGATACTGTACATGTAATTGTCGTTGCACGTCTAATAAACTAGTGTCACTGACTGCATTTGTCCTCCTTCTCCCAGTTTCCATAAGCTGTTGGAAAACCTTTGCCTGTACTAACAAATTGATAAGCACTTCATATCTATTCTCATTTTGTATGTATTATTATGTATTTGATAAATCCTGGAGAATGTAATGCAATGTTATGTAACTCCCGTCCTCTCATTTGTGTTGTATGTACTATTATGTTGATGTATTTGATTAAAGTAATGTATGTAACTGCCACCCCCACCCCCCGGACGCACCACGAGACAAGCAACTTGGTTATTCAGTGTGCCTTCCTGATGAAACTTTTCAATTAATAAATAAATAAACAAAACATGCTGAGTTCCCCTTAAATTTTGGGGGAAAAATGGATTAAGATTTTGCCAGAGGAACTGGCCATTTTTGAAAATGGAAACTTGTTGTCGTGGCATAAGTCAGGAAGCATACGAAGACCAGAAGCAGGTATAAAATTCGCAAGTATCGTTTTGTCTTTCTCATTAACAGCAAAATAAAAAAAATGCGTTCAGTATAACTGCTCACAAAGGCAGTACAAACAGAAAACAAAGTCCTTCTTTTGAGGGTCTCTCTTAATTTCATGTTTCAGTCTCTCACTCTCCTTGTCTCTCTAGCAAAAGCATTTCTGCTCTTTTTATAAGTCTTTGGGAACTCGTTAAGAGAGCCTGCTTCTCACAGAATGTTTTTGTAAGTTTACAGAATATTCTTTTAAGTTTCGTCCCTTGCAGGTGTAGCAAAACAGTACATGGTGACCCAGAACTGACCTCTTGTTTAAAGCTCTGCAAAAGGCTTAAAAACTGCACCTCAGGTTAACCCCTTGAGTTCCAAATAGCTTTTTGCAATAATTTCAACAGTATATATACAGTTTTAAACAAAGCAATCCCAGTATCAGTGACATTTCCACATAAAGGTTCACATATATTTTTATACCCACAGATATGCCAGGGGGAAGAAAAGACAGAAACAGCAAGTGAAGGCAGAGAGACAGCGAGAGGTGGAGAATTGCGAGACTGTCAGAGTGATCAGTTCCTAGGTCTCGCAAGAAAATTCAGTTGTACAACCAGACAGACGAGAGGATAGAACAGACCTTTGCATTTAAACTTTTTCTGCATAACAAAAACCCTGTCACAAAACTTACTGGCTGTAACCTAGTATAACAATTTTCAAATAAATAACCCAATATGTATAACTACACAGACTAGTACAGAGCCGTGGATAAAAACACAAAGATACAATATGAACAGTGCAATATAATATACAGGTTAAAGGTGCTAATATATAAATGAATGTAGTAAAAACATCAAAATCAGCAGGAACTAAAAATACAGAAATAGTAAAACAGAAGAACACCAACAGTGCAGTCAAAGGAAAATTATACAATGGCACCCGAGAATCACAGATTCTGGGCTGACTGGCACCCTCTAGTCATGGTAAATTCTGATATTACCCACAGAAAAGGTGCCAGTCAGTCACATCTAGAATTCACCGCAGTAAAATCACTCAGATCCCCCTCACCCACCGAACACAAACACAAAATCCACCATGTTGGATCCCCGGTAAATCGCAGTCTCGCAAGTGCCTCTAAGTAACTGTTTAAAATACCAACAACAGTCAACATTTATATACACTGGGGTTCCCAAAACAGTTGGGAAGCGAACATATGGGCCAATACAGTTTAATAACTCTTTGCCCATAACCGCCAACACTGCACCCACCTCATGCCTCGCTCAGTTTCCGGTCCACTCCTGCTCCACTCCATTCCCTGTCTCTGTCTTATACCTGCAGTCCTGCTCTTGGGTTCTGAATCCCAGCACAAAAAAAAAAAAGCAGGCAAGAAACCCCCCCCCCCCACCGAAGTGACACTGTTACCATCTCCTGAACACAAAGTTCAACCTGGAAGCTCTCAGATGGTAGTCCACTACGGCTCACACCACACCATGACAGTTGCTTCTCAGTGCCAGTCTACCTCTAAGAAAAAAATAAATTAGTAGCCCACGAGTCACAGCCCTCTCTTTAATGGGGGGAAAAAAAACCCACTAGTGAGGCCCCACCTGGAGTACAGTGTACAGTTCTGGAGACCTTACCTATGTAAGGGTAGGGAAGGTTCAGAGGAGGGCAACAAAGATGGTGCATGGATTGCATCACAGGTCCTATGAGGACAGGTTGAAGGAACTGAACATGCACTCCCTGGAGGAGAGGAGTGAGAGAGGGGATGTGATAGAGACATACACGTATCTTACAGGGAGGAACAGGGTGCAGGAATACACTATTTTTAGCAAAAAAGATGTTCCAGGACTAGAGAGCATGGGATGAAGTTGGAGGGAGGACGATTCAGAGGAAACATGAGGAAGAATTTCTTCACAGAACAGGTGGCGGACAAGTGGAACACCCTGCCAGAGGAAGTGGTGGGGGGCTGAAACAATCACGGGATTTAAGAATGCATGGGATAGAGATAAAGGAATTCTGGAGGTCAGGGGTAAGGAGGGGCAACAGACTTCTAGGAAAACATAAACTGAACTTACAAGCTCAAATGGGCAGACTGGGTGAGCCATAGGCCCTTATCTGCTGACACTGTCTATGTATCTATGTAACAGATGACCGCATATAACTGTTTGTATGGGGCTACATTAGGATGCATGAGCAGCAACACCGCAGCCATGGCAACAGCCCTAGCAATCAAGGACTTTTTTTCTGGCAGAGTGACAAATGTAATAAAAATACATTAAAATGCCAAAAAAAAAAAAAAAAGAGGGGCGCATTGTATAACCACAATAAACCACAACAGGGTGTGGGTTCTGCTGGGATTTACCCATGCCTGGTGTGGACTTGGTCACTCGGCCGGCGGCCTCATGGCCACACCACACCAGGCATAGGTAAATCCCAGTATAACCCACACCCTGTTGTGGTTTATTGCTTAAATAACAGCAGTTTGGGGGCAGAGATGAGAAGTGGGTGCAACATGAAGTGTGCCGTAAGTATGCAATAAGACGGGTGTATAATTAGAGAACAATAATTGCACGCACTGA
Organism: Neoceratodus forsteri; assembly: GCA_016271365.2. Taxonomy (NCBI): domain Eukaryota; kingdom Metazoa; phylum Chordata; order Ceratodontiformes; family Ceratodontidae; genus Neoceratodus; species Neoceratodus forsteri. The sequence goes on along the minus strand of CM028135.1, from coordinate 15,741,565 downwards.
GTGTGTTAAGCACAAGGGGCTTGCACTGAGTGCCTTTAAAAAGGAACATAAACACTGTTTTCATTTTTTATTATAAATGGAAATTGGGGCTTGTGGGAAGCCTGTTTTATCACCCCAGTGTATCGTGTGTTTATTTTGAAATAGTCCTATTCTTGTCTTTTGTAGTGCCCCATATTAATGCAGCCTGTTCTCCACCAAATTTGTTTTAGTAATTTATTTATTTATTTATAATTACTTTGTTCTGGAACCCAGTGACATCAGCTGAGCTGAAGACGAAAATGAAGTGTCACACAGTGACATCAAATCCGGTATCACTTTGTTCGGCTTCATTGTTGCCTTCAGCTCAACTGATGTCACTGGGTTCCACAACTCACCAAGTAATTTAAAAAATGACTACTGGGCAGGAAAAAGGCTGCATTAATATGGAGCCCTACAAAAGGCAAAATGAGCACTATTTCAAAATAAATACACAAACCCAGTACACTGGGGTGATAAAACAGGCTTCCCATATGCCCAAATTTACAATATTACAAAATGTAAATAATGTTTACGTTCCCTTTAAAGGAGAACTGTACAAAGCAGAATCTGCCCACCCCCAAAGCCTTACCCTATTAGGCTTTTCGTAAGCCAAACCTTTTTTTTTTTTTTTTTTTAATATAAAGTGTGTTCACTTAATTTAGCTGTTGAAAAGTTTGAATACCGCAACATGGTGGATGCTGCGCAGACCCATTTCACGTGAAAGTGTGGCGACATACCACTGACTTCAATACACTTGTATAAGATAGGTTGTGATATTTGTAAATATTTAAAAACTGTAAAAAAAAATCTTAAAAATTAGTAGACATTAATAAAAAATACATTTTGTTGCAAAGTAGTCTATCTGCTGCTGCAACTGCCAGTAGAGGGCTCTGCTGTTTTCTTCTGCACTTGTTTCCTTGTGGTCCCCAGTCCCCTCATTCCCCCTCCCCCCAATTCAGGATAACACTCTCGTGTGAAATATTGATTGTTCATTTTCATATAAATTATTACAGTAGCTATTTACTCTCCTGTGCTGTCTCAATCATAGTTCTGTCGGCTGCTTTCTGATTTCACTCCCACTAGTATTCCACCTTCTGCAGTACACTCAAGAATAAAACCCTGCATAATCCATTCTCGCTCCCGGTGCCCCCTTCCTTCCTCATGATTTCCTGCTGTTGCCATTGTGGGTGCCAAAACTCACTGACACGCTGCTATAAACTGGATAGAGTTACTCTTCCAAACTGGGATTGAGTATAACAATATATTTCTAGTAATCAGTCTTCCTTCTTGTTTTGTTCCTATTGTGCAATTAATCCAGGTATTGTTTTTACGGTCTTGTATTTACATACTGTGTATGTTCTTTCAAAAATTGTACAAATGAGTTACTTTTTCCCCAATTTTGTTTATTGTATATCAGTTTTCTGTTATATAGTACAAATGTTATATCATGTGTTTTCTCTTCCCCAGGTCGCACCTGGAAATGAACCTCGTCTAAGTGTGCCTTTCCCAGTTACCAAATTTTAAATAAAATAAGCAGATACTCACTACTGTGTATACTCCCTCCCGCTTAAGTCAGCTGATTGCCCTTAGAACAAACGTGGTTTCTTGGAAGGGTCAGTGAGTGCCCCAGTCGCTCTGAACATTACAGGGTGGCCAAAATGGGACTTAGCATGATGGCGCTTCTGAGAGGAAAGAGCACTTGGGTTCTTTAGCTAAGCAAATTTAAAAAAAAAAAATGATGGCCACTCAGGAGTTGAAAATTCTACTGGGCACATCAGTTTGTGTCAAATGGCAGGCTGGCACAGGGGCTAGTCATTTACTAGCCTATGTTACCTAATACCCACCTGGGTAGTGGAGGCGCGCTACCAAATCAGGAAGCAGGGTTTCTCCAACCCTTTTTTCCAAAGGAGTGTAATTACTGCACGAGAGTTACATTCTTGTACTTTTACAGGTATTTTAGCCAGTGTGGGTGGCTAGTACATTGTTATTAAAGGAAAAGACTCATGTTTATTTATGAATTGGATATTTGTGACATATTTTGTTTTTTATATTGAATCTGTTTCTACTCCCTGTGGCTCGGTCTGCATTCGTCCGGCCACCATCCTCTGCACCCCATGCGACCCCTGATGGCTCACTTGCACAGGGCTAGCACACACAGTGCCTGTGGTCGGGACCCCTAATCCCCAGCCACCAGGCCCGGATCTAATACCCAAGTGCATTTCCACATGGGTCAGAGGGTGTGCAGAGGCACGGCCATCAAGCTGCCATGACCGCCCGCCATTTTTCTGCCGTGATTTTGGTCCCCTAGGAGTACGGACGTGCAGTAACGTCTGGGCACTATGTGCTGACGTCCACCATACTCCTCCCTCTAGATGCACCATGACTGTGGAACCCCCAGTCTCCATCAGGGGCCGCTGCAGCACGGTGTGAGCCCTGAACCCTCCCCAGAGAGAGAGCAGTCAGTAGACACTCAGTCCTCTCCCTTCCCTGCTGACCCGGGCTCATTCCTGAACCCGGGTCGCCGGCGCAGCGAGAGGTATGGCATCCAGCGCCTCAACCCTCAGTGCCACCGGGCCAGCTTCTGACATTAACCCTCCTTAATACCTAGCCCCAGTTTCTGCCTTCCTACCATGACCCCCCTGGTAAGGTTCTCCATATCCTGAAGGGGGAAATCAGGAAATGGCTACCCCTTCTCATATTCAGTTCTTGCCTCTCCCTCTCTCTTCTCCACCTGCTCTTCTGCGTCACCAGTGTGCACAACCTAACCCCCATCCTTTTTAATCCAACAGCACTTGTGTACTACCGCAAGCCTGCTCCTAGTACACTCATGCACTATAAATGGTTCTATCGCATTATTACTGTTTTGTACGTTTATATGTTCTTTTGTATGATTTTGGACATGTATTGTAATTTACCCAATGTTCCACTACTGTTTAATTGTACAATACATTGTGTTCCAACTGTTGCACAATTTTACAATGTTATTTTGTTTGTACTACCCACATACTATTGTAACTGATCATCCTTCACAACCCTATGTAACCCCTCCCCCCAGGTTGCACCATGAGACGAGCAACTTGTTGTTCAGTGTGCCCTCCTGGTGAAACATTTCAATAAATAAATACATTGTTCATATATTACATCACTCACTGCAAGTATGTCAGTATGAGATCAGTCTTTTCTATTGTGACATACAATTAGATTCTGAGGCTCTATGACACGAGCTTGTAAAGTTTGAAGGAAGTCTCCATTTATATGCAAATGAGGCACTTGTAATACAATCCCTTCTATTCTTTGGTGCCACTGGAGCAGCATCTCAGAAGAAAGCATAAGGTTTGCAGTGCTTCCTATCCATATTTTAAGTCTGCAGTGGCTTGAGACAGTCCTGTCATTTCTCTCACATACTGTGTAGTACTAACTAGTAGCCTTTATTTGTGCATAGCAAATAATACATCTAAAATTATTTCATTCACAAGGAAAAAGTATATTTCTTTGTGCTACTCATTTCTCACTGTAAGACAGTTGTAACATGTTATGGGGGAGAGCAGACTGAATGCTTCCTCTACACAGATGACACACATCCTCCTTTCAGCAACTGGAAACATGGAGAACTAGATCACTTATTTTAAAAAGTACATTTTTTTACATTTTATAAGCTCCTTAAATCTCAACTGCAGACTGGAAATACCAAGAGTGGGGATGAATATGACATGGAAGGAGCAAGGTAAGCAAATACACACAGCACTGTAAATGTTGGACTTCTCCTTTAAGAACAATAACCAGAGGGGCCCAGATGAGCAGGGCAGGAGTAAGAACTAGGAAAAAATGGGTTTATTCTTAGAACAACCATTAAGATGGTAAATAGGGGAGGAACAGTCGGGGTGCTTCGAAGGAAGGAGGAAGGGGCCACTAGAGGTCATGGGTGGAAGCTGGAGGGGGGGAAGATTCAGGGGAGAAAGGAGGAGGTGCTACTTCACTGAGAGGGTGGTGGAGCCATGGAATGCACTGCCTAGGGGGCTGGTGGAGGCAGAGACAGTGAGGGGTTCAAGAGGGGGTGGGACAGGTACAGGGGAAGGGTTCTGGAAGCAAAATCCAATGCAGCAAGAATATCCGGAACTGGGAAGGGAGAAGCCAGAGAAGGCGAGGGGGACAGCAAGGTCAGCACCCAGGTTGGGGGCTGACCAAACGAGCAGACACGAAAGACCATTAGGCCTATTCTGCTGGCATTTTAGTATGTTAGTAAGATACCGACCATTTCTAGCTTGTAATTATATTATGAAAGCTGTAATTTTTTAACTGTTTAGCTTAAAACAGTTTTTTTTTAAACATATTTAAAAGCAGAGTGTCCAATCAACAGGAATAGATTCTACTGAAAAGGTCTCCGGTGTTGATGGTGTAAGAGGCAGAATACCAAACATCCGTAGTTGGTATTGTGTACCAAAGTCTGGTATTCTGCCTATCCAAAACAGCGTGCTATAAATTAAACTGTAGAGTAGAAGCATGGAGGACTGGTGTTCCAATCAGAATACCAGGGTGATGAAAATGGTATTCTGCCTTAAAAGCTGATGTGCAAAATAGAACGAAACACCATTCATTTGTAGCCCTTTAACCATTTTATGTATTGATAAAAGAAGAATTTGCATTTATATACCCGTTTTCTTACACATTCTATCACAAAGTGCTTTACAAGCATAGAAACAGACTTTGATGGCAGATAAGGACCACTTGGCCCACCAAGTCTGCCCATTTCCTACCTATTGGATAAGCTGCAGATTCCAGTTACCCAACACCCTACTTCCTCCTACCCCTCACTAAGATTGCCCTATGTCTGTCCCATGCATTCTTCAATGCCCCACTGTTTTTGACCCCACAACCTCCTCAGGCAGGCGGCTCCATGCGTCCACAACCCTCTCCATGAAAAAGTACTTCTTCACGTTGTCCCTGAGCCACCCCCCCCCCGGTTCAAATTGTGCCCCCTTGTTCTTGTACATCTCTTTCTTAAAGATACTCCTGTCTTAAAGCAGTGTGAGACTGGTAGTGGAGTGACTGTAAACTTGTAGTGGCAGCCAGTTTGCACACTAGGACCTACACACAACCTTGGACAACTGCATGAACCGGTTTTATGGGAAGGGGAATACTGGCCAGAATACTGGGGAAATACTCTTGTGAAAAGTTCCTTGGGTTCATTTACTTCCACTTGGACACCCACCAGGACATCACCAGAGATGGACACAAGGGGCCGTTCCAAAGTTATTCCATTTTTAGAAAATTATCTTTTTGAGAGGTCTAATTCCAAACAACACGAAGTCTTGCTGTATTCTGACTTATGCAGTTAGCCCCAGACTTGAACTGCTCCAGAGAGAAAAAAGTTAATTTCTGTGCCAGGCATAGAACTTTGAGCTCAAGCTCGGTTTTCAGACCTCTGTCTGTGGTGCCTTAGAGTGTAACCGTCAGATTCTTTACTCCGCCTAACTGTGAAGTCGCTCCGGAGATTGCTCCATCGCTATCGGTTCGGGAAAGTTTCAAACTGTGTCGGTTTTTCAACCGATATGTTTATTTTCAGTTTTGAGCCTCTGTCTACAGTAAGTAGTGTAGGTAGGTAGTGAACTGTGATTGTGTGTTTTCTTATGTGTAAATTGTAAACTTCGGTTCCTTCTCTGTCGGTCGGGAACTGACCTTTCGTGTTTAAATTTAATTTATGGGATTTTAGTAGCGGTGTGCCGGTTCCTATCGGTTTCCAAAAAAAAAAAAACTTTTTTCGGTTTCTTAACGCAACCCGTGACACGGTTGGTAACCGATAGGGGTGTATTACCTGGCTAAAAGCTGTAAAGAGTAATTTTTTCTAGTCTGGCCATGTCTGAGAAACCCAAGAAAAAAAACGGTCCCACTGGGTTTCAACACTGTACAGAGTGTGGGGAGGTCTTTGCTAAGGCCAACCCCCACCTAGTCTGTGTTTATTGTCTGGGGTTTGACCACCTCAAAACAGACTGCCAGATCTGCAAAAATGTTCATAAGGCCACTCTGAAAAAAAAAGATTGAGTAGACTAAAGGAAAAGGAGGCCGAGAGGTCCCGGATGGCCAGCCCGGTTCGGTTCTGACCGAACCTGAGGAGGTGCCCACTGAACTGGGCGAGACATCCTCGGGCCAAAAGAGAGCCGACTCTGAGGGGTCAGTTCCTTCAAAAAGACGAAAAAAAGTCAGCCGGTTCGGATCCAGCATCTCTTACTCCAACCGTTGAAGAAATAGCCAAAGCGATCCATGTTGTGCAGTTGCTTCGTCCGGTTCCGTCCAAACCGGCGCCATCGGTTAGGCGCTTGATTCGGTCGGACCCAACTCCATCGGATTATGATCCAGATGCCTATTACGAATTGGAGTGGGAGGGGGACGAAGAGTTACCAGATGATGATGATGACGACAATGATTATGAAGGTCTGGATGTGCCGTTTAACTGGACAGCTCCCCAGACAGACCCTCCAATGTCTCCCCTCCAATGTTTTCAGAGTCCTCCTCTCACTTTTTGTTTTACAAAAAGGTGGCTGAAACCCTCCAGCTCCCTATGGTTGAAGCTGTTGAGGAGAAAGAAGAGCCTGATTTTGTGGAGATGATGGACATCCCAGAGTCCAAGAGGTTGTCTGTTCCCCTCCATAAATCCCTTGTGAAAACGGGACACAAAAGATTTTACAGACTCCAAATTCTTTACCTCCTGTGGATAAAAGAATGGACAGGAGGTATATGCTTTCAGGCTCAGGTACGGAGTTTTTGTTCAATCATTGCAGCCATGTTGGGGTAGTGTAGGCTGCAGCCTGTGACAGGGCTAATATACCTTTGGCTTCACCCCCCCCCCATATAAAGACTCCAGGAAGATGGATGCCATGGCCAAGAAACAACACATGGCATCCTCCTTGGGACGCAGGCAGGCTAATTATATGACCTACGCAGCCAGATACCAGAAGTCCAGGTGGGATACGGTTCTGGAACTGGCAAAACAGGCTTCCCCCCAGCTAGCCAAAGAGCTGGAAGAGGTGGCTGCTGATGGGATTGAGGCATCCAAAGTGCAATTCCATTCTGCTGTGGACTCTTAACGATGTGGCATTGAGAGTCATGGCTACATCTGTGTCTCTTCGGAGATTTGCTTGGCTCAGATGCACTAGCCTTTCTCAGGACACCCAGACTAAGGCCATGGATTTCCCTGTGGTGGGTAACTCTCTGTTTGGGGAGCAGACAGAGGCTTACATGAAGAAGATGGATGAGTACAGGACCACCTACAGGAGTGCACAGGCCAAGGAACGGCAAGCTATTTCTCAAAAGCAGCAGTCTAGGGGCAAGGGCAGGCCCTTTCACAGGCCTTTCTACCAAACCCAGGTCTCCTTTCCCTTTCCACAGAGGGGGTTCTTTCAAGGGAGAGGCAGGAGGGGGGTGATCAGGGCTGCATCCTCTTCCCAGTCCAAGGCTCCTGCCAAGCAGACACCCTGATGTGTCAGCCCAGGTCGACTCCCCAACTCCAGTAGGAGGCAGGCAGGCTTACTACTTCCAGGCTTAGAAGTCTGTTGCCTCAGACAAGTGGGTGCTAGAGTTAGTAAGCCAGGGACTGGCCCTCAGTTTCAAGAAGTTTCCAAAAATGAGGGTCAGGTCTTTTCCACCTGCAAACATCTCCAAAACCATTGCTCTAGAAGCAGAGGTTTCCTCTCTGCTGGCTCTCAGAGCCATGGAGAGAGTTACTACTCTACATAGTGGCAAGGGTCTGTACTCCAGATATTTTCTTACCCCAAAAGAGACAGGGGAGTGGCAACCCATCCTAGACTTAAGGTATTTGAACAAATACATCTTAAAACCAAAGTTCAAAATGGTAACTCTGGGAGTAATTCTTCCCTCTCTGAGGCCAGGAGATTGGTTAGCATCCCTGGACCTCAAGGATGCCTATCTCCACATTCCTATCAGGTGCTCCCACAGAAAGTACCTCCGGGTTGAGCTGCCTTCAGGCTATTATCAGTTCAGAGCCATGCCTTTCGGCCTAACATTGGCTCCAAGAGTGTTTACAAAGTGCCTGTCAGTAGTAGTGGCACTCCTCAGGATGCAGGGGATATCTCTATTCCCATATCTGGAAGACTGGCTCATTGTAGGTCAGTCTCCCAACCAGGTCAGGTCAGCTCTTCAAGTCACTCAAGATGTGTTCAGTCTTCTGGGATTTCTTCTTAGTCTGCCAAAGTCAGTTCTCGAACCAGTACAACTCCTCACTTTCATATCGATAGAGTTAGATACTGTTCAAGCAAATGCCTTCCTCCCACTAGCAAGGCTAAAGGCCCTTACAGATCCTGCATCCTCTTTTCATCTTCTGGTTTCTCGCCCAGCAAGACATTTTCTTCAGCTCCTAGGCCACGTGGCAGCTTCCACGGCAGTGGTACAAGGAGCCAGGTTTCAGATGAGGTACATGCAGTTTCACCTAAGGTCTTTTTGGTCTCAGAAAAAAAAGATTCTCTCACCAAATTGGTTCCAGTGACTCAGAATCTGGTCCAAGCTCTCCAGTGGTGGCTGAATCAGGACACTCTCAGACAAGGTGTCCCATTCCTCAATCTCTTTCAGTGGTACTAACCACAGATGCTTCTCTCCTGGGCTGGGGAGCCCACCTAGGAGCCCCCACAGCAAAAGGAGTTTGGTCTCCACAAGTGTTTCTCCTTCATATCAATCTTTTGGAACTCAGGGCAGTATTCCTAGCCCTTCAAGCTTTCTTGGACTCAGTAATGGACAAGTTGGTTCAGATCAGGACAGACAACACCACCACCATGTGGTACATCAAAAAGCAAGGGGGCACACAGTCTACAGCCTTGTACACGGAGGCCATGAAAGTATGGTCTCTGGCCTACTCATTGCAGACCTCCGTAATAGCAGTTCACCTCCCAGGGAAGGACAGTGTGTTAGCAGATGCACTGAGCAGAATCTCCCAGGGCCATCACGAATGGACCTTGGATCCTCTCATACTGAAAGTAATCATCACCAGGTGGGGCACTCCAGAGATAGATCTCTTCGCAGCCCCAGACAATCACCACCTTACCCTCTTCTACTGCAGCCCCCCAGTCCTAGGGACTGTCCCCCTGGATGCCCTGATATTGGACTGGGAAGGCAAGTTCCTTTATGCCTCCCCCCATTCCCTGTTGTTCAGGATTCTAGTCAAGATCAGGTCACAACCTTGCACAGTGATTCTGCTGGCTCCAGACTGGGCCAGACAGTCTTGGTATCCCCTGTTGTTGTCCCCAGCAGTCTTTCTCCCCCCCCAACTCTTCCCAAGAGACACAATCTTCTAACCTCCTCTCGGGGAGGATCTGGTACCCCAATCTCCAGTCTCTCAGTCTCAAGGCCTGGCTCTTGAAGAGTTAGAATATGCAGGCCTGTATCTTTCTCAGGGAGTTCTGGACATCCTTAAGGTTTCTCGGAAACTCTCTACCAGGAAAACTTATAATTCCAAATGGAAAAGATTCAGCATTTGGTGTTCCCATAAGGATATTCTACCAGATGCTGCTGGCATTCCTACACTTTTGGATTACCTGGTTCACCTCAATGGCTTAGGCCTTAGTCCAGCCACTCTAAAGGTTCATTTAGCAGCCGTGTCTGCATTCCTCTCAGCAGGGAAGGGCTCTTCCCTGGCGTCTCTCCCTATTTTTGGTAAGTTCTTTAAAGGTCTGGTTCATATCAACCCTCCTTTTAGAGAGCCTACTTCGGCTTGGGATCTCAATATCTGCATTGCTCAACTTATGCAGCCACCCTTTGAACCTCTGGTTTCGGCTGAGCTTAAGTACCTGACCTGGAAAACTGTGTTTCTGGTAGCTATCACTTCTGCCGGGCGAATTAGTGAATTACAGGCCCTGTCAGTCGAATCAGATTTTATCTCATTCCATAGAGATAAGGTGGTCCTCAGAAGCAATAGGAGGTTCCTACCAAAAGTGGTCTCAGGCTTCCATCTGAACCAGTCCATGTCTCTTCCTGTGTTTTTCACTGATCATTCTTATTCAGGAGAAAGATTACATAGTTTGGATGTTAAGAGGGCCCTTAGCTACTACATTGAGCATACTAAGGCACATAGGAATGACTGTCTTCAATTGTTTCTCGCTTATGGTGAAGTGGGAAAAGGTAGGCCTGCTACTAAAAGAACTGTTGCCTGGTGGATTGTCTCTTGTATGCAGTTCTGCTATGCCAAGCTAGGCAAAACACCTACCTCAGGCCCGAGGGCTCACTCGACTAGGGGTGTACAGCTGCTTCTCTGGCTGCTGCCAGGGATATACCCTTGTTAGAGATCTGCAAAGCAGCCATCTGGAAAACAGTCCATACTTTCACCAAGCATTACTCTCTGGATATCCAGGCTAGGAGTGATGCTAGGTTTGGAACAGCAGTACTGCAGAGCCTATTCCCAAAATAGGTTTGATACCCTCCTCCATGGAGGTACTGCTTGGTAGTCTGCATTTGTTAGAATACAGCAAGACTTCTTGTTGTTTGAAGACAAAATTACACACCTTAGTAATTATACTAACATACTATTTGCCAGCAGATTAGGCCTTACGGTCTATCGAGTCTGCTCGAACTTTAGATCCTTAGTTGGGTGCTGAGACCCTCCCATCCCTTGTGCTCCAGAAACCCGTATCATCCATCCCCACCCCCCTGGGACGGGACATCATCTGATACATCCACTTTCTGTGTCTGTCCCATCCTCTCTTGAAGCCCTCCACTGTGGATCTCTGAACTAGCTCACCAGGCAGTGCATTCCAAGGGTCCACCACCCTCTCAGTGAAAAACCTCCTCCTCTTTTCCCCTTACCCTTCCACCTTCCAACTTCAAACCATGCCTCTGGTGATACCTCCTGCTTTAGTCTAAAGATCTCCTCCATGTTTACCCTATTTATTCCCTTGAGGTACTTGAAGACCTCAATCATGCCCCCTGTCTCTCCTCCTCTCCTCCAGTGAAAACAGGCAGAGCTCCTTAAGTCTGTCCTCATATCAAAACCCTCTAGCCTCGTGATCATCTTTGTTGCCCTCCTCTGTACCCTCTCTAGAGCTGTATGTCCCTCTTAAGGTGGTCTCCAGTACTGTACACAGTACTCAAGGTGTGGTCTAACCAGTCCATTGTACAGCGGCAGAATCACTTCCTTGCTCCTAGAGGTGATCCCCCACGATGCATCCCAACATCCTGTTTGCCTTGCTACGCTCTCTGCACTGCTCAGAGTTATTCATACATGCATCCACCATGACCCCTAGGTCTTTTTCCCCTATTGAGGCCTCCAGCCTCCCTCCCAGGGTGTACCTGTGTTTAGGTTTCCCGACCAAGATGCAACACCTTGCACTTGGTGATATTGAAATTTAATTTCCATGTGTGAGCCCAGCTTTCCAGGGTGTCCAGGTCCTCTTGCAGGGCCAACCTCCCTCTTCTCCTCAACTACTGCTCCCATCTTGGAGTCATCCGCGAAGAGACTCATTTCACACCCTATACCCTCCTGATGTCCGATATGTATGCATTAAACAGGATTGGACCCAGGACCGAGCCCCTGCGTACCCACTACAACCTCTCTAGGGTTCGAGAGCTCCCCACAGACCACTATCTCTGAGTGCATCCAGCTAGCCAGTTTTCAATCCATCTGACCATCAAAGGCCTACCCCTAACCCCATCAGTTTCTCCACCAGACCATTGTGGGGGACAGAGTCAAACGCCTTGCTGAAGTCCAAGAATAATACATCCACAGGCTTACCCCTGTCCAGTTCTGATGTTACCCATTCATAGAAATCCACAAGGTTGGTTTGACATGATCTACCTGGCACAAACCATGTTGCCGACTATCCAGACCTCCCACCTCCTCCAAGTACACCCCCAGTCGTTCCTTTAGTATACTCTCCATTAATTTTCCCACCACCGAGGTCAAACTGATGGGTCTATAGTTACCTGGTACTTCCCTCGACCCCCCTTTATGGATTGGCACCACATGTGCCTCTCGCCAATCCTCAGGTACCCTCCCTGTCTCAAGTGACCTGCTGAAAGCTCCGCCAGGGGTGCAGCCAGTATGTCCGCCAATTCCCATAGTACTCTCGGATGAATGCCATCCGGCCCAGGAGATTTGTCTTTCTTTAGGGCCTTGAGGGCTAACCACACCTTTTTGGCGGAGATAGCATCATCCGTCCCCTCCACCTTACTGGCCTTTTTATCTTTACCCAGATGTGACACCCCTGGGGTACCTCTCTCTCCCTCTTGCTCCTTTTTTGTTCTCTGATCCCACTTACTGATGTTTCTATCCCTTCATGCCTTGCTTTATAGATATCCCATCCCGCCTCCTAGTGAACACAGAGGCAAAGTACTGGTAAATACCCCTGCCTGGTCCTCGCCTTTTCCACCCACCTCCTTCTGATCTCAATCTGCTGAGATGGCCCTTAGTTTTTCTCCGTCCCCAATGTACCGAAGAACCCTTTCCCCTCCATGTATCCCTGTGCCAGCCGCTGCTCTTTACTGACTTTGCTCTCCTCACCATACGGGTGACTTTTCTAGATGCAAGCTGGTACATTTCCTTATCCCTATCCCCTCTTGTTGTTTTATATTTTTTGTAGGCCCTTCTTTTCTCTGACTGCTACCTGTACCTCACTGGACCACCAGCATGGTTTATGTGACCTTGCTCCCTTACGTTTCAACTTAGTGCAGATCCTGACTGCCTCATGAAGTCCCCGCTTTATGACCTCCCATCTCCTTTCCACACTTGTCATTGAGGTAATCCCCATCAAGTGATCCTTGAGAATATTTCCCATGCCCATGAAGTCTGCCCCCCTGAAGTCCACTGCCAGTGTCCTAGATCTCACCCCCCCCCCATGCTTATTTGAAACCAGACAGTATTGTGGTCGCTCCCAGTCAGGGGTCTTGTACAACCATGTCCCTTACCAGATCCCCATCTGCCAGAACCACATCCAGGACATGCCCTCCCTTGTGGGCTCCATCACATGCTGTGTTAAGAAACATCCTGGAAGCCATCCAGCAGCCTCTGCTCCTTTGCCACCTTAGAGGACATGGTTCCCAGTTTGTACCTGGCATATTAAGGTCCCCCATCAACACCACACCTTCCCTTTTGGTCCACACTGGGCAATGATGTTGTCCAGCAAACCATCCTCTAGAACCTCACTCATCCTGGGGGCCTATATGCTACACCCAGCTTGACCTTATTTCCTGCTGAGGATCGTAAAGTGACCCATAAGGCCTCCACGTTTCCCTCTGCCTCTTCTACCCTAGCAATTTCTATGTCATCTCTAATGAACATAGCCACTCCACCCCCTCTGCCCTCCTTTCTATCCTTCCTGAGCATAGTGTACCCCTGTACGTTTAGGTCCCAGTCATGGTTTTTGTTGGCCCATGTTTCCGTGACCGCCGCCACATCCACCCCCGAACAGCATGGCCTGGAACTCTGGCAACTTGTTTCCCAAGCTCCTGGCATTTACTAACACCAACCCCCACCCCTTATCCCTGATTCTCTTTGTCGAACCCCACCAAGATTCCTTATACTTCCATCCTCCCTCTGCTCCTCCTGAAACCTCCATCCCCAATCTGTTTCCCCCCTTCCCCTTGGGCGTGAAGGCTACTCCCCTCATCTGGAGGAGAGGGCTTCTGGTCAGCCCCTCCTTATCCTCTTCCCCTCACAAGTTTAAACCCCACCTTTCTTGTATGTAGTCAGCCATCCCCTGTTTAAGGACTTCCTTCCCTAATGGGGCAAGATGAAACCTGTCCTTGGCATATAGTCCCTTATCCTCCCAAACTCCATTCCAGTTCCCTAACACCCCCAACCCACTCTCTTCCCCCCACTAATTTCTTCTAATGGAGCCTTGCTGTATTCGGCCCCCCCGCCTCCCCTCTCAGAACCTAGTTTTGGGATGTGGGCTGGCAGGTACAGTGTTGCACCTCAGGGGTGTACTTTGCACCCTCCCCTTCAGGGTGGGGTGGTTGTCGTCGTTATGTTTGAACTCAGATTCATATATTTTGTTCACTACCTGTTTTTTCTCTTGGGTTCTCGACTTTAGTCTTTTGGACCCAAGTTGTTGTCTGTTGGCGTCTAGGTTTTACAATTTCCACACTGGAAGTGTAGTTAGTTAGTTGCTCATAAGAATCTGACAGTTACACTCTGAGGCACCACAGACAGAGGTTGTAAAACTGAGCTCAAGCTCAACGTTCTATGCCTGGCATGGAAATTAACTCTTTCCTCTCTGGGGCAGTTCAAGTGCTGAGGCTAACTGCATAACGTCAAAATACAGCAAGACTCCAATAGAAGAAACACAATTACTAAGGTGCGTAATTTTTTCCTTTGGAACCATTGGTGCTAGAAACATATTTTTTTTTTTGTCAAACAGGAATCTTCACCTTCCCTGTAGTAATGCTGCAGGACCTTTAGGTCCCGATTTAAGAAAAACACATTAGGAGATAATTTTATTTACTTACTGGCTTGTAATTCGTTTTCTCATCTGGTTTATTCTGTGACGCTCCACCTGCCTTTTATTTTTTGGACTTGTGTATTTTTTATTCAGTACTGCATACAGGTACAACTATACATTCCAATCCAGACATCATAACAATTAGCACAAACAGCTATCGTATATTATCTTATTAGCAAGGGATAATCTGGAAACGTCTCTAGCATAAGTGCTGCTTAAAACGTAATCAGTCCTTGTTTCTTACTTTAGGTGAGACTGCTGACTCCTAGAGTGAAAAGAAGTTCTGCTTTGCTTGGTTTATAGTGGTGGGGCTTCCAGCAGGGTCATTTTTAGTTTTAACCTGACCACATGAAGATCCCTGTATACCATGTCCTACCTGTACTAAATCAAGAACAGTTATACTAACACAATATATAAAGCCCTCCCTCCAAAACAATGGTGTGATCTGTGCGTCTGTTTTAAAATACATTCACCCACCATGACATGACTAATGGACTGACCCATGGGGGACGACTGTGTGCCAGCCAGTCACTTTAGCATTAATGTGAGAGTACATGATCGCGCGTATTCTTCCAGTACCAATCACACCAATATCTCCTAATGCGTTTTTCTTATCTGGGACTTAAAGGTCCCACAGCATTACTATAGGGGAGGTAAGGACTCCCCTTTAAAAAAGCTTGACATCAGGCAATTGAGAATCAGTCCTATCAATACAGTTTTTATGTTACAAAGCGAGGAGGAGTACGAGTCTAGGGAAAGGACGGTGGAAGAACATGGAGGATCTTGCCTAGTTACACTCCCCCACAGGAGGGGACGGGATATGGGGGGGAAAAAAATTAGAGAATGGGGGACATTGGTGGAAGGGTTTGGTGGCAAATGCCAGGAGTAGGGGAAATAAAATGGGAGCATTAGAGGCTGTGATGGTGGATGAGGGGCTGCAGCTGGTTGCCATAACAGAGACTTGGTGGATGGAAAATCACGACTGGGAACTGGGTTATCCCAGGCTACAGGACGGGGAAAAAAGGGGGGGCGGTATATGTGCAGGATGAGATAAAGGCGACAGCAGGACAGGGAAGTCAGGGTACAGAGGGAACTGGCGGAACCCCGAGCTTTTCAACATCTCTCTGATGACGTGGTGGGTGCCCCAGGACTGGAGGGTGGCGCATATCGTGCCTATCCACAAGGGAGGATCAAGAGAGGAGGCAGGGAACTGCAGGCCTGTCAGCCTGACATCGGTGGTGGGCAAGGTGATGGAGGGTATTATCTTGGAAAGGCTAGGGGGCTACTGGAAAAGTCAGGGTACCTGAACGATAGACAGCATGGCTTCGTCCCTGGGAAATCATGTCAGACAAACCTTGTGGAGTTCTACGATTGGGTGATGAGTGCCTTGGGCCTGGGTAGGTCGGTGGATGTCCTCTTTCTTGACTTCAACAAGGCGTTTGACTCTGTTCCTCACAGGGGCCTGTTGGATAAGCTGGGGGAAATGGGGGGGGGGGGACAGATGATCAGATGGATAGGGAACTGGCTGTCTGAGCATACCCAGAGGGTCATGGTTGGGGGATAGTCTTATCTCCAAGGAGGGTCATAAGTGAGGTCTCTCAGGGAACAGACCTAGGGCCCCTCCTGTTCAATGCCTATGTCTCTGACATAAGGAAGGGCATCAGAAGTGAAATGAGTCTCTTTTGCGGACAACTCGAAGCTGGGAGTGGTCGTGGAGGGGAGGGTGGGTATGTTATAGCACCCTTTGTTATAAATAAAAGTCATTGTGCAACTAATAGTGCCCCTGTTAGTTGGGCAGTGACTTTCATTTATATCAAAGGTTACTTTAGTATATACAGCATCAATCAATTCAGAAAACCATGTTGTTCGCCTCCTCCCATGATAAACACAGATCCTACCTACTGAAAATATACAACAATATCAGTTCCCCTCTTGAAATAGTTCACAGCTTCAAATATCTAGGCATAACTCTGGACAGCACTCTCACATTTGCCCAACATACTGATACAGTAGCTAAGTCAGCTAATGTGAGATTGGGTGTTTTACTGAAATAAGCACTGCCTAATCAATGAGGCACTTAAAATTGCTGTCTCAAGCGCAGTACTGTCAGTCATAGACTCTGGACAGGTAGTGTATGGTGCTGCAAATAACACAGCCCTCTGTCGGACTAAAGTTGCGCTAAATAAGGCCTGGAGACTTGTGCTGGGTGCTGACCGTATGAAACACACCTGTACCCTATACACACACACACTCTAAATGGCTCAGTCTGGAGAGTAGATTAAAATACCAGGGGCAGGATTCTCAAAGCCTTCAGAAGGTGCAAAACCTTCCCTAAGTCCCCAAAACTTCCTCAGCTACGGAAATAAAGGGGAGATTGCTCCAAGTGCTATTCACAAAAATCTCCGCAGCTGCGGAAAAAAACACTACGGACAGTGGAAAAAAGTGCAGCTGCAGAAGTCCCTGAGGACAAAAAGGTGTGAGATAAGTAAGGCACAGCCCCTGAAAGGCTATTCACAGCCAGTTTTTTTCCCACAGCTGACGAAAGAATGTTACACACAATGGAATGAGGTGCAACTCTCCCTCAGCACACTGCAGTAGTGCCCCAGCAATTGGAATCAATTAAGGTGGAGGTGTACCACAGGTAATAGCATCTCACAGTATAGCAGTGGCTGATGTTACAGCACTGAAAGCACACATTGCCATGCTATGGCAACAGGCAACAACCACTAGACCCAGTGCAGCCCATGACAGAGCCCCACAAGCAGTAGAGCCTGACCAGCCAGCAGCGAGTGCCCCCCCCCCGCAGGCCACAGGAACACCCCAGGGAGGGATGACCAGCAGGGACAGTCTGCCACTGTGGTGCTAAGGCATCGCTGGTACCTGTGGTGCTGCTGTGGTCCCAGTTGGGGACTGGTTGCTGGTCTCTGTGTGTGCTGTCAGCTGCATATTATAGCAGCAGTGTTACCGTCTGCTGCTTCAGCTACTGTGGTTCCCTACTGCTGTGCCTTCACAGCCTCCGCAGCTGTGGATTCGCAGCACTTGCGCAATTCCTGCGGCAGCTTAACTGCCGCACCTGCGGCACTTTTCACGGAAATCCACAGCTGCGCTGGTTTTCTTTAAGAATACAGCGCAACTGCGTTTCCGCACTGCAGCAGGCCTTTTTCCCCCGCAGCTGCGGGAATTTCGTCTTTCTTTGTGAATCCTGCCCCAGGTCTGCCTTCTTGCCAAGAAATCCACACTAGGCATTACCCCCCAAGAGTTCAAAATCTCCTCCTTCCACCCAGCTAGCCATACACTAAAAATCCCTTTCCGCCATACCACCCATGGGCAGCGATCCTATGAATATCATGCGCTGCTGTAATTAAATTCCCTTGGTGAAGACCTTCTGAAGGAAACCAAGCTTGGCCCTTTCAAGACAAGACTCCGAGCTCTACTCGCATCCTCCAATGTCTGCGCCTGTGGGACCTAATCTGCTCACACTGACTTTCCACTCTCTAGTTTCGCTATTGCTAATAATCTAAGTTAACCTTCTCCCAGTCTCCTCTCCAGCTGCTGCTGATGTTTCCAACCCCAATATCTCTCTCACTACTTTTCTCCTCTCCTTGTCTTTTCCCCTGCTGCTCCCTCTACTTCCACTCCCTCTTCTCCCCCCCACCTTACACCTTGGATGCTACTCTTTCACGTATCCCAATTCTCCTGCCCCTCTACACCATCTCTTTATCTAATCAAAGAGTACTATGCTTAATACTAGTATTGCATTTAGACAAAAGAACTGTTGCTGAAAATATGTTCTGGCTAGGATTTCCTCCTCACTTTAAATGGCATTTTTGTTACCTCTGTTTGACCCCCTGTATTACTTTACTGTGTGCTGCCTTGCGCTGCTCAACTATTTTGCAATCTGTTATGAACTGCTTTATTTTATCTTGACGTGGAACATCTGAAAATGAGCCTCTAGCTCAAAGGTGTTTTCCGAATAATAGTAATAAATAAATAAATAAATAAATAATGTCTTTGACTTCTATGTGGCACACCCCCTCCCACCGCCTGGTTAGACATCACAAAACATCTGAGTGAGGGTGTGGAGCCAGCTGACCAGGAAGTGGAAGAGTTCAACTGGCTATCTGCACAGCACAATTTTCTGTCTCTTCCCTTCTGTAGTGGACTTACTGGAAAAAAAAAAAATCCTTTCTGGGCTCAAATGAGTGTTGTTAATGGACTAATGTATTTTAAAAGCCATTTCCAAAATCTTAGACATTCCTGTTAATTTGTAAATATGGGTCAGGTTCCCAAGAGCTCCCAGCGTGGTTACCCAGTATTTACAGAGCAGAACACCAAGACAGCAAGGTAGGCCTCAGAGTCCTCTGCTGTCCGGTTCCCAGCAACCAACTATGCCTGGCAAAAAGGTATGTAAATGAGTTCACTTCCTCCTTAGCTTGCTTTTTCTTCTTCTCTCCTGCTTACTCCTCCCACCATCCTGCCTGACATGCAATCGCCTTAAATCAGTGACAAGTTCACACATACTGCAACTGTAATGCTTACGTGCAGACCTCTGAGATTTCCTTTAAAGAACTGAATACTAAGGACAAATTGTAAATAACCCCTTAGAGGATAGGTATTTTGGGTGGGTGGGGGGATGGGAACCTATTGCTGGTAAGAATGCAAAAATCACATGAGCCAGAAGGATACTGTCACCACAAGCTCTTCAGAGATCCTGAAAATGCTTTACGTTATTGGATTTGCATAGCCCCACGCACTGGGAGGGGTGGGGGCAGCTCAAAACAAATCCCAAGACATACGGAAGGAACAGAGAGTAGAAAGAGGAGAGAGGTAGGCACAACAAAGTGTGCCATAAGTATGCTACAGAACTGGCAGTGAATCAACTTTTGTATTTTACTTTGAAAAAAAAATCGGTACTCTCTAAAGCGCAGGTTAATGTGCAAACACTGTTGTGGGGTAGGGGCGTTCTCTTTAATTTTTCCCAGGGTTTTGTTTTAATGAAACTGGCAGCTTTTTCTTTTCATCCACTACTGGGTATGCCATTTATTTAAAAACTTTTACCAGGTAAGACTTGCTGAGCTGTTAATAGCTCATTTCCAGATGCATTTTGGGTGGGGGGAAGGGGCGTCGACAGTACAACAAGGTGCAGACTAAATCAAATACATTTCAGTTTTGCAGCCACAGTAAACAGGCAGGTAGAACAGTGCAATGTTGAATAAAAGGTGCACATACCGTTTCCAGAGTCCCATCAACAAGCCGCCCCGGGGAAAGCAGCCATTCTAGCCTCTTTCATTTTCTTAGGACAGGGGATCTAGGAACTGCTTAACCTGGTGGCCACCCACTGTTTCTCTACCAGGCATATGGCTAACCAGTCCAGATCATTCTGCTTAGCGACAGTACCTACCCAAATCCTTTTGGGCCAGCTAAGTGGGATTTTCCAAAAGCTGAGGCTGGTATTATGCTAGTGCTGCTCAGCAATGGGTTAACAGCCTTATGTACTGCCTTCTGGAGTTTGCCAGCAGAACAGACAAAATGAGGCAATGTGACTTATGGGTTAGAGCCCAGGCTAAAGAGGTAGGAGACCCAGGTTCAAATCCCACAGGAGCTACATACCCGCAGTGTGACCCCAAGCACGTCACATGACCCTCCAGTGTGTCTGTGCCTACCAACTGTAAAACTAGGTTCATGCTAGACACCACTGTAAACAAGATGTCGTATCTC
Organism: Neoceratodus forsteri; assembly: GCA_016271365.2. Taxonomy (NCBI): domain Eukaryota; kingdom Metazoa; phylum Chordata; order Ceratodontiformes; family Ceratodontidae; genus Neoceratodus; species Neoceratodus forsteri. The sequence goes on along the minus strand of CM028135.1, from coordinate 15,721,394 downwards.
AGCTATACTATCCTGGGAAAATAAAAAGAACAAACATTGTAGAAACCAGATGGTCCAGGTGGTAGGATTCGGGGAGACCTACTTTAGGGTTCATTTCAGATATTTATGTATGTGGGACACTGACCCACTGGGCATAAAAAGTAAGAGTCAAATGAAAAAAATAATGGGTCACATTGTTCAACCAACTCAGATTCATAAAACAGCAGTTTAAAACCTCTGTAACAGTGAGTAGGATGTCCCCAAGGTAGAAGAAAAGGTGGGTCAAAATTAAAAACTGTGTGCCAAGTGTCCTAATCCCCCACCGAAAAATGAATCCTGCTACTTGATCCATGAAAACCAAACTGCAGAATACAACATTAAAAAGCCCAGAATCCCACTGCCCCCATGTTTGCTAAGGATCAGGTGCACAGTTCTCCCCTCCGCACTTTTGTGCACATCACAGCTCCCCAGCTCAGCCGCATAAGGCATAAATTAGTTTTGGACACCTGATTAGCTGTCTTTGCTAATTAACAACATTTTGATTGGCAACCAGTGCTAATTAACAAACCAGCCAGGTTTGAGGAGCGATGTTACTAAATGGTTATTTATTAATTTTTTTAATCTATAACACAGTCCAGAAGAGTGCGGTTTTGGGGAAAAGTGTCAAATTACAAGAAGTACTGCAATTCTGTACTTTATACCGTCACAGCGAGGAAACAAAATTACAGCAGTTCAGAAATTTTTACTGCAATGCAGCAAATCAGTTGATTAGCAACTTCTGCTAATCAAGACTGCACTGGATTAGCACATGGTGTTTTTGGGGTAATGAACTGCAATGTAAACCTGCTTATTTTATGCCTTGCTGCAAGATGTAACCTTCTCCAAGACGAAGCCCCTACTGCAGGGGCTGCCACTGAACCACATGGTCATGACATCCCCGACATGCCAGCCCAGTGCGAGACACTACGCACAGGGGTCTCCCAAGTGGCAGTGCAGTGCCACAAAGCAGAAAAATCCCATTTGGAAAAAAAAAAAATAACCTTTTTGCTAAAAACAGAGTTCGACTTTTCTAGTCACCCAAAACCAGTGCACACAGTTATCCTTAGATTCTTTCTCTAGATGACTGTGGATAACATTATGCATTTGGAAGGTAACATTCTGCCACCCCTGCAAAACCAAAGGACTGGTCAAGCAGAGCAAGGAACTAAAGTCGGGGGATGCCAGTCTGCAAGATGGGGAGAAAAAGGATGTACTTCATTGGTCAATTTATCTGCCCAGGTCTGCCAACAAAGATGTGTCATTTCTTTTTCTGTTACAGCCGGCTGACAGACTGAACCTGCTCCCACTTCCCCACCCCCGGTGACGTGCCAACACCCTCGGCCAATAAAACTGTGAGATAATCCTGGGGAGGCCATTAGAGGCTCAGACACCTACAGACACATCACTGACTGGCACGGTGATCAGACACCTTAAAAAAAACTTTGCATTTTACAAGTCATGGTGTTCCTAGCCAGCTAACTGCTGCCAGTCCTGGATCCCACAGCGCACCAAGACAAATATGGCAGTTTGGGTTGTTACCTGCAGCTCGCCTAAAAAGAAAATGTCAGTGCCAGATGGCAGGCTGCAAATGTATGCCCCATCTGCAGCCTGGCATACAATATCTGCTTAGTTCAGCCACATGGCAAACGTGCATCAGAGGTGGGACCCGAACAAGAGACTCCTGGTGCACACTGCCTTGCTGCAACCGATAAGACCACAGCGCTGTATCAGGGGTCAGTTTTAATACTATTTTTCTTGTGCACGGCATAGTGCAAATTGCCCTAGGTAAGTGCAGTTGCCTCAATACAGGTCCATACTGGCTAGTAAGAACTGTGCCAAAGTTATTGCTTTTCTCTTACAGAAGTTGCACAGTTACTTGTATTGTGGTCAGTACCTAATGTCTGAAATTAAACTGCTTATTTGAATTTATTGGGCAACATTTATGCTTGCCGACTGTCATGTCAGATCCCCTGTTGGCTGCGACTGCAGACTAGTGCAAGCTTCTTTAGGCTAAAGTATATATATTTGTTTTAATATATATCCACTTAAAAGTGCTAACCTTGCTAGTTCTCACTCACTGTTCTTCAGTTCTCCACCTGGCTCCAGCTTGTTAATGACTTAAAGACAAGCAACAATTACACAAATATGCAGTTTACACACTGTTATTAGGGACACCCCCCCCCCTCCGCCATATGGAATTTGCTCACCAATACTAAAAATTCTGACAGAGGTGGGGATAAAAAAAAAATGAACTACAAGGACTACAGAAAAGGAGGACTAAGTACTTTTTGCCATACTTACCCTTATTTCATTCCTACGAACCTCCACATCCACGACAGAGTGGCCCTGGTGGGACCCACTATAGTAACAGCAGAACTGGCATACGGCCACCTGTTCTGCTTCACAGTGGTAAAGTCGGTAGGCGTTGTGCTGTGGGCAACTCCAGGCCCTCATGTCCTCTGCCTCAACCAGCAAGTGGCCCCGGGCTGTAGATGGCTGTTGCAGGTGCGTCTGCACGTGTGACTGACAGCAAGGAGCCTCGCACCGCAGGCAGATCTTCTGGGCCGGCAGGGGCGGCCCCCGCCGGCAGAACACGCAATGCAAGATCGAAAGTGGCTTCTCAATGTTCAAGGAATTGAATTTTTCCACAATGTTTGTCAGCTTTAGGTTCTTCTCCAGGTTGGGCTTCTGGTTGTAGGCCTGGTTGCATTCCGGACAGCGGACTAATCCCGACTCTTTGGCCCAGGCCTCCCCTATACAGCCCCTGCAGAAGTTGAGCTTACAAGGGAGTTGTACAGGCTCAATGAAGACATGCAAGCAAATGGGGCAAATAAGTTCTTCTTCAAAACAATTTTTCCAGTTATCAGCCATTTCATTAAAAAAAAAAAAAAAGGTCTCAATTCAGTTACAGTTAAAATTACTTCAAGTTCCAACTGTTTATATTAAGCTCCCAATACTGGGTTCTGGAAGAGTTCCCAAGTCACTGGTTATTCGAAATACGCCATCCAACACAATTACTGTGTTAAAACCAGAAGTATGTTGCCCAAAATATGGTTCAAGATCCTCAGAAGTTAGCTACACTGGATCTAGGCCTCATGGAGGGTTTTTTTTCTTGTTAATTTCGTTTCTTCCTTTTCTTGATGTTTAAAAATGTCCTAATTAAGGATTAAAAGGCTGCCGCATTTGAAGAGGTGTCAAAAAAATCCAAAAGAAACATCCAGACCGTAAAGTCTTTAGGGAAGAACACCGGATTCCCCACTCTTTATGCCCTTCCTTTTCTTCCAGTAAGTTCCAATTTAGAAACTTGATTTATTTAAAGTTAAATCCAGGCCAGCAAGAATGAATGTGTCCTTGTCCTCGTGTGAATCTCATTCCTTACTTTTTCATTGATCTATGGAACAGAAGACAAAAAAAAAAAAGATACTTTGGAAACTTATTTTGCAGTAGGGTCCCAGAAGAAAGCTAACCAAAAAAAACAAAACAAAAACCACACAGAAGTAAATAAATTCCTTGAGACACTTGGAATTTTTGTCTTCCTGGATGCAGCTCAGTAGGAGTCGGGGCCAATCTGAAAGATCAGATTCCAACCCAGAGGGGGGAGGGGAGGAGCCCTGCTGGAACCTCACCACCCACCCATTACCAAAAAAAAGGCTGAATTTTCATTTAGCAGGCATTTTGACAAAAACATTTGTATGTACAAAGTCGATTTTCAAATTCTGGTATACAGCTTTCACAGGGAGGCTACATCATTTCTTAAAAGGGGAACATCATGTCAAGAAACACAATTCCTAGATTTTCAAATCTGTAACATCTACAAAAAAAATCTCTCTTCACTTCTTCTTTGTTAATATAAAGACAGCGCAAAGGATTGGGGCGCCTATAAAAAACAGAAATGTTCCAATCCAGCCAGTTTCAGCCATTTTGAAGCCTGCTACCCCCACCCACCCCCATACAAATCATTTGAATTTTAAAAGAGAGAAAAAATGAATTGCAGAGCCGGCCAACACCCTTATGATTAAGCCTGTGTGCCTCCTTCCCACAGATCTGTTTCAGCAAATGGGGGAAACTCCAAAATGACCCTTGCAGCTGCTGCTTCTCTCTCGCTCTCTGCCTTTTGGCTTTTATCATCAGATCAAAAAAAAAATCCAACACACACACCAGCTTGCCTCTTCAGCCATCTTGTTTTTTTTCACCCTTTAATGGAAAAAACACACACATTCACCCCAGATCTAATTATTTTAAGAGTTTTAAAAATAGGAGAGAGACAGGGCTTGGTGATTTCTTGTCTATACCTAGCCCCTCTAAACCAGGTGGTACAATATATGCATATAGAATGTATACAAGTCTTAACATTTTTCCCTCTACCACCCCCGCTCTTTCCCTGTCTAGGGTTACGCAGCCTTGGAAAGCACAGGAGCTCGTCAGACACAAAGCAGCTCTGTATATCAGCCTTTAGGATTCCAACTATAGCAATATCGAGGCTATAGTTCTTGCTACAGATATACAGACATTAAATAAACGTATATATAATAACCAAGCCAGGGAAATATCCTTACCACCTTTTTTTTTTTTTTTTTTTTTTTTTTTTTAACAGACTGCAACCCTTGGAAGTTGGGGGTAAATTCTTCAATTCTCCCTTACCAGCTAAAAAAAAAAAAAAAAAAAAGTCTTGCGATTCAACCAAATAAATGAAAAATCAGTTTCTTCTAGCCCCTGCTTCCTTTAAAAATAAATAAATTAAAAACACTTTGCCCTAGACGGCATTTTTAAAATGAGGAAAAAGAGACGGTAATATCAAGCACTTCAATGAGGTCTTTTCTGCCCCCCTTGACAGATCAAAGGGAAATTTGCCCCCTTCCCCAATATCTTTCCTTCCTTAAAGGGGCAGCGTCCAGCCCCTAGTGCTGCTTCTTACAGCTCCACAACCGGCCATCTTGCTTTCTCCTTTAATTAACGAAATGCAATAAACTGAATTTGTACTCCGCAGTCTATCATATTTCACTTTAGTTGTTCCTTACCGGATTGCTGGTTCAGGAATGACTGGACACAAGGAGTAACTTCTAACAGCTCTGAGGTTTATTCGATAATCATACAGCAGATGAAGCAACATGCCTCAGTCAGGGAAACTACACACACTGCTCCTGCACTTCCAACACCCTGTATACCACCCAAGACATACCATTAGGCCAAAAACTGCAGGGAGATGTGGACTAAACCATTCTGCATTGTTACTGGGGGTAAGTTACCATACAGTACAGCTCCCTTTCTAGTCAAAGAAAGCAATTACCTTAATTTTGGTTTGCATATCAACAACAAAACAATGCCAGGCATCAGTAACATAACAGCTAAGTCTTAGTTTGTGGCGTGTTAAGAGTCTGAGGTCACTGGTGCTTAGCTCTGTTGAAACAAGTCTTTACCACCGACTCAAGGCATAACAAAATCTCTGAATCTCTCAGGACCCTTGACCTGACGCCCTCTTCTGGTCAGCTGAGTAGACTGCACAGTGGGTATAGCATCAGAACTTTAGGCAGTGTCACTGAAAACATCAGGTTCCGTTCCAGGTAGCGCAACTCTTTGACAAGTGTCCTGATCCTGGCTGTTGTCCCTGGACTCCATTGCTTGTGACAATACAGATTCAGCTGTCTCATCTGCTTCTTGCTGCTTGTCACCCTCCAGGTATCGCTCTCCTGCAGGTGTAGCCACACTATAGAACCTTGACTCTTCACGGATTTTTTTCCACGGTAGGGGGTTGCCACCCACTAGAAGTCTCTATTCATACTCTTCCCCCTTCTCTTAATAGGGTAAGTGGAGCTGCATTCCTGTCATAGTACTGTTTTCTGTCTTCTCTGTAGCATTTTAAGACATTTATTGCTGCCTTCGGTATTTCGAGTCGTAAAGCCCTTGCATTTGCAGGTAATGTCGTCCTCTGCATTCTGCCCATTAGCAGATGAGAAGGTGTAAAATTCAGTCCTGCAACTGGTGTATTCCTAAGACTGAGCAATGCGAGATGTGCATCTGTCTGATTGTGCATCAACTTCAGGAAGATTCTTTTGACTGTATCATTCTTTCAGCCAAACCATTAGACTGTGGGTATCCTGGGCTGGAATGAGTTATTTTGAATTCCCACAACTTTGCAAATTGGTTCATGTCTTTCTGTAGCGCTCCACATTGTCAGTGGGTAATCATAACAACTGGGTGTAGTGCACCCCTTTCAGGGGAATGGCACAGCCCAAGCTTTAGAATGTTGGGCACATGAGGATTCCATGCAGCAGCAACTCCCCAGTTCAGTTGTGCCATTTGAAGGGGACAGAGCTACTTTTATCTTCTCTCAAGAATTTCAAGTTTCAAGACTTCATTTGGGGCTGCGGTTCTGCAATGCAGGTTGGAGCTGCCTGATCCAGGGAGCACCCCAAATTAAAATCATGCCTGTTAAGCTGCGGCTTTCCGATTGAATAACCTGCCTTTTTTCTCATTCCCTGTGTGGATTGGGAGCCATTTCTGCCTTGCTAAGGTGTTTTAATGGTCTCCATTTATAAAAAAAAGGCGCCACAGATGGGTACGGTTTTATTTTTTTTTTTTTTATCATTTAACATTTTCCTCCTTGCAGCCACAGTCCCTGCTTCCAATCCAGCCACCGCTCCACTCTGCCGCCGACCCCGAAGCTCGCATGCCCAGCTGGCAGATGCAGCTACATCTGCGAAAGGGGTCCCCGCGCCCGGCGAGGAAACCAGTACCAGCACATGCCTTCCAGGCATCGTCAGCTGGCAGAGCTGCGGCCATCAAGCTGCCGCGGAACCGTGCTGCCATATTTTCCCTCTTCTTCTCCCCATGGGGGAACTGGACGGCAATGACGCCCACGACATACGCAGATCGCCCGCCATGGTCTCCCCCAGTTACACCATGGCTTGCGGTACCTCCAGGGGTCGCCGCCGGGCGGTGTAAAGTCCCCAGCCCACTCCAGGACTTAGAGAACTGTCTCCCGATGCTCAATCCCAGTCCTCCCCTGCTGACCCCCGACAACCCGAGCTCATTCCCAAACCCGGGTCGCCGGCGTAGCGCAAGGTGTGGCGTCTAAGAGAGGTGGTGGCTGAACCTCTGGCTATCCTGTTTAGCCGATCACTGGAAACAGGGGAGGTACCCAAAGACTGGAGGACAGCAGATGTAGTCCCTTTATACAAAAGTGGGAACAAAGAGGAAGCAGGGAACTACAGATCAGTCAGCCTCACCTCGGTAGTGGGGAAGATCATGGAAGCACTACTGAAGGAGAGATTGGTGGAACATCTAGTTGTCAGTGGACTACAGGACCCAAGGCAGCATGGTTTCACCAGGGGGAGGTCATGTCAGACCAACCTCATTGAATTTTTTGACTGGGTGACTAGGGAGGTGGATCAGGGGAGGGCCGTGGACATGGCCTATCTGGACTTCAGCAAGGCCTTTGACACTGTGCCACATAGAAGACTATTACACAAACTGGGGAATATGGGTGTGGGCAGGATAGTAGTGTGGTGGGTAGGTAACTGGCTGGGTGGCAGGACACAGAAGGTGGTGGTAAGTGGCTGTCACTCCACAGAGGGAAGAGTTACCAGTGGGCTACCACAGGGATCAGTGCTGGGACCGGTCCTATTCAACATCTTCATCAGTGACATTGCGCAGGACCTAGAAGGCAGAATTTCACTGTTCGCTGATGACACAAAGCTCTGTAACAGAGTAGACACACCAGAGGGTGTAGACAGAATGAGAAGCGACCTGCAGAAACTTGAAGAATGGTCAGGGGTTTGGCAGTTGAAATTCAATGCAAAGAAGTGCAAGATAATACATATGGGGCACAAAAACCCTGGCACAATATATCAGTTGGGGGTGAGGATATAGCATGCACCAAGCAGGAAAGGGATCTTGGGGTTGTCATCTCTGATGACCTCAAGGTAGGGAAACAGTGTGACAAGGCAGCAGGTAAAGCAAATAGGATGCTGGGATGTATAGGCAGGGGCATCACCAGCAGGAAAAGGGAGGTGCATCCTGCCATACAAGACACTAGTGAGGCCCCACCTGGAGTACAGTGTACAGTTCTGGAGACCATACCTACGTAAGGACATAGACAGGGTAGAGAAGGTTCAGAGGAGGGCAACAAAGATGGTGCATGGATTGCATCACAAGTCCTATGAAGACAGGTTGAAGGAACTGAACATGTACTCCCTGGAGGAGAGGAGGGAGAGAGGGGATATGATAGAGACATACAAGTATCTTACAGGGAGGAACAGGGTGCAGGAAAACACTATTTTTAAGCGAAAAAGATGTTCCAGGACTAGAGGGCATGGGATGAAGTTGGAGGGAGGACGATTCAGAGCAAACATGAGAAAGAATTTCTTCACAGAACGGGTGGTGGACAAGTGGAACACCCTGCCAGAGGAAGTGGTGGGGGCTGAAACAATCACGGATTTAAGAATGCATGGGATAGACATAAAGGAATTCTGGAGGTCAGGGTAAGGGGCAACAGACTTCTAGGAAAACAAACTGAACTTACAAGCTCAAATGGGCAGACTGGGTGGGCCATAGGCCCTTATCTGCCGACACTGTCTATGTATCTATGTCCAGCGCCTCAACCTTCAGAGCCACCGGGCCGGCGTACAGTTTTATTTAATGGGAGTGAAGGGTCTCTGGAGGGGTCTGTTGGCTCTAGCTTTGGTTCCTTTTGCTCCTCCCCATCTCAGATTTTGTGTTGTGTACTTTTTTATTTATTTATTTTTTTTTATTTTATTTAAACAGCAGTTTGGAAAACCTTTGAGCCATAGGCTCATTTACAAAGGTACCTTGTCACAGTAAGACAAACCAAAATACACAGTATAGCAGTACAACACATAAGTATAACAGTAAAATTAAGACATAGATACAAACAAGCTGGTACAGGTAGGATGGATGCAAACAATACCAGAGTTATGTCGTCCTTAGCAGCTTAGTAATAAGCTTTGTCATAAGTATTGAGTACGGCTTTGACTAGTGGCAGTTACAGCATCGGGTGTTAATAAGGTGGTTACGTAAGGAAGTTTTGAAGCACGATATAGTTGGAGCTTCGGAGATGGAGGGGGCAGTGTGTTGAACCAGGAGGGGGCCCTAAAGCTGAAGGCTCTTTGGCCGTGAGAGGTCCTAGCTCTAGGGATAACAAGAGAGGTTTTCCCAGAGGTCCGAGTATGAACTAGTGGGACAGAGCCGCGATGGTGGTGGTCAATCCTGGTGGGGAAAGCCCAAGGAGGGTCTTTTGTAAGGGTACAGGTAAGATATTTGAGGCGCCTGTCGAGATCAAGTACCAGGCTTTAGCATACAGTAGAGAGGTGTGTGTCATCCTAGGTGCTCCAGTAATTAACCTGCAGGCCTTATTCAGAGTAGTGCGAATTTTATGGAGTGTTGTCTGATCAGCAGCACCATACACCGGCAGTCCATAGTCCACTAGGGACAGGATAGAGGAGGTGATCATGAGTCAAGAGCCTCCAGGGGAGGCAGTGTTTATACCGATGTAAGATGCCCAATCGGATATTAGTGGCAGTGGCTGAGGCAGCGATGTGTCCATGGAAGGAGAGGGAGGGGTCAAAATGGATCCCTAGGTATTTATAGGAGCAAACTTGTTCAGTGGGAATGAGGACCCAGAGTGAATGAGGAGTTTGAAGTTGCAGGACTTATTTTGGGATGAGTGAAGAACATGGTTTTTGTTTTTAAGATTTATCACCAATCTATGTTCCCTTGAACCAGCCCTCGGCTTCAGTGAAGGACTTCTGCAGCGAGTCCTGAGGGCAGTAGGGTTACGACTTGAGGCAAAGATGACTGCATCATCAGCGTACAATAGAATGTTCCCCGAGCAAGAGCGTGGAAGGGTGTTAAGGTAAAGGGAGAATAGTAAGGGGCCCAGAATGGAGCCCTGGGGAACCCCAGAAAAGATGGGACAGATGTCTGAGTAGGTCCCATTAATTTTTACATGCTGTGAGCGGTCAGACAGATAACTGGTGCACCAGGAGAAAGGCCCAGCAGCAAAACCAGAGAGACTAAGGGCATCAAGAAGGAGGGGGTGGGAGACAGTGTCGAAAGCTTTCGAGAGGTCAATGAAGACAGCACCAGCCAGAGAACCAGTGTCTAAGGAGGAGTGGAGAAAGTTGGAGAACTCTAGGAGGGCTGTGTTGGTACTGTGGCCCGCCGGAAGCCATGCTGCTCAGGACAAAGGACATTGTAGGTGGAGAGGTAGTCAGAGATTTGAGAGGCACCACTTTTCCAAGGCCTTGGAGAGAGGAGAGAGAATGGAGATCGGTCGATGGTTTCCAGCCACAGTCCTATCACCACCTTTAAAGATAGGGGTGACAGTGGCGACTTTCCAGGCAGTTGGAACCTTCCCCAGGCAAAGAGAGTGGTTGATGAGGCATGTGATCGGGGTAAGGACTGTGTCTAAGACCAGCCGTAGGATACACTGATCCAGGGTGTCACTGCCTGTACTATTACTCTTGAGGGCAGTGACAAGGTGCGGCCTAAGTTCTTGGGCAGAAACACAGCGGAGGAGAAAATAAGGGCGAGAAAGATTTACGGCAGGTGCTGGGGGAGGAGGGTCAAAAAATTTGTAGGGAGGATAGGGCTAAGGTCAGTGAATGAGGTGTTGAGGTGGTTGGCTATGAGGGCTGGGTCTGAGGAGATCACACCATTAATGTTGATCTGGGTGGGTGGGGGGAGTGTGCACTCCCATTTAACTGTTTAATGTTATCCCAGAAGGTTCTGGGATTCCCCCATGAGGCAGTGAGTGAGGACCGATAGTGCTCAGACTTGGCCTTTCTTGGACTTTTATACAGCTGCTATGTGAATTTGGTCCATTTTAGAGGTGTTTTGGTGATTTTCCACCACAGACCTTTGTATTTCTGTTTGCATGGCCACCATTAGGGCTGGGTGCGCGCTCTTTCTTCAGTTAGGTTTCCTGCCATTGTCTAGAGTGTATACCCGTGGTGCGTGCACTTGCGCAGTGCTAATCCTGTTTGCACAGCACAATCCCCATTGAATTGCATTGTGCAAGTATGTGCATGTTTGTGTAACCACGTTAATGCGTGCGCACACCTGTCAGGAGCAGCGCACGCTCTTTCTAGCACTTTTTTGGTGCGCGGATATAGTATTACAGTTGTCTTTGCTGATTTTAGCCCAACAAGCAACAGGGCTAATAATTATTATATTATTATGGCTTATTCAGCAGTCCTGGGTTTGATTCTCATAACCCCCACTTGTAGCCCAACAAGCAATAGGGCTCATAATTATTACATTTTTATGGCTTATACATATACCAGTCCTGGGTTTGATTCCCACAGTCCCCACTTACATGATATGCGACTCCCAAGTAAGGCATTTAAGACAACTCTGTGGGGAATTTTAGCTCAGAAAATATATTGGGGCTAATCATTATTTTTTACCTCATAATTATTATTTGGTACAATCAGATTTCTCTGGCATGGGGTCATTATGTTGCAAAACACGATGCTGCATGGCACTATCGGGCTGCGCAATATATGCCATGAGGCATCACGTCTTTGTTCTGTGGGGGCTCTGCCCCCACACCCCCCTGTTACGGGGGGCTGTGCCCCCCCGGACCCTCCCACTAATGATTCTCAACTCCAAGGGGGTCCAACTCTGGGAGCGCACAGGTTCGGGTTTCGCCATGATGCCGTACGCTATTAAGCGTGCGACATTATGACCCGGTACGAATTTCTCTTGGCACCATGACTTATCAGAGATCATTAATCAAGAAATGATACAAGGCCTGCAAAAAAAAAAGGGTGATGAGGCCCTCCCCCATGGGTTCCTTTCTGCCATCATTGTGTTGCTTAGTAACCCCCAGCTGGTTCTCCGACATGGGGAAGGGGAGCACCTGGTTCTTCACTGGCAGTGGCAGCAGAATTGCAAGAAATTACCTTTTTGTAGCTCCGGAGTGAGCATGAGCCCCAATGTCCCACAGGACATCCACACAGATACAACCAACCCCACTAGGGCCCCACAGGTCGGGGGGGGGTATCCAGGCATGTCCAGCTGCGACACAGCGACCTTAGGCTGTGATACTGATATGCAGGCAAACCCTGACCCTGCCCTACATTAGGGAGTGTAGAAAGACAAAGGGAGGGATAGTGAGGCTGAATAGAATGGATGATGGGAGGGCAGAGAGGGACAGTGAAAAAGCAGGGATACTGAATGAATACTTCTGTTCAGTATTCACAAAAGAGGAGGAGGGGAGGTACTCAATCCAATTTACAGAAGCACTTTGGATGGGGGAGTTTCGATCTTAGTCCTTTCACAGAAGAAAGGGTTCAGAAAGAACTCCTAAAACTGAAGGTGGACAAAGTAATAGGGCCTGACGGGATTCACCCCAGAATTCTAAAAGAATTAAGGGGAGAACTAGTGACACCACTGACTAGCCCTTTTAACAAATCATGGGAGGATAATGTGGTATCTGAGGACTGGAGGAGGGCAGATGTGATTCCCCTTCTCAAAAGTGGGAGCAAGACAGAGGTAGAAAACTACAGACCTGTCAGTTTGACCTCTGCGCTAGGGAAAATGATGGAATCACTTCTGAAGGAAAGAATTGTTGAGTACCTAGAGGCCAGTGGGGCACAGGACCCAAGGCAGCATGGATTCACAGCGGGAAGGTCATGTCAGACTAATCTAATCGCTTTCTTTGACTGGGTGACCAAAGTAGTAGACCAGGGAGGGGCTGTGGACATGGCCTACCTAGACTTCAGCAAGGCATTTAACACAGTCCCACACAAAAGACTAATAAACAAATTAGCCAGACTGGAAGTGGGTCCCAGAGTGGTAGCCTGGGTAAAACATTGGCTGGACAACAGGACACAGAAGGTAATATATATATATATCTGTACATGCACCAATCACCAGTGTCAGAACTAAAGTAAAATCTTGTCGTTGGTTCACTGCTGACCTTAAATCAGTTTTGTTAGCCAGAGACAAACTCTGGAAAAAGGCAAGAAAACAAAGGATACTAGAGACTGGCTTCAATTCAGAAAAGCAAGAAACTCATGCACAAAACAAATAAGAAATGCCAAAGCTGCCATTATAGAGCTGAATTGGATGCATCCTATACTAACCCATCCAGATTCTGGGTACTATAAAGGAATTCTAGGCCAAAATTCTACCCCTGCCTTACCCTCCAAACTACTACTAAGTGACATAGAAATCACTGACAAGCAAGAAATCTTAAATACCTTCAATGACCATTTCACCACAGCTGGCCTAGCATTTGACTCTTCACCTGCAAATCTCTTGAGATCATCATTAAACCTTCAATCCACTGTGGGACAAAAGGCTGCTTCAATATTCTCCTTCGAACCAATATCCTTAAAAGAAGTAGAAGACCTCCTATCCAATTTAGATACTTCTAAGAGTGCAGGTGCAGACTCCCTGGACCCCTACTTTCTTAAAGTAGCATTGCACGCTTATCTGCCCCTCACTTACCTCTTCAACCTTTCCCTAGCTACTGGTTCCATCCTCCATATGGAAAACAGCTCAAGTAGTTCCACTACTTAAATCAGGTGATCCCATGGACCTTAACAATTACAGGCCCATTTCCATCCTACCGGTACTATCCAAGATGCTTGAAAATTAGTAAATTCACAGTTAAGGGCCTATCTGACACTAATCAACCTCCCAAATCCAGCACAATCTGGATTTAGATCAATGCATAGCACCATCTCTGCCCTAGCTAAAGTCACTAACGATTGGCAGACTGCCTTGGATAAAAAGAATAGTACCTGTGCTGTGTTCCTGGATTTGAGTAAAGCATTTGATACAGTGGATCATGAATCATTAATCTCTTAGCTCTGTAGGCCTTGATTCACTCTCACCAATTGGTTTAGGTGCTATCTCTGAAGGTTACAATTGGTAAAAATGAAAATTACCTATCTACCTCTAAACCACTGCTAAGAGGTGTACCGCAAGGTTCATCCTAGGCCCCATCCTCTTTGCCATTTATATTAATAACATTGATGCCAACCTCTCTCAATCTAACATTCATCTGTTTGCTGATGATACTGTATTATATGTCAGCAATCCTCACCATCAAAAGCCTGTGAACTGTTACAGTCAGAATTCTCCATCCTACAACACAACCTATTGGAAAAAAATTACTTCTAAATGCCAAAAAAAAAGCTATGTTCTTTGCAACAAAGAATTGCTCTACCACTACCCCATCATTCATCACCCCACAATTATCCACCTTATTTGGAGAAAAGCTGGAATTTGTGGATAATTTCAAATATCTTGGAGTCTGGATTGACAGTAAGCTTGACTACTCTGTCCACATTGAAGAGCTATTAAAAGTTGAGACAAAGGCTTGGCCTATTTTACAGAATAAAACACTACCTTACCAGAGACTCCAAACAAAGATTAATCCAGGCATCATTCCTATCCCTTATTGACTATGCTGACTTTCTCACGCCATTGCTCACTCTCCTCTTAAATAAGCTGGACACCCTGTATCATAGAGCCATCAGATTTATTACAGACCTTCCCTCCAGCACCCATCATTGCTCTCTTTACATGGCAGTCAATTGGACATCCCTACAGCACAGAAGAAAAAGGAATGCTGCAATCTGGATCTTTAAAGCTTTATCAGGCAAACTCCCCTCCTATATCTCAGACTGTTTCACCCGAATCACATCTAGGCCATACACCTTAAGGATCAATAAGCTAATTATGCTAAAGATTCCCAATACCTGCACCCGGTTTGGGAGGGCTGCTATCAGTTATTCCCTAGCATTTGTCTGGAACTCACTCCAAAAATCTATGAATCTGAATACCCTCTTACCCTTATCATCCTTCAAAAGATTATACACCGCTCTATTTCCAGAGTTGTGCAACTGCTTCCATAAGGCCTAGTCTCCCATCCAACCTACACCCCTCCCTTCTGTAATCCACTATGTTTAGTTTCCCTTCTTCTACCCAGTCAGTTATCACATTTCATAAAAGCCTACAAAAGCCCTATTATTTGATTATTATCCCTGCTATATCTATTATCCTCTTCATTTTTACAGGTTAGTTATTTTACTGTGCCTTGTATATCTGTAAATTTTGTATATATCTCTTATTTATTTGATTGTACTAATGTTATGCTATTCTCATGTCTTTGTAAAAACTTGTACCCTTATTTGTATGACCACTCAGGTCCATCTTGTAAATGAGCTACGCTCAATGATGTTCGCCTGAATAAATAAAGATTTTGATTGATTGATTGATTGGTAATAGTAAACGGAGTCCTCTCTGAAGAAAGGGGGGGTTACTAGTGGGGTACCGCAGGGTTCAGTACTGGGTCCAGTCCTTTTTAATGTCTTTATAAGAGACATTGCAGAGGGACTGGAAGGAAAAGTATGCCTCTTTGCAGATGATGCAAAGATCTGCAACAGGGTTGATACACAAGGGGGCGTGGAAAGGATGAGAAAGGACTTGGTAAGGTTGGAGGAATGGTCAGAAGTATGTCAGCTTGGATTCAATGCAGTGAAGTATAAAATAATGCACCTGAGAAACAAAACCCAGGGAAGAGTACACAATGGGGGAGGTAGTAGTAATAACAAAATGGAAAAGGACCTGAGGGTAATTATATCAGATGTCCTAAAGGTTGGCAAGCAATGTGAGAAGGCAGTAGAGATGGCTGGGGGGATACTGGGATGTATAGGGAGAGGCATCACCAGCAGAAAACAGGAAGTTGTTATCCCTCTGTACAGACAGTTGGTGAGACCCCATCTGGAGTACTGTGTCCAATTCTAGAGTCTCCATCACCTCAAGGACATAGACAGGATGGAGGCAGTCCAGAGGAGGGCAACTAAAATGGTGCAGGGTCTGCAAGAGAAGCCATATGAGGAGAGACTAAAGGAGCTTAATATGTATACCCTTGAGGGAAGGGGGACATGATAGAAACTTTTAAGTACCTCAGTGGAATCAACAAAGTCCAAGAGGGTAGCATCTTTCAGAAAAAGAGATGTGCAAGAACAAGGGGACACAATTTGAAGATAGAGGGGGCACGGCTCAGGGGCAATGTGAGGAAGTATTTTTTCACAGATAGGGTGGTAGATGCATGGAACCGCCTTCCTGAGGAGGTTGTGGGGTCAAAACTGTGGAAGAATGCATGGGACAGACATAAGGCAATTCTTTTTTTTTTTTTGACTTTATCTCCTTGGGGCACCTGGAACTCTCTCGGGCCACTATAAATCCCCAGCTGTACTGCCTGCTGTGGCCTCTATCAACTTTGAGACATTACGGTGCCTGTGAAGCCCCCAGGACATAGCCCCACAGGATATCGAGGGTGGAGATGGAGGTCCAGCATTGGATGTGTGGCGTGGACCTGTGGGCCGTCGCCATCCAGGGCCCAACCTTAGTTTCCTCCGCTTCCCATCCCCCGCATGGGCACCCTGGCACATGGCAACTGTGGCCTACAAGGCCAGCGCTGGTAACGTGCAGTCTAGGGAGCTTGTGAAGCGCCCCAATTGCCACCAGGGGCCGCTTGGAACTCTGGACACCACCCAGCCCTCCCCGGGAAACAGAGCTGCCTGTCAGGCACTCGAGCTACTCCCTCCCCTGCCGACCCCCGGCACCCGAGCTCCTTCCCGAACTCAGGTCGCCGGAGTGGTGCGAGGTGTGGAATCCAGTGCCTCAACCCTCTGGGCTGGCCCCATAAGGCAATTCTTGTGGGGGGGGTAGGAAGAAATAGGCTGTTGGTTAACTATGATCTGCAGCTTATCTAGTATGTAGGAAATGGGCAGACTAGGTGGGTCAAGCGTTGTTATCTGCTGTCAGTTTCTATGTTTCTGCCTTTCTGAAGGTCAGGATGATGATCACGGGATCTTGGGAAGTTCCTGACCTTAACTTAATTTAGAAACAAAAAAAACACTAAAGGAGTCCAAAATCAGGGATGTTTTTCTCCCTGCTTCATAATAAATCCTTGTCTTTTGGATAGTTGAGGCATGTAGGCCTTTACAGCTCAGGAGGTATAGTCTGTGGAGACGGCAGAGGTCAGTCTGTCTCTGTCTGCATCTTTCTTTGGCTATTATGAGACCAAAATTATAGCAACATTGGGCAGGTGTGGATCAGAAGAGTGTCTTCCTTCCCAACCATGGCATGGATCTTCCTTTTTAAGGTAAAGGTCTCACGGCTGGGAAGCTCCTCCACTGAAGACAAGGCCATTTGTATTTCTGAAAAGACACTGCCCTGCCTGTAGAAGGCTCTGGCCCTAACAATTTTTCATGTTAAGCGGTGAGCACCACGTGCAGGAGGGGTTTCACCTCTATCAACACCCAACAGTTGTACATCTTATGCTTCTTTGTTGGCCAGAGCCTTCAACATACGGGTCACTACCCTGACCAGTTTTGTTCTGCTTTTCTGAAGGGCGAGCCTTTTTGTGATTCATGGCTATAGTTCCACCTTTCCAGGTGGTTATTCACTGGAGAATTTTGTGTTGGACCGCCAACGACTCTCATTGTTTTCTCACCATGAGGTTTGTCATTGGGTCTGGTCAAGCCTCATAAGCCAACATGTTTAACATCCCCTTGAGGGAGGCGTATGGTTTGATTTTGCCCTGAATACTATTTAAAAAAAATGTGGTGGAAAGGGCTTTCTCCAGTGTCAAACAATGGCACAAGACTACCATAACCCAATGGGGTCAAGGTAACGGCTGGCGCAGACAGTTCCATTGGGGGGGGGGGTTCTATTCCTTCAGAAATTGGCTTCTGAGAATGGAGGAGCCTACTCTGGCAACAAGGTTACAGTATGAGAGAAGCACTGGCCAGGCACCGTGCAGGAGGCCCAGCACCACAAACATGGTGCCTCACAAGAGAGCACACGGCCCATCCCTGACTCCATTTCTCGGTGATAGATTACAGGAATTTTCTCAAGACGGGCCAGAACAATGTCGGATGCCTTATTAGGGTCACTTCTCGCCCCAGTTTCAAGAGCAGCGAAGGCCAGATGTCATCAGAGCTCCTGGCTCTCCTTTTTCTCTCGGGGCCATAGTACAGGTCCTGCTAATCAACAAGTTCAGGGGTCCTGTTGGTTTTATTTTATGGGCCCAGAAAGTTAGGGAGATGTCAGGCCCATTTTACATTCAAGCTCCTGAACAACTTTGTGCTCCACAAAACTTTAGGATGGAGTCAATTACCAGGCTGCTCAGTCAAGGGTTTTCTTAAGCCCCAGTGTACCTGATGGATGTCTGCTGCCACATTCCCTCTGTCAGTCCCTACTCAAGAGTATCTCAGGTTTTTGATACTAGACCCACCCTCCAACATAGGGCATGTCTCTTCGCCCAAGCATCAGCCCCTATGAGTTCCATGAAGGTGTTGGTAGTCCTGGTGGCTTAATGTCTATCCTGATTGAATAACCTGCTTATTCATGCACAGATGTTGTCCTTAGCAAGAGGTCAGTACTCAGCACTCTAGATATGCCAGAGTCGCATGGCTAAGGATGAACCTGGAGAAGAGCTATCCCAAGCCGTCTCAGACCTTGGAATGTCTGGTGGTAATTTTCTGGCACACAAGCAGGAAAGGTTTTGCCACCTTTTTCCTGGAAGGTGACCTTTGTCAGAAGTCTGCTGGCTCACTGCAGTTTGGGCCTCAAGATAGGCAGCAATAGTTGTATTCCATGGGGTTACTTCCAAATGCGGCCTGCTCAATGGAGTTACTGTAGGCCTGGGATCCCTCGGAGAATTATCCGCTAGTTTTCCTTTTATCCCTCAGCTTCATCACTCCCTGAGTTGGTGAGTGGATGTGCAAGATCTGAGCAATTTCCACTGGAATTTCAAGAGTTACTTTACAACAAATGTCAGCCTAGACTAATGGAGGGCACGCCGAGCCACCTTCCCAATCTGCGAACTTGGTCAGTCTACAAATAGCATCTCCACATCAGTGTTCAAGAGATGGAGAAGGTCTGCCTAGCTTCCCTTAGTTTTCATCCATGATGCTAACATGGCGTGCATTTGTACATAACCATTAAGGCATGGGAGATGTTTCGAGAGGTCACCGACCTGTCGACAGTTCACCTGGCAGGGGAGTTGAACTTTCAGGTGGCCTGGCTAAGTTGCAAAATGTTCCTCCTGTGGAGTGGAGGTTGAACTGGAGGTTTTCGAACTCCTGTGTAACCGATTTGTCGATTTGGTCAACCTCAGATCAATCTGTTCGCATCCAGCCACAATGCTCGAATCTGAGAAGGTTCTTCAGTCTTTTTCAGTGTCCACAGCCGGAGGCCTTCAGCAGAGCATATTTTTTCCTCTACTAACTCTCTTTAGAGAAAAAAAAAGAATAGATAAAAATAAAAGACTCTCTGGAAGGAGCTGCCTATTGTTAGCTGCAAGAGGCTGAGAAGACTGTAGTTATTGGACTTAGCGAATCTTGCTCAGCAAGCACCCTTATGTCTTCTGGTGTTTAGAGATCTGCTATCAGGGTCTGTCTCACACCCAAAAGAATCCAGGAATGATATAGCTTTGCCCTGGCTCCTGAGAGGAGGATGCAATTCCATACAAAATAAATAAATGTGTGTAAGTTTTCCTGAGAAACTACTTAACTCCTTGTTGGCTGACAGAAATCCTCTATGTCTCTAGCCTCCTATGCTCGGTAGGGGCCGGGCCACCTTTTTTTACCTTGGGCCAGCAGGGAAGGTATCCCCTTCGATGGCCTCTATTCCACAGTTTTTAGTTTCCTACAAGAAGGCGAAGAGGTTGACATTGGATTCACTGAGAGGCCGGGTTCTGCTCTTACAGCCTCGGGTTTTTTTGGCCTAGGAGCTAATAGGCATGTGTTTGTAGGACACATCTGTTGTCCTGATCTCTGGTTCTCTGTGGGATCTGAATTGGGTTCTGAATGTTGTTGCAAGCAGTTTCGAACCACTCCCATTCACATCACTGGATGTGTTGTTTACTGGCTTCCTCTTAAGGAGCCACACCTTATTAGGCATACGAACAGGTACTCAGAATGGTGTTCGTCCCTCAGGTGCTCATTGCCTTCCAGGAGTCCAGAACATAGTTTTCTGTCCACAACCTATTCAATCCAAGGGAAGGAATTGCACAACTTGGATTTATCTTGCACTATTAGGATCTAGCCTAAATGGACGGCTGCGTTCTGTGAGTTTGAGAGTCTTGTTTGTTCTCGTGGAACAGAGAAGCAGGGTCAAGAGGCTTTCTTTTTTAGGCCACCCTCACTAAAAGGGTGCGGGCCTGTGTTGTTCAGCACAGTGTTGTAGTAAGAGGAGGTCCCCCCGCTCTCCTAAAGGCTCACCACTCCAGGGCTAAGGCGCGCGGCAGGCAGGTGAAGCATTAGTTTTAAGGTTATGCAAGGCATTTACATGGTCTCATGTCCATACATGCTCAAAACATCCCTCTTGATGTTCAAAGTTCTGATGCAGTTTGGTTGCAGAGTGCTAAGACAACAGTTTGCAAGTGATTCTTAGTGCTTGCCTCTGACGATGGGATAATCTTCTCCCTTCCCATTTTTTCTCTGGGTACTGCTTTTGAACCAGTTATAGTGATTATTATTGATACGTGGATGCTACAGAAAGAAGAAATTAACTTCATACTTACTGTCATTTCCTTTTCTGTTAGCTCCAACATTGTCAATGGGAGCCTCTCAGGAGCCTGCTACTGTATGCTAGGAGGGATGCCCTTGTGTAAAAATCCCATATTTTGTTCAGACGTCCCTTCTTTTTGCTGTACTGTACTCATATAATAGGATTATTTTTCGGTAAGTCTGCAACCACAGGTTAAAGGAAAGCTGTACAAATCACTGTTTTCAATTCCCAGGACTGCAGAAACACCCGTTTAGCACTACCTGTATGTGGTCACGAGCCTCCAGCTAAGCTTTCAGCATTAATTTGCCCCATTTCTGGGCTCCTGAGCTCTCTGATGAAGCTGCCATTTGGACACTGCCACCGCACCGGAAGACAGAGTGTGCGCTCTGTTCAGCAGTTTCCTTCCTGCGCGTTAGAACGCTTGTTCGTGACGAACTGGGCAAATTTTTACGGAGGAAAATTAACTTGACTAGCATGTACTACTGATTTAAGTGAACGTTTAGAAGTACGCCCATTGAAAATGGAGCATGATAACTGGTTAAATTTTGTAGCTGAAAGTTGAAGTTCTGAGTTCAGACATGCGCAGTAGATTTGGTACCTGCCTTTTTTACTGGATGGTTATTTTAGCAAGGAGGATCGAATTGTCCAGCCCTTGAGTCCAATGGATAGCCTTCTCCTCCTCGGACGCCTGCCTGGAAGGTAAGACAGTTTTTTATTTACATGTGGCAATATGTTTTATGTTGACAATAGATTATAATGTATGAAAATGTGTAGCTATTTTGACACTGCGAGGTAAGTAGTAACTGGGGAGTTGCTGCAGCATGGAATCCTCATATCTCAACATTCTAGAGCTTGGCTCTGCCATTCCCTGGTAGGGGTGCACTGTACCCAGTTGTTATGATTACCTATTGACAATGTTGGGGCTAACAGAAAAGGAAATCATGAAGTTAATTTTATCTTTACTTGCAAAATGTACATGATCTGCTACCAGTTCCTTTGGAATTCCATGTCTTGCAAATACAGCTTTCAACTTTGCAATAACTGTAGCTGCTATCTTCTCAGGCATTCTGAGAACCGCAGGGTATTTCGAAAAATAGTTTACTACAGTTAACTAGGAATGTCCCCTTAAGTCAAAGATGTCTGCACCAAGCTTCAACCATGGCACGCCAGGTATTTCATGGATGGATAGGCTCTTTATGGTTACTGGGTAAGAGCTCCTGGCAAGGCCCGCATGCTTCAACCATCATTTCTACTTCTTGATTCATGCCTGGCCAATACATCACAGCTCTGGCTTTGGGGTTTCACCTTTGCATTCCTTGATGTGCTGCACGAAGTCTTCAGAGGATATCTGTTCTCAGCTCTTTTAGGTATGATTCTTTTGCCCACCATTATGAGTTAATTTTCTATGTATAGATCATGTCTCGTGCCAGTAGTGCTGAATTTTGATGTTGGCCGTTTTTTTCTTGTTAGGCCATCCTTTGAGGTGCATTTCTTTAAGCAATGGTAAATCATTGTCTCTCTCTGTGGCCTGCTTTCACCTCTCCAACATGCTGTTGGGCAGCGTCTGTTGCTTGGATTGAGCATATGACTTTTTCACTGCTTAGATCAATGTCTTCCTCTGCTGGTTTTCTTGGTACTGCCCTGGACAAGGTGTCTGCAATCAGTACCTCTTTGCTGGAGTATATATTACCTGTATGTCATATTTCTGTATCTGCAACAGCATACGCTGTAGTCTTGCTGGGGCCTTTCCTGTGGGTTTGTTCAGTATGGGTTGTAGTGGTTTGTGATCTGACTGGACCTTCACTGACCTTCTGTAAACATATTGATGACATTTCTGTAAAGAGAACACAATTGCTAGCAACTCTTTTTCTATCTGTGCATAGTTTCTTTCAGCACTGGGCAATGACCTAGATGCATAAGCTATCAGTCTGTTCCCTTGCAGTAAACAAGCACCTAGTCTGTCCTTAGATGCATCTGATTAGATTTCAATTTCCTCCTTTAGATCATAGAATTTTAATACCGGTGCAGAAGAAATAGTCTCTTTTGAGTTTTTGTAAGGCTTCTTCCTGTGCTGGCTGCCACAGTCACATAACAAAGGCTGCTGTGTAGTGAGGCTTGCTTTATTTGGAATGTACTACTAAGTATCATGTCATTCTAACAGTCTCTGTAGCGCTTTTTTATCTTCGGAGGGGGCATCTTGGCTATTGCTTCTACTTTGGCTTCACCAGGCTGTAACTCTTTTTTGGTTATGATATGTCCCATATATTTCATCTCACTCACCAAATACTCTATTTTGTCTGTATTGAACTTAACATTGAGTTCCACTGCTCTGTCAATCACTTTCCCCAGAATATCATCATGCTCTTCCTCAGTAGCTGCAGCTATAAGCATGTCATCAGCTATCACAAACACACCTGATATGTCCCCGAAGTGTTCAGCATTTCTATGCTGGAGTACTTCACTCGCAGACCTTACTCCAAAAGCAAGTCTGTGAAATTTTTATCTTCCCCCAAGGAGTGTTGAATGTACAGAGGTCTGCAGAATCGTCATCTAATTTAATCTGCCAGTACCCTTCTTTTTCATCTAGAATTGTGAAAAACCTCTTTTCCCCCAAGCTTACCCTGAATATCCTCCAATGTGGGGATAGAGAAGGATGTCTTTGGTAGCTTTATTTAGGTCTCTAGGGTCCAAACACAATCTATTTTACCATTTTATGTTTGCTTGCACAGACACAAGGAACATTTTGAGGTGAGTAGAGCATTGCAGAGGCATGGCAGTGTTTGGCCAATCCAGCGAATGCTTTCAGGGGCGCATCCCTCGGCCACCAGTCAACGAGGAAGCTGCCGATGATGGCAGTTTCAGAGTGAGTGCCAGACTTGAAAGAAATCTGCCACTGTAATCACGGACAGTTTTGTCATTGCTGTCTCCCCCCTTTTTCCGGGCACCAGGCAAATTCCAGTCACGGCATTACAGTGTACAGTAATCGCATGGCTGGACTTCTACAAGCTCCGTTTGCTCAGTGTACCTTTCCCAGTGAAATAAATAAATGGAGCCCCTCGCTATGGTTTTGCATAATCAGGCCCTGCTGCCCACCACGCGACTTCCCCAAAGCCAACATCGGTGCCCAGTCCCCATGTTGTCATTTCCCCCAAGCCCAAACATATCTTTTGCCAACAACGGGGTGCCCAATCCCCATGTTGGCGCCCCCCCACCACTATCGTGGCACACTGGGAGCCCACTCCAGTGTGTCAAAGTAATTCTTATCTTTTTCCGACACTGAGATGCCCACTCCCGGTGTCAGATGTGCCCACCACACACCCTTTTTTTCAGCCAACCTCGGGGTGCCCAGGTCAGCATTGATCCCCCCCCCACTAGTCTGGACACTGGAGCCCACCCCAGTGTGCTGCAATTTATTTTTCATAGTATTTCTTTCACCTTAAAAGGAACTGTCTCCTGAGTTCTTTTTTTACTACAGAAAAGAAAACAGTACCTCTGTCCTCACCTCCCTTCCCTATCCCAGCCCTCCTTCTGCACACTTCTCTCCTGCACCCCCTCACCCATACGTATCTCTGGAGGTCCAGCACTGCGATCTTCTGTGGACTGGGAACAGGTCTGCAGTCACTAAAAGCCAACCGCAAACTGAAGAAAATCACAGTAAGCCCTATAATGGCAATGAATGGGGGAGGGGGGGTTCAACTTAAGTTGATATCTCAGACATTTCTGGGAGTTTTGGTCCCAAATTTTCAACATGGTGTTCTTGGGACCCCACTTCATGAAGACTGGCACTGTCATTTTGTTTCTCGGTCCCGAAAGGTGATTTTTTGGTCACTGCGTGCAATCACCTTTTGGGACAGATTAACGAAACAACAGTGCCACTATTCATGAGGTGGGGTCCGTAAAAGACCATATTGCAAGTTTGGTGAAAAAACTCCCAAAAATGACTGCGTTACGTGTGTGCGTTGCACAGTTTGTACGCATGGTCATAACTTTGTTAATTTTTAATATTTTCACTCCAAATTTCCAACATTGCCATTTTTCATACTTCCTTATGAACAGTACAGCTGTCATTTTTTGCATCCTGCCCGAAACGTGTTTTCATACCTGTGGCGCAGAATGCCGCAGTCGCTGAGCAACATCAACTTTTGGGAGAGATTAATGAAATCACAGTGCTACTGTTCATGAGGGGAGGTCTCAAAAGGCCATGTTGAAAATTTGGTGAACAAATTCCAAAAAATGACTGCGTTACAAGCGTGTATTATGAACTTCTATGCATGCTTGTAATTTCACCACTTTTTCATATTTTCACTCCAGATTTTCAACATTGCCATTTTTTCACATCTCATGAACAGTACAGATGTCATTTTTCACATCCTGCCCAAAATGTCTTTTCGCACCTGTTGCGCTGAATGGCGCATTCACTGTGCAAAATCACCTTTCGGGATTGAGTAATAAAATGATAGTGCTACTGTTCATGAGGTGGGGTCCCAAAAGCTCATGTTGAAAGACTGGAGTGAAAATACCAACAAACGCCACTTATCAACACACATCCGACCCTGTACAGAGTGACAGGCATTGCAGGTGTGGCTTGGGGTCGCCAGCTGTAATGCTCACGCCATTCCACCCCACCCCCACACTGCAGCCACTGACAGACATCGAGGTGTGCTTTGGAGTCATCGTCTAACGCTCACCCCATTCTCCTATACTACACCCATCTCACCTTATTTCTTATGGAATGGGGTGAGCATAAGGGCTGAAGACCCTGGCACACCGTGACACCTGTCAGTGTCTGCAGGGTGGATGAGGTGGAATGGCGTGAGCACTATGGCCAACAACCCAAAGGTACACCCCAACACCTGTCAGTCTGCATGGTGGGGGTGGGGGTTAGCGTTAGTTCAGTGCTTCACTGCCATTCTTATTATGCATCTCTCTAACTTGTGCAGTACCAGTGCCAATACCAGCAAGCAAACATTCGGTATTGACAAATGCTTGTTCTTTTCAGTAATTACAAGGCTATTTACCCATGCTGAGGGTTTTCTTACCTTGCTAATCACCCCTGTTTGTTCCAGCTGTTCCAGTGTCTGTTTTAGTCTGTCCGTGATTGCATATGGGACTTTCTTGCACCCATGTATCACAGAAGTAATGTTTGGGTCAGTATGTATGTGGTAAACTCCTAATCCTTCAAACACCAGGATTCTGAGCTCTGAGCACCAGGACTCTGAGCAAAAAGAGCAGGGCAAAGAAGCCATGTTGGCTAAACAGCAAAGTGCTGGAGAGAGTAAGGGTAAAGAGAGCTGTGTATCGGAGGTTCAAGAGGACGGGGGTGGAGGACAGGGAGGTGTATGCGAGTTGGTCCAAGGAGGTAACCAAGCTGGTTAGGGAAGCCAAGGCCGCCAGGGAGCTAAGGCTGGCTCAGGGCATTATGGGAGGGGAGAAGGACTTTTTTCAGATACATGAGGGGAAAAAAGGAAATGCAGGGACCAAATAGTGTAGATCAAGAGGGGTGGGTGGTGGGTGGAAAAGGGAACGGAACAAGCAGAAGCACTGAATGAATTCTTCTGCTCTGTGTTCATGCAGGAGAAGGGTGGTCCACTACATCCGTGAACTGGGAAGGTGGGGTTGGATGGGGGAAAGGGATGACTGATGGAATGATTGAGAAGAGTAGAGCACTAGAGGGTCTGAAGACACTAAGGGTGGACTAGGCACCAGGTCCTGACGGCATTCACCGCAGGGTGCTGAGGGGAGATGGCGGAGGTGTTGTCCAGGCTGCTGGTGGACCTGTTCAGCACCTTCTTGGACACAGGATATGTGCCACAGGACTGGAGGATGGCCCATGTGGTGCCTGTACACAAGAGTGGCCCACGGGATGAGCCAGGCAACTAAAGACCTGTCACTCTCACTTCCATAGTGGGTAAACTCATGGAAGCGATACTGAAGGAGAGACTGGTGTCATTTCTCGAGGTGAATGGTCTCCAGGATGGGCAGCAGCATGGGTTCATCACGGGGAAATCTTGTCAGACCAATCTAATCGAGTATTATGACTGGGTGGTGAACTGGATAAGGGCCACGCAGTGGACATCCTATATTTGGACTTAAGCAAGGCCTTCGATTCAGTGCCTCATGGGTGGCTAAGGGGGGGAACTGAAATCCATTTGGGTGGGGGTGATGCTGGTTAACTGGATCATGAACTGGCTGAAGGGAGGCAGCAGCGGGTGGTGGTGGTGGCAGAGAACTCTCAGTACCTAGGCCAGTGACGAGTGGAGTGCTGCAAGGCTCTGTGCTGGGTCCAGTGTTGTTTGGGCTATTCATATCTGATATCTCACACGGAGTTGAGAGCTGGATCAGTCTGTTCTTAGCCAATACTAAAATGGGGGTGATATTGGATGAAGTTGACAGGTGGAAACAACTACAGGGGAATCTAACCAAACTGGAGGGAGTGATCGATGAAGTGGCAGCTGGGCTTCAGTGTGAAGAAGTGCAAGGTTATGCACTTGGGGCCAAGAACCAAGGAGGAATATTGGTTGGGGAGTGTGAGGCTGGGGGTCACGGAGGAAGAGAAGGACTTAGGGGTGGTAGTAATGGAGAGCATGAACAACTCTGCTCAATGCAGGAAATCTGCAGCTAAGGCTAATAGGATGCTGTGGTGTATTGCAAGTGGATTCTCATCCAGGCATAGGGAAGTGATCCTGCCCCTCTACAGGTCCTTGGTCAGGCTGCACTTGGAGTACTGCATGCAGTACTGGCGTCCGTACCTGAAGAAGGGTATTAGACTGCTAGAGGGGTGCAGCGAACGGCCATAAAAATGATATGGGGGATGGAAGGAAAAATCTACAAGGGCAGGCTGAGGGATCTGAGTTTGTATACCCTGGAGGAGAGGCGGGATAGGGTGGATATGATTGAAATGTTCAAGTACTTGAAGGGGATCAACAAATCTAGCGCTGATGGGTTATTTAAGCTGAGGAAGGAAGGGGACATGAGAGAGCAGGGGCTAAGATTGGAGGGCGGCAGATTTAGGAGAGAGATGAGGAGACATTACTTCACGGAGAAGGTGGTGTCGAAATGGAATGCCCTACCAGAGGGGGTGATTTCATGTGAGACAGTGAGTAGTTTTAAAAGGGTATGGGACAGGGCATGGGGGAGATTCTGGGTGAGTAGTGCTGAGAACTTCCTGGAGGTGAGAGGGGGCGAGGGGGTGGAGCAGTTGCAGTCTAGGGGTGCTAGCTGTGCTCGGAGCAAACTTGATAGATCATGAGGCCTGTTTCTTCTGGCAGATTCGTATATTCTAAACACTATTTTATATTGTGTGAGAAGTTCCTCTTTCATGCTTGGTGGCTTGGTTTTAAGCACTTTACTTTCTTAATCAGACCCAGGATGATGCACACCTGCTGACCCAGTAGGAAAGCTCCTGATGTGTTAGTGACCTACAATTGCAGACTGGCCTCTCTGTCTTGTGTCTTATTCTTTAGCATCACTTTCTCTTCAGGATTAATTTGTGCCCCACCATATGCCATTAGGATAGTACTGGTTGGCTTTATTTGTACCTTGCATGAGAACTGAGCAAGCACTTCTTTAGTCATTATATTGGCTTTAGCCCCAGTGTCCAACTTGAACTTAACTGGCTGTCTTATTATCTTTAAGATGGTTGACCACCCTTCATCTGATACTTGCATCCACACCTTTTCTTGTTTTCAATTTATGGCACCTACAAACAGTGCTTCCACTCTGGTTATTTTTTCACGTGCTTTGTTGTGCTTTTTGGACCCGCACATTTTTGTGTAACGGTTGAGCCCACCACATTTGTGACACTCTTGTCCATATGCCAGACAAGCCTTTGGCTGATGCCCCTTGCTGCACCTCCCGCACGCGTTTGATTTTTGTGCACATGTCTCACGTGGCAATTGCTGGCGGCCTGACTTTTGGCCTGTTTTTCCATCCTGCTGTGATTTATTGTTCTACAGCATGGATAACCTTATCAGCAGTCCCTTGCGACATTGCTCGTGCCTGTGCCCTCGTTACCTCCTTGGCTCTGCATATGTCCACCGCTTTGGCCATTGTGAGGTCTGGGGAGTCCAGTAGCTTCTATCGGAGCCTATCATCGGTGACGCTGAAGACAATTCCGTCTCGGATCATTAGGTCCTTAGTCCCTTTAAAGTCAGAATTCCGTGCTTTTTGTCTGAGCTCTGAGACAAACTTGTCTATACCTGAGTGCTTGTTGAACGGGTGGACCCAAAACTGATGCCTCTCAAACATCAAGTTTTTTCTTGGTTCACAGTAATTCTTAAATGCTTCCATAGCCTCAGCTGATTTTTTAGCTTGTGAGTCAGCATATGTGATGTTGAGGGTATTGTATCCCTCTAGGGCCTTATCCCCGATCATGTGCAGCAAGACTGCAATTTTCATGTCCTCTGACTTGTCATCTAGCCCCGTGGCTGTGAAGTACAGACTTAATCTCTGTACCCATCATGTCCAATTTTCCACAAGATTTCTGGTCAACAATAGTGGCGGAGGTGGCTTGAATTGCTCCATACTGTCAAAAATATTTTGTCATACAGTCTTCCAGTAAGCTCTGTGTATGCACAAATAGAGTTTTTTGTTTCTGTTCTTGGCAGCGAAGACTTTTCTTCTTACTTGTAACTGCAGCACTGCAAGTTTATTTCTGACACCGTATCATATTTAACTTTAGCTGCTCCTTACCAGACTGCTGGTTCAGGAATGACTGGACACACTAAGTAACTGCTAACAACTCTGAGGTTTATGCGATAATAATACAGCAGACCAATCAACATGCCTCAGTCAGGAAAACTACAGACACTACTCATGCACTTCCAAAACCCTGTATACCACCCAAGACATGCCATTAGCCCAAAAACTGCATTGCGATGTGGACTAAACCATTCCACCTTGTTACTGGGGGTAAGTTACCATAAACTACACAGTTAGTCTGAGCTTTTTACAGTCTCAGTGGAGAACCACCTCCCCCAGTTCTCGGTTCCATGCCTGGTCAATGTCTCTTCTCTCCAGACTCGCTGTGCACTTTGTGTTTCGCTACCCCAGTATTCAACATTTACTTCAGGCTTGTTGAACTATTCCTTGCTCCTGCCTCTGCTGCCGCAATGGGAGGTCCGGGATAAAACACAAACCCCCCCCCATCAATCCCACCATAAAAAGGAAGAGAGCTAGAAAAGTATAACCACCATGGGAGAGGTACATTTCCCACAACTTTGCTGGACAAGAATGGCAAGCACCTCCAAGCAACAGGGTCAGCTCTGGGCTCGCGAGGCGGCTCCTTCCCATTCACCAGATATGCACACGTCCCCTCTCCCACCGCCTGAATGCACAACATCACATGGTCACTGTCCTCCACGCCCCCGCCACCAACTTGCTACAATAACAAGAGAATTTGTTTCTGTGTTGTGAAAGAGATTTAGTTAAAAGGGCTACCCCACATAAATGAAAGGCGAGATAAAAGGCATGGACCCACATAACCAGTTCAGTGAACTAATAAAGACAACTTCCCCATTGCTTCAAAATAAATCAGCAGTTAAAGTACGACTGGCCTGCCAGCCCGGTGGCGCTGAGGGTTGAGGTGCTGGACGCCACACCTCGCGCTATGCCGGCAACCCGGGTTCGGGAATAGACTCGGGTTGCCGGGGGTCGGAGGGAAGGAGGAGGATCAAGCATCCCAATGGATGCTGTCCTCCTCCTCCTGGGGTAGGTTCCTAGGGTGCTTTGAGCACCCGACGCACTGGCAGCGGTGGAAGCGTCGGCATCGGGGCACTAGACAGCTCTCTGGAGTTGGGGTGGGGAGGATGTTGTGGGCATTTGATGACGGTGTGCGTCAGCATGCCTCCTGTCTGGACGTCAGTCCTCTGTGCCGACGCCCTCAGGGGAGGAGGGACTAAGGGAAGAAAAGCGGAAACACCCCTCTCGGGCCATGATGACGACCGACCCCAGCCCCGATCACCTACCACGGGCTTTGAGCCATAGGCTCATTTACAAAGGTACCTTTGTCACAGTAAGACAAACCAAAATACACAGTATAGCAGTACAACACATAAGTATAACAGTAAAATTAAGACATAGATACAAACAAGCTGGTACAGGTAGGATGGATGCAAACAATACCAGAGTTATGTCGTCCTTAGCAGCTTAGTAATAAGCTTTGTCATAAGTATTGAGTACGGCTTTGACTAGTGGCAGTTACAGCATCGGGTGTTAATAAGGTGGTTACGTAAGGAAGTTTTGAAGCACGATATAGTTGGAGCTTCGGAGATGGAGGGGGGCAGTGTGTTGAACCAGGAGGGGGCCCTAAAGCTGAAGGCTCTTTGGCCGTGAGAGGTCCTAGCTCTAGGGATAACAAGAGAGGTTTTCCCAGAGGTCCGAGTATGAACTAGTGGGACAGAGCGGCGTATGGTGGTGGTCAATCCTGGTGGGGAAAGCCCAAGGAGGGTCTTTTTTGTAAGGGTACAGGTAAGATATTTGAGGCGCTCGTCGAGATCAAGTACCAGCGCTTTAGCATACAGTAGACAGGTGTGTGTCATCCTAGGTGCTCCAGTAATTAACCTGCAGGCCTTATTCAGAGTAGTGCGAATTTTATGGAGTGTTGTCTGATCAGCAGCACCATACACCGGCAGTCCATAGTCCACTAGGGACAGGATAGAGGAGGTGACTGCGAGTCGAAGAGCCTCCAGGGGAGGCAGTGTTTATACCGATGTAAGATGCCCAATCGGATATTAGTGGCAGTGGCTAGGCAGCGATGTGTCCATGGAAGGAGAGAGGGGTCAAAATGGATCCCTAGGTATTTATAGAGCAAACTTGTTCGAGTGGGAATGAGGACCCAGAGTGAATGAGGAGTTTGAAGTTGCAGGACTTATTTTGGGGATGAGTGAAGAACATGGTTTTGTTTTTAAGATTTATCACCAATCTATGTTCCTTGAACCAGCCCTCGGCTTCAGTGAAGGACTTCTGCAGCGAGTCCTGGAGGGCAGTAGGGTTACGACTTGAGGCAAAGATGACTGCATCATCAGCGCATAATAGAATGTTCCCGAGCAAGAGCGTGGAAGGGTGTTAAGGTAAAGGGAGAATAGTAAGGGGCCCAGAATGGAGCCCTGGGAACCCCAGAAAAGATGGGACAGATGTCTGAGTAGGTCCCATTAATTTTACATGCTGTGAGCGGTCAGACAGATAACTGGTGCACCAGGAGAAAGGCCCAGCAGCAAAACCAGAGAGACTAAGGGCATCAAGAAGGAGGGGTGGAGACAGTGTCAAAGCTTTCGAGAGGTCAATGAAGACAGCACCAGCCAGAGAACCAGTGTCTAAGGAGGAGTGGAGAAAGTTGGAGAACTCTAGGAGGGCTGTGTTGGTACTGTGGCCCGCTCGGAAGCCATGCTGCTCAGGACAAAGGACATTGTAGGTGGAGAGGTAGTCAGAGATTTGAGAGGCCACCACTTTTTCCAAGGCCTTGGAGAGAGGAGAGAGAATGGAGATCGGTCGATAGTTTCCAGCCACAGTCCTATCACCACCTTTAAAGATAGGGGTGACAGTGGCGACTTTCCAGGCAGTTGGAACCTTCCCCAGGCAAAGAGAGTGGTTGATGAGGCATGTGATCGGGGTAAGGACTGTGTCTAAGACCAGCCGTAGGATACACGGATCCAGGGTGTCACTGTCTGTACTATTACTCTTGAGGGCAGTGACAAGGTGCGGCCTAAGTTCTTGGGCAGAAACACGGCAGTGGAGGAGAAAATAAGGGCGAGAAAGATTTACGGCAGGTGCTGGGGGAGGAGGGTCAAAAAAATTTGTAGGAGGATAGGGCTAAGGTCAGTGAATGAGGTGTTGAGGTGGTTGGCTATGAGGGCTGGGTCTGAGGAGATCACACCATTAATGTTGATCTGGGTGGGTGGGGAAGTGTGCACTCCCATTTAACTGTTTAATGTTATCCCAGAAGGTTCTGGGATTCCCCATGAGGCAGTGAGTGAGGACCGATAGTGCTCAGACTTGGCCTTTCTTGGACTTTTATACAGCTGCTATGTGAATTTGGTCCATTTTAGAGGTGTTTTGGTGATTTTCCACCACAGACCTTTGTATTTCTGTTTGCATGGCCACCATTAGGGCTGGGTGCGCGCTCTTTCTTCAGTTAGGTTTCCTGCCATTGTCTAGAGTGTATACCCGTGGTGCGTGCACTTGCGCAGTGCTAATCCTGTTTGCACAGCACAATCCCCATTGAATTGCATTGTGCAAGTATGTGCATGTTTGTGTAACCACGTTAATGCGTGCGCACACCTGTCAGGAGCAGCGCACGCTCTTTCTAGCACTTTTTTGGTGCGCGGATATAGTATTACAGTTGTCTTTGCTGATTTTAGCCCAACAAGCAACAGGGCTAATAATTATTATATTATTATGGCTTATTCAGCAGTCCTGGGTTTGATTCTCATAACCCCACTTGTAGCCCAACAAGCAATAGGGCTCATAATTATTACATTTTTAACGCTACATATACCAGTCCTGGGTTTGATTCCCACAGTCCCCACTTACATGATATCGACTCCCAAGTAAGGCATTTAAGACAACTCTGTGGGAATTTTAGCTCAGAAAATATATTGGGGCTAATCATTATTTTTTACCTCATAATTATTATTTGGTACAATCAGATTTCTCTGGCATAGGGTCATTATGTTGCAAAACACGATGCTGCATGGCACTATCGAGCTGCGCAATATATGCCATGAGCATCCGTCTTTGTTCTGTGGGGCTCTGCCCCACACCCCCTGAACATGGGGGCTGTGCCCCCCCGGACCCTCCCACTAATGATTCTCAACCCAAGGGGTCCAACTCTGGGAGCGCACAGGTTCGTTTTCATGATGCCGCAGACGCTATTAAGCTGCATGACATTATGACCCGCACTAATTTCTCTTGGCACCATGACTTATCAGAGATCATTAATCAAGAAATGATACAAGGCCTGCAAAAAAAAAAAAAAAAGGGTGATGAGGCCCTTCCCCATGGGTTCCTTTCTGCCATCATTGTGTTGCTTAGTAACCCCCAGCTGGTTCTCCGACATGGGGAAGGGGAGCACCTGGTTCTTCACTGGCAGTGGCAGCAGAATTGCAAGAAATTACCTTTTTGTAGCTCCGGAGTGAGCATGAGCCCCAATGTCCCACAGGACATCCACACAGATACAACCAACCCCACTAGGGCCCCACAGGTCGGGGGGGGGTATCCAGGCATGTCCAGCTGCGACACAGCGACCTTAGGCTGTGATACTGATATGCAGGCAAACCCTGACCCTGCCCTACATTAGGGAGTGTAGAAAGACAAAGGGAGGGATAGTGAGGCTGAATAGAATGGATGATGGGAGGGCAGAGAGGGACAGTGAAAAGCAGGGATACTGAATGAATACTTCTGTTCAGTATTCACAAAAGAGGAGGAGGGAGGTACTCAATCCAATTTACAGAAGCACTTTGGATGGGGAGTTTCGATCTTAGTCCTTTCACAGAAGAAAGGGTTCAGAAAGAACTCCTAAAACTGAAGGTGGACAAAGTAATAGGGCCTGATCGGATTCACCCCAGAATTCTAAAAGAATTAAGGAGAACTAGTGACACCACTGACTAGCCCTTTTAACAAATCATGGGAGGATAATGTGGTATCTGAGGACTGGAGGAGGGCAGATGTGATTCCTCTCTCAAAGTGGGAGCAAGACAGAGGTAGAAAACTACAGACCTGTCAGTTTGACCTCTGGCGCTAGGGAAAATGATGGAATCACTTCTGAAGGAAAGAATTGTTGAGTACCTAGAGGCCAGTGGGGCACAGGACCCAAGGCAGCATGGATTCACAGCGGGAAGGTCATGTCAGACTAATCTAATCGCTTTCTTTGACTGGGTGACCAAAGTAGTAGACCAGGGAGGGGCTGTGGACATGGCCTACCTAGACTTCAGCAAGGCATTTAACACAGTCCCACACAAAAGACTAATAAACAAATTAGCCAGACTGGAAGTGGGTCCCAGAGTGGTAGCCTGGGTAAAACATTGGCTGGACAACAGGACACAGAAGGTAATATATATATATATCTGTACATGCACCAATCACCAGTGTCAGAACTAAAGTAAAATCTTGTCGTTGGTTCACTGCTGACCTTAAATCAGCTTTGTTAGCCAGAGACAAACTCTGGAAAAAGGCAAGAAAAACAAAGGATACTAGAGACTGGCTTCAATTCAGAAAAGCAAGAAACTCATGCACAAAACAAATAAGAAATGCCAAAGCTGCCTACTATAGAGCTGAATTGGATGCATCCTATACTAACCCATCCAGATTCTGGGTACTATAAAGGGAATTCTAGGCCAAAATTCTACCCCTGCCTTACCCTCCAAACTACTACTAAGTGACATAGAAATCACTGACAAGCAAGAAATCTTAAATACCTTCAATGACCATTTCACCACAGCTGGCCTAGCATTTGACTCTTCACCTGCAAATCTCTTTGAGATCATCATTAAACCTTCAATCCACTGTGGACAAAAGGCTGCTTCAATATTCTCCTTCGAACCAATATCCTTAAAAAAGTAGAAGACCTCCTATCCAATTTAGATACTTCTAAGAGTGCAGGTGCAGACTCCTGGACCCCTACTTTCTTAAAGTAGCATTGCATGTATCTGCCCCTCACTTACCTCTTCAACCTTTCCTAGCTACTGGTTCCATCCCTCCATATGGAAAACAGCTCAAGTAGTTCCACTACTTAAATCAGGTGATCCCATGGACCTTAACAATTACAGGCCCATTTCCATCCTACGGTACTATCCAAGATGCTTGAAAATTAGTAAATTCACAGTTAAGGGCCTATCTGGACACCAACAACCTCCTAAATCCAGCACAATCTGGATTTAGATCAATGCATAGCACCATCTCTGCCCTAGCTAAAGTCACTAAGATTGGCAGACTGCCTTGGATAAAAAGAATAGTACCTGTGCTGTGTTCCTGGATTTGAGTAAAGCATTTGATACAGTGGATCATGAATCATTAATCTCCTCTCTTAGCTCTGTAGGCCTTGATTCACTCTCACTCAATTGGTTTAGGTGCTATCTCTCTGAAGGTTACAATTGGTAAAAATGAAAATTACCTATCTACCTCTAAACCACTGCTAAGAGGTGTACCGCAAGGCTCATCCTAGGCCCCATCCTCTTTGCCATTTATATTAATAACATTGATGCCAACCTCTCTCAATCTAACATTCATCTGTTTGCTGATGATACTGTATTATATGTCAGCAATCCTCACCATCAAAAGCCTGTGAACTGTTACAGTCAGAATTCTCCATCCTACAACACAACCTATTGGAAAAAAAATTACTTCTAAATGCAAAAAACAAAAGCTAATTTCTTTGCAACAAAGAATTGCTCTACCACTACCCCATCATTCATCACCCCACAATTATCCACCTTATTTGGAGAAAAGCTGGAATTTGTGGATAATTTCAAATATCTTGAGTCTGATTGACAGTAAGCTTGACTACTCTGTCCACATTGAAGAGCTATTAAAAAGTTGAGACAAAGGCTTGGCCTATTTTACAGAATAAAACACTACCTTACCAGAGACTCCAAACAAAGATTAATCCAGGCATCATTCCTATCCCTTATTGACTATGCTGACTTTCTCTACGGCCATTGCTCACTCTCCCTCTTAAATAAGCTGGACACCCTGTATCATAGAGCCATCAGATTTATTACAGACCTTCCCTCCAGCACCCATCATTGCTCTCTTTACATGGCAGTCAATTGGACATCCCTACAGCACAGAAGAAAAAGGAATGCTGCAATCTGGATCTTTAAAGCTTTATCAGGCAAACTCCCTCCTATATCTCAGACTGTTTCACGAATCACATCTAGGCCATACACCTTAAGGATCAATAAGCTAATTATGCTAAAGATTCCCAATACCTGCACCCGGTTTGGGAGGGCTGCTATCAGTTATTCCTAGCATTTGTCTGGAACTCACTCCAAAAATCTATGAATCTGAATACCCTCTTACCCTTATCATCCTTCAAAAGATTATACACCCCTATTTCCAGAGTTGTGCAACTGCTTCCATAAGGCCTAGTCTCCCATCCAACCTACACCCTCTCCTTCTGTAATCCACTATGTTTAGTTTCCTTCTTCTACCCAGTCAGTTATCACATTTCATATAAAAGCCTACAAAAGCCCTATTATTTGATTATTATCCCTGCTATATCTATTATCCTCTTCATTTTTACAGGTTAAGTTATTTTACTGTGCCTTGTATATCTGTAAATTTTGTATATATCTCTTATTTATTTGATTGTACTAATGTTATGCTATTCTCATGTCTTTGTAAAAACTTGTACCTTATTTGTATGACCACCAGGTCCATCTTGTAAATGAGCTACGCCAATGATGTCGCCTGAATAAATAAAGATTTTGATTGATTGATTGATTGGTAATAGTAAGCGGAGTCCTCTCTGAAGAAAGGGGGGTTACTAGTGGGTACCGCAGGGTTCAGCTGGGTCCAGTCCTTTTAATGTCTTTATAAGAGACATTGCAGAGGGACTGAAGGAAAGATGCCTCTTTGCAGATGATGCAAAGATCTGCAACAGGGTTGATACACAAGGGGGCGTGGAAAGGATGAGAAAGGACTTGGTAAGGTTGGAGGAATGGTCAGAAGTATGTCAGCTTGGATTCAATGCAGTGAAGTATAAAATAATGCACCTGAGAAACAAAAACCCCAGGGGAAGAGTACACAATGGGGGGAAGTAGTAGTAATAATAACAAAAATGGAAAAGGACCTGAGGGTAATTATATCAGATGTCCTAAAGGTTGGCAAGCAATGTGAGAAGGCAGTAGAGATGGCTGGGGGGATACTGGGATGTATAGGGAGAGGCATCACCAGCAGAAAACAGGAAGTTGTTATCCCTCTGTACAGACAGTTGGTGAGACCCCATCTGGAGTACTGTGTCCAATTCTAGAGTCTCCATCACCTCAAGGACATAGACAGGATGGAGGCAGTCCAGAGGAGGGCAACTAAAATGGTGCAGGGTCTGCAAGAGAAGCCATATGAGGAGAGACTAAAGGAGCTTAATATATATACCCTTGAGGAAGGGGACATGATAGAAACTTTTAAGTACCTCCAGTGGAATCAACAAAGTCCAAGAGGGTAGCATCTTTCAGAAAAAGAGATGTGCAAGAACAAGGGGACACAATTTGAAGATAGAGGGGGTCCGGCTCAGGGGCAATGTGAGGAAGTATTTTTTCACAGATAGGGTGGTAGATGCATGGAACCGCCTTCCTGAGGAGGTTGTGGGGTCAAAAACTGTGGAAGAATGCATGGGACAGACATAAGGCAATTCTTTTTTTTTTTTTTTTGACTTTATCTCCTTCGGGGCACCTGGAACTCTCTCGGGCCACTATAAATCCCCAGCTGTACTGCCTGCTGTGGCCTCTATCAACTTTTGAGACATTACGGTGCCTGTGAAGCCCCGCCCCCAGGACATAGCCCCACAGGATATCGAAGGGGTGGAGATGGAGGTCCAGCATTGGATGTGTGCCGGTGGACCTGTGGGCCGTCGCCTATCCAGGGCCCAACCTTAGTTTCCTCCGCTTCCCATCCCCCGCATGGGCACCCTTGGCACATGGCAACTTCCTACAAGGCCAGCGCTGGTAACGTGCAGTCTAGGGAGCTTGTGAAGCGCCCCAATTGCCACCAGGGGCCGCTTGGAACTCTGGACACCACCCAGCCCTCCCCGGAAACAGAGCTGCCTGTCAGGCACTCGAGCTACTCCCTCCCTGCCGACCCCCGGCACCCGAGCTCCTTCCCGAACTCAGGTCGCCGGAGTGGTGCGAGGTGTGGAATCCAGTGCCTCAACCCTCTGGGCTGGCCCCATAAGGCAATTCTTGTGGGGGGGGTAGGAAGAAATAGGCTGTTGGTTAACTATGATCTGCAGCTTATCTAGTATGTAGGGAAATGGGCAGACTAGGTGGGTCAAGCGGTTGTTATCTGCTGTCAGTTTCTATGTTTCTGCCTTTCTGAAGGTCAGGATGATGATCACGGGGATCTTGGGGAAGTTCCTGACCTTAACTTAATTTAGAAACAAAAAAAAAAAAAACACTAAAAGGAGTCCAAAATCAGGGATGTTTTTCTCCCCTGCTTCATAATAAATCCTTGTCTTTTTGGATAGTTGAGGCATGTAGGCCTTTACAGCTCAGGAGGTATAGTCTGTGGAGACGGCAGAGGTCAGTCTGTCTCTGTCTGCATCTTTCTTTGGCTATTATGAGACCAAAATTATTAAGCAACATTGGGCAGGTGTGGATCAGAAGAGTGTCTTCCCTTCCCAACCATGGCATGGATCTTCCTTTTTAAGGTAAAGGTCTCACGGCTGGGAAGCTCCTCCACTGAAGACAAGGCCATTTGTATTTCTGAAAAGACACTGCCCTGCCTGTAGAAGGCTCTGGCCCTAACAATTTTTCATGTTAAGCGGTGAGCACCACGTGCAGGAGGGGTTTCACCTCTATCAACACCCAACAGTTGTACATCTTATGCTTCTTTGTTGGCCAGAGCCTTCAACATACGGGTCACTACCCTGACCAGTTTTGTTCTGCTTTTCTGAAGGGGCGAGCCTTTTTTGTGATTCATGGCCATAGTTCCACCTTTCCAGGTGGTTATTCACTGGAGAATTTTGTGTTGGACCGCTCAACGTACCTCATTGTTTTCGACCATGAGGCTTGTCATTGGGTCTGGTCAAGCCTCATAAGCCAACATGTTTAACATCCCCTTGAGGGAGGCGTATGGTTTGATTTTGCCCTGAATACTATTTAAAAAAAATGTGGTGGAAAGGGCTTTCTCCAGTGTCAAACAATGGCACAAGACTACCATAACCCAATGGGGTCAAGGTACGGCTGGCGCAGACAGTTCCATTGGGGGGGGGGGTTCTATTCCTTCAGAAATTGGCTTCTGAGGAGGAGCCTACTCTGGCAACAAGGTTACAGTATGAGAGAAGCACTGGCCAGGCACCGTGCAGGAGGCCCAGCACCACAAACATGGTGCCTCACAAGAGAGCACACGGCCCATCCCTGACTCCATTTCTCGGTGATAGATTACAGGAATTTTCCTCAAGACGGGCCAGAACAATGTCGGATGCCTTATTAGGGGTCACTTCTCTGCCCCAGTTTCAAGAGCAGCGAAAGGCCAGATGTCATCAGAGCTCCTGGCTCTCCTTTTTTCTCTCGGGGGGCCATAGTACAGGTCCTGCTAATCAACAAGTTCAGGGGTCCTGTTGGTTTTATTTTATGGGCCCCAGAAAGTTAGGGAGATGTCAGGCCCATTTTACATTCAAGCGCCTGAACAACTTTGTGCTCCACAAAACTTTAGGATGGAGTCAATTACCAGGCTGCTCAGTCAAGGGTTTTTCTTAAGCCCCAGTGTACCTGATGGATGTCTGCTGCCACATTCCCTCTGTCAGTCCTACTCAAGAGTATCTCAGGTTTTTGATACTAGACCCACCCTCCAACATAGGGCATGTCTCTTCGCCCAAGCATCAGCCCCTATGAGTTCCATGAAGGTGTTGGTAGTCCTGGTGGCTTAATGTCTATCCTGATTGAATAACCTGCTTATTCATGCACAGATGTTGTCCTTAGCAAGAGGTCAGTACTCAGCACTCTAGATATGCCAGAGTCGCATGGCTAAGGATGAACTGAGAAGAGCTATCCCAAGCCGTCTCAGACCTTGGAATGTCTGGTGGTAATTTTCTGGCACACAAGCAGGAAAGGTTTTGCCACCTTTTTCCTGGAAGGTGACCTTTGTCAGAAGTCTGCTGGCTCACTGCAGTTTGGGCCTCAAGATAGGCAGCAATAGTTGTATTCCATGGGGTTACTTCCAAATGCGGCCTGCTCAATGGAGTTACTGTAGGCCTGGGATCCCTCGGAGAATTATCCGCTAGTTTTCCTTTTACCCCTCAGCTTCATCACTCCCTGAGTTGGTGAGTGGATGTGCAAGATCTGAGCAATTTCCACTGGAATTTCAAGAGTTACTTCTTACAACAAATGTCAGCCTAGACGAATGGAGGGCACGTCGGAGCCACCTTCCCAATCTGCGAACTTGGTCAGTCTACAAATAGCATCTCCACATCAGTGTTCAAGAGATGGAGAAGGTCTGCCTAGCTTCCCTTAGTTTTCATCCATGATGCTAACATGGCGTGCATTTGTACATAACCATTAAGGCATGGGAGATGTTTCGAGAGGTCACCGACCTGTCGACAGTTCACCTGGCAGGGGAGTTGAACTTTCAGGTGGCCTGGCTAAGTTGCAAAATGTTCCTCCTGTGGAGTGGAGGTTGAACTGGAGGTTTTCGAACTCCTGTGTAACCGATTTGGCCGATTTGGTCAACCTCAGATCAATCTGTTCGCATCCAGCCACAATGCTCGAATCTGAGAAGGTTCTTCAGTCTTTTTCAGTGTCCACAGCCGGAGGCCTTCAGCAGAGCATATTTTTTCCTCTACTAACTCTCTTTAGAGAAAAAAAAAGAATAGATAAAAATAAAAGACTCTCTGGAAGGAG
The DNA here is from genome assembly GCA_016271365.2 of Neoceratodus forsteri. NCBI lineage: Eukaryota > Metazoa > Chordata > Ceratodontiformes > Ceratodontidae > Neoceratodus > Neoceratodus forsteri. The sequence goes on along the minus strand of CM028135.1, from coordinate 15,680,265 downwards.
CTGCCTATTGTTAGCTGCAAGAGGCTGAGAAGACTGTAGTTATTGGACTTAGCGAATCTTGCTCAGCAAGCACCCTTATGTCTTCTGGTGTTTAGAGATCTGCTATCAGGGTCTGTCTCGCCACCCAAAAGAATCCAGGAATGATATAGCTTGCGCCCTGGCTCCTGAGAGGAGGATGCAATTCCATACAAAATAAATAAATGTGTGTAAGTTTTCCCTGAGAAACTACTTAACTCCTTGTTGGCTGACAGAAATCCTCTATGTCTCTAGCCTCCTATGCTCGGTAGGGGCCGGGCCACCTCTCTTTTTTACCTTGGGCCAGCAGGGAAGGTATCCCCTTCGATGGCCTCTATTCCACAGTTTTTAGTTTCCTACAAGAAGGCGAAGAGGTTGACATTGGATTCACTGAGAGGCCGGGTTCTGCCTTACAGCCTCGCGGGTTTTTTGGCCTAGGAGCTAATAGGCATGTGTTTGTAGGACACATCTGTTGTCCTGATCTCTGGTTCTCTGTGGGATCTGAATTGGGTTCTGAATGTTGTTGCAAGCAGTTTGAACCACTCCATTCACATCACTGGATGTGTTGTTTACTAGCTTCCTCTTAAGGAGCCACACCTTATTAGGCATCACAGACAGGTACTCAGAATGGTGTTCGTCCCTCAGGTGCTCATTGCCTTCCAGGAGTCCAGAACATAGTTTTCTGTCCACAACCTATTCAATCCAAGGGAAGGAATTGCACAACTTGGATTTATCTTGCACTATTAGGATCTAGCCTAAATGGACGGCTGCGTTCTGTGAGTTTGAGAGTCTTGTTTGTTCTCGTGGAACAGAGAAGCAGGGTCAAGAGGCTTTCTTTTTTAGGCCACCCTCACTAAAAGGGTGCGGGCCTGTGTTGTTCAGCACAGTGTTGTAGTAAGAGGAGGTCCCCCCGCTCTCCTAAAGGCTCACCACTCCAGGGCTAAGGCGACGCCCTGGGCAGGCAGGTGAAGCATTAGTTTTAAGGTTATGCAAGGCATTTACATGGTCTCATGTCCATACATGCTCAAAACATCCCTCTTGATGTTCAAAGTTCGGCTGATGCAGTTTGGTTGCAGAGTGCTACAGACAACAGTTTGCAAGTGATTCTTAGTGCTTGCCTCTGACGTATGGGATAATCTTCTCCCCCTTCCCATTTTTTCTCTGGGTACTGCTTCTTGGAACCCAGTTGTTATGATTACCCATTGACAATGTGGAGCGCTACAGAAAGAAGAAATTAACTTCATACTTACTGTCATTTCCTTTTCTGTTAGCTCCAACATTGTCAATGGGAGCCTCTCAGGAGCCTGCTACTGTATGCTAGGAGGGATGCCCTTGTGTAAAAATCCCATATTTTGTTCAGACGTCCCTCTTTTCTTGCTGTACTGTACTCATATAATAGGATTATTTTTCGGTAAGTCTGCAACCACAGGTTAAAGGAAAGCTGTACAAATCACTGTTTTCAATTCCCAGGACTGCAGAAACACCCGTTTAGCACTACCTGTATGTGGTCACGAGCCTCCAGCTAAGCTTTCAGCATTAATTTGCCCCATTTCTGGGCTCCTGAGCTCTGCGATGAAGCTGCCATTTGGACACTGCCACCGCACCGGAAGACAGAGTGTGCGCTCTGTTCAGCAGTTTCCTTCCTGCGCGCTAGAACGCTTGTTCGTGACGAACTGGGCAAATTTTTACGGAGGAAAATTAACTTGACTAGCATGTACTACTGATTTAAGTGAACGTTTAGAAGTACGCCCATTGAAAATGGAGCATGATAACTGGTTAAATTTTGTAGCTGAAAGTTGAAGTTCTGAGTTCAGACATGCGCAGTAGATTTGGTACCTGCCTTTTTTACTGGATGGTTATTTTAGCAAGGAGGATCGAATTGTCCAGCCCTTGAGTCCAATGGATAGCCTTCTCCTCCTCGGACGTCTGCCTGGAAGGTAAGACAGTTTTTTATTTACATGTGGCAATATGTTTTATGTTGACAATAGATTATAATGTATGAAAATGTGTAGCTATTTTGACACTGCGAGGTAAGTAGTAACTGGGGAGTTGCTGCAGCATGGAATCCTCATATCTCAACATTCTAGAGCTTGGGCTCTGCCATTCCCCTGGTAGGGGTGCACTGTACCCAGTTGTTATGATTACCTATTGACAATGTTGGGGCTAACAGAAAAGGAAATCATGAAGTTAATTTTATCTTTACTTGCAAAATGTACATGATCTGCTACCAGTTCCTTTGGAATTCCATGTCTTGCAAATACAGCTTTCAACTTTGCAATAACTGTAGCTGCTATCTTCTCAGGCATTCTGAGAACCGCAGGGTATTTGAAAAATAGTTTACTACAGTTAACTAGGAATGTCCCCTTAAGTCAAAGATGTCTGCACCAAGCTTCAACCATGGCACGCCAGGTATTTCATGGATGGATAGGCTCTTTATGGTTACTGGGTAAGAGCTCCTGGCAAGGCCCGCATGCTTCAACCATCATTTCTACTTCTTGATTCATGCCTGGCCAATACATCACAGCTCTGGCTTGGGGTTTCGACCTTTGCATTCCTTGATGTGCTGCACGAAGTCTTCGTAGGATATCTGTTCTCAGCTCTTTTAGGTATGATTCTTTTGCCCACCATTATGAGTTAATTTTCTATGTATAGATCATGTCTCGTGCCAGTAGTGCTGAATTTTGATGTTGGCCGTTTTTTTCTTGTTAGGCCATCCTTTGAGGTGCATTTCTTTAAGCAATGGTAAATCATTGTCTCTCTCTGTGGCCTGCTTTCACCTCTCCAACATGCTGTTGGGCAGCGTCTGTTGCTTGGATTGAGCATATGACTTTTTCACTGCTTAGATCAATGTCTTCCTCTGCTGGTTTTCTTGGTACTGCCCTGGACAAGGTGTCTGCAATCAGTACCTCTTTTGCTGGAGTATATATTACCTGTATGTCATATTTCTGTATCTGCAACAGCATACGCTGTAGTCTTGCTGGGGCCTTTCCTGTGGGTTTGTTCAGTATGGGTTGTAGTGGTTTGTGATCTGACTGGACCTTCACTGACCTTCTGTAAACATATTGATGACATTTCTGTAAAGAGAACACAATTGCTAGCAACTCTTTTTCTATCTGTGCATAGTTTCTTTCAGCACTGGGCAATGACCTAGATGCATAAGCTATCAGTCTGTTCCCTTGCAGTAAACAAGCACCTAGTCTGTCCTTAGATGCATCTGATTAGATTTCAATTTCCTCCTTTAGATCATAGAATTTTAATACCGGTGCAGAAGAAATAGTCTCTTTTGAGTTTTTGTAAGGCTTCTTCCTGTGCTGGCTGCCACAGTCACATAACAAAGGCTGCTGTGTAGTGAGGCTTGCTTTATTTGGAATGTACTGCGCCAAGTATCATGTCATTCCTAACAGTCTCTGTAGCGCTTTTTTATCTTCGGGAGGGGGCATCTTGGCTATTGCTTCTACTTTGGCTTCACCAGGCTGTAACTCTTTTTTGGTTATGATATGTCCCATATATTTCATCTCACTCACCAAATACTCTATTTTGTCTGTATTGAACTTAACATTGAGTTCCACTGCTCTGTCAATCACTTTCCCCAGAATATCATCATGCTCTTCCTCAGTAGCTGCAGCTATAAGCATGTCATCAGCTATCACAAACACACCTGATATGTCCCCGAAGTGTTCAGCATTTCTATGCTGGAGTACTTCACTCGCAGACCTTACTCCAAAAGCAAGTCTGTGAAATTTTTATCTTCCCCAAGGGGTTGAATGTACAGAGGTCTGCAGAATCGTCATCTAATTTAATCTGCCAGTACCCTTCTTTTCATCTAGAATTGTGAAAAACCTCTTTTCCCCCAAGCTTACCCTGAATATCCTCCAATGTGGGGATAGAGAAGTGATGTCTTTTGGTAGCTTTATTTAGGTCTCTAGGGTCCAAACACAATCTATTTTACCATTTTTATGTTTGCTTGCGTACAGCACACAAGGAACATTTTGAGGTGAGTAGAGCATTGCAGAGGCATGGCAGTGTTTGGCCAATCCAGCGAATGCTTTCAGGGGCGCATCCCTCGGCCACCAGTCAACGAGGAAGCTGCCGATGATGGCAGTTTCAGAGTGAGTGCCAGACTTGAAAGAAATCTGCCACTGTAATCACGGACAGTTTTGTCATTGCTGTCTCCCCCCTTTTTCCGGGCAACAGGCAAATTCCAGTCACGGCATTACAGTGTACAGTAATCGCATGGCTGGACTTACAACAACTCGTTTGCTCAGTGTACCTTTCCCAGTGAAATAAATAAATGGAGCCCCTCGCCATGGTTTTGCATAATTGGTGGCCCTGCTGCCCACCACGCGACTTCCCCCAAAGCCAACATCGGTGCCCAGTCCCCATGTTGTCATTTCCCCCAAGCCCAAACATATCTTTTGCCAACAACGGGTGCCCAATCCCCATGTTGGCGGATTCCCCACCACTATCGTGGCACACTGGGAGCCCACTCCAGGTGTGTCAAAGTAATTTTATCTTTTCCCGACACTGAGATGCCCACTCCGTGTCAGATGTGCCTACCACACACCCTTTTTTCAGCCAACCTCGGGTGCCCAGGTCAGCATTGATCCCCCCACTAGTCTGGCACACTGGAGCCCACCCAGTGTGCTGCAATTTATTTTTCATAGTATTTCTTTCACCTTAAAAAGAAACTGTCTCCTGAGTTTTTTTTTACCTACAGAAAAGAAAACAGTACCGTTGTCCTCACCTCCCTTCCCTATCCCAGCCCTCCTTCTGCCACCACTCTTCCTGCACCCCTCACCCACAATGATCTCTGGAGGTCCAGCACGCGATCTTCTGTGGACTGGGAACAGGTCTGCAGTCACTAAAAGCCAACCGCAAACTGAAGAAAATCACAGTAAGCCCTATAATGGCAATGAATGGGGAGGGGTTCAACAAGTTGATATCTCAGACATTTCTGGGAGTTTTGGTCCCAAATTTTCAACATGGTGTTCTTGGGACCCCACCTCATGAAGACTGGCACTGTCATTTTGTTTCTCGGTCCCGAAAGGTGATTTTTTGGTCACTGCGTGCAATCACCTTTTGGGACAGATTAACGAAACAACAGTGCCACTATTCATGAGGTGGGGTCCGAAAAAGACCATATTGCAAGTTTGGTGAAAAAACTCCCAAAAATGACTGCGTTACGAGTGTGCGTTGCACAGTTTGTACGCATGGTCATAACTTTGTTAATTTTTAATATTTTCACTCCAAATTTCCAACATTGCCATTTTTCATACTTCCTTATGAACAGTACAGCTGTCATTTTTTGCATCCTGCCCGAAACGTGTTTTCATACCTGTGGCGCAGAATGCCGCAGTCGCTGAGCAACATCAACTTTTGGGACAGATTAATGAAATCACAGTGCTACTGTTCATGAGGGGAGGTCTCAAAAAGGCCATGTTGAAAATTTCAGAACAAATTCCAAAAATGACTGGGCGCTACAAGCGTGTATTATGAACTTCTATGCATGCTTGTAATTTACCATCTTTCATATTTTCACTCCAGATTTTCAACATTGCCATTTTTTCACATCTCATGAACAGTACAGATGTCATTTTTCACATCCTGCCCAAAATGTCTTTTCGCACCTGTTGCGCTGAATGGCGCATTCACTGTGCAAAATCACCTTTCGGGATTGAGTAATAAAATGATAGTGCTACTGTTCATGAGGTGGGGTCCCAAAAAGCTCACGTTGAAAGACTGGAGTGAAAATACCAACAAACGCCCATAACACCCCGCCCTGTACAGAGTGACAGGCATTGCAGGTATGGCTTGGGGTCGTCAGCTGTAATGCTCACGTCATTCCACCCCACCCCCACACTGCAGCCACTGACAGACATCGAGGTGTGCTTTGGAGTCATCGGCCCTAACGTTCACCCCATTCTCCTATACTACACCCATCTCACCTTATTTCCTTATGGAATGGGGTGAGCATAAGGGCTGAAGACCCCAAGGCACACCGTGACACCTGTCAGTGTCTGCAGGGTGGGATGAGGTGGAATGGCGTGAGCACTATGGCCAACAACCCAAAGGTACACCCCAACACCTGTCAGTCTGCATGGTGGGGGTGGGGGTTAGCGTTAGTTCAGTGCTTCACTGCCATTCTTATTATGCATCTCTCTAACTTGTGCAGTACCAGTGCCAATACCAGCAAGCAAACATTCGGTATTGACAAATGCTTGTTCTTTTCAGTAATTACAAGGCTATTTACCCATGCTGAGGTTTTCTTACCTCTAATCACCCTGTTTGTTCCAGCTGTTCCAGTGTCTGTTTTAGTCTGTCCGTGATTGCATATGGGACTTTCTTGCACCCATGTATCACAGAAGTAATGTTTGGGTCAGTATGTATGTGGTAAACTCCTAATCCTTCAAACACCAGGATTCTGAGCTCTGAGCACCAGGACTCTGAGCAAAAGAGCAGGGCAAAGAAGCCATGTTGGCTAAACAGCAAAAGTGCTGGAGAGAGTAAGGGTAAAGAGGCTGTGTCGTGAGGTTCAAGAGGACGGGGTGGAGGACAGGGAGGTGTGTCGAGGATTGGTCCAAGGAGGTAACCAAGCTGGTTAGGAAGCCAAGGCCGCCAGGGAGCTAAGGCTGGCTCAGGGCATTATGGGAGGGAGAAGGACTTTTCAGATACATGAGGGAAAAAAGGAAATGCAGGGACCAAATAGTGTAGATCAAGAGGGGTGGGTGGTGGGTGGAAAAGGAACGGAACAAGCAGAAGCACTGAATGAATTCTTCTGCTCTGTGTTCATGCAGGAGAAGGTGGTCCACTACATCCGTGAACTGGGAAGGTGGGGTTGGATGGGGAAAGGGATGACTGATGGAATGATTGAGAAGAGTAGAGCACTAGAGGGTCTGAAGACACTAAGGTGGACTAGGCACCAGGTCCTGACGGCATTCACACGCAGGTGCTGAGGAGATGGCGGAGGTGTTGTCCAGGCTGCTGGTGGACCTGTTCAGCACCTTCTTGGACACAGGATATGTGCCACAGGACTGGAGGATGGCCCATGTGGTGCCTGTACACAAGAGTGGCCCACGGGATGAGCCAGGCAACTAAAGACCTGTCACTCTCACTTCCATAGTGGGTAAACTCATGGAAGCGATACTGAAGGAGAGACTGGTGTCATTTCTCGAGGTGAATGGTCTCCAGGATGGGCAGCAGCATGGGTTCATCACGGGAAATCTTGTCAGACCAATCTAATAATGTATGACTGGGTGGTGAACTGGATAAGGGCCACGCGAGTGGGCATCCCTATTTGGACTTAAGCAAGGCCTTGATTCAGTGCCTCATGGGTGGCTGGGGGGAACTGAAATCCATTTGGGTGGGGGTGATGCTGGTTAACTGGATCATGAACTGGCTGAAGGGAGGCAGCAGCGGGTGGTGGTGGTGGCAGAGAACTCTCAGTACCTAGGCCAGTGGCCCAGGTGGAGTGCTGCAAGGCTCTGTGCTGGGTCCAGTGTTGTTTGGGCTATTCATATCTGATATCTCACACGGAGTTGAGAGCTGGATCAGTCTGTTCTTAGCCAATACTAAAATGGGGGTGATATTGGATGAAGTTGACAGGTGGAAACAACTACAGGGGAATCTAACCAAACTGGAGGAGTGATCGATGAAGTGGCAGCTGGGCTTCAGTGTGAAGAAGTGCAAGGTTATGCACTTCGGGGCCAAGAACCCAAGGAGGGAATATTGGTTGGGGAGTGTGAGGCTGGGGGTCACGGAGGAAGAGAAGGACTTAGGGGTGGTAGTAATGGAGAGCATGAACAACTCTGCTCAATGCAGGAAATCTGCAGCTAAGGCTAATAGGATGCTGTGGTGTATTGCAAGTGGATTCTCATCCAGGCATAGGGAAGTGATCCTGCCCCTCTACAGGTCCTTGGTCAGGCTGCACTTGGAGTACTGCATGCAGTACTGGCGTCCGTACCTGAAGAAGGGTATTAGACTGCTAGAGGGGGTGCAGCGAACGGCGATAAAAATGATATGGGGGATGGAAGGAAAAATCTACAAGGGCAGGCTGAGGGATCTGAGTTTGTATACCCTGGAGGAGAGGCGGGATAGGGTGGATATGATTGAAATGTTCAAGTACTTGAAGGGGATCAACAAATCTAGCGCTGATGGGTTATTTAAGCTGAGAAGGAAGGGGACATGAGAGAGCAGGGGCTAAGATGGAGGCGGCAGATTTAGGAGAGAGATGAGGAGACATTACTTCACGGAGAAGGTGGTGTCGAAATGGAATGCCCTACCAGAGGGGGTGATTTCATGTGAGACAGTGAGTAGTTTTAAAAGGGTATGGGACAGGGCATGGGGGAGATTCTGGGTGAGTAGTGCTGAGAACTTCCTGGAGGTGAGAGGGGGCGAGGGGGGTGGAGCAGTTGCAGTCTAGGGGTGCTAGCTGTGCACTCGAGCAAACTTGATAGATCATGAGGCCTGTTTCTTCTGGCAGATTCGTATATTCGTAAACACTATTTTATATTGTGTGAGAAGTTCCTCTTTCATGCTTGGTGGCTTGGTTTTAAGCACTTTTACTTTACGAATCAGACCCAGGATGATGCACACCTGCTGACCCAGTAGGAAAGCTCCTGATGTGTTAGTGACCTACAATTGCAGACTGGCCTCTCTGTCTTGTGTCTTATTCTTTAGCATCACTTTCTCTTCAGGATTAATTTGTGCCCCACCATATGCCATTAGGATAGTACTGGTTGGCTTTATTTGTACCTTGCATGAGAACTGAGCAAGCACTTCTTTAGTCATTATATTGGCTTTAGCCCCAGTGTCCAACTTGAACTTAACTGGCTGTCTTATTATCTTTAAGATGGTGTACCACCCTTCATCTGATACTTGCATCCACACCTTTTCTTGTTTTCAATTTATGGCACCTACAAACAGTGCTTCCACTCTGGTTATTTTTTCACGTGCTTTGTTGTGCTTTTTGGACCCGCACATTTTTGTGTAACGGTTGAGCCCACCACATTTGTGACACTCTTGTCCATATGCCAGACAAGCCTTTGGCTGATGCCCCTTGCTGCACCTCCCGCACGCGTTTGATTTTTGTGCACATGTCTCACGTGGCAATTGCTGGCGGCTGACTTTTGGCCTGTTTTTCCATCCTGCTGTGATTTATTGTTCTACAGCATGGATAACCTTATCAGCAGTCCCTTGCGACATTGCTCGTGCCTGTGCCCTCGTTACCTCCTTGGCTCTGCATATGTCCACCGCTTTGGCCATTGTGAGGTCTGGGGAGTCCAGTAGCTTCTATCGGAGCCTATCATCGGTGACGCTGAAGACAATTTCGTCTCGGATCATTAGGTCCTTAGTCCCTTTAAAGTCAGAATTCCGTGCTTTTTGTCTGAGCTCTGTGACAAACTTGTCTATACCTGAGTGCTTGTTGAACGGGTGGACCCAAAACTGATGCCTCTCAAACATCAAGTTTTTTCTTGGTTCACAGTAATTCTTAAATGCTTCCATAGCCTCAGCTGATTTTTTAGCTTGTGAGTCAGCATATGTGATGTTGAGGGTATTGTATCCCTCTAGGGCCTTATCCCGATCATGTGCAGCAAGACTGCAATTTTCATGTCCTCCTGACTTGTCATCTAGCCCGTGGCTGTGAAGTACAGACTTAATCTCTGTACCCATCATGTCCAATTTTCCACAAGATTTCTGGTCAACAATAGTGGCGGAGGTGGCTTGAATTGCTCCATACTGTCAAAAATATTTTGTCATACAGTCTTCCAGTAAGCTCTGTGTATGCACAAATAGAGTTTTTTGTTTCTGTTCTTGGCAGCGAAGACTTTTCTTCTTACTTGTAACTGCAGCACTGCAAGTTTATTTCTGACACCGTATCATATTTAACTTTAGCTGCTCCTTACCAGACTGCTGGTTCAGGAATGACTGGACACACTAAGTAACTGCTAACAACTCTGAGGTTTATGCGATAATAATACAGCAGACCAATCAACATGCCTCAGTCAGGAAAACTACAGACACTACTCATGCACTTCCAAAACCCTGTATACCACCCAAGACATGCCATTAGCCCAAAAACTGCATTGCGATGTGGACTAAACCATTCCACCTTGTTACTGGGGGTAAGTTACCATAAACTACACAGTTAGTCTGAGCTTTTTACAGTCTCAGTGGAGAACCACCTCCCCCAGTTCTCGGTTCCATGCCTGGTCAATGTCTCTTCTCTCCAGACTCGCTGTGCACTTTGTGTTTCGCTACCCCAGTATTCAACATTTACTTCAGGCTTGTTGAACTATTCCTTGCTCCTGCCTCTGCTGCCGCAATGGGAGGTCCGGGATAAAACACAAACCCCCCATCAATCCCACCATAAAAGGAAGAGAGCTGAAAAGTATAACCACCATGGGAGAGGTACATTTCCACAACTTTGCTGGACAAGAATGGCAGCACCTCCAAGCAACAGGGTCAGCTCTGGCTCGCAGGTGCTCCTTCCCATTCACCAGATATGCACACGCCCCTCTCCCCACCGCCTGAATGCACAACATCACATGAGTCACTGTCCTCCACCCCGCCACCAACTTGCTACAATAACAAGAGAATTTGTTTCTGTGTTGTGAAAGAGATTTAGTTAAAGGGCTACCCCACATAAATGAAAGGCGAGATAAAAGGCATGGACCCACATAACCAGTTCAGTGAACTAATAAAGACAACTTCCCCATTGCTTCAAAATAAATCAGCAGTTAAATCGACTGGCCTGCCTGCCAGCCGGTGGCGCTGAGGGGTTGAGGTGCTGGACGCTTACACTACAGCATGCCGGCAACCCGGGTTCGGGAATAGACTCGGGTTGCCGGGGTCGGAGGGAAGGAGGAGGATCAAGCATCCCATGGATGCCGTCCTCCTCCCTCCTGGGTAGGTTCCTAGGGTGCTTTGAGCACCGACGCACTGGCAGCGGTGGAAGCGGGCATCGGGGCACTAGACAGCTCTCTGGAGTTGGGGTGGGGAGGATGTTGTGGGCATTTGATGACGGTGTGCGTCAGCATGCCTCCTGTCTGGACGTCAGTCCTCTGTGCCGACGCCCTCAGGGGAGGAGGGACTAAGGGGAAGAAAAGCGGAAAACACCCCTCTCGGGCCATGATGACGACCGACCCCAGCCCCGATCACCTACCACGGGCAGATCCCGCTGTGCAGGCTTTCCGGAGGAAGAGGAGCAAGGTAGGAAGACAACGGAGCAAGCCTGGCATTCTAGGGGCAGATGCCATGGGAGAGATTACGGGATTGATCGGTCCGAAGGAGTGGACCGAGTGGGCAGTAAGGAGGGATAAAAAGGAAGTGAAAAAAAAAGTACGACTGGCCTTTTTGTCTAAAATATGGTATAATGAACTATGAGAAAGAAGGCCTGTTTTAAAAAATATCTTATAATTTACATTTTAGCTGATGCCCATTTTGTAACACACCTAATTTGATTTTATATTAGTTCGTACAGGTTATCACTAAATGTTTTGCAGAGTAATCCTAGGAAAAGTAAAACAAAAATAATTAAATGATGAACAATAAAGATATTGAAATAACAGGAACATAGAGAATATTGGATGGGCAGCTATGTACAGGCAGTGTATTCTGCCAAATAGGGGTTCTGCTTCCCTCTGACTTGAGAGGTCCATGAGGAATCTGAATCCCAAGGTGGCAGAACACATTGGTTGTATATAGAATTGCACATCCAGTATTTTTTATAGTGTATGATACTCCTTAAAATGATATAAAAACAGTGTGATCACTTTTTTAATACAAAAATAATTTTTTTGTTGCTGCGTCTTATTCTGGGATTTGAGACTAATTGCTAGGATCAGTGGTGTGGTTGCTAGGGACCAGACGTACCTATGTCTACAGTGCGGACTTCCATTGGTTAAAAATTGCATTTGGGAGGGATTTAAAAAAAACCAAAAACATGGCGGCCATGTTTCTCACTAAGCAAGAGGACACTCACTGTGAGGAATCGCATTTTATTTTGTGAGTAATTTTAAATATCTTGTTGATCCTGTGTTGGATTTTTTTGTATAGGTGAAAATATCTGGTTGCTTCTGCATTTTTTTTCGTATCTTGTTGATCCTGCGTCTGCGGGATTTACGCGACTCGTGCCACCACAACATTTTATCTGGTTGATCCTGCAGTTTCTGTTGCCACAGCTGTTTTTTTAAACTGTGTGGCTCATGCGCTTTCCAGATCAGCTGGAATGCTGTTGTACCACAGAAGGGTACAATTACATTCCATGACCTTTAAACTGTGGTACAACAGCATTTTAGCTAAGATGGAAATTGGCTTGGAACAACGTTCCACCATGCACTATGTCATAATGTTTGCTGCTATGCAATAAATGGTGAAACACATATATATTTGCTGTTTATAGCAGGAAAAAAAAGGAAGATTTGTGACCAGAAAAGATAGCTAAGAGAGAAAATGAATGTTCTGGGATAAGATTGCAAAACAGGATAAGGAACAGAGAGAAGAAGCATATTGGGAGAGCCCAGAGGGAGAGCTTGATTTATTTTTCCAAGTAGGAAGCAAAGCACCCTCTAGGCAAGACATCCCAATTCCAGAGAGGTTCCAAGAACATAGAAACATAGAATTTGATGGCAGATAAGGACCGCTTGGCCCACCTAGCCAGCCCATTTCCCTACCTAACGGATAAGCTGCAGATCCTAGTTAACCAACAGCCTACTTCCTCCTACACCCCACTAGAATTGCCTTATGTCTGTCCTATGCATTCTTGAATTCCCCCACTGTTTCTGACTGTATGACCTCCTAAGGAAGGCTGTTCCATGTATCCACAACCTTTACTTCCTCACATTACCTCTGAACCGTCCCCCCTCTATATTCAAATTGTGCCCCCTTGTTCTTGCTCACCTCTTTTTCTGAAAGATGCTACCCTCTTGGACTTTGTTGAGTCCCTTGAGGTAGTTGAAAGTTTCTATCATGTCCTCCCTCTCCCTCCTTTCCTTGTGGGTATACATCTTTAGTTCCTTTAGTCTTTCTTCATATGTCTTCTGATGCAGACCCTGCATCATTTTGGTTGCCCTCCTCTGGACAGCCTCCACCCTGTCTATGTCTTTGCAGAGATGGGATCTTCAGAACTGTACACAGTACTCCAGATGTGGTCTTACCAACTGTCTGTACAGAGGGCCAACAACTTCCTGTTTTCTACTGGTGATGCCTCTCCCTATGCATCCCAGTATCCCCAACCCTCCTTACTGCTTGTCACATTGCTGGCCCACCTTTAGGTCATCTGATGTGACCACCCCAGGTCCCTTTCCATTTTGTTGTTGTCAGTATCTCACCTCCATTGTGTACTCTTCCCCAGGGTTTTTGTTTCCCAGGTGCATTACTTTGCACTTCTTTGTATTGAATCTAAGCTGCCATACCTTTGACCATTCCTCCAACCTTGCCAAGTCCCTTCTCATCCTTTCCATCCCACCTTGTGTATCAACCCTGTTGCAGATCTTTGTGTCATCTGCAAAGAGACCTACTTTCCCTTCCAGTCCTTCTGCAATGTAAATGTGTGATGTAATCGTGTAAAATTCTGTCTTAGTGTGTTGTTCTGCTTAATAATGTTTGTTCAAAATTGTCTTAAGTAATGTGTCTGTTTTGTATTGACGTGGAACCTTTGCAAAAGAGTCTTCGACTCAAAGGATTGTAATTCCTAAACTTTAATAAAATAAATAAATAATGTCACTTATAAAGACATTAAAAAGGACTGCTCCCAGTACTGAACCCTGTGGTACCCGACTAGTAACCCTTCTTTCTTCACTGTGGACTCCGTTTACTATTACCCACTGTGTCCTGTTGTCCAACCAGTGTTTTACCTAGGCTACCACCCTAGGACCCACTCCTAGGCTGGCTAATTTGTTTATTAATCTTTTGTGCAGGACTGTGTCAAATGCCTTGCTAAAGTCTAGGTAGGCCATGTTCACAGCCCTTCCCTGGTCTACTGCTTTGGTCACCCAGTCAAAGAAATCAATTAGATTTGTCTGACATAACCTTCCTGCTATGAATCCATGCTGCCTTGGGTCCCAGTGCCCACTGGCCTCTAGGTACTCAACAATTCTTTCCTTCAGAAGTGATTCCATCATTTTCCCTACCACTGAGGTCAAACTGACAGGTCTGTAGTTTCCTGCTTCTGTCCTGCTCCCACTTTTGTGAAGGGGAATCACATCCACCCTCCTCCAGTCCTTGGGTATCACCCCATCCTCCCATGATTTATTAAAAAGGGTAGTCAGTGGTGTTACTAGTTCTTCCCTTTGTCCTTTTAAAATTCTGGGGTGAATCTCATCAGGCCCCATTGCTTTATCCACCTTCAGTTTTAAGAGTTCTTTCAGAACCCTTTTTTCTATGAAAGGACTAATATCAATCCCCCTATCCAGAGTGCTTCTATTGACCAGATTATGTATTTTCCCTTGCTTCTCAATTGTGAATACTGAGCAGAAGTATTTGTTCAGTATCCCTGCTTTTTCACTGTCGCTCTCTGCCCAACTACCTTCCTCTTTGTTCAGCCTCAGTATCTCTGCCTTAGTCTTTCTTTGCTCCCTAATGTACCTATAAAAGGTTTTATACCCCTTTTTAACCGAGTTGGCTATCTTTTCCTCAGTTTGGGCCTTTGCTATTCTGACTGTCTTACCCGCTTCCTTCTGCTTTAACTGGTACAGTTCTCTGTCCTGCTCCTTCTGTGTTTCCTTATACTTCCTGAATGCTATCTTTTTTCCCTTACCTTCCTCCACTTCTTTTGAGAACCATAGTGTTTTTTTCTTTCATTTTGATTTGTTTATTTGCTTCACACAAAGACTTGTTGCCTCTGTGATGGCGGTTTTGATGTTTCCCCATTGTTGCTCCACCCCACCTTCTTGCCTGTTTGCTAGTACTTTTCTGAGGCACTCTCCCATTTTGACAAAATCAGCCCTCCTGAAGTCCAGTACCTTCACTTTTGTGTGACTTGACTCTACAGCTAAGTTTACCGTGAACCACACTGTTTGGTGGTCGCTTGTTCCCAGATGGCTACCCACTTCAAGATCAGAGATCCTCTCTCCATCCCCATTTGAGAGTACCAGGTCCAAAATTACTCTCTCCCGAGTGGGTTCCAAAACTAGCTGTCTGAGGCATGACCCCTGTAGGGCATTGAGAATGGCCCTGCTCTTGGATGTGGCTGCAGCAAAGGTGTCAAGTCAACATCTGGCATATTCAGATCCCTCATCAGCAATATCTCACCTTTCTCTACCATCCCAAGGATGCCTTCTATCATTTCCTTGTCCATCTCCTTCCCCTGAGATGGGGATCTGTATACAACCCCTGTGTGGATTCTGGAGCCATTTCCAGTCTCCAGGGTGACCCACAGTGCCTCCTCTCCTCCCTGTTTTACTATTTAGCTCTGTTGCTTTTATCCCTTCCCTTACATAGAAAGCTACTCCTCCTCCTCTTTTTCCCCTCCCTGTCCCTCCTGCAGATTGTGTACCCTGGTATGTTGACATCCCAGTCATGGTTCTCTGTGTACCATGTTTCTGTGACTACCACAATATCCAGGCATCCCTTTTCCTTCAAGGCCACCATTTCAGGGAGCTGTTTACCTAGACTATGGGCATTGGTACTCCTTACCCTCCATTTTTTTATGGCTTTATTTCTTTTTGCCCCATCCCTGTCCCTGCTGCCTTTGTCTTTTTCTCCATTTACCCCAGCCCTTCTCCCTATCAACTGCTCTATTTTGGTGTTTACCTCACTAATTACCCAGATTTTTTTTGGGGGGGGCTAGGATTTACATTCTCCTCTTCAGTGCCTCCCCTCTTGGCTAGTTTAAATGCTTGCAACTGAAGCATTTAAACCTATCACCTAGGATCCTGGTTCCCCTCCAGGATAAATGCAGACCATCGCACCTGTATAGGCCTGCATCCCTCCAGGTGGAGCCCCAGTCCCCAGTGAAGCCAAATCCCTGAGCTCTGCACCAGCTTTTCAACCAGTCATTTAATCCCATGGTGTGGAGTGCTCTAGCCTCATCCATGCCATAGACAGGTAGCACTTCTGAGAAAGTTACCATGTGTGCTACTTGTCTAAGGCCCCTTCCCAACTCCACAAACTCCTGTTGCACTGCTCTGATCCCATTCTCAGCCAGGTCATTCGTCCCTAGGTGGATAATGACATCCATCTCCCTCCCCCTTGCCACTGCTCACACGATCCTGAGGATTCATTTTCTGTCCCTCCAAGCCTTGGCGACGGGCAGGTACCTTACCTCCCTTTCCCTTCCCTCCCCCAGTTCTACCCCCTAACAATTAAGTCCCCTACCAGGAGTTGTTTCCTTCCCCTGTGGGGTCCTGGGCCACCCTCCTGTGGGTCTCCATTGCTGTCCAGAAACAATCACCTACAACTCTTACCCTCCACCCCAGGGAGTGCCTTCCTTCCTTTCAGACACCTATTTCACAAAGGCTAAGTAACAGGTCTAGTCATAACCGACTGCAGATATCTCATAGCTACAGTTTCTCCCAGGCAAATTAAAGTTAAAACTAAGAAAAGTCCACCCCAAATACAGAATCAATACTAGTTACTTACACAGGTCCAAAAAGTAATAGTACAGTTCAGTGTAGTCTAGAAAATAACCTCCTTGATTCAAGGAAGCTGTGGCTGCTTTCTCACTCTCCTTGTCTTCAATGTGAGAAGGAGACTGCAACACCTCTGAGACAAAAAAAAAACCTTTTCAGCCAAAAAAGAAATAAATAAAACAGGGACAAACAGTAATTTTGCTTAGCTTAATGATAAAACGTCACAAAAATTTAAGTACCACCTGTAATAATTTCACAGAAGATATACCCTGTAAGAAACACTTTGCTACAGAGAAAAATAAAGCAGTAACAGAAGATATACCTTGCAAAAGACAATTTGAATCAGAAGATTACAGCAGCAATCTGTTAGCACACACCTGTAGGGACACCTTGTAGTAATGCAGCAGAAGGTATACCCAGTAACAGCAGAAGAATATATATTAGCACAGTGAACAGTTTTATCAACAAATTCTTACTATAAAATGGCAAGAAGAAAAATCTAGAAATGTTATTGGCTGAGAGACATCACCTGACTGTGTATTAAATCTCTATAATGCACATACTGTTGTGGCTTACTACTAAGGTATACAATTAGCAGTTATAATAAATATCACAAATTTTACAATTTAAAGCTGTTATGAGATGTACCTCACTCTCAACTGTCACTCATTAGGAGGAAGGTCCCTCATTTTCCCCTCAAAGAATGCCCTGTTCCACAGATGCCCCACATGCGAAAGGTGCTGCCCAGCAGCCCAATCAGGGTCGGTGCTGTAAACTCACACTTTCAAAGCACAAATTCATGTGACCCATGGCCTCCGTGTCCCAGCGGGCTACTACCCCTGCCTTGTAGGCCTAACTAAGTTTGAGGGGCCTAGGTCCTATTCTTGATGTACTGAGGGTTCTTTTCCAAAGATATAGTAAATAGTACGGTGCTTCCACACAGAATAGAATTACAAGTGGGTCTGATGACAAGCTAGAATAACCCCCTGGGATGTTGTACCCACCCACCTTTTCATATAGTCACCCCACACATGGATTACCCTAACCCCAAACCACAATTTCTGTAATTTGCAATTATATAATATGCTCACAACACAATCTTGTAAAAACGGTTAACCAAGGGGTGGGGGGGTTTTGGTTGAGGTTAAACAACATTTTAGATTGACATTCAGTAAGGTGTGATTTTTACCTTTGCCTTTTTATCTTTGCTGTAATAAACTTGCTATATTTTTTTATAGCCAAGTGTTCATTTTATTATTAGAGGTGGTGAGTGCCAGAGTTCTCAGTTGTTTATTTGTACTTTCCACTCTGAGCACCTCTGTCCCAGTGCTGCCTTTTTCTGTGTTACTACATTCAGTAACTAGAAGCATCAAACAATCATTTTGCTTTTAAATTCAAACGCTTTTCTAGTGCAAGCTACCCCCTACCTTTTGATGGATTCAGGATGGAACTCTACGTCTAGCTGTTCATGGCTAAAGAACACAGGACCCCACTGGTACCAGTCCCTAGTTCAGATAAGAACCCCACAATTCTATCCCTGGATACCCAGTACATAAATGTTGCAGGCCTGTTATTAGTGCAGCTGGTTGACCGGCGTCGGTGCGATTAAATTTATTTTATTTATTAAGATCTTGGATTAAATCTTTGAGTACAAGCTCAGTACATAGGTTCCATGTCAGGGTCGTACGGTAACAAACAATACAACAGATTACAGATATGCCATGAAAAAGTACACAACGATTAAGACAAATTAGGCAAGAAGTTATATGTCAGTGACTGAAGTAAAATAACACTAATTACAGTGGGACTAGCAAACACAAAGAGGAAAGGGAGGGGGAGAGAGTGACAAAGGGAGAGGTCGGCTCAGGAAGAGAGAGGCAATAGAGAGAAGACAAGCTGCAGAGAGAGAATATGCAGGAATCAGCCCAGGTTGTGGGCCTCATCAAGGGTGAAAAGGATGCTTATTCTAAGCATACTGGCAGAACTAGTAGCAGGTAAAGGTAAAACAGAGGTGCCGTGTGTATGGGCTGAGCAGAATCGGTACAGGACATCTGTGCAAGAAGGGGGAGGAGGGAATTGGAGCAGATGGGGCATGGTAGAGAGAGGATGAGGCGAGAGAGAGTAGATGCAGAGGGGGAAAAGGGTAAGACAGTTAAGAAAGGGAAGAAGTTAGGGGTAGAGAGATACCCAGTGGTGATGAGGTAGAATGAAGAGGGGGAGGATGGTGGAGCAGTTTAGGGAAGGGAGATGTAGGGGGTAAAGAAATTAAATGAGATGTAACTTTTTTCTTTCCTTTGGTCACTTTAGCTACTTGCTGAACTTGATACTGTAAATAGGCAGAGGGACTTCACACTTTAGCAGATTTAGGGTTTAACTACTGAACTCGGCAAAAACTTGATAGAAACTATTTACAGTCCTCCCAGTGCAGATGCAGATTGTGCTTTACGCATGGTTATGCAGTCAGTCTCTTTCAAATACAGCCACAGTCTTGCAGGCGGGTAATTCAGCAGGCATAATCAGTAGGGCTTGGAACTAGCTGAAGATGAGCAACACGGGCTTGCAGCGTACTCCCTTTTCTTTTACAGCAGGCTCTGGCAACTCTAGCAGGGCTGGAAAACTTTCCTCAGTTTTTGAAGCAGTTGAACCATTTAGATGAAGCTGAAGTTGCATTTGGAACAGACCAGCACAGGGACCTGGGCTGGCACGTCTCAAACCCCCGTGTCTAAGCATGACCCCTCAGGGGGAGACATAATAGCAGTGCCTAGCTGGAACCACTACAAGGCTGAGTCCCAAAGCTGACCCTTTAGGCAGTCACCTTTTCTTCCTTTCTGTGGAATTCAGTCACATTTGGCAACCATTGCCATTTCAACCACACTGCCAGCATAGCAGCCATGACTCTTCACATCAGGATACAGTCTCTGAATTTTTCCACTTAAGACACAGTCTTAATGAGACTCGGGCACATCAAATAGGCTTCACCGCAAACCATTACACTTGCACTGAAGGCACACGCCTTCTTAAATAGTCCCATGCTGTTGAACAATGCTTTTTTCACCTTGCAGGTGCTCACTGACGCTGACGATGATATCCCTTCTCACATTCTGGAAATAGACACTGGAGATTAAGGTGAGTCTGCCAGCCAAACTGGATAGCTTCCACACTGTAGTTAATACACTTGACACTTTAGCTTCCACGAGCTGAACCACAGACAAAAGGATCCTCTTGGCTGGCATGGCTCCGCAGCCCCAAGCAGGATGTTCCATTCCTCACTGGCAGTCACTGCCGAGCTCCTCTTTCTGGGAGACTCCCAGAATAACCTCGGTAAGATTGGACCATCCATGGTCACTCCTTCAGACAGATGTCCACCCCTTTCTGGTGCTGAGTCAAAGCAGGGTGATACAGCACAGAATTGAACACCTCTTGGAACTAGTGGCTACATGGCCCCCAAGCAGGTCTCACTCTTACTTGAACTTTACAGTCAGCTTCCTCTCTCAGGAACATCTTAGACAGTGCTTTCCCCACGGAAGTGATAGGATCAGTACTGCTCTCTCACAGCTGAAGTGCCAAAATTCTTACAGCTCTCTCATATCTGAAGTGGCAGATCAGAATTCTGTAGGAAAATTCCTTCAAGTGTGGAAAGGCAAACGCAGGCCCTGGAGGACAGGTAGCTGGCAAACCCCAGGCAGACCCCTTTTAAACCTTGCAGTCACATCTCTCCGCGAAGAGGCTGGAGCCCCCCTCCCAGTGGAGGGGAACCTGCCAAACTGAGCTCAGAACCAAAAGTCTCTTGGATTTTGGGAGCTCTGTGCAGCTTCTGATTGGCTAACACAACTGTCCCCTTGAAAAATTAATATGCATCAGGCTCCTTCAGTGCCTGATTGGTCCTTAATATGGGCACCAAGATTCTCCCCTGCTTTTCCCCCCATAAGTCTATTTTACAGTCCCACAAATCCTTAGCAAAAATTGTGGCTTTCTGATTGGCTGATTAATGGGTCAAAGGCTGCAAACATGGCTGCTGATAAATCAGTTTATGGGCAGTCCCAATTTAATGTCCTGGTGCAGCCACAATAAATATTTTTATTTATCACATGCCCCGCAATTCTAAAGCAGTCCCTACGCCCTGTTAGGCCACTGCAGAGTTAAGAGTTAAATGCAACACTTCAGTCCCCAGTCTGTTGCTAGTGCTGAAATACAGCGTCCCCAGGCACTAATGCAGGCTTACTCATTAATATTTACTTAGCCTCATTAATACTCATAAGGCAATTGTATTGACATTTTCTCAATAAAACATTTTAAAGTCTCTCTGGTGCCTCCGCCAGATCTCCAGCCCCCAACTAGCTAAACTTAGAGACCGAGACGACCAAAGGGCTTTCGATTTACCACTACGGTGGTAAGAAAATGATCAGGCGCTACTGCACATGCGTGGACTGTCAGTGCCCACATTTGTGCAGCCAAAGTGCGGTGGCTCACGGCCTTGCTCCTCTGGTCCCAGTTTAAACAGAAACAGATACAGGGGCCGGATGGAGAACTCCAGGGGACTACTGGACTCTGGCCAGGTGACGGTGACAAGAACAGGGGACCGGGGGAACTGAGCAGACAAGGTAAGCCCACATGGGGGGGGGTTACATAATAATTTTCTAATTTGTTAAATCATAATTAGAGTTTGCCTAAATGGAGGTACAGTACTGTGAAGTACACATTTAAGCATAGAGCTTAGTGGTTAGCTGCTGCAGCTTTAAGAGATCTCAGTCAGAACACTGGTTGTTGATACAAATTGTTGCACTACCTGGCAAAGCCATGTTATTACAGGGTCTCTGGGAGCTCTGAAACTCCTCAGTCTAAGGCATAGCCTCATGGTATAAAGAATTCTCCTATGCTGAATAAAGCCATTTTCTACTTTTATTTCATGCATCAGACTGAGTTATTTGCACAGCCCAGCAAGATGGCATCTGCTGGTACAGTGAGAGATAGACATGGCAGACCTGAAGAGAAGGTAAGGTTCCTAGCAGCAGACCAACACCAGAACACCACACATTGTGGAGAATGCAGCCTGTCTCCTGCCCTGGCCGTATCTCGACTGCCTGCACCAGCCCCCTTCTGCTAAGTGCATCACTGGATACCCAGTCACCACCCCTAGTCCAGCATCTGAAAAATCTGGGCCCCTGGCACCTGCAGTGCAGCTCTGGCTGCAAAGGAAAAAAAATGGACTTGTCTTCTGCCTCCTGCTTTCACCTGTAGCTCTCCTGCCACACTGGTGACTGTCAGAAAAAAAAAAGAAAGATAAATGTTGTACATTGCTAGCCCAGCTAGTAATTAATTAATTGCCAGCAATTACTGGTAGGCACCACTGGAGCTCAAAAAATTGCAACCCCCCCAAGCACTCACCTTGTGATAGCTCAGGCCTGCATGGAACGCCCTGCCAGTTTTAATTTGTTCCATTTTGTAAAGGATATAGAGGAATGTGTATGAGCTATCATACACAAGAAGACTATGTTTCAATCGAGAGGTCTCGTTATCACGGAAACCTTGAGACTGAAACAGAGCCTTGTATGTGTATGATAGCTCATACACAGTCTTTTATAGTGTATGGACACCCATTATGACAAGGCTGTGTCCTTACTATACCGTGTTTTTTGATTGGTGCTCATTTCCTGGGCCAGATCATACCACCATGGCCACTTCCTGAAGTGCGGAGGATTCAGTAGCGCACATGCGCGAAGACGTTCTATCTTGTGCTGCAGAAGTGATGCTGCTAGTGCAGCACAACAACACCATGACGTAGCTAGTGCAGCACAACAACATCATGACGTAGCTAGTGCAGCACAACAACATCATGACGTAGCTACTGCAGCACAGCAAGACTGTTCTAGGGATGGAATTCCATTCAGAACAGCATTCGACCATACACTACTTAAGCAATAATGCATGACAGGGTGTGTGTCGTGCTGTGATAGCGTCACGCCTGGGGTGGTTGGGCATGAGGCCACAGGCAGAGTGTGTCCAACAACCCCAGAAGTGAGGTTATCCCAGCATGACACACACCCTGGAGTGCATTATTGCTATTATACAATGGCT
Source organism: Neoceratodus forsteri (assembly GCA_016271365.2). Classification (NCBI taxonomy): domain Eukaryota; kingdom Metazoa; phylum Chordata; order Ceratodontiformes; family Ceratodontidae; genus Neoceratodus; species Neoceratodus forsteri. Next base: position 15,657,607 of record CM028135.1, on the reverse strand, counting down.
CGTTGTTACACAAAATAAAAATAACATTTAAAAGTGTTTTTGGTAGATTTTTAGTGTGCCAATATATCTCTGTTTCTTAAGGTGGCATCCAGTGCATCCAAATCAATACAGTGAGGTTGTACTGGGATAACATCACGGGTCCAGTCCCAGACTGACCAGTCGGAGGCAAGCATTCTTTCTTGCCATTGTATAATGTATGTTTTTTTTCTCTGTGCCTCCCAGCTGCAGCTACCAATTCCAGTTCCTCTTCCTGTGTTTGGGACCTTAACTAACAAATCACAAATAACTGAAGAAGAAAAATTAGTCCAGCTCAAGTTGCTCAGCAGCTGCAGGCCCTGGAAAACTGCCTGCTACAGCTCCCTGGATTCTCTCTGACATATGCCATGCTGCTGCAACCAGCCCTCCCTCCCAATTGCAGCTTCAGCAACAGAGCTCCCATTCATTCCTTTCAGCCTGTCTACAACCTCAGAATGAGCGGCACAATCAAAATATCCCTGGGATACTAGCAGTCACAAAGAGGCCGCATCAACCAATTACAGCTGTGCTCTTAACTACAGCTGCATCTGCACTGCAGAGCATCCTACAGTGGAAGCAGACAAATACATAAGCTGGACACAGCGGCTAACATCCGTGCAACAGATGGCCCTCCTTGACCTTCCCTCCAATCTGCACATCTACAGCCACACCAGAGACTGCACATTTACAGCTGCACCGTCGCTTAGGCCAATAACGTTGCTCCTGTCCCGTGCTGCCATTATCCCTCAACAATCCTACGCAGTTCAGCACCACTCTGCCTTTCTCAGCTGCTACTGCTCTTATTCGGCCTCCCCACACAAGGACTCATATAAAAGGTCAAGAAAGAGGAACAGGTGCCACAAGCAGCGCACAAAAGAAAATAGGAGCAATACAAAAATAAATGAAAATAAAAACTAATTACAATAAAAAAGCTAGAGGAGCCCAGTCCGACACACAACAGGTGTCAAACAATAAATTAATAAACACTGAAATAGCCTGGACATTTCACGGGCAAGGCAACATAGCAAACAAAATTACAAAAATCAGGGAGTACATTAAATACAGTAAATACCTCCAGGAACTGTGTAACTCAGCTCCCCAAAAAAGGGGGGGGGCAGCATTTTCCTAAGCACCTCAAGAAGGACAATGGAGGGAATCCTCATTTTGTCTCTAGGAGCTCCTGCACAAGTAACCTCATGCAAACAGCAGCCGTCTTTGTAGGGACACATTCACCGCATGTCAGGAAGTGCCTCTCAACCCCTGTCGGTGGCCATCTTGGAAAGGGCAAATTTACAGGAAGTCCACAACTCTAGTTGGACATCTTTGTTAAGGGCACCAGCTTGCTTCTGAATGGTTTCACCTCATAGAAACTAATGGCAACTATATTTAAAAAGGGCAAACCCTATTGAAATGAGTGGACACAGATGCAAAAGCTGAATTTGCAAAGACATCTTTAATTCAATAACAGAAAAACAAAGACTGAGGCTGGACTTGCTTACAAACGATTGTACTTTGACTACGACAGCATTTTCTCGGTGCCATTCCATCTAATCCACAATGTCCCATGCTCTGCATGATGACAGTTCCTTCTCATGCTTACAACACTGTTCTGTCAAGCAAAGATATCCCACAATGACCATGTATAACAAAAAAGGAAATATGGGCGCAGGAGCATCCAGAGGCCTACCTTCATCCACCTCAAGGGTGTGGGGCTACCCTCCTGCAGGACATCCAGTCCACTGTCACATCACGTGGAATGTCAGCTATGCAATCCATTCAGGATTGCCTTGCCTACATTAAAACTATCTCACCACACTCCGTGGTGCATACCAGCCTACAGCCATCATCCTTCTCAGCCTTGCCTCACAAATATACTGTGGACTAGCTCAAGCAATTCCAAGCCTGAATCACCTGCAGTGGTTGCACGAGTCCTCTGCATATCTCAAACACCTTATGCTTGCTTCTGAGAGGGGTTCCTGGTTCAGTGCACATCCAGAACAAGTTAAATGAAATACTGCCACCCAGAATGCAATTTTTAAAGATCACTTCGACCAAGGACATCCACCCTGATCACTAGAACAACAGCTATGGGAACGTTTTGTGCGGCACTCTGAATTTCTGGAAGTCTTCATAGTGGGCACTGAGTCGTGCTGCAGAGGTCTGCAGAAAACAGAGAAGGATGAAATCACAGCCTTTGTCTAAGGACTGTTCCCATAACTTTGTCCTTATGTGGTCCAACAAAGTCCGACAGCCTGGATGGCCACTATCCAAGCTATGCAACTTGTGCAAGAGTCCATATCAGTGTTCCAGGCCACCAGTGTGCAAGGCCGTCAGTCCTTACAGATGGCTGTACTCATGGCGTGTGTCCAGCAGCAGCAAGTAATTATAGACAAGCTCGTTACGCCTGCCAATCATTTACAGCTCAGCTCAACTTCTTCCTCTGCTACCTCTGTCAAAGCTCTGCAATCAGCTTGACAGCCACCTGCTCAACCACCATCTTCTCGTGAGCCAGTTATCTGCCAGTGGTGTGGATTCAGAGGACACACCACTGTGGTTTGCGGCAAGCAAAAGTATGACAGTAGTAATAACAGGAACCAAGGATGTCCACTATAGTATCTTTAGCAAGATGAATGCAAGCACTCACAGGACCAGAGAAATGAGTGCTGCTCAACAAAACTAGGGGCTTTTTTTGGGTAGGGGAACATCTCAGCGGACTGCCCCTCTGCCACGCTCAACTCACACAAGCAGCATCCTCCAACACCAAGAACCAATTCCAGCGCTATCTCACTTTCAGAAGCAGCTGCACCTGTCATTAGATCACCCTTTCTAGCAAACTACATCTTGGTGACCACTGGAGATTGGTCCATGCCTGCCTTGTTGACACTGGAGCAGATGTCTCAGTCATCAGCACCAGCAACCTGAACAGCAAAGCCCTTTGTCTGTTACTTTGTGTTTCGTCAGCTGACTTGAAGTACATCATCACAGCAAACATTGATACATTACCAATCACAGGCTACACTTTGGCTCACAGTAAGCTACCGTCAAGTTTTACCTAGTGCCTGATCTACAGCCATCAGTTATTCTTGGCATGGACTTTCTCAAATATCACAAAGCCATCCTAGACTTTGCTTCAAACAAACTGTCACTGGTCCCCAGGAGGCAACTTGCAGCTATGGACTCAAGTCACTGTGCCTACTAAGAAAGTGACTTTTTTTTTTGCTGTATTATTTCTCCCCTTGGCTCCCAGTCGGCTGTACATCCAGACTGACCTCCTGACCTGAACCCCGACATCAGGCTGACTTCCCCCGTTTCCCCCATGGCTTGCCCTCTGTGGCAGGGTGGTGAGGAGCCCCCCAAGCTCAACTCACCTGTAACAGATTTAGATCGGAGGAGGCGCCATTCGGGGTCAGGCCACAGAGGTCGGAAGCTCATGCTGCCCGACCAGGAGTCCATTTTCCTTGTTCTTGTGTGGTGCCTTCCAGAGGCGGAGCATGCAGTGACTCCAGTGATGGTGCTGCGCATGCTTCCATATGCACACCCCATCAGGTGTCTGCTCCACCTCTGCCCCTCTAGATGCAGCATCAGTGTGCCAGTCCCCAGCCACTGCTAGGTGGAAGGCATGTACCAACATTTGGAGACCCCCTCCCCAGAAAAGAAGAGCTGTCCTATGGACGCTCAAGCCTTCTCCTCCCCTGCTGACCCCTGGTGGCCCATGCTTACTCCTGAACACGGGTCACCAGCGTGGCGCAAGGTGTGGCATCCAGCACCTCAGCCCTCAGCGCCACTGGGCTGGCAGAAAGAGATGGTTTTGATTGCCAAGATTCAAGGTGAACCACTCCCATAAGGTGCTGTTGGCATTGCCACCAGATCCTCACTCTGCATTCTTCAGGTCTTCTCCCGGGAAACACCTTGTTTGCCGAGCATAACAGCACAGTATTCCAGAAACTCTGTAACTTTACAGATGAGCCAGTTGTCATCTCCAAAGGTTGCCAATGTTGGACAGTTTGTTTGCCTGTCTACTGGAGACCAGTTCTGTCTCATGCAAGAACCTTAGCCTGGTTCCACCATCTCTACACCTCTCCACACTACCACCACCATTCCAGCTTCACCAGTGTTATCCCTCAGGAAACAACTGTCCATCTTCCAAGCTTCCAGCACCTCCAATAGAGAATGAACAGCTTTTGGATTTCTTAGAGGACTACCCAGCTGTCTTTGTTGGTGCAGACAATAAGCTCAGATGTGTGATATCCTGCAACACATCATCAAGGTATAACCTAGTCAGAAGCCCTTTTGTCAGGGACCCTACAAGGTGGGACATAAACTGAAATAAGTCATAGAGGGCATGATCAAAGACAAGCTTGAACAAGACATCATCAAATCTACAAGTTCTTGGGGTGCACCATGTTTGGTGGTGGTAAAGAAAGACAAGGAGTGTTGCTTTGGGGTGGACTACAGAAAACTCAGTGCCTGCACAATGCTAGATGCTCATCCATTATCCACAACAGAGGATACCTTAGAGAGTCTTGGTGCAGTCAGCCCTGCCTACTTCATCACTCTGAATCTTCAAAGTGGACTCTTCCAAGTCTCAATACAACTACCTTCTTGTCCATACACAGATTGGTGCTATCACTTGGGAATTTTCCAATTCAAATGACTGCCTATGGGACTTCGGAATAGTCCAGCCATATTCAAGCATGTTATGGAAGCCGTACTATGTGGTCTGTCTTGGAAATCTTGCCTAGTGTACCTGGAGAATGTTATTGTCTTCAGCAGAACCTTTCCAGAACACGTCCAGCACCTCAAAGCAGTGTTTGAATGCCTCCAAGTGAACCTCATGCTTCACCCAGAGAAGTGTTGTTTTGCACAGCATCAAATTCCTTACTTGTGACATGTTGTTAGTTCTCAAGGCATCTCTCCGGACCCAGACAAGCTCTCAGCAGTCAAAAGACTACCTAGAACCTAACAACCTCAAAGACCTCAGAGCTTTCCTAGGCCTGTCAGGATATTACAGAAAGTTAATTGGTAACTATGCCAAGTCTCAAGACAGAACGGGTTGTTTCCTGTGCCATGTGCTGTCTTTACTCCATTGAGTGCAGCTATGGCATCACAGAAAAAGAATGTCTAGCCATGGTATTTGCTGTAAAGAAATGTAATATATCTTCGCAACTCCTCATTCACAGCTATTGTTGATCTTTCTGCCATCAGATGGTTATTTGAAATGAAGGATCCAGTAGGAATGTTTACCTGATGGATTCCCATACTCCAATCCTACAACTTCAAAATTCAATACTGAACAGATCGAGTTCACCCCAGTGCGGATGGTATCAGCCAATGACAGTATCTCTCTGAATCACCCTCAGCAGATGAGGAATCCTGCTTAGAAGTTTTTCCTTTCCATGCCACAGATGTGCTTCCTGTGGACACTCCTACAGCACCTCAAGTTTCTTTGCTGCTCCCAAATGCTCCTTCAGAAAGCATCACCAGTCCTCAGTTACTACAATCTATCGAAGAGCTTCTCACCTTCTCTGCATATGCACGCTTCCTGGCAACTGACAAAACTCAACAAAGAGTAAATCCACAGTTCTCAGACATAACCACTTATTTAGAGTCTGGAAATTTTGTGCAACAGAAGCAATATCACCAGGATGTTCTTTTTCTAGCTTCATAATACTTCCTCAATGGTGGAGTTTTTTTTTCACAACTGGACCAAGGAAGGCAAGTTCCATCGCATGGACTGAACTCACGTACAGTTAGTTGCACCTGCCTCTCTAATAAATGAACTTCTTCTCTTCACTCATGCCTCTCCACTTTCTAGAGGTCATGTGGGAATCCACAGAACTCTTGAAAATGCAAGGCTTCACTTTGTCTGGCCTCACTTGCACAAGGATGTCGTCCAGTTTGCCAAATCCTGCCAGCCCTGTTCCCAAAGAAATCCTCCTGTGTTACCAACAAAGGCACACCTCATGCCAATGCTTGTAGTCACAGAACAATTTCAACGAGTAAGCACAGACTTTCTTGGACCTTTACCAACATGCACCAACTCCGGCAACAAATACATTCTTGTTTTCTTGAACTACAAAATTCTTAGAGCTAGTCTCACTAAAGGATATCAAAGCTGCTACAGAAGTAAATGCCTTCCTCAACACAGTTATTTGCTTTCACTGTACCCTCTCATACCTGCATTCAGACAGAATCACAAATTATCTTTCTACCATTATTCGAGAGACTTGCAAACGTCTTAGCATGAAAAAAAGACTCACACAATGAGCTATCACCTGCAATGCAATGGACAAAGCAAAAGAATGATGTCTACCATTCTAAATACACTCTCCAAGCACCTAGATGAAACTCATGACTCTTGGAACTGCTTTGCTCCTCTTGTTCAGTTTGCCTACAACACAAGCCTTTGTGTTAACAGTACAGAGTACATTCCATTCATTTTGGTCCATGGACAACACCCAAGAACTCCATTGGACATAGATCTCTCCCTGCTAGAGGTTCCAGAATCAGATTTCTTGTATATCATCCCTGTACTGGAACAGCTTGAAATTGTGATGCAAGTCAGCCAGAAAGCTTATGCTTAGCAAACTTCATATCAGTTATTTGAAGCAGGGGTACCTGAGCAACACCCTCCCAGATGATCCTAGTCTTCCCGGTAATGAAGCAGCACGTTTGCCTGTCACCCTTTTAGAATCAGAACTTCCTCCTGATAACCTGCAACCAGTTCCTTTCAGTCCTAACTTTTTTGACTGTCTCCAGCAGGATTCTGTTGCACCTGTCCTTCACTCAGATAAACTTCCTGGGACTTCGCATACCCATTCTTCTCAGGATTCTCTTGTGCATACCCCTGTGTACCAGATCGAGAAGATTCTATGCAAGAAATTTGTCAATGAATCTGGGACTTAGAGTCAAGTGGAGTGAGTTTGATAGTTTGCAGAATTCTTGGGTTGCTTTTGTGGACCTTATCCAGTTCTATCAAGAACTAGTTAAAGCAACTCACAATACCATTCCAAGTGACTGGAAAAGTCAACGCAAGTCTTGAACTTTTGCTCAGTCGGACTCTGTGTTTCTTGGGACTGTTTCTATTGTCCATGGTATTCCTCGCTGTCTGTGATAAATTGTTCTTCTGCAGTAAATGTCTTTTTTTTAATCATTTGTTTTATTAACTTTTTCAGGAGCACTGCATTAATACATTCCATTGGTATAAGGTACACAGTCACAGGATATCTCAAGTAACATGTTTACATCAATGTTCTTTTATCGTATACTCTCTTTAAGTTATTTATTGATCTTCAGTGCTGTAGTAGGTGGTCTAATCCTATGCAGTAAATGTCTTAATGTGCTCATTTCTATGCATAGATGTTTTTGCTAATGTTACTGAATGCTGCATAAACTGCATTAATGTTTTTCTCTACAGGAATGTCTGCTTCAAAATGACAGTTCCATGTTTTGTGTACATGTTCTGCCACAGTATATTGAAAATGTGCATATCCTAGTTCTGAGCAATCTTCAGCTGCTATCCCTTCCCTTCTCCTTTCCATGCAGTGTGGCACTTGTCACTCTGATCAAGCTTCAGATTGCTGTGGTGTTCTCCCTCCTGTTACTACTTTGACTGGTCACCATTGTAGTCCAGATCCTTTCTGCCCCATCTCCAGCAGTGGAGTACTGATATGGTCAGGTTGTGTCATGTCATGCTTGAAGTTTCTCAATTGTTGTCATGTTTATAATGTTATATTATTGCTTGTTTGAGTGGTACTCACTTTCATGACCCCGGGAGGTGATAAGAAGTATACATATAAGCACAGCGTTTAATGTTTAGCTGCCACCTCTTTTAGAACACTTAGAATACTGATTATTAATACAAATTGTTGCACTGCCTGGCAGTGCCGTGTTATTCCAGGAGCTCTTGGAAACTTCTCAGTCTAAGGCATAGCTTCATGGTGTGCAGAAGTGTCGTATGTTAAATAAAAGCATTTTCTACTTTTATTTTATGTGTCCAACTCCGTTATTTGCACGGTTCAGCATAGACAGCGTCTGCCAGTACAGCGAGAGATGGGCATGGCAGACCTGAAGAGAAGGTAACGGTCTTAGTAACAGACCAACATCAAAACACCACAGTACTGTTTTTATTTTTTTGCAGTGTTCTGAGTTTGTATCTCCACGTATCCTACATTATAAGGGCCAGTGTCCCACATTGTCCTTCATATCTAATGTCAGTGTCACATATTTCAGGGACAACAGGTTGAGAGGTATGCATTGTGAGATTATCAGTGCATGCCGCAGGTCATGTTGATGCTGTGGTTAAAGCAACAGCACATATCAGACATGCACGGGATACACACTGCAGATACTGGAGTGCATACAGAAAGTTTGGTAGCCCTTACTAGTGAAACACTGCAAACATATATACACACTCTAGCCAATTAGATGATGGAGCGTTACGGTTGCTTAGATGTGAAACAAGGTACCAGACACAGAGATACTGCTCGGGAAAAGTTTACTCGCCAAAAGTGCAGCATATAACAACAGGATATCGATGAGGCACAAGTAAGGCACTTCTCAGCAGAAATGCACAAAACTCATAATAGTGTAACAATTGGTCCCATTCCAGGTTAAGTCCAGTTTTAGGGATTAAATATCCAATAATAAGGAAGTCCAAATGCCACAACAGCCCCAGCACTTTGCTTCACCAGAGCTTCCTTGGGGGATATAGAGAAGGACATCCTGGCATTTTAAGGTTCACATTAAGGTTCATACTAAAGTCAAAAGGAGCTCAGGCAGTGTGAGCCCACTGATAGCTCCTGAAGTTCAAAAATAATCCATAACTGCTCCATTTGGTATATGTCTATGTAACTTAGATTTGAACTCTGATTTAATCTTATTTACGGAACAGGCAGAAGCACTAAATGAGTACTTGTGTTCTGTGTTCACAAAGAAGAAGAAGGGCAACTACCTCTGGGGGTGGGAAAGGTGGGCAGTGGTGGGGAGAGGGTGACAGATGGGGTAAGTAAAGAGGGCAGGGTGCTGGAGGGGCTGAAGGCACTGAGGGTGGATAAAGCACCAGGGCCAGATGGCATTCACCCCAGGGTGTTTAAAGGACTGGCGGAGGTCTTGGCAGAGCCGCTGGCAGACCTGTTCAATACCTCCCTGAACAAAGGCTGCGTACCACAGGACTGGAGGATGGCTCACGTGGTGCCCATCCACAAAAGTGGCCCAAAGGATGAACCTGGCAATTACAGACCAGTACACTTCACATCTATTGTAGGAAAACTAATGGAGACAATCATGAATGAGAGGCTGGTGACCTTCTTGGAAGACAGTGGTCTCCAGGACGGTCACCAACATGGGTTTGTCTCGAGTACGTCCTACTAGACCATCCTAGTTGAGTATTATGACTAGGTGATGAGGGAACTGGACAAGGGCCACGCAGTGGATGTCCTGTATTTGGACTTCAGCAAGGCCTTTGATTCAGTACCTCACAGGCAGTTGGGGGAGAAGCTGGAATATGTGGGGGTGGGGACATTAATGGTGACCTGGATAGAGAACTGGCTGAAGAGGAGGTAGCAAAGGGTGGGGGTGGTAGTGTGGGGGGGGCCTGTCATCCCCAAGGGCTGTGATGAGCGAAGTTCCACAGGGCTCAGTACTGGGCCTGGTGCTGTTCAGGATGTTCATTGCAGATATCTCACAGGGCATCACGAGTAAGATCAGTCTGTCCACAGATGATACAAAGATGGAAGCAGTGGTGGACGACATAGTAGGGTGGCAGGGGCTACAGGACAACCTGACTAAACTGGAGGAGTGGTTGGAAACATGGAAGTTGGGGTTCTATGCCAAGAAGTGCAAGGTACTACACTTTGGAGCAAGAAACCCGGGGAAGAGCTACCACTTGGGAGGGGTTCAGTTAGGTACCACTGAAGAGGAAAATGATCTAGGGGTGGTTATAACAGGGATCTGAACAACTCAGCTCAGTACAGAAAAGCGGCAGCAAAAGTCGACAGGATGCTAAGGTGTACTGCAAGAGGAATCTTCTACAGAAGTAGAGAGGTGATCCTGCCTCCGTATAGGTCACTGGTCAGGCCACACCTGGAGTACTGCTTGCAGTACTGGTGCCCGTTCCTGAAGAAGGATGTCAGATTACTGGAGGGGGTGCAGCGCAGGGCACCAAAGATGATCCAGGGATTGGAGGACAAACCCTACGAGGAAAGGCTGAGGGAGTTAAATATGTACTCCCTGGAGGAGAGTAGAGATTGGGGGGATATGATTGAGACCTTTAAATACTTGAAGGGGATGAACAAGACTAGTACAGAGGGGGGTTTTAAGTTGGGAGGGGCGTGAAGGGCATGGACTCAGATTGGAGGGAAGATTTAAGAGAGAGAGAGGAGACATTTCTTCATGGACAGGGTGGTAGCCAAATGGAACACTCTTCAGTGGGTGGTTTCCTGTAAGATGGCAGTTTTAAAAGGGGATGGGACAGAGTGAGGGGGGAAGGGAGGGGGGCAGCTGCTGTGGTGGGGGGCTAGCTGCGCAATCGAGCGGACTTGATAGACCGCAAGGCCTTTTTCTGCTGGCAGATTTGTATATTTGTACATACATGGATACACAGAAGTTGTTGGCAGATAAGGACCTCCTGGCCCACCTAGTCTGCCCTATAATCCGTACCTATTATGAGGCCCGATGCCCAGACTAAACTCTGGAGCAGCCCCCTCTTGCTTCCAGGATACCCTTGTGTTTGTCCCACCTATTCTTAAATCCTATGACTGTTTTAGCCCCCACCACCTTCTCTGGGAGGCTATTCCAAGTGTCCACCACCCTCTCCATGAAAAATACTTTCTCACGTTACCCCTGAGCCATCCCCCTTCCAGCAGCTGCAGTTTATTCCACGGATTTACTATCCTTTGTGTGTAGTAATATTTTCAAATATTAGGCTTTCTAATTGTAGAGGATGACCTCTGGTGTCTTCTTTGATGTTTTAAATTCAATGTTCCATGTTCATCTCCTACATCAAGTGTGGGTCCTGTGGAGACGGTTTGGTGCTGCTGCGAGGGAGAGGTGCCCGAATGAGCTGTAAAAAAATGCTGTAAAACCACTTACTGTTTCTTTCTCAGCAGTTGCTGAGTTCCAGGGGTTGTGCCACGAGGGCAGCAAGGAGAAGCTGCAAGTGAGCCATCTAAAGGGCTGGGAAAGGAGCAGCACGTGATGGGTAGTAGTCAAGCAGGACAGACCAGAAAGCCTTGACTGGCCATAAAGGAGAGGGGATTGGTGGGACCAGAGTGCTTCAAAGCCGTGGAAACACAGCAGTGCTGCTGTGAGGGAGAGGTGCCCAAGTGAGCTGTAAAAAATGCTGTCAAACCACTTAACGTTTCTTTTTCAGTGGTTACTCAGTTCCAGGGATTAAGCCACAAGGGAGGCAAGGAGAAGCTGCAAATGGGGGTCAACTTAGAAGCTTGGAAAGAAGATGCATGTGATGACCAGCAGCCAATCAGGACAGTTCTAGAAGCCCTGACCGGCCGTAAAAGAATCCACTCCTGTATCCCATTCATGTTTGTGTCCCAGAGCAAGAGTGGGACAGAGCAGGAGTGGAACAGTTACGAACATACGAAGAAGCCAGCAGAAGAAGGCCATTTGGTCTATCAAGTCTGCTCATATTGCAGGGTCCACAGCTTGAGCTAATGTCCCTGCCCTCCCTCCCCACTCCTCCATCCTCCCTACCCATTATTCTTACCTTCCCCCTGTTCCTATCCCAGCCCCTCTTAAAGCTGCCCACTGTCTTCAATGAGATGACCTCTTCCGGCAGCGCATTCCAAGTGTCTACCACTCTCTCTGTGAATAAGTGCTTCCTGACCTCTCTCCTAAACCAACCACCCTCCAGCTTAAGACTGTGACCCCTTGTGATATGTTTGCCACTCAGCTTAAAGTGACTCTCCTTATCAACCTTATTTATCCCTTTCAAGTACTTGAATGTCCCAATCATGTCTCCTCTCTCTCTCCTGTCTTCCAGGGAGTACATGTTCAGTGCCCTCAACCTCTCCTCGTATGCCTTGCCCTGCTGACCGGCTATCATCTTTGTAGCCCTCCTCTGTACTTTCTCCAACAGGCTAATGTCCTTTTTGGGATGTGGACACCAGTACTGAACTCCATACTCTAGATGCAGCCTTATCAGTGACCTGTACAAAGGCAGTATAACCTCCTCTCTCCTACTACTGATCCCCCTTGCTATGCATCCCAGCATCTTGTTTGCATTTGCTGCTGTTTTCTTGCACTGCGTGGAGTGCTTCAGGTCACTAGTAATCATCACTACCAGGTCCTTCTCCTCCTCTGATGCAGATACTTGGACTCCACCCAGGTAATACTCTGTCCTGGGATTCTTGGCTCCAATATGCATAACTTTGCATTTCCTGGCATTGAAGCCAAGCTGCCAGAAGCTGGACCACCTCCACAGCTTTTCCAGATCTTCCTGAAGGTCCCGTATCCCTTCAGCTGTGTCCACTCTCCCACAGAGCTTGGTGTCATCTGTGAATAGGCACATTTTGCCTTTAATGCCATCCCCAATGTCATTGATGAAGACATTGAACAACACTGGCCCCAGCACAGAGCCCTGTGGGACCCCACTGGTTACCTCTCTGGTGCCAGATAACTCTCCCACCACCACCATTCTCTGGGTTCTGTCCCTCAGCCAGTTTTCCACCCAACTGACCATCTTTTCCCCAACTCCAAGGTCCACCAACTTCCTGATCAACCTTTTGTGGGGCACAGAGTCAAAGGCCTTGCTGAAATCAAGATAGAGGATGTCTACTGCTTGGCCCCTGTCTACTGTCTTAGTGACACAGTCAAAGAAGTCAATTGATTTGTTTGACATGATCTCCCCCATGAACCTATACTGCCTCTCATCCTGGAGACCATGTTCCTCTAGATATTCCACCAACCTTTCCTTTAGTATGGTCTCATGAGCTTGCCCACAATGGAGGTCAGACTGCACTGAGTCTGTAATTCCTGGATCATCCTTGGACCACTTTTGTGAAGGGGCACTACATGTGCTGTTCTCCAGTCCTGTGGTACCACGCCTGAGTCTAGTGAACTATTAAATAGGTCTGCTAGTGGCCCTGCCAGCTGCTCAGCCAGTTCCTTTAGTACCCTTGGATGTACTCTGTCTGGGCCTGGTGATTTGTCCACTTTCAGTGCCAGCAGACCCTTCCTCACTCTATCCTCCTCTATCACTATGTCTGTGTTCCCCTCCCCCCCCACTCCTTTTTTCCCACCTGAAGGCACTGGTCCATCCTTCTCCCTGGTGAAGACAGAACAGAAGTATTCATTTAGTATCTCTGCTTTTCCTCCATTATCCTCCACCCACTCCACACCTTTCTTAAACCTAACAATCCCTTCCTTCTTGTCCCTTTTCTCACTTATATAGTGAAAGAACGCCTTCTCCCCCTTCTTAATTCCTTCAGCTATTTGAAGCTCCTTCTGTGCCTTTGCTCGCTGGACTTCCTTACTTGCCTCACTAGACAACCTTAGGTAATTTTCCTTATCCACCTCTCTCTCTTGGTCTTCCTGAATTTTCTATAGGCCAACCTCTTTTCCTTACTACCTTAGCAGCCCGGAACTGAACCAGCTGGGCGCTGGCTTGTGTTCTTCCCCTGAGCCTAACACACTCATCTGTGGAAACCAGTATTCCTTCCTTAATGATGGACCACTTTAGGTCCACCCCCATATCTGCTCTGATGCCTACCAGATGGCTTCTTAGAACCTCACCCATTTTCCTGAAGTCCACCCTCCTTAAATCCAAGATTTTGGTCTTAATCGGGATGCTTTCCCTGCCCATATCCAAATGGAACCACACTGTGCAATGGTCACTTCCCCCCAGTGGCTCCCTGACATTATTTCCTGTAAATGCTCCCCATTTGTGAGCACCAGGTCAAGAACTGCCTCAGCTCTTGTTGGTTGTGAGTCAGGAACCCACTCTGCAGTCCTTCCAGGATCATCTGACTCTTAGCACATGTTGTGGATGGTATACTCCAGTCCACTGTGGGCAGGTTGAAGCCCCCCACAATTACCACCTCTCCTTTCCCTGCAGCTTCCAATATTTGTGGGATCAGTTCCCTGTCTCTCTCCTCATCTTGATTGGGTGGTCTGTAAACCACCCCCAACCTCACCTTTCTCCCTCTATTAGACCTTAACTGAACCCATAATGCCTCCACCTCCCCTTCCTCTGACTCCTCCCTCATGCAAGTTATTCCCTCCCTGATATAAACTGCCACCCCTCCCCCCTTCCTGACTACTCTGTCCCTTCTGTATAGTTTATATCCAGGGATAGCAAGGTCCCAGTCATGGGTGTGACGTTGCCCAAGTCTCGGTTACTGCAGCTATGTCCACCCTCCTGCATCTGCTAATAGTGCCTGCAGGTCATCCATCTTGTTTCCAAGACTCTGCGCATTCAGAGACACCACCCTCCAGTAGAGTCTGACCTTCCTTCTCTTCCCTTTTTCTTCTATTCATTTATCCCTCTGTGTACCCTCCATACCCTTGTTATGTTCTCACCCCTCCACCCTTTGCTAACTTTGTATTTGCCCCTTCCACCTCCTCTCTCCAGACCTCTTTCATCACTGTGGTGGGTACTGACCACCTCCTGTCAGAGTCTGTGGGCCTGCTCGCCCACTGCCCCCCCCAGTAGTTTAAATTAAGTGTAGTGGTTATGTATTCCCCCAACTTGTCCCGGAGTACACTAGAACCCTCCCTACTGAGGTGTAGCCTGTCTGGTGAAACAAGTGCTTTGACCAGGTCTTCTCCAAGTCCCCGATACAGATGAACCTCTCCTCCCTGCACCATTTCCTCAGACAGTCATTAAAATCCTCTATTCATCTTTTCCTAGCTGTGCTGGCCCTTGGTACTGGTATCACCTCTGAGAAGGCCAGTGAACTTCCTTCCTCCCTGCAGATATTCCCTAACTCCCTGAACCTACTTTGCACTATTTCAACCTCCTCCCCAGCTACATCGTTGGTTCCCAAATGTATAACTAAATTAGGTTTTCCTCCAACCTCCCTCACTATTTCCCTTATTCTTAGGCCCACCTTCCCCACTGTCATCCCCGGCATACAAACCACCCTCCTGCTTGCATTTGAGTCCCTTTCCCTTCCCCAGTAAATACCCTAATTATGGAGTCCCCGATGATTGCCACCCTTCCATCCCCTGTATCCGTGTTCCCCATCCTTCCTTTCTTACCTTCAGTACTAGCTGCTTCCCCACCTAACTGCTCCCTCTGCACCCTGGCAAACTTATCTACACATCCACAGTTTATCCCCATAGATGTTTTTTCCATCTCCCAATTTGCCCCTTCCCTTATGACTATCTGTATCTGCTTTCAGTTTTCCCTCCCTTCTTCCGTTCCTTTTCTCTCCATCCCCCCATCCTCCACTCCATTTTGCCTGCATATTCTTCCCTGCCCAGCCTGATTAGTTCCCTCCCTCCTCCCCTGTACTCCTGCTCTCAACCCTGGCTCAGCCTGACCTCCTACCTCACCTCCTACTGACCTCTTCCTCCTTCCAGATAGTGGTGCAGATCTGTTCAATAAAGGCACCCCGAAAGCCCCACGCCGGATGCTGCTCTCACATTCCCACCCTTCCCTTTCCCCTTACTACTTGCCATTCCTCCACCTTGGGCTCCCTAGTCCTCTGAGGAAGAGATACTCCTGAATATTGGGTACTCCTCCCCACTCCCATCCCCTGCCTGATGGCGTCACTCCCCTGGGCATCACCCCTTTGCCTTTCCCTCCACTGCTCTGCTCCTCTGAGTTCCCACACCATCCTTCCCAGCTCCCATCTAAGCAGCCTTATTTCAGCCCTTAGCTGCTCCAGGCTCTTACACACAGGACAGCCCCCTTTATTCTACATCACCCCCAGAAAGACCGCTGCTCCACAGCTATTGAAGATTACCATTCTCCTGCTTCTCACACATTTACCCATTCCCCCACATCATCCCAGCCCAGCTTCTCCTAGCCTCCAGTTATTCATAACTATAAAATAACTATAAAATTCAAATATATACAGTTGAAGAGACTGGTGTCTTAGGCATCGGCAGGCATCTGCAGGTGACAGCAGGCATGCGGGGAACTCGGCTAGTCCAGTAAGGTAAGGTACAGAATCTGTTTACTTTATGCTACCTGTGTAGGAAATACTGAAAGAGGGTAAGGGGGCGATGACAGGGAGGTAACAGTTCTTACAAACAGCATGTACCTGTTGTGTGGGAAAAAGAGAAACACAATATCCAGGGTAGGGGCACATAAACAGTTTAGGAAAGGCACAAAAGGGTAAGCAAAGTAACAGGCAGGAAGAGAGGTATAAGTATGCAGTAAGATAAAGTATGAAGGGCGAAACAAGAAACACCCTATTTAGGGTAAGGTTACAAAGGGGTAAAGTAAAGCGAGGAAAACTAGAAACACCCTATCTAGGGTAAGGTTACAAAGCAAATTCTGATAGAAGCAGACAGAGAAGCAATGGAAATTTTGGGAGTGATGTAGTGCAGTGGTTGTGGAGCTGTAGTTTTCAGAGAGACCTTCTGGAGACTGAGGTGCTGCCCCCATCTGCACGCACCTCTTTGAGTTTGGGAGGAGGTCACTGGACTCTGGGTTGAGCTGGCTAGGAACCAGAGGACCTCTTCCACCACCCAGAGGCCACTGAGTTTACTACTGGTGCCCCAGAGGTTGCCTAGAAAAAGGAGTGCTAGCTGGACAGTGGTGGGCTCCGGGAGGGTGGTGGAACAGGGGCAGATTCCTCAGCATGTGCCACTACATAATTCATACGCTGCTCTGTCGGGACAGGACTGCCGGGAGGACACACCCATGGGAGTGGCAAGGGAGGATGTAGGGTTCCTTCATAGTGGAGGCCCCAAGATGGGAGGAAGAGGACCCCATTAGAAGAGGAGGCAACTTCTGGTGGGGGACTTGATTTTCTGGGAGGTACACTTGGGAAAAGGAGAGGTGTGAAAGAGGGAGGTAAGATGCCTACCTGGTGCCTCAGCTCAGAGGGATGGACAGCGGATCCTAAGAATCATTAGATTGGCTGGACAGGAGCAGGAGATGGATGTCTCTGTCCACCTGTGGACTAATGAGCTGGCTAGGGACACAGTGGGGATTGTGTAGGGAGTTTGCAGGGAAATGGGGAGGGTTCTTAGGCAGATGGCACACACACTGGCTTTCGTTGAGGTGCTGCCTGTCTATGACCAGGGATGAGGACAAGTTCTGCACACCAGGAGCTTCAACTTATGGTTGAAGGAATAGTGTAGGGAAGAGGAGTTTGGCTACACTGGGGACAGTAGGCAAATATATGATCATATATATATAAAGGTGATGGCCTGCATTCATCTGATGATTTGCCCACGTTGATCAATGCCTTTGTGACCTCGCGCCTTGACTACTGCAACTCCCTTTACCTGGGGCTTCTGGTGGTTGATATCTGCCACTTGCAGCTGATGCAGAACACTGTGGCACAGTTATTGACTGGGACTTCGCGCTCCAGTCATATTGCTCCTGTGCTGCGCGATCTGCAGTGGCTGCCTATACAGTGGCGGATCACCTTCAAGGTCGGTTTGCTGACCTATAAAGCTCTGCATGGACTGGGACTGGGCTATCTGCAACAACTCCTGGTTCCCTACAGCCCCGGCCAGCCTCTCCACTCAACTGATGGGTTGTTAGAGCTTTCCAGGGTGCGGCTGAAAACATATGGGGCTCAGGCTTTTATGCTCGTAGCACCATCCCTGTGGAACTCTCTACCTCGTCAGTTTAGAGCATTAGTTCTTGGACTTTGTCACAGTGAGCCTCCTCAAATACATGGAAAAGATTTTGAACCTCCCCTAAAAACTGAAATAATCTTGGGCCCCCCCCCAAAAAAAATACTGTACTTTGCGCAGTACACCATGAATAAATTGAAACCCCTTTGAGTACTTGGCTTACATTCAGTTCTTTCATTCAGTTCTTTGTCACACTGATGTGGAACCTTTGAAAAAGAGCTCTTGTGCTCAAAGGTGTTATCTGAATAACAAATACATAAAATAAACAAATAGCATTATTTAGCTTATTGTAACTCCCCCCCTCTCAACAGGCCAGCCTACTTGCTCTGCTATTTTCATTCTCGAACCATTGTTACCCCTTGCTGCGGTACCTTCATGGGTCAGACTACTTTCTCTGTTTCCTCTCTCTATATGAAATAACCTTCCTGCATACTTTGCCCCTCCCCCTCCTTCCCTGCTCCTAAGCAACTTCTCTGGGATTACTTTGCTCCTTCCTGCTGCTATTGCTCCTAGCACTTCTATGTTCAACCCTTGTATCTGGGCTGTTCTGCCATCAGTCTCCAAATTGATCAATTACCAGCACTCATTATTAGTTTATTGTTCATATTTATTTGCACTATTGCTCAGTGTGTATTTCTTGATTGTTTTGCAGTTACCTTTTGAAATGCATTCACTGCCTACCCTTCCTGGGGTACACTTGAAATGAGCCTTAGCTCATTCACCTTCTCTGATCACCTATTAATAAATACATAAAATTCACCTACTATTATCCTCTTTCAGTTTGCTTCATCTCTTCACACAAAATACATAAAACTCAAAATTTCAATACAGTACTTTTTCAGACTTGCTTGAGCCTCCCCTGGAACAAGTTGGGGCTTCCCCAGGGAGGCTGGCCTCACCATTTGAGAACCCCTGGATTAGAGAGTGCAGGACCATGGAGGGCTTCAAGACCAGTTTGAAAACACATCTGTTTAAACAGACTTTTAATGTCTGACGTTTTATGGATTGTGGATATTTTTAACTGAAGCTGAACTTTCTGTAAGATTTTATTGAATTGTTTTATGACATATTAGTATGTACAGCACTTTGATTTCTGAATTGCGCTATATAAATAAAAATATTAGTATTATTAATATCTGGAAAGAGAACTGCAGTCTGCAGTGGATGATTTAAAGGTTATTTTGATGAACATTTAAACAAGCTGAGGGGGTAGTGGAAGTACAAAGGGAGGCATATACTGCCCCCACCAGAGACTAGAACAGAAAGAAGGGAGGACCTGAGGGGAGGAGAATTCCATAGGAAACAGGATATTGATAATAGCATGGTAGTAGTAGAAGAGAGGGGTAGAAAAAAGTTGCAAAAATAGAGGGGAAAAGGAGGCAGGGGACAGGGGAAGGTGGGGGGGGCTGAAGGCAAAATGGGAACAAGGTGTGGAAGGTTATGTGCACAAATGGAGGGAGTATTGGAAATACATTTCCAGACATAGAGATCATCATGGCAGAGGCTGACCTGTATATTATGGGTATTACTGAGTTATGATGCACAGAAAACCACGACTGGGACAGGACCATACCAGGTTAGTCAGTTCAGGAAGGATAGGGTGAGGGGGAAAGGAGGAGGGGTGGTGTATTTGAATGGAGGGCATAAAAGCAACAGACACACAGGGAAACTGGGGACAAAGAAGGGGCTGGAGGTACTGTGGGTCGCCTTGGAGACAGGAGTCTGAGCCACTGTTCACACTGGAGTGATCTATAGACCTCTGACACGGGGGAGGAATGGATAAGGCACTGGGGAAACCATTAGAGTGACAGAAAAAGGGGCAATGCTGTCAGTGAGGGACGTCAGTCTGCTGGGTGTAGATTGAAGCCTCCCAGTTGTGGCCTCAGCTAGAAGCAGGGGCATCCTAGACTCCCTGCAGAGGATGTTTCTCGGGCAACTAGTCAAGGAGCCCACACATGATGGGACAATACTAGACCTGGTCCTCACTATCAGAGACAGTATTGCAGATGTCAAGGTAGAAGGCCACCTGGAGACCAGTGACTACCATACAGTGTAGTTCAGCATAAAGGTGGCAACCAAAGCAAATCACACAAGGACAAGGGCTCTAGACTTCAGGAGGGCAGACTAAAAAAAAACACATGGGTGAATGCCTCAAAGACGACATAGTGGGGGTGGGGGAGGATAGCTAGGGTGGAGTTTCAGAACAGCAGATCAAATTAAGGGATGGCACTCTGCGCAAAAGCAGTGAGCAAAAATAGAAGAAAACATTACTGAGTACTGCGTGCAGTTCTGGAGACCCCATCTCCACAAAGACATTGACAGAGTGGAGGCTGTTCAGAGGAGGGCAACCAAAATGGTATAGGGTCTGCACCAGAAGGCATACGAGGAGTATACCCTTGAGGAAAGGAGGGGGGGACATGATAAAACTTTCAAGTATTCAAGGGAATTAACAAAGTCCAAGAGGGTAGCATCTTTCAGAAGAGATGTGCAAGAACAAGGGGGCACAATTTGAAGATAGTGGGGGACGGCTCAGAGGTAATATTAGAAAGTAATTTTTCACAGAGAGGGTTGTGGATGCATGGCACAGTCTTCCTGAGGAGGTGGTGGAGTCAGGAACAGTGGGAGAATTCAAGAATGCATGGGACAGGCATAAGGCAATTCTAGTGGGGGGGGTAGGAGGAAGTAAGCTGTTGATTAACTAGAATCTGCAGCTAATCCATCAGGTAGGGAAATGGACAGACTAGGTGGGCCAAGCGGTCCTTATCTGCTGTCAGATTCTATGTTTCTATGTTTTTATTTATTTATTTTTATTTTAATTTTAGGATTACAATTACCTTCGAGCCCAGGGCTCTTTTACAAAGGTTCTACGTCAAGACATATGTATCACATGACAATAGACAAAATTGTTACACAAATAAGGGTAAAGGATATCAAATTAATTTCGAACAGACAGGGAGAGGGTAAAGTGGAAAGGAAGAGGACACTAGGGGGAAGGAGGTGGTAGAAAGAAAATGGGAGGGGCAAGGCGGGAGGTAAGAAAATGAGAAGAGAGGAGAGGTGGGGGGGTAGGTATGGATTGGGAGGGGGTGAAGCAGCCAGGAAGGTGGCATTGTCATGTTTGACAAGCATTTGTTAATACTGAATGTTTGCCGCTGGTATTGCTGTTGTACCGGGTCTTGCTTGTACACATTTTCCTATCTATTTATCCAGGATAGAGCAGATGAGATGCAGTACCCCATTTTCAGTGGTGTCCTGCCTCAACACATTGCTAGACTGTAGTTACCCAGGGTAGAGCTGCTGAGAGGCAATGTCTACTTTTAAGTGGGCTCCTACATTTTGACCCCAAATGTCCAACAGTCTTTTTATGATCTGACGTTATGATCAAGACAGGTGGAATTTTTAAAATCCCATCTGAAAGGTGATTTTGCGATGTGACTGGGAATTTGAAAAATGACACCTGCCATATTCAGGAGGTGGGGTAACACAAGGCATATGTTGAACATTAAGGGCCAAAATCTGCAAAAAATAAAGTTATGAGTAAATGTTGGAACAATTTGTTTCCTCGTTACTTAGTTGATTCTTCATATTTTTATCCCAGATTTTCAGCATAATCTTTTTATTACCACTCCTTCTGAGCATGGCTGGTGTCATTTATAAAACAATGGCTGAAACGTCATTTTGCGCTGCAACTGTTAAAACATATTTTCAGCAGGATTTGAGAAGTGACAGCTGTCACATTCATGAGGTGCTGTGAAGAAATGGCTATGTTGGGATCAAAATATTGAAAATTACCCTAGTTACGAGCATGCATTGAACAATTACAATGTAGACTCATAACTTTGTTGTTTTCTCATATTTTTACCTCAGATTTTCAACATAGCCTTCTTATAACCCCACATAGCCTTCTTATGAGCCCACCTCATGAGCAAGGACAGAGAACATTTTCAAATCCTGCCCAAAAGATGATTTTATGCCACAAGTGTGAAAACACATTTTGGCCAGTATTTGAAAAATGACGATTGTCATATAAATAAGGTGTTGTGAAGAAATGGCTATGTTGAAAATTTGGGGTCAAAATATTGAAAACTACCATAAGTTACGAGTCTGCGTTTGTAAATTTCAATGTAGGCTTATAACTTTGTTGTTTTTTTTTTTTAAATATTTTTAGCCTAAATTTTCAACATAGCCTTCTTATGATCCCCATATCATGAACAAGGGCAGAGAAAATTTTCAACTCCTACCTGAAAGGTAATTTTGTGCAGTGACTGTGAAATCAACTTTTGGGATGTGAAAACACATTTTGGCCAGGATTTGAAAAGTGACAACTGTCACATTCATGAGGTGCTGTAAAGAAATGGCTACATTGAAAATTTGGGGTTAAAATATTAAAAATTACCAAAGTTACGAGCCTGCATTCGCAAATTTCAATGTTGGCTCATAACTTTGTTGTTTTTTAATATTTTACGCCAAATTTTCAACATAGCCTTCTTATGACCCCATGTCATGAACAAGGGCAGAGCAAATTTTCAACTCCTACTTGAAAAGTGAGTTCACGCATTGTCCACGAAATCACTATTCGGGACAGATTTGCCTAATTTCACTGCCATTGTTCATGAGGTGGGGTCCCAAGAAAGGCATGTTGAAAATTTGGGGCAAAAAATATTACAAAATGGCTACATACCTGATTTTCTCAGTTCACTGTCCGTCTTTAAAGAGTGAAGATGTGTCTGCAGCTCCAGAGAGGATTACAGCGTTGGACCCCCAGTGGGTTAGTAAGGGCTTGGGGAGATGCTGAATGGGAGGGTTGGGTGGGGAACAGTAATGGCAACAACAGATATTGATGGATAGTTTTATTTTTTTTACAGGGTTTAAAGGCACATTCACATGTGGGCAGAAGGTTGTGGGTTCTAGTCCCACACCAGGATTGGGCTCATACCTAAAAAGCTGGCACCTGAGTGCAGTATTAGGGGGGTGCTGTACTGTTGGGGTGTGCCATACTTCAGATGAGATGTTAAACTGAGGTCTGACCTTGTGCTGTCCTGTTGGCTGTCCAGGTGGAAGTAAAAGAACCCAAGGCACTCTTCACAAAGAGTAGGAGACTTTCCCAGTGTCCTGGCCAATATTCCCCTTCCCATAAAACTGGTTTATGCAGTTGTCCAAGGCTGTGTGTTGGTATTGATGTGCGATATGGCTGCCACTACATTCTCAGTTACTTCACTACCAGTCTAGTATTGCTTGTAAAGCGCTTTGGGATACAATGTATATGAAAAGCACTATATAAATGCTGATTGTTCTTAAAAAAAAAAAAGACGAGGGACGGTTTTCTTTATCTCAGCTGGTGGCACTGGTGGATTGGGCACCCTCTGTGTCAGTGATATATTTTTGGGCGGGGTGATGGGTGCTGAATGGGAGGGTTGAGTGGGTGAACAGTAAAGGCAGCGGCAGAAACAGACATCGATGGATGGTTTTCTTTTTTACAGGGTATATATAAATATATATTTATATAAAAACAAGGGATGTTTTTCTTTATTTCAGGTGGAGACACTGGAGAATTGGGCACCCCCAGTGTCAGTGTTATGTTTGAGAGGGGTGCTGAGAGGGAGGCTTGAGTTGGGGGGACAGCTATGGCAATGCCAGCAACAGACAGCAGTGGAGGGTTTTCTTTGTTACAGGGTGTAATTCCTCAGTAGGTTGATCATGACAGATCAGCTGTGCTTGCTGGGCAGCATAGATCAAAAGAAAGAGCCGACCTATGATTGGGTCGACTCTTTCCTTGGAAAACAAACAAAGTTTTCACCCAGCAAGCCGGAATACTGTCATAATCAGCCTGGCTGATTGATGTGACACTGACGAGCCCTTGCAGACCACTCTGCATTGTGCTGACAGTGACACACCCCTCAAATGCCACTCTCCAAACAAAATGTTTGCTGCCTGCTTGTACGCACATGATGAACATAAAACAAGACCGCTGTGGTTTTCATGGGAAGTGGCTAAAAATGTTAACACTAAAAGGGTAGCACTCAGATGGTATAAAGAGACACAGAGGAAAGAGGATAGGAATGTGTACCAGGGGAGGCAGAGGGAAGCAGCGAAAGTGGTGGAGTGTGCAAAGGTGTAAACTGAGGAAAGGACAGTTAAAGGGGTGACTAAAGGGGACAAGACTTTTTAGGTACATATGTGAGAAGAGGAAGACAAGAGAAGGGATTGTGAGGTTAAAAAGGACAGGGAGACTGTGCAGTGGAGGATCAAAACAGATATCCAGAAGATATTTCTGTTCAGTCTTCATGGTGAAAAGGATGGAATATATAAAAGCAGCAGTACCAGTGAGGAGAGGTAAGCTCAAGTTCTTTTACTGAGGAGAGAGTACTGAAAGGACTTGAAAATCTGAAAGAGGACAAAGCTATTGGGCCAGATGGTATACTTTCAGGGGTGTTGCAGGAACTCAGGGAGGTACTGACTGCAAGCTGACAGCACTATTCAGCAACTCACTGAGACAATGGTGGTTCCTGGGACTGGAGGAGGGCAGATGTAGTCCCACTTTGTGGGGAAGCTAATGGAGACACTTTTGAAGGAAATGATTGTAGTGTATCTTGAATGAAATGGGTTACAAGACCTGAGGATGATGGATTCACGGGGGGGGGAGGGTCAAGTCAGATGAACCTGATGGATTTCTTCAACTAGGTGACCAGGGAAATAAATCAGGGTGGGGCAGTGGACGTGGCCTACCTAGATGTCAGCAAGGCCTTTGACACTGCCACATAAAAGGTCTATTAGCAAACTGGGTAGTTTGAGGGTGGGTCCAAAGGTGGTAAATTGGGTACGAAATTGGTTGACGGATAGGTGACAAAGGGTGGTGATAAACAGAATTCACTAGGAATGGGAGAGTGACCAGCGGAGTACCTCAGGGTGCAGTACTGGGTCCGGTTCTCTTTAAAGAGATCTACAAGTCTCAGGCTCTGCACCTGATAGAGAGGTGCCTTAACCCATCAGATTGCTTCCCATGTGGCGGAGATTGCCTCAAATAATCCATTAGTTAAAAAGTGCTTACACATAAAAGTAGAAAAAATGGGTCCCAAGGACTTCCTGGTATTAAAGTGCTGCTTCCACGCTCTGCCTCGCGCTCTAGAGATTGTAATGATGATGCTATGGAGCGCAGGGACACTCCATTATAGTCTATGGGTGGCACCTTTATGATCATTTTTTTATATTATAATGCCCATTTGGTAATGAAACATGGGCATTGGTCAACTAACAAGGCTATCTTTAGTCAACCAGTGCCCACGTTTCATTACCAAATGGGCGTTATAAAAAAAGATTGTAAAGGTGCCGCCCATAGATTATAATGGAGCACATCCCTGCACTCTCCCAGGTATCGTGTCATAACTTGGCAGAGCATGGGACCTGGTTTTTCTACTTTTATGAGTGTAAGCACTTTTTCACTAATGGATTATTTGGGGCACTCTCCACATGGGAAGCAATCTGATGGGGTAAGGTTCCTATCTATCAGGTGCAGGGGCTGTCCAGTTTACCTTGGTGGGTCTCTTTAATGTCTTTATAAGTGGCACTGCAGATGAGCTGGAAGGGAAGGTATGCCTCTTTGTGGATGACACCTAAATGTGTAATAGAGTGTACACTCCAGAGGGGGTGAATAGAATGTGCAGAGATCGGAGAAAACTTAAGGGGTTGTCAAGGGTATGGCAGCTTGGTTTTAATGTGAAAAAGTGCAAAATCATACACCTAGGGCACAGAAACACAGAGACAGTGTATCAAATGGGGGAAGAAGTATTGATGGTCACCAAACAGGAAAGGGACCTTGACGTAATCATATCTGATGACCTAAAGGTGGCGAGACAGTGTGACAAGGCGGTAGGGAGGGCCAGTGGGATGCTAGGGTGCATCGGGAGGGGTATCACCAGCAGAAGGAGAGTGGTGGTGGTGGTGTTACTGTGTAGATTGGTGATGAGACCCCACCTGCAGTACTGTGTCTGGTTCTGGAGACACCTCAAGAAGGACATAGACGGGCTTGAGGCTACCCTGAGGAGGGCAACTGAAAAGGTGCAGGGGCTGCATCAGAAACCCTCTGAGAAGAAACTAAGGGACTTCAGTATGTACACCCTGGAAGGGAGGGGGGACTTGATAGAGAAAAGATACACTAGAACAAGAGAACATGCATTGAAGCTGGAAGGGGGCATTTAGTAGGGATGTGAGGAAATGCTTCTTCACTGAGAGAGTGGTGGATGCCTGGAACAGTCTTCCTACGTAGGTTGTGGGGCAAAAACAGTGTGATCTTCAAGCATGCATGGGGTAGGCACAAGGGAATCTTAGGTGGGAGGTGGTGGGGAAGGAGCCAGAAATCAAACAGGGTCTGCAGTGACAGTATAGGCAGGGACAAATGGGCAGACTGGGTGGGCCAAGTGGTTCTTATCTGCCATCAAATTCTATTTTTACTTGTTTCTGTCACACATTAATAGGATATCTCCCCTGATCCAGTTTGAACTGACATAAGTTTTAGCTGCAATGACCTTTCTTCATTAGATGTATCGTTTAAGACCCCACATATTTTTTGTAGCCTTGTGTATTTTGTTCTACTTTATTAAAGCCTGGTATTTTGTTTGGACACCAAAATTGGCTAGCATAGTCCAATTGAGGTCTGACAGATACTCTGAAAAGAGGTTGCATAACCTCCATTTTTTTGGCTCTGAATGCTTTTCTTAATAGACCATAGTACTGTGTTTGCTTTTAAAATTGCTGCGGTGTATTGTTTGTCTTGTTCTTGCATTTTGATTATAGTGACGCCCAGATCTCTTTCATTTGTACCAGACTTCAGTACTGTGTTGCATGAGGTGTATGACTTAACTGTGTTATTTCCTAATTGCATTATGCTACATTTCCTCAAGCCCTTCTGCTTCTCTGGTGCGCTCAACTCGGACTTCCCTATTATTATAGTGCCTGCGCCACATTTTA
This sequence comes from Neoceratodus forsteri, assembly GCA_016271365.2. Classification (NCBI taxonomy): domain Eukaryota; kingdom Metazoa; phylum Chordata; order Ceratodontiformes; family Ceratodontidae; genus Neoceratodus; species Neoceratodus forsteri. The sequence goes on along the minus strand of CM028135.1, from coordinate 15,630,850 downwards.
TTGTTCAGTGGCCCTAGTCTTGCTTGTGTTGTTCTGTGTAGCCATGTTAATCAGCTTTTCTAGTCAGTTAACACTGTTGCTGCTGTGCTAATTGTTGGTAATTTTTCATCCCTTCTATCTGACAAATATGCTCCCTGTCTTCCTCCTCTGCCTTCTTATCCCCATTGTACCATGATCCCCACCTTCTCCCACCCCCTTCTGCCCTTTCCTACTTTCTCCCTCTCCACTCCACCCGTTTGTCTCCCACCCTTCCCTACCCCCCAATTCACCTGGTCTCCTTCCCATCTTCTCCCTGAACCTGGAGTTCCTCTACCCAGCTGTCCTGTCCCATCTCCATCCCTCCCCCTCTCTCCTCCCTGGCCAAGGGGAAGTAAGTCCCATTCCATCCTCCTTCTGCTTATCCTACTTCGCTTTTCTGACGACATGAAAACTAACCCTGGTCCCTCTTCCCCTCCCCTCAACTCTTAGAGGCCTTAACATTTTCCACCTCAGTGCTAGAAGCCTTCTCCTTAAAATGGATCTGCTTGATGTCTGGGTTTCTCAACACTCTCCAGACCTATTCTTTATCTCTGAATGCTGGCTCTTCTCCAGAATTCCTGACTCTAGCCTGGCCCTCCCGGAGTACCACCTCTTCAGGCAGGACCGTGGCAAATGTTGTTGCCTCCTATGTCTGCCAGAGCCTCGTCTATACTATCACTGTCTGGTTCATTGGTTGTTTTTTTTTCATGTTATCTTTTTTCTGCCTACCCCAGCTCTCCAGAACGCCACTCCTTCAGGCCTGCACAAGTCCCTGGCACCCACCAGTCTCATCCCTGCTGTCACCTCCCACCACCTGGATCTTGCAGTACCTGTGTCTGGAGGGTTCAGGCTTATCCTTGCCAGGGGGACCCCTACCCCCGAAGGAGGGGACACGGAGGAGATGGAGTAACAATCTCTGATCTGTCCAGAATTACAGGCGCGGGGGACAGGAGTGGTGCATCCTGGGGACTATGACATAGTGGGACAGCAGCCATTATCCAGCTGGCTGGTCCAACCCACCTCCCACTAATGCATGTGGGCGCAGTGTCATCCTGGGGCGGGGACATCCACCAGTGTGTGATGACCAACGCTGCCAAGGACATTGCAACAAGCCCCCGCCAGGAGCTGCTGTAGAAACAGCACAATGCAGCCCACCTCCCCGGGAAGGAAGCATCCAATGAACACTCTGAACTCCCTCCCTCCCTGCTGGCCTCTGCTTCTGACATTTGGGCTCGAAGCGCAAACCAAGGTCACCAGTGTCAGAGCGATGTGCTATCACTCTGCACCAGGGAGATGCATTGGGTTTTTTTATGCCTCACCTAAAATCTCCCCCCTCTTCACTGGTTGACTCAATCTGGGACATTACCTTACACTCTTACTCTGGTGAACTCATCCTCCTTGGGGACTTCAATATTAATTGTCTCTCCCCGGCCGACCTCCCTCTGAATTGTGTCCCTTAATCTGTCCCAGCTCATCACCAACCCCACCTGGCTCAATCCCCACTTCCCCTAATCACACTCTTCTGGACTAGGTTCTTTCCCCCTATCCCCACCGCATTGTTGTAGCAGATATTCTGCTGGACTCCTTTAGTGACCATTGCATGACATTCTATGTCAGCAAAATCCAGCACTCACCCTCCTCCTTCAAGTACATCTGGTCTAGGTCCCACCGGTCATTTACCATCAGAGCTCTCCTGAGCAACCTTGCGGCAACTGATTGGTCCTCCATCTTCCTGACCCTCCCCTGTTGTTAGGCCTCCTCCTGGGTTCTACCTCTGCCTGAATCAGTCATGTTCTCAACAACCACTACACTGCCATTTCTAACCTCAGGAATTCTTCAGTATGATTAACTATTGCAGTCAGCCTCCTGTGTTGAACTGCCCCAGAGAAATGGAACATATGCAAATGACGAAACATTCATTGGCTCGTGCCAACCATTAAAAGTGCTGCCCTTACCAACTGCTGCATTCATATTGAAGAATACCTTGGTAGAAACAAGATTACTACGGTGAGTATTTTTTTCTTTTCAGCCTGCTCTTGTCACTTTAACTGTGCACTGACATTGCTCAAAACACCAACTTTTGACAATTGTTATTGTCATTGCATGTGTACCTTGTTGAATTGTACACTGTTTGCACTTTACATTGCAATGTTTCATTACTACTCTGCAGCGTTATTGTATTTCCTTGCCCCAAGTTGTGCCTGGAAACAAGACTTGGCTCAGCGTGTCTTTCCCAGTTATCAATTTTCAAATAAAGTAAATAAAATTGAATCCCCCTTCTGTATGCCCAATGTGTAATATTATCTAGATCTGATTGGATAACATTAATTTGTTCTGCTGTACTGCATTGTCCACTTTGATTGGTATCACCCACATATTTTGTGCTCCAGTTTAATTAATTTCATTCATATCTACAATAAATATTTGAAAAATAATATGGACAGTCACCAGTCCCTGTGGAGCACCACTTGACAGCTTTCCCATTGTTGAGTAAGTACCCATTTATCATGACTCGTGATCTGTTATTTAGCCAGTGTCACAACCAGTTAGTAAAAAGGTGGTTAATTTCAAGTTTTTCCATTTTGTCTATAATTGCCCAATGTGGGACCATGTCAAATACTTTGCAAAAGTCAAAAATATTACATCTGGGATTTTGTTGTTCAGTGCCTCTTTCACCTTTTCATAAAACAGAGCAGATTTGTCAGACATTGTTCATCATCTGTTTTGTTATGTTTAGTCAAACAAATCTGTTATTTTACCTTTGATAATGGATTCAGGATTTTTTCCAGGGAATAGATGCAAAACTAATGGGAGGGTAATTTTGAACATCTGTTTCTTTTTTGGGGTATTGGAACAACAGCCGCTGTCCTCCAGTCACTCTGAATGACTCCGTTTTTTTACTGATTTTTCAAATAATATCTTTGGTGGTTTGATAATAGTGTAACCCAAACTTCTCAACATCTGGGATAACATTTTGTCTGGTCCTGGTGAATTATTATTTTTTAATTTGTTAATTTTTATAAATATGCCTTTGTCTGTAATTTCAGTAGAATCAGATTTGACAATTTGGAGAGAATACTGAGCAAACAATAAGTATTGAAGGTGTTGGCCATATCTGTGGGATTGGTAATGTTATCCCCATTTTCTATAATAGGTCCAGTTTTAGGTGTTTCTTTTTTGAGTGAATTTATATAACTGAAGAACTGTTTGATATTATTTTTATTTGTGTCCTTAGCTAAGTTTGATTCAATTTCTCTTTTTTATTTCTTGATTTGGTTTTTGCATTTTTTTTTTAAACTTTTTTTTCGTTAATCTGTGTCTCATGTTTCTTAGATTTTGATTTTGGGTATTTTGTGTTTAGCTCATTTGTTTTTTGGTTTTTCCTTAATAGTAGTAATTTAGTCAGTAAAGTTTAAAATACACCATTAGGGCAATAGTGCCCTGTTTACAAGGTCGTCCTGAATTCACAAATTAAGGCTTGTTAGAATAAAAATCCATAATACAATATTAATTAGTGCAAAGCAAATCCCAACAAACGTAAGTACACAAAACAAACAATCAACAAATACAACAATGGAGGTTGTTTACAGTTTGTACTGCCAAACACAGCTTCTTCATGTAATACAATGACACCTCGCTGTCGATTCTTGGATCATAGCAGAATTAAAAGCGATAGGCTTTTTCTGCGTAAAAATTAATATTTTCATCCAGTCTGTTCCACAAATACATTGCAGAAAATGAAAAAGTCATTTTGCAACATTTATTTTTCGGTGTCAACGTCATGTATTCTCCTTGTCTGTTAGTTCTTAAACTATATTTATGTTCATTTTTACTACATTTTTCTATCAGATAAATTGCTTTATTATATAGTATAACCTTATTTATTCAATTGGCCCAAATGAACTTTCTTTTATTCTCCGGTGTGAGCCAGCACAACCATATACATTTGACAGTGATGCATTTTAAAGTTATAAAGTAAAACAAACATAATTACTGTCTGAACACTTCTATTTAACCATTTAGATTTGACTCCTTTGTTGTTATATTTTTTCATTTTAGTTATTTGTTTATTGCACACTTTGATTATACTTTGTTTTAGATATTTTCACATCCTTTTTACTGATTTAATCTTAAATTCAGTACACCAGTTTATTTTGTTAATGCTTTCCTTGATTTTTCAGTACAGTTCCTGGAATAATTATTTGTTTTGAACTGTGAACCTAACAATGTTATAGTCACTACTGGCTAAAGGCTGTTTGGCATCGCAGTTTGCTATATTGATATTATCTGTGCTCTGAACTTTATCTAATATTTTGCTACTGCAAGTAGGACTTGTGATATGGTGTATAAGGTTAAAAGTGCACTTACTTTCAGAAATTCATTGCTGATTTTTGTTTTGCTTTATTATTTAGCCTGTCTGTGTCTCCCAAGTTTAGGTCTCCCATGGAGATTATTTCTCCCAGATCACAGGCAGATGTGGGCTAATTCCCATATGATTTCTGTATTCACTTCCTCAGTGGAATCTGGTGGTCTGTAACATAGTCTGATTATTCTACTGCTGGAACTCTTGTTTACTGATTGAAGCCATAGTGATTCTGTTTTTGAATCTTTGGTTTTTATTTTGTTTGATATATCTGTAACGACGATTTTTTTTTTTTTTTTTTACATTTTATTGGTTTTTGTCCCCATTTACACCCCGTCCTCATTCTCAGGCATGCGTGCATGTGGAGGCATGCACATGTCACATCCTGAGACCTCCCAGCTTTCTGTCCCTCCACCTACATGGCCATCGGGCCTCCACCCTGTGGCACCGGAACTACGGGGGGGGCGATGACCTCCCCAGGAGAGGAGAGCTGCCATAGGTTGCTTGATCCCTCTCCTCCCTTCCCCACCCCCCATGCCAGCACCCCAATGACCTGGGGTCATTCCCAAACTTGGGTCACTAGCGCAATGTGAGATAAGCCATAGTACCTCAACCCTCTGCGCCACCGGGCCTGGGATGACAATTTTGCCAGATCTGTATACAGCAGTTCTTCCTTCTCTTTTATGTGGCCTATCTTTGTGAAATAAATAAAATCTAGTAATGCTTTTGTCCCATGTATCGTCAGGTTACCAAAATGTTTCTCCTATACATACCATATCTGTTCTATTTGACAATATCAAGGCTTCTAAATCTGTTAATTTGTTATTAACACTTCTAGTGTTACAAGAAATACATTTTATTAATTTTATTTCTTATTGTCTTTTTTTTCAGATTTCCTCAACCCATCTGATAGGGAATTTTTTGTATTTGTTCCTTGCTCCATTCTTCCTTATACTTAGTTTAAATTACTTTTAAGTTGTTCTTTAATTAGTTGTCCCAATAGATTTGGCCCCTGTTTATTGCGATGTAGACCATCTGTTGTGAATATATATGTTTTTGTCCATTAAGACTGTCCCACGTAGTTATGAACTCATAACTGCCTTTTTTACACCAGTTTTGTAATCGGGTATTAGTCCTATGTCTTCTTCTTTTCCATCAACTCTCTTGGTGTTGAAAGTATACCAGAGACTGCTGCTGAGCAACCCCTGTTTTTTGAATTCTTTGCCCATGGCAATCAAATTGTGGTGTATGTCTTTCTTGTGCTCTCTCCTAACATTGTTTGTACTTATGTGGAGAGCTACAAGTGGATTTTTACCACTTTTTTTGTGGAGCAATGCAAATGACACATTATACATCTAACATACATAACATACCAGACGCCAGCAGAGTAGGCCTATTGGTCTATTAAGTCTACTCGTGCTTCAGCACCCTGATTGGATACTGTAGCCCTCTATCTGTCTCCTTCCACTGTTACTCCATCCCCCAGTCCTGCCCCCCCCAGGCAAACCAGCCTCTGCTTCACCCCTTGCCTATACCTGTCCCACCCTCTCTTGAATACCTCCACCGTAGCAGCCTGTACCAGCTCCCCCGGCAGCGCATTCCATGGTTCCACCACTCTCTCGGAGAAGCACCTCCTCCTCCTCCTTTCCTCCCTAATCCTACCACCCTCAATCTTCCAACTGTGTCCTCTGGTGATTCCACCCTCCTTCAGTCGAAAGATCCTATCTCAGCTTACCTTATTTACACCCCTGAGGTACTTGAAGACCTCAATCATGTCCCCCCCGGTCCCTCCTAGCTTATAGACGTAACTAGGAGAAAATGCCCCAGTATATTTTAGCTCTATTAGAGGAAAGAAGTGTTAGGGAGAGCTTGTGCACATCAGGGACTATTGAGTATGTGGTGCCAATTATAATGGGCAGACTGGATGGACCTTGTGATCCTTATCTGCCATTAACTTCTATGTTTCTATGAAATCTGTTAGGGGTAATTGCAGCTTTGTGTGCATGGGCCCCAAGTTATAGAATAGGCTACCTGGTCATTTGAGGCCAACAAAAGTGTTATATTTTGGAGGGCTATTTGATGCTGTTGTGCTGCCAAAAATTCGTTGTAACTGAGCTGGCATGTTTAATTCTGTATGAAATATTGATGTTTATACTGTGCTGTATGTTTTTGTCATGTATACTTCTAACTTCATTGTGAACTGGACTTTTTTGTTGACAACGGATCCCACTGAAAATGAGTTTTGGCTAAATTGGGCTATCCTTTTCTGGAAAATTTTCTCAGAATAAAAATTTCACTACTACTACTACTACGTTTTCTAATATATTGGGAATTATATTTCTAATGTTGGTAATTTTCACATCAGGGAAACAAACCATATTATTTTTTTTATCTTGCCTGCAAACAACTGTACCACACAGAATCTGATTTTAGAGTCCCCTATAACTATCGTTTGTTTTGTTTCTGTATTTATTGAGATTTCATTCTTTACTGTCACTTCTTTTGAACTGTTTTAATTTATTTCTTCATGTTCTAGTGTTTCAAATCTGTTTGTCAATCATGTTCTAGAGTTTCAAATCTGTTTGTCAAGGACAGACCATGATTGCTTACAAGGTCTGCTCTTCAGCCTTTTTATTATGTTTGCTTGCACACATGTGCAAGAAACACAGTGCCATCGTCTGAGTTTTCGGAGGTGTGGCAGCCCTCTTCCAATTCAGTCAGTGTGTTTGCAGGTGCAACCACAGTTCTCCAATGCCTGCTGAGCTGTCTATGACAGCTCCAAAATGCAGTGGTGTACAGTTGAAAGGGGGAGCTACGCTTCAGTGAGCAGTGATCAGATATCGCCTGCTCATGCACTCCCCTACACACACACATGCACACGCAGCATGCTTTCATTCACGCACTCACTGTATAGCCAATGGGGTGCCCAATCCCCCATCGGCTGTGTGCCCCCCAAAAACACAGTTCCATATGCCGCTGGGTGCCCACCCCAGCATGGCTACATCGATATAGCCGATGGGGTGCCCAATCCCATTGGCTTAACCTGACTATCCCCCAGAGTACAGGGTGCCATGCTGGGAGCCCACCCCAGCGTGGCAACAGATGCTATGGGTTGACGGAGTGTCCAATCCCCAGTCGGCTCCACCCCCCCAACCAGTCATCCTTCTGCCACGCTGGGGCCATCCAGTGTGGCAAATGTCCCACGTCGTTTGTCATTAAAAAAAAAAAACACGGAAACTTAAAAGCGGTCCTTGGTGTGTCTGCCCCACCGCCACTCCACCGCGCACCCTACCCCCACATCCCCCCACCCCATACTTACCTGGACTCATGCCGATGATCTTCGTGGACGAACACGCCTGGCACTCTTCAAAGCCGACTGCGAACTGAGGAAATGCCGGTAAGCTGTATAATGGGATAGATAGGGTTTTTCAACTTTGCTGCATATCTCAGGCATTTTGGAATTTTGCACAAATTTTCAACATGGGGTTTTGGGACCCTTCTCATGAATGCTCTCACTGTCATGGCGTTAATCGGGCCCTGAAGGGTGATTTCGTAGTCACTCGCCAAAATCACCTTCGGGACTGAGTAATGAAATGACACTGCCACTGTTCATAAGCGGTTCTCAAAAGCCTATGTTGAAAAATGTAAAAATTCCTAACAATGACTGTTTTACAAGCTGCATTACACAGTTTCTATGCACGCTCGTAAGTTCACAAATTTTCAATATTTTCACTCCAGATTTTCAACAGTGCCATTTTACCACACCTCCTTATGAGCAGTACAGCTGTCATTTTTCACATCTTGTCCAAAACATGTTTCCGCCCATGTAGCGTGCAATGGCGCAGTCGGTGTGCAAAATCAATGTATGGGACACATTAAGAAAATCACAGTGACACTTTTAATGAGCAGAGATCTTAAAATGGCTATGTTGAAAATTTGGTGAAAAAATTCCTAAAAATGACTGTTTTACGAGTGTGTGTTGCGCAGTTCCTACGCACACTCGTAAGTTTGTGAATTTTCAATATTTTCACTCCAGATTTTCAACATTGCCATTTTATTACACTTCCTTATGAATAGTACAGCTGCCATTTTTCACTTGTCACCCAAAATGTGTTTCCGCACATGTAGCGCACAATGGTGCAGTCGGTGTGTGAAAGCAATGTTTGGGACAGATTAAGAAAATCACAGTTACATTGTTCATGAGCAGAGGTCTTAAAATGGCTATGTTGAAAATTTGGTGACAAAAGTCCATAAAATGACTGTGTTACAAGTGAGCATTGCAGTTTCCACGCACCGTAAGTTCATGACTTTGTAATATTTTCAGTCCAGATTTTCACCAGTGGCATTTTTCCACTTCCTTATGAACAGTACAGCTGTCATTTTCACAACATGGCCAAAATGTGTTTTCACACTTTCAGCTCAGAGATGCATATGGTCGCTGTGGAAATCATTGTTGGGACAGATAAAGAAAATCACAGTGACACTGTTCATGATCGGAGGCACAAAATGCCTGAGTTGCCAATCTGCTGTAAAAATCCCCAAACTAATTACATTATGGGTGTGCGTTGCACAGTTTCTATGCACGCTCGTGACTTCACCAGTTGTTTTAATATTTTTACTGCAGATTTGTAACATTGCCATTTTTTCCACCTCCCCATGAACAGTACGGTTGTCATTTTTCACATCCTGTTCGGAATGTGTTTTTGCACCCGTGGTGCTAAATGCTGTAGTTGCTGTGCATAAGCAGCTTTCAGCTAACAAACTGATACTGCCACTGTTCATGAGGTGGGGGTCTCAAAAAAAACATGTTGAAAATTTGGAGTGAAAATACCAACGAATGCCTGAGGTGTTAGGGCTTCCAACCATAACACCCCACCCTGTAGAGATTGACAGGCATCAGGGGTGTGACTTGGGATTCTTGCCTGTAATGCTCATACCATTCCACACCCTGCAGCCAGTGAGAGGCATCAAGGTATGCCTTGGACTCTTCTGCCCCAAAGTTCACCCCATTCTCCTATACCGCACCCATCTCACCGTATTTCCTGATGGAATGGGGTGCACATAAGGGCCAAAGACCCCAAGGCACACTGTGACACTTGTCTGTGTCTGCAGGGTAGGGTGTGGTGAAATGGCATGGCCGTTATGCCTGATGACCCAAAGGCACACCCCAATGCCTGTCACTCTCTGCAGGGTGGTGGTGGGGTTGGCTTCAGTTCAATACTTCACTGCCATTTCTATTATGCGGTTTTGTAACTTCTACACTACCAATGCCAATGCCAGCAAGCAAACATTCGGCATTGACAAATCTTTGTTTTGTTTATTTTTAGGTTGAACTATGCACCAGTTATTTTCAGTTGAATCATTTAGATCCTCACCTTTTTAGTTTTCCTTTCTGTACTGTTTTGTTGGATCGATTCATCTTTGTCTCGCTATTCTAGGAGGACAAAAAAGGCCACTGTGGTACTCTAGTGAGGTGGCCATGAAAGTGAAGGAAAAACGGTGGCATTCAGGAGATACAAAGAAACAGAGGGAGGATAATAGGGAGAAGTACCAGTTAAAGTAGAGGGAAACAGGGAGGGCACTGAGGCAAGCAACAGTGCAGAGGAAAGGCTAGCCAAAGGAATGGCAGATGTGGGGCATGCCTTTCTTCTGGTGCATAAGTGAGAAGAGGAAGGCAAGGGGAGGGATCATGAGGATAAGGAAGTCAGTAGATGGTGACTGTGCAGAGGATGTTCAGGAAAAACCCGGCATCCTGAACAGGTACTTCTACTCAGTCTTTATGGTGCAGAGGGAGGGGAATAGATCAACAAGGGCAGTAGGAACACAGAAGGTGGGAAGGTAAAAACAAGTCCATTTACAGATCTTGAAGGGACTTGCAAACCTGAAAGTGGACAAAGCCATGGGACCGGATAAGATACATCTAAGAGTGTTCAGGGAACTCAGGGAGGAGCTTGCTGCACCACTGACAGCCTTATTCAGCATATCACTGGAAACAGGAGAGGTTCCAGGGACTGGAGGAGAGCTGATGTAGTTCTGTTCCATAAAAGTGGCAGCAGGGAAGTGGCTAGCAATAACAAACTGGTCAGTCGCACATCAGAAGTAGGGAAATTAATGGAAACCCTATTAAAAGAAAGGCTAGTGTATGTTCTAAAGAATTAGAGCATAACAGTAGGACACAAGAAGTTGCAGGGATTTAGATATACAGTATGCTATACTCCCTATCATATTTATCAACATTCCTCCCAGCTACATTTGATCATATATATCAGAGAAGGCAAAGATTAAGCCAAAATATGGTCACACATATTATTACTGGAGGACAAATGAGGCTTTTACTGAGCTAAAAGACAAATATTCCCCCATACCTCAGGGTAGATTTCACTACTTACAGACAACAGACTTTGTTAAAACACTGCTGACCTCTACCCAAGATGAGACAGAGGCACCTCAAATAATACAATTATTATAGACAGCAGTGGGCAGCTCTGCCCCTCCCACATATTATTTCCTGTATCTATGACACATTGCAACAGTTATGTGCTGATTCAGTAGACACAATTAAAAGGGCATAGAAGGGGATATACATAGTCCTATAGAGGACAAGGAATAAATTAAATATTTACAACATCTACACTCTATAACAGCCTCCCACATTTGGAAGGAGTTTTCATCGAAACTTGCTGTCAGTTGTTTTTGATTCCTGCAATGCAACATACAGTAAATATCTTCCAGGCAGAGGTGCTGACTGCTGGAAAACTTGTGGGCACTCCTAGCCACACATGGACATGTGTTCTGAGACTGCCCACAACTTTTGCCCTTTTTTTTTACAAATCTGATCTCCACCTTAACGGCCATTTTTGGAACATCAATTCAATAAACACCTATGTTTCCGTTCTTTCATTATAGGGAACCCCTAAACTCACCTCCCACCAGAAAATTACTGAATATCTGTTTATTAGCAGTGAGAAAAGCAATTACAGAGAATCGGTTCACACCAAATGTGCCTACAATCCCCTCTGGCATTATATAATAGTAGATATTTATAAAATGGGAAAGATCACAGCACAGCTTAATCAACACATGGAACAATTCAACATTTTCTGGTGCCACTGGGTCGTATACATAATGAATCATTGGAGGGGTTTTATACCATGACAGGAATTAAGCTATTGGAGCAGAAGGAATGTGCCTTTGTATTATTATTACTTACATAAGCACCGCTAGTTCAGCAGCCTTTAGTATATGATAACATGTGGACTAACATGGTTATTGCTACCTTGATTAGAATTGTCTTTGAGCTTATAAAGATGATGCAGTTGAATTCTGATGTAATTGCTGGAACAATACTGGGCAGACTAGGTGGGCCATATAGGTCCGTATCTGCCAATATTGTGTATGCATGTATGTATGTATGTATATATATGTGTAAAGATTATTGTGCTGTATCCTTATATGTTATAAAATGTTAGTTAAAAATAAAGTTAAAGAAAAATAAAAGAAAGGCTAGCAGAATATCTTAAATCCAGGGGGGTTACAAGAACGAAGACAGCATGGATTCACAAGGGGGAGGTCACGTCTGATAAATCTGATAGATTTCTTTGACTGGTTGACCAGGAAAACAGATCAGGGAAGGGTAGTGGACATGGCCTATTTGGACTCCAGCAAAGCCTTCGACACTGTGTCACACAGGAGACTGATAAAGAAACTGGATAGTCTAGGGGTAGGCAATAATGTTTAAATTGAGTAAAAAAAATAGTTAGTGGATAAGTGGCAGAGAGTGGTGCTAAACGGCACTCTCTCAAATGAGGTGAGAGTGACCAGCGGGGTGCCACAGGGTTCAGTACTGGGACTTGTCCTGTTCAACATCTTCATAAGTGACATTGCAGAAGAGCTTACAGGGAAGGTATGCCTTTTTGCAGACAACACCATGATCTGTAATAGGGTGGATATTCAAAAGGGGGGAAGCAAAAATGAGCAGGGACCTTAGAAAACTTGAGGTGTGGTCAAGGGTGTGGCAGCTGGGATTCAATGCCAAAAAGTGCAAAATCATGTACCTGGGGGCATAGAAACCCATGAGCTGAGTATTAAAAATGGGGGGAGTACTGTCGGTCACAGAAGGAAAGGGACCTTGGGGTTATAATGTCTGATGACCTCAAAGTTGCAGGGCAGTGTGACAAGGCAGTGGGGCTGGGCAAGTGGAATTCTGGGGTGCATTGGGAGAGGTATCACGAGCAGAAGGAGGGAGGTGATATTACCACTTATAGATCACTTGTAAGACCACAACTGGAATATTATGGGCAATTCTGGAGGCTGCATCTCAAAAAAGACATGGAGAGGGTAGAGGCAGTCCAGAGGAGGGCAACTGAAATGGTACATGGGTTGCCTGAGAAACTGTATGAGGAGAGATTGAGATCTGAGTATGTACACCCTGAAGGAGAGAAGGGTAGGAGAGGAGGCATTATAGAGACCTACAAGTACCTCAAGACAGTGAAGAGGGTGCAGGTGGGGCACCTGTTTCAAATGAAGAAGTGCAACAGAATAAGAGGGCATGCAACTAAGCTAGAAGGGGACAAATATAGGAAGGATAAGAGGAAGTACTACTTCACTGAAAGAATGGTGGATGCCCAGAACAGCCTGCCACCAGAGGTAATGGGGCAAAAACAGTGGGGGTTTCAAACATACATGGGATAGACATAGGGGAATACTATTAGATAAAAATGGGGGGAGGTTCGGTCCGTTGGTGCAGTGGTTGAATTTCCGCTTGCGACGCCAGCGACCCAGGTTCGAGAACGAGCCCGGGGAGCTGGAGGGCTGGCCGGGGGAGAAGGCTTGAGCATCCCCAGGACAGCTCGCCTTCTCCAGGGAGGGAGGGGTCAACATCCCGGTGCAAGACTGGCCCTAGGCGGAGGTCTGGGCACTGCATGCGTGAGATGCAGCAAGGGAGGTGTCGCGGACATCAGCGTGATGCACCTTGATGTCAGGGTTCACGTGGCGTCCACAGAAACACAGAGAAAAACACTTTCCAGGTTCCAGGTAGACGGAGCCCTGGAGCAAACCTCTCATGGCTCCTGCCAACCTGGCTAATCCCAAACCCGGCCAGAGCAGGTATAGCTTGGTGTAAAGGCCCCACCTAAATCCCCACCCAGGGGTAAAAGCCGAGGCCATGGGGGCTCATGGACTGCTCAGGTTGGTGGCAGAAGAGGGAAAGGACTCCAGTAGGGACTCCCAAAGAAGTGGAGCCTGGGGAGCGAAGGAGAGGGGAAGGGGGGGTCGCTGGAGACCTGTTAGGGTCTGCTGGGTCAGAATAGGCAGGGAAAAACTGGGCAGAATGGATGGGCCAAGCGGTACTTTCTGCTGACAGATTCTGTGTTTCCTGTGGGGTTTTTTTATCTCCCTTTAGGATCAGTATTATGTTGGGTTTTATTCAGTAGAAGGTTTCTGCAGCTAAAGATTTAACAAATGATTCAATTTTATTAATTTCTGTTATATTTTTAGCTCAGTCTTTACACAGCTGATTTCAATAAAAAGTGCTTGATATGCAAGGCATTTACCATATATGAAATCATCTGATATTGTAGGAATGTTTCTCTGTGTACATCAGACATTTAATGCATCTAATAATAGATTCTTCTTTGCAAATCAAGGCTCATAGATCATCAGTTTGCTCCACTGTTAAAAATAAAGTGTACTTCTGCGATGTGATATTGGTTTAATGAGTGCCTTTAATCTGTTAGCTTCTCAGCAGTGTCTCTTGCCTCTACCATGACTTCCACAGGGGCTACCTGCACTGTGTGGTCAGCAACACTCGTAAGGTAACAGGTTTATGTATCTACAGATTGGAAGTGTGGTGCAGCAGGACTTCCGGTTTCACCAGAAATGTTTAAAATAAACTTTCAGTGGATTCCCAAGTGTCAAACAAGAGCCTAAGGCTGAATAATGGAGTTTATAATGCCTGTAGTAGCCATGCAACTGGTGGTACTTAGTCCAGAAGCTGGAGAAAGGGGGCTATTCATCCAGTATCCCATAGTGCAATATAAAACCCTAGAAAGATAGCCCCCGAGACAGACAAGATACAAGTACAGGAAGGGGGATATTTTGAAGGTTTTGAAAGCTGCAGACTTGGACATAATCATGACATCCCAATGCTAACATGGTGTTCTATAAATTAAACCACCAAAAGTACACTATATGGGGCCGTAAAGGTTATTACATATAATGTGAAGGAACTGGGGAGCCCTATAAAGCAGAGTAGACTGTTGCAAGAACTGAATAGATGGAAGGTGACAGTAGCTATGTTACAGGAGACACACCTCACTTGTGAGGATCATAAGAAGCCAACTCGCTCTTGGGGGGACACTGTTACTATGCCTTCTGTGAGGCCCACCTCCACAGACATGGAGTGGACACTTTAGTTCATAAAGACACCCCAATCTCTAGTGTAACTGCAGATTCTGCTGGGCTTTTTGTAAGTGTAATGTGAATTTATTAGGATACCCCCATTTACCTTCTTAATTTGTATGTGCCCAACAAAGAGAAAGAAAAGGATTTCTTAGAAATGTGCTGCTCTCACTACCAGCTGACCCTAACTCTCTGAGCATAGTAGGCGGGGACTTCAACATCACTCTTATCCTAGAAATGGATAGGAAGTCTATAACCACCCCGGGGACACGAGAAAGCAAAGGCCAGCTGGGATTAAGGTGCCTGGTCACTGAACTTGACCTCTGACACCTGGCATCATGCCACTCCAGGAGTGCAAGATTTTACCTCTTATTCTGCCCTACAGCACCCTTACTCATGCATTGATATGGGTGTTTATGCTAGAGGAGTGGCCATACCTCTCAAGTGTCCCTCATTACGAGGGACAGCCCTCATTTTGGCCCATAAAATTGCTCTGTCCCTCATCCATCCCTCACGGAAAAGGTCCTGCCCACACAGAGAATGTGCTGTAAATTCAGATTTTAAAGCAGAAACCCTTAATATTCTAAAATACTAAATCCAAAATAAACTTTGTACAAGTAAACACTATGGTTTTCACAGTGTTCTGAGCATGTATCTCCATGTTTGAGGATGTGTCCCTCATTCTGAGGGTCTGTGTCACTCATTGTCCCTCATTTTGAATGTACAAAAATGTCCATGTCCCTCATTTCAGTGACAAAAGGTTGAGAGGTATGGCAGTGGCTACATACTGTGGCAGCTGTACAAAAAGGGAAGGCTACCCTTTCAGACCACTCTCCTGTATATTTGTCACTAGGTAGTTGTCCAACTAGTAGGAAATCAATGTGGCATGTGAGTAACTCTTTGCTTAACAGTCCAGATTTTATTCAGATAACTGAGGGTAGGATTAATGACTGCTTCAGGACTAAGAGCGTAGGGGACACATCCGTTGCCTCCAGGTGGGATGGAATGAAGGCCACCATAGCAGGAGACATCATTCTCTCTGCTTCTCAAAAGAAAAAAAAAAGTGGCAGAACATTACATAAATCTTTGATTTATCTGCTACACACAAGATAGCAGTTGCTGGCACTGTTTTACCTAAAATTCAACAGTGCAGGGCAGATTTACAAAAATATGAACAGAAAATTTAAGGGCAGTTACAATTCGCACGACAATGATTTTATGAGGGGAGGTGGGTGGGAGAACATTTGGCCTGGCAGATCCCCAAACAGGCTTCAAATAGAGCAGTGCTCAGGATTAGAGCGAGGGATACCTCTAGCCACCTTACCACACATCTGGAATATATTGCGCCAGTCTTTGCATCCTATTATGAATCCTTGTATGCAGTGGAAAGAGGACTTACACATGATCAGGATATTCAGAGTTACCTTGTAAAGCTTCACCTCTCCACCCTGACTCAGGAACAGTACAATGGTCTGGATGCCTCTCTGGGGGGGGGGGACTAGCTTCTTGCTGTGATCAAATCATTGAAATCTGGCAAGGCCCCCAGGAATAGATGGTATGAGTGCAGAATTCTTATAAGACATTTGCTCCCCTCCTGCTACTGGAACTTAGGAGGGTTTGTGAGGATGTATGGGAGGGAGAGGGGGAACCCATTTCGTGGAGAAGAACCCAGATATCAGTGATGGTCAAAACAGAAAAGAATCTGACACTGTGAATGCTATAGACCCATATCACTTCTCCCAGTGGACTCAAAAATTATGACCAGTGCGATGGCTAACGGGGTGCAGGAAGTAGTCAGGACCCTGGTCAACCCAGATCAAATGGGATTTATTAGGGGGCAAAACCTTAATGATAGTATCTGGTGCCTTCTTAATATCCTGCACTCCCACAAAGGAGCCCAACATCTTCAACTAGCCCTTTCCATGAATGCTGAAAAATCATTTGACTGGGTTAATTGGGCCTTCCTGCTCCTCACCCTGGAAGGCTTTGGATTTGGACCAAAATTTTTTAACATGCCTGTCTGTGTTATATGCCTCACCTGAAGTCATGGTGAGGGTGAATGGGGTGCACTTGCAAAAGGCTTGCACTCCACATGGGATCTAGGCAGGGGTACCTCCTCTCTCCACTTCTATCCACTCTATCCATAGAGCCACGAGCAATGGCGGTCAGGCAAAATAGGTGCTATAGAGGTTTTAGGGTGGGGGAATCGGAGCAGAAAATTTCCCTTTATGTCACTAATTCCCTCTCGTTTCTTAGCCACCCTGAAACATCGGTACCGACATTAGTAGTGAAATTACACCAGTTTGGGGAATCTCCAGTTATAAAATTAAATTTTATGAAATCGGAGGCCATGATACTTTTTGGAAATTGCTCCCCCATCTTCAGGGATCACTTTCCATTGAAATGGGCTCACTACAACACCTTTTGATACTTTGGAATAAAGGTTACCCTGCCATGGTCAAGCTGTATAAACTGAACTGCTTTAACTTTTTGGAAACTATTGCAAAGGGCATTCAGGCATGGAGCCTTCTACCTATGTCTGTAGGGGGTCATATTAAAGTACTCAAAATGAATATTCTTCCCTGTCTGATGTTCCTGTTTCAGTTGCTCCCTGTCTCCATCTCAACCCCGGGCTTATTCTGGTCTGAATCGGAACGGTTAATTAAAAAGTCCATCTCAGGGACACCAGGTTCGGGTGGGAGCAAACACACTAACACTCCTGAAGGATAAGGGCGGTCTAGGTATACCTGATTTTTTTTCTATGCTATCTGGCTGTGTAGGCAGCACATCTTATACCTATCATGAAACAATGTGTGGCCTTGGTTTGGTTGGTATGTCATGGAAAACAGGAGGACCCTCCTAATTTCTTTATATATTTTCCCTTGGGCAAGAATTACTGGGGCCCTTCTTAGGCAGATTCAGAACCCTTGGACAAGGTATACTGTTCAGATTCTTCAAAACATTAGAACCTTTACCAAACCACAAGATGTACCAGGCCCCCTCACCATAGGTGCCGGAACCGGGGAGGCGAAAGGGGCAGTAGCCACTCCACTTTTTATTTCTGTATGGCAAAAACTAGTATAGAAAAAGTGCCCTTTGTACTCTCATAAATGCCCTTTCGATTCTCAGCCCCCTCAGTTTTACCATCTTCCGGCACCCTTGCTCCTCACAATCGTTATGAGGGATCCAGACTTCTCACCAGTGTATGGAGACCTGGGATTTCTCAGGTGGAATCACAGTACACTGACCAGATATACACAACTCATTGCAAATGGTCCCTGTGTCACCTTTGATCTCAAGAGGAGCTTGGTGTACCTAATGGTGATTTTTACAGATTTTTATAGATTCATAATTACATAACCACATGGGACTACTTGTCTAATCTGGTTCATGACTTCACCCCCTGGGAAGATGTCCTGTTCTGGGCCTCTAGAATAGCAATTAAATAGCTCAAGGGGAGATTCCTTCTCTCACATTAGAGGTAAATGGGAGCAGGAGCATAACTCCCCTCTCACGGAACAAGAATGGGACAAGGTGCTAGCAGAGGGGTGGCGAGTCTTGGCATCACCAACATGATGAGAATATTGATGGATGGTCCTGGTGGTGATGGATGATACTTTTGCACCCCATACTAACACATGCACTTTCTAGGAGCTAATCCCAGTGATAGATACTGGCATGACTGTCAGAGTACAGGAGACAACTACCACATATTTAGGGTCTGCCTCTGGACAGTACCATACTGGACTCAAATAAGTGTGGAATTCAGCAAAATTTGGATATTGACATCCAGACAGTATTCCAAATACATATTCTGGGTCTGCTGCCAGAACATTTGTAGAATGATGTGCCTGGTGACAGTCAAGGGGGATTACAGCTCATTGGTTGTCAGCCACTATTCCCACCATTCAGGAATGGAGGGACAGAATGAATGCGGTAGTAAACATGGAATGCATCACAGCTGTCCTCAGACTCACCTTAGACAAATTTACAGAAAAAAATAATATAAGTGGCATGCATATACCCTACCAGGACCTCAGCTGGTGCCATTAGATGATCCAGTCTTGGCTGTTGTTTGATAGTAGAATATCCGGTTCTGTAGACTTCTAACTCGAGAAGTGAGAGGGATGAGGGACATGAGGGGTGGGTGGGGGGTATGCTGCATAAATGCACCAGATATGTCTCAGTGGTCCTAGTTACTTTATAGGTATGGTAATGAAATGAGAAAACATAATCACAGACACTAAAAAAAGTTTATTCTGTTTTCATTATTTTTTAATAATGTTACATGTTTTCTGTTAAGGCATCTTGGTCACTAAGTACAATTAAGCAGGTACCAGGACAAAATAACCAAGGTAACAGAATTATAATTCCAACAAAATGGAGGATGATTTTGATCCCCGAACTACTATTATAACAGATGGGACCTTGCTCATTAACTTATCGAATTACCAATAATGTCTACCTTTAATTTTTATTGCTTATTAAAATACCTGTAACTGACCCAACACATCTTAACAACCCATGATTACTATAACATAAAGGTGACAGACCAGGTCTTATTCTTTATTTCTTTAAATATTACTACTTGTTTAAAACAGACTCTTGCATTTCTTAAATTTACTATAGTAGAAAAAAAGCATACTCTGATATAAGCATACCAACATAGTTCTTTAGTGTATTAAAAGAATTATTCCTTATGACAGGGCAAAAGCTAAGTACTGTTAAGCAATACTGATATTGTATATTACTGTTTGGGAGTTACAATACTGTAAAATGATTTTATTGAACAAATTCAATAAACTAAGTATAACTAAAATAGTGTGATATTCTTTAATGCCACATAATCTCGTACAGCTTTATTAAACCCAGATGTTCTGCTCTACAACTCTTGTAGGGATGACATGCTCTTGTACAATGGCCCTGATGATGATGCTTCATTCTTGTGAGATTCTATACATGAACATCTCAATAAAGATGACATTACAAAACAAGTCTAATTTCTTTGAGTTTAACAATGACTACTTTTTAAAAATGTGTGATACAGCAATGTGGGGTATTCATGGCACCATTGCTATGCTAACCTATTCCTTGGTTTATGGGAACTAGAAACAATCTTTAATGCTCTAGTCAATCCACACACAGACAGTGTTGTCCAATGGCTATGCTTTGTTATTGATGTTGTCTGTGTGTGGAAGGCAGCTAGGTCCACAAATTCCAGCATTCCTCAGCATGGTTTCAAAAAGGCATACTTTATTTAATCCACAAGGTTAAAATAAATCCAGTCAACAGGCTGTAGCTACTGGGAACCCTGACCAGTTTCGTACATCTGTATGTCATCAGGGGGTTGGTTCCCTATTGCAGTGCCACAGGTATAAATGGAGTGTAATTTAAGGTGACAGTATCACAATTCCACACTTACAATATAGGCAAAGTGTAAGGTAAGAAAGTGCAATGTGCAAAACAAAAACGTAAATATAGCACCCCAATAAATACACATACCTAAACCACATGCATTGTAATATCAAACACCTATGGACATCTTAATCTGCATCAAGATAAAATATATGCCTGAAACAGTTTTACCAACTTCTTGGTTCAATTTCAAGGCTTCCCACACCAGAGGCAATGCATACAATTCCTTTTAGTCCTAAAAGAAAGAAAGGTATATATTGCTTACTCATTTACATATTTCGGGAGCATCTATCAGGATTGAAGGGCACAACACTGACAGCTGCACAGTATTACATGTGGATCGAATGTAATCCCTAAAGGGGGGGGAGAAAAGAAAGGGGGAAAACCCATGTTTCACTCACTCCATCAGCTGGGCTAGCATACATTTTCTGGATGTGATGCTATTCAAGGACAACTGCTGAGGAGTTAAAACCAAAGGATGTAGATCAGAAAAGCCACTGCCACCATCTCTTTACTCCATGCGAACAGTGGCCACACCACCCCACTGCTAAACTTCATTCTGTAGCCATTTATTATGATTAGAAGAACTGTTCCTCAGATAAGGGCTTTGTGAAACAGTCCCACAAACTCTAAACCCTTTTTCTAACAAGGGATTATACAATACATGGTGGTTGAGGCATACAGAAAAGCAACGTTACTGGAGGGAAAACCCTCATTACACCAAGAAACAAAAAAAGGGGGCCACTGATGGACCCTCTGTTACTAAATTTAACCAGATAGTGCATAAAATAGATAATATAATCACAAAGCACTGGCCTATTCTAAGGGGAGACACTACCCTGAGTGAAGCAGTAGGTGACAAACCCTGCATTATATTCAATAGAGGGAAAAGTATAAGAGACAAGTTAGTACACAGTTGTCACAGCCAATCCCTTCCAGAACTAAGAAACTGGTTATCGCAAAGGCCTTGTGGATTTTTCCCATGTAGTGTCTTCTGGAGTGCAGAGTGTGTACACAAGTAGAGAAAGATAAAGAATTCTGACATCCAAATACAGGTAAAACATATGAAATAAGAGAATTCATTACGTGCCATTTCAGCTTTGTGATCTGTGCCCTCCGGTGTCCATGTAAACTGATCTATGTGGGAAGAACTAGCTACTTTAAATTAGTATGCAGAAAAATATCAGATTTATTCGGAATGCAAGACCAGACACACCAGTAGGGACACATTTCAATAGTAAGCATGGTTTGGCTACCTTGCTAATAAAGTTCAGAGGCCTAGAATGGGTACAGTCACCTGCGGGGAGGGGGGGTTGACAATATTATGCACCCTCGTACAGAAGGAAAGTCGTTGATGTTGATTACAGGCCTTTTTTATAAAAAGTATTCCCCAACGTTTGGATTAACATTTTATACAGAGTTCAGCAAGGCTTTTGACATTGTTCCACACAGGAGACTAGTAAGCAAGCTAGGTAGCTGAGGAGTGTGTCCAAAGGAGGTAAACTGAGTAAGAAATTAATTAAGGGATAGGCAACAGAGAGTGGTGATAAATGGAGTTCGCTCCGAGGAAGGGAGGGTGACCAGCGGTGTGCCTCAGGGATCAGTGCTGTATAAGTGACATTGCAGAGGAGCTGGAAGGGAAGGTCTGCCTCTTTGAGAATGACACCAAAAGCTGCAATAGGGTGGACACTCTTGGGGGGGGGGGTGCAAAGAATGAACAGAGATCTGAAAAACTTGAGGAGTAGTCAAGGCTATAGCAGTTGGGTTTCAGTGCAAAATACATGCAAAATAATGCACTTAGGGCACAGAAACCCAGGGGCAGAGTACAGAATGAGTGGAGTAGCATTGACAACCACCAAACAAGAAAGACGCCTAGGGTAGTCCTATCTGATGACCTAAATGTGGCCAGGCAGTGTGACAAGACAGTTGGGAGGGCTAATGGGATGCTGGGGTGCATAGGGAGGGGTATCACCAGCAGAAAGAGGGAGATGGTGTTGCCTCTGTATAGATCACTGGTAAGACCCCACCTAGAGTACTGTGTCCAGTTCTGGAGACCACATCTCCAGAAGAACATAGACAGAGTGGAAGTGGTCCAGAAGAGGGCAACTAACATGGTGCAGGGTTTGCATCAAAAGCCCTATGAGGAGAGATTTAAGGACCTTAATATGTACACCCTGGAAGAGATGTGGGAGAAGGGGGATAAGATAGAGACCTTTAAATACCTCATGGGGTTAAATAAGGTACAGGAGGGAAGTATTTTTCAGAAAAAAAGGCATTCAAGAACAAAGGGACATGCTCTGAAGCTAGAGGGGAGGTAGAGTCAGGAGAGATGTGAGGAAGCACTTCTTCACAGAAAGAGTGGTGGATTCATGGAATAGCCTTCCAGCAGAGGTGGTGGGGATAAAAACAGTGGTGGGGTTCGAGAATGCATAGGATAGGCATAAGGGAATCTTAGTAGAACAGAAGAGGGAGAAAGGGCCGGAGATCAAGTAAGGTCTGCAGTGATTCAGTGGGTAGGGAAAAATGAGCAGACTGGGTGGACCAAGTGGTCCTTCTCTTCCATCAAACTCTGTGTTTTTACATTTCTTCTCTTTGTGTTTCTTTGTACCTTTGGAATGCTGCCCTTTTTTCTTTCACTGCATTTGCTTCATCCTTGGAAAGTAAAATTTCCTCTTGCCTTTTCTTACCTTTTTACCTCTTTTATACACAGGCTCATTGCCCAAATGATACCCTCCCTCATTCTCTTCCACTGCAACTCCACCCTTTAATTCCCCGAGGTATTTCCTGAGGCAGTCTTGCATTTCTTTGAAATCTGCCATCCTGAAATCCCGGACTTTCGTATTTCACCTCAGCTCTTTTCCTTATGTTGAACCACACAGAACAATATTCACTAGTACTCAAGACTTCCCACTGTGACTTGCAACTTATCCTTTGATTTAGAAATTCATAGAAACATAGAATGTGATGGCAGAAAGGGACCGCATGGCCCACCCAGTCTGCCCAGATAGTCCTTGCCTATTCTGTTTCAGCAGACCCCAACTTGTTTCTGGTGACCCTTCCCACACCCTTTTAATTTACTAGTATTCTACTGTGCCTATTCCATACATATTTGAAAACCTTCTCTGTTCTTGACTCTACTTCCTCTGGTAGCAGGCTGTTCCAGACGTCCACCACTCTTTTAGTGAAGTAGTATTTCCTCATGTCCCTCATAAATTTCCCCTTTCTAGCTTTGTTGTATACCCACATACTCTGTTGCACCTCTTCATTTGAATCAAGCCCCCCACTGGTACCCTGTTCACAACCTTGAGGTAGTTGTAGTTCTCTGCCATGTCTGTCCTCTTCCTCCTCTCCTCTAGGGTGTACATGCTGAGATCCTCAGTCTGTCTCGTATGGTCTCTCATACAACCCCTGTACCATTTTAGTTGCCCTCCTCTAGACCTCCTTTACCCTGTCTATGTCTTTTCTGAGATGCAGCCTGCGGAACTGTGCATAATATTCCGGGTGTGGTCTCACCAGTGATCTATAAAGTGATAATATTACCTCTCTCTCTCCTTCCACTGTGTACCTCTCCCCATGCACCCGAGCACCCCACTGACCCTGCCCACTACCTTGTCACACTGCTCTGTGACTTTGAGGTCTTCAGATAATATAACCCCCAAGGTCCCTTTCCTGCTTAGTGACTGACAGTACCACCCCTTTCCATTTCATACTCTGCTCCTGGGTTTCTATGACTCAGGTGCTTGATTTTGCATTTTTTTGGCACTGAATCCCAGCTGCCAAGCCCATGACCACTTTTCAAGTTTTCGAAGGTCCCTACTCATTCTCTTCACCCCCTCTTACATATCCACCCTATTACAGATCTTGGTGTTGTCTGCAGAAAGATGTACCTTTCCTTCAAATTTGTCTGTGATGTCACTTGACAGTATTGAACAGGACTGGTTCCAACACTGAACCCTGAACCGTGTGGCACCCTGCAGGTCACTCTCCCCCTCATAAGAGTGAATGCCATTTACCTTCAACCTCTCCCATCTATCCATCAGCCAGTTTTGTATCTAGTTTACAACATTGGCTCCCACCCTAGACTACCCAGTTTCTTTATCCTATCAGTCTCCTGTGTGGTATATTGTCAAAGGCTCTGCTGCAGTCCAAGAAGGCCATGTCCACTGCCCTTCTCTGATCTATTTCCCTGGTCACCCAGTCAAAGAAATCAATCAGGTCTGTCTAGCATGACCTTCCCCTTGTGAATACAGTCTCATGGAAACCATGCTGTCTTTGGTCTTGCAGTCCCCTGGATTCAAGATATTCCACTAGCCTATCATTTAACAGGGTTTCCTATTAATTTCCCCACAACTTACGTGAGACTGACTGGTCCATAGATGTGAGCCTCCTCTCTGCTGCCAATTTTATGGAGCAGAGCTTTGTCAGATATACTGCAGTCCCCTGGAACCTCTTCTGTTTCCAGTGATAAGCTGAATAAGGCTGTCAGTGGTGCAGCAAGCTCCTCCCTGAGTTCCCTTAACACCCTTGGGTGTATCCTGTTCAGCCCCATGGCCTTGTCTACTGTCTGGTTTGCAAGTCCCTTCAAGACTCTTTCTTCTGTAAATGGACCTGTGTCTCCCCCCCATGTTCCTACGACTCCTTATTGGTCCATTCCCCTTCCTCTCCACTGTGAAGACTGAACTGAAGTACCTACAGTATTTAGGATGTCAGCTTTTTCATGCGCCTTCTCTGGTCATATGAATTTGTCTTTAGTGCAGATAATGTCATAATCTGCCCATGTGCTTCTGCACCTCTAACTGCATCTCTAACTGATGTCATCGGGCCCAGTTTGCACGTTGTTGAAAAGACAAAGTTCAGAGATCCTAATCCATTGTATGGTACCCTTTAATGAGAGATCGTTGTCAACATTTGTGAAACAGTCAATTGACTCATGTGGTTGCCCCGCAATAGCGCACCATGTGTCAGCCAAAACCATGTTGTGCCAATGTGTCGCTGGTAGTGGACTATGAGTGTCCCTACACCAAACCACCTCAAGTCCAAGCCACACCAGCATACCCCATCACTGCAACAGGACCGCAGAACAACGTGCAACTACCAGACCACACGGTAGGGTCTATTTTGGTGGGCAGCAGTGCGATGCAAAGACACGCTTTGATCAATCTGACATGCTGGTCCCTAATTACAACCTCACGTTGGCTGGTGTGTGGATGCCATCAGTGTTCATTTTTGTATGGGTGCTCACTTGGGGGGGTATTGACGCAGTGGCCTGTGCTTTGTGGTGTTGATCACTGCATACTTAAACATGATTGGTGGGGATTATGTGCTGGTGGTGTACACATCAGTGTCTGTTGGGGTGTGTGTGTGTGTGTGCACATGCATGCATGTGCATTTGTGCAGTGGTGTCACAGAGCCAGGTGCTGTGTTGCTTCATTTTAATGTCACAGCCCCTGGCTGTGGTCCACCACTGAACAACCCAAGATGCAGCATGCAACAGTGGACACCAACGAGACCACAAACACACACCCCCACCACAGCATGCCTAGCCAGACAGCAAACAGCACCACGCAGTGCACGGTCCACACACAAACACACACACCGGATCATGGCCACTGATAAAACAACAACCCCAGTATTGTACTGAGTGCGTGAACAGTGTTTTCTTTGGGTGTGCTTATATGTGTGTGTGTTTGTGGAGCACTGGTACAACAAGGACAGTGGCATGCCAGGTTGGTTGTTGGGGGGGGTGTGTGTGTGTTTAATGGTGGCGTGAGGCTTGAACTGACCAATGCCACACGCTCCCTGACCATACATCACAGCTATATACACACACACACACACACACACACACACACACACACACACACACACACACACACACACACACACACACACACACACATACACACACACACACACACACACACACACACACACACACACACACACACACACACACACACACACACACACGATGCCCACTGATGGACCCCACAGCAGCACAGTATGTACGAACAGCACACAATCAAGCCAGACAGCTTTATGCCACACGCACCCATGGGCAATCACTGGAAGCTGCCTGATCATGCAGGAAAATTCAGTGACACAGGACTGGCGAACTCTAATTATAACAAATATTAACCAGGTTTAACGCTGCTGAAAGACACTAGCCACCTCTGTTGTTGCAGGAGCCCAACTTTCAGGCCCTAGCTCAGTCAAAAATAATAGCAGACAGTATCTTGATATATATGTGTGTGTGTGTGTGTGTGTGTGTGTGTGTGTGTAATATATATATATATATATATATATATATATATATATAGACTTCCAGCTAATACAGGAGTGGCTGTTTACTCACAAACTTGTACTAAATGAGTCTAAAACCCAAGCTATGCTCTTTGGATCAAACGTGAAGCTCAAACAGGCCCATCCTAAATTTAAAGTCCCTCCTTAAATGGCTCTGTAGTTGGGGTAGTAAATTCATTTAGATATCTAGGTGTCACCCTTGATTCATCACTGAATTTCGACTTATACATCAATCAGACCTGCAAACTAGTCAACTCCAAACTTGGAATAGCCAACCAGCTATGCACTCATTCCCTCAGCAATGCTTGCCATTGCCCGTGGCATACTCCTACCATCTCTTACCTATGGTGCTGCAACATATGCCTCTGTGTGTAAAATCTATCCTTCGGAAATGGGATGTCACATATAACAACATCTGTTGCTATGCGTCCTCCTCACATCGGTGGAAACACCACTGTCTCCTCTATTCCAACCTGGGATGGCCTCCTCCTCCCACTAAACTAAGGCTACATGCTTATGGCTCTGTTATTGACAATATAGTCTGTCTACAAATACCTAAATCTCTGGCAGGCCTCTTCCAAAACCTGAGCCCTTGTTATGGGTTGCGGTCTGCTGACCAAGCCCCTGTTTTCATCCCCAGACACAGCACCACAAAAGGTGCTGGTGCCTTCACCTGCCATGCCCCCAAATACTGGAACTCCCTTCCACTAGCTTTGCACCAATCACCATTTCATGCATCGTTTAAGAAAGGGTTGCATAATTATCTTGATACTTCCCATAAGCGCTCCTGTTTCAAACCCCCCCTAGCGTTCTCCATCCCAGCCTCATCTCTCCTTGACTTTTTACTGATCTGCCCCTCTATATGCAGTGCACTTCTCCTCTACCTATCTGCCCCACCATCCACCTTCCTTCACTCTCTTCCCCTTTTCGTATCTTTTACTCCTATTACTTACTATTGCCCCTCCCCTGAATTAGCTTTCAATCCCTCATTAGCACTAAAATGTTCAATCTGTCATGTTTCTTATTTTTTTTCTTCTTCCTCAAACAAATTGTGGTGTAATTTTGATTATTGTACAGTTCCTGTTTTATTTTTTCCTACACTGTTATTGCAGTCTCCTTGTTCTACAGCTACTTCTTTCAACTTGCTTGTATGCTATTGTTAAAACTATTTGTATGCTATTGTCAATTATTTTTTGTGTACTTGTATTGGAATGTCTTCCCTGTTTTGTTGTACTGTACCCTCCTGGGTTGTGCCTGATAATAGTCATTGCTGTGGCTAGTGCACTTACCCGGTAAACAAAAACTAACTAACTAAATAAATAAATATATGCATGTATACACACACATTCATTATGGTTATGTTGTAAATTCAAATAGAAAGAAACACCTAAGAAAACAGTCACATTTTTCTTCATTGGAAGAAGCAGTTCAGAAAATCTATACATCTCAGGGGTTTATGTTTATATTGTAACCGTCAGTGCTCTGAGCAGAGGAACAGTAAGAAAAGGTCGCACCCAGAAACACGCTTCGGCTTAGTGTGCCTCTTCTGGTTAAACAATTCCCCCCCCCCAAAGGCAACTGATTTGCAGCCCCTAGAAGGGCCTGTGGGGGTATGGCAGCCCTATGAGGGGCAGCAAGCTACATATTAAAATTACAAGAGGACCCGCATGGGTTTTACTCTCATATCTCTGATGGAGTCCCTGTAGCTCCCATAATACTGGCTTCTACTTATAATTGGAGGGGGGGGCTCTGTTTGACAGGAGTGCCACCAAAGTAGAGTATCAACACTGGCAAGTAGTCTCAAAACCACAGCGTGGCTCAGTTAGGGACTTATATTAAATGTAGTTAAACACTGCAATGTAAAAGTAATCACGCCTCCAAATTTCAGCAATGCACCTATTGCATAGGGACACAGATAATCCTTTTCTGGGAGACTGGGAAGCTTGATAAGCTTTAAACAAAATTACATCAAGAGTATTACACCCAGGGTATTGCTCTAACATAGAAACATAGACTATGATGGCAGATAAGGACCGCTTTACCCACCTTGTCTGCCAATTTCCCTACCTATTGGATAAGCTGCAGATCCTAGTTAACCAACAGCCTACTTCTTCCCACCCCCCCACCAGAATTGCCTTATGTCTGTCCCATGCATTCTTGAATTCCCCCACTGTTTTTGACCCCACGACCACCTCAGGAAGGGCGTTCCATGCATCCACCACCCTCTCTGTGAAAAAATACTTCCTCGCATTGCCCCTGAGCTGTCCCCCCATTATCTTCAAATTGTGTCCCTTGTTCTTGCACATCTCTTTTTCTGAAAGATGCTACCATCTTGGACTTTGTTGATTCCCTTGAGGTACTTGAAACTTTCTCCATGTCCCCCTTTCCTCAAGGGTATACATATTAAGCTCCTTTAGTCTCCCTTCATATGGCTTCTGTTGCAGACCCTGTACCATTTTAGTTGCCCTCCTCTGGACTGCCTCCATCCTGTCTATGTCCTTGCGAAGATGGGGTCTCCAGAACTGCACACAGTACTCCAAATGGGATCTTACCAACTGTCTGTACAGAGGGATAACAACTTCCTGTTTTCTACTGGTGATGCCTCTCCCTATACATCCCAGTATCCCCCCAGCCATCCTTACTGCCTTCTCACATTGCTTGCTTACCTTTAGGTCATCTGATATGACTTCTCCCAGGTCCCCTTCCATTTGTGTTGTTGTTAATCTCCCCCCCCCCATTGTGTACTCTTCCCCTGACTTTTTGTTTCCCACGTGCATTACTTTGCACTGATTGTAATCCATAGCCCACTGTGTTAATTAACTGCAAACCAACTCTGTTCATGCTTACTTTTGAGTATTTGCCAGCTGTTCCCTGATTTTCACAGAACATGGTGATGAATGGCTTATAGCTCTGCTGGACTCAGCTATAAGCTGCTTATGGTGACAGCTGTGGAGAAAACACAGCAAACTACACATAAAAGACACCGACTGACCTCTGATGCTATGTACAAATAGCTTTTTTTTAATTTAAAAACTATTGTAAGGACTCCTGGTGCACGAGCTGACTCTCTGTGCCGCCTCGCTTCCTGGATCTAGCAAGGGAATTATGGGAGGTAGAGGAGGATGGCAGGAGGCAGCCAGGAATTTTGGGAAAGAGGTCATCTTAAATTGGAGCAAGCGGCACTGTCAGTCCATGTGGCTGCTTAAGCCGCTTGCTTTGCGCTAACTCTGATCAACATCCCCAGCTTGGGAGAGGATCTAGGAATACCGATCAGCTTGCCATGATGTGGTAAGTATCTACATGAAGGCCTTTGCACCAGAGCAACACATGCGCTCAGGCTGCTCCAGTGCAAATGCAACTGTGCAAACGAGCCTAAAGGTAAGCCCCCTTTAGGAGGGGGGTTACATATAGAAATCTCAGAAGTTTCCTAATCTAACATCAATTTAATCAATGTCAATAGATCGCCATACATCTATCCTTACTCTTCTCCCTCTTGCTATGCTGTTCAGAGCATACGAGGTTTTGAAGAGGAAGAATGGTTTTATTGAGGTAATAATCTGATGAGTCTTTATATCTGCAGTTTTGGAACATGCTTAGTTGATGGATGCAATGAACGGGTTAGGTTTGAGGCATTCAGAGTAATTCTGGCAGCTCTGTTGTGTGGGGGTTAAGGTTTCTTAGGGCTGTGTTAAAGGCTGGTATTACAACTGGATCAGCACAGTCGAAATATGGTAGGATGTTATTAAGTATTGTAATTGTTTATCGTTTTAGCAGGAAGAGACCTTGGGCTAGATTCATGAAGGTGAAAGCAGCATGCAGTAAATAAATAGGTTGCTACTGTTTCTGCAGTACCACAAATTCAAGAAGCAACAGGAGCACTGCTAACAGGCATGGCAGTTGTGTTCATGAATCACATGGTAC
This sequence comes from Neoceratodus forsteri, assembly GCA_016271365.2. Classification (NCBI taxonomy): domain Eukaryota; kingdom Metazoa; phylum Chordata; order Ceratodontiformes; family Ceratodontidae; genus Neoceratodus; species Neoceratodus forsteri. Next base: position 15,600,432 of record CM028135.1, on the reverse strand, counting down.
AGTTTTGCAAATGGCACAGTAATATTCCTGAGATCATCAGCTTGTTATCGGGGCTGCAGAAGATGACATCACAGGCACTACTACATAGGAGCCTGCAGTAGAGCAAGCACCATGTGATTCAGAATTGGCAGAGAGCACATGCTAGCTGCCTTTAAAGGCACAGTCAGGCAGTGTGCAGTAGTCAGTCTGTTTCCTGGACACCCAGGGCTGTAATATCTTGTGTGGTCTTTTGACTTCTTGACTTGGAAACTTGCAGAATACAGGTTCAAGCCCTGCTGCAGCCAAATTATTACGGTGTGACCTTGGGTCAAGTCACTTAACCTCCCAGTGCTCCAGACCACCGAGTTGTTGAAACCGGCGGAGGCAGTACCCATTGCAGCCATTACGTTACATCTCAGCTGGGCTATGCTGGGTGAATAATTTCTAAATAAAAACAAATGAAATATACCTCTGCATCCATTTTTCTCCTCATGGACTGCTGCTAGTATGTAGGCAGCCAGTACAATTGCTATTTTGTGACACTGCTGAATCCTGGTACAGTACTGTGCTATTTAAAGGGTACTTGAGAACCCCCTTATTTAGCACAGTGGGGACAGGGTGCTATTTGCTTCCTGAATGCTGTGCCACAGTGTTCTGGGGGTGTGGCTGGCATGCCAATCATGGCCGTGCTAGTGATGGCAGCTCCCTTTGCAGAAGTGTTGTGTGCTGCAGAGTCTGCATCGCTCATGAATTGCACCATGTGTGCATGTTTTGTTACTGTGCCTGCATTGCTGGCTGTGTTTTTGTTCTCAGTGGCAGTGCCAGTGGTGGCCTGCTCTGCTATCCTTTGGCCGATGAACCCCTGCAGTTAGTATCTGCTATTTCTACAGTGTTTAGCTGGAGTTCTGTTGTGTCCCCACTAATTGCTGCTGTTTTCTTCAGAGGCTGTTTACTGAATCGAGAGGTATGAAATAACCGAGGGTCGGGGGAGGTGTGTGCTGTTAGGTATGTGCAAGAGCTAACACCAGGTGTGTGCAGCTCGTTCACCTTGTAGATGCAAAAGAACACTGTAATGCTGTCAGTGTTATCAACCCATTTTTTAAAATAGTAAGTCTCGATTTGCAGGTTCACTGTTTCTTATTTTTCTGATCTGCTGAGTACTCAAAGAGTCCTGGTGTGGTAGATGTGAGTCTACCCATGTTTAGAAAATCCACAATTGTGGTACATTGCTACATCTCTATTCAGGTCCAAAAAGGTACACTATTAACTCCCAAGCCATACAGGGAATAAAGAGACAGATTACTCATTGATTCACTGAGGAATGCAGCCGAAGAAATACCTGCACTGGGGCAAGTGCTTCTATGGCTCCATAGAGAACGAGACAAAGGTTTCCCCACAGAACAACTGGGGAACAAAGCCAAAAAACAGTTAATTGCATTGAGAGCTCTGAATACAGACAGAATCAGAAGCAGTGGCAGAAAGAGTAAGGTCTGAGCGTTGTCTGAAAAAATGCAAATTCTGAACCTGCTTTCCAGTAAGTAAGTCTTCTCTTCTGACATAACAGTGTGTTCCTTTGAATAAAAATAAATGGGCATGTAGATTGTATCACAGAGCCTCTGTAACAAAAAGTGGAAAAAGTAAACAGGAAATAGCAAATACTTTTTCTGAATCAAGGTCTATCTACTTAAAACAGAGTCTGATACTGACTTGTGACTACAGAGGAAAGCAAATGGTGGTTCTTGCTTTTTTCTACCCCCCCCCCGCTGCTCACAACCCTGGGTTTAACAGGCATCACTGAACCAGCATTAGTACAGGCTGCTTCAAATATTAACGTGCTTTAACTAATGCAGGAAGATGAAGAAAATGAGAATGTAAATCTATATTCTGCAGATTTAAGAAGAACCTGGCACATGTCGCAAAAGAAAAGCCGTTAATAAAAGCCCTCATAAACAACTTAATAAAAAGACCAAACAAACAATTTAACAGATGTGATGAACTTGGCAAAACAGAAAAAAATCTGGCAAATCAGCTATTGGGTCAAAAAAAAATAATTCAAGGTGGCCTCAAACAGATGACTTTAAAATTTTAAAACATTTTGATAAGTGGCCAACCATGGGGCCAAAGTCTCGATCTGTAGCAAATAAAAAAAAGACAACAAGGATGTTACTAAAGGAAAGGGTTATGTGTGTGTGTGTGTGGGGTCAAAACACCTAATGAAAATCAGATCTGGAGCAAAAAGTGAAAATCTCTGTTAAAAATATAGGAAAAGTGGCTCCTGAAAGTAATGAAAATGCTGGACCTTCTAACCAAGGTGGCCAGGCTGTTGATAATAGGGACAGAAAACATCCAAAAATAACTGAAAAAAAATAAAATATTTACCTGAGAATATATAGCAAATACAAACTACCTTAGAGAAGTTGGAGACTAAAGCTGATCAGGAATTTAAAAGGTAAATGAACTCAAACAAAGACAATCAGAAACAGAAGACAAAACTTAATCCACTAGAAAAAGAGCTTAAAAAAGAAGAAGAAGAAGAACAAGAATAGCTAAAAAAATAAGCAAGAACTTATGGAAAACCGTTAAAGAAGAAAAAATATCAGAATTTTCAGTATTAATGAGACTTGGGGGGGCAGTAACCTAGTGGATAATCTGGGATCAGAACAAGAGACACCTGAAATTGACAGAGCTCATCGGATTGGAGCAAAATGAACAGAAAGGGATACAAACAGAATGAGACATGTAATAGTTATATCTTCAGAAGTGAAGACAAAACCAAAATTATCAAAGCTATTACGGCTAACAAAAGATTTCACTTCAGAGAACAGTCTATTCCTGCCAGACAGGACTTTTGTTCTGAATTATGGAAATTAAGGAAATAACACTCTGAAATTCAGCAAACTTTATGGCAAGAGAAAAAAAAGCGACAGTGATATATCCATCCAAACTCAAGGTCTTTTTGAATAATCAAATACTTTTCTACAGTAATAAGGAGGAAGCCCACAAAGACCTTCATCTGAGAATACCTCAGCTGTTTGTATAACACAGTTATCATGAAAACCTTTTTGAATGGATGTTCACTTCTGTGGTTATCAAAGGACTACTTTATTCTTGTAGAATAATAAATATTTCCATTATAAAATGTGGTTGAGGGAAAGAAAACAGATAATATGTATGTACCCAAAAGTAACTATGATATGCTTTGCATATGCTAGAAGGATTTAGAGGTGATCGAGTGGGAAGGGCGTAATAACTTGGTATAGTGCCAACAGGCTAAGGGGTACTTTTAAGATGCCTGGATTTTTCCACTGGCACCACAAGAGGAAGGTTGGCAATTCTGGGAAGAGGGAGGGCTTTCAAGGAGCTGCTGGGCAGATAATAAAGGGCATTAAGTCACGTCAATTCTATTTACAGCATATGGTGCCCATTTCAAATGACGCTGAGCGCCTTACAACAAATGAATAAAACAATTAAGAACAACTGGATAAAATCAGCATAAAATAGTTTACGAGGCCAGTCAGAAATATGCACTAAACAAATATGTTTTCAATCCTGATTTAAAAATGGTCAGTGAGGGAGCCACCCTCACTTCCTGGGGAAGTGCGTTCCACAATATTGATGCTGCTACACCAAACGCCCTATCCCCAGATGATTTACTGTAAGTCGCAAGCAAGGGACAGAAAAGAGGGCTGCCCCAGCTGACCTTAGGGCATGGGCAGGACCATGTGGAAGCAAGAGGTCTTTCAGATAGACCGGACCCAGACCGTGCAGGACCTTGTAAGTTAACAAAACAAAAAACCTGCTTTAGAAGATTTTTATTTGTTGGTACATTACCAGTTGATCTATGTTCAATCAAAACAAATTGTTAAGGGGAAAAAGATACATGTATGCAGCCAAGTGGTTCCTTCTTCTGTCTGCTTTATACACACAGTAAATCGTTATCGGTCTAGCCATTAACATCAATTGGATGAATTCCCACACTAAAAAATATAGAATTTAAAAATAACTAAAAACTTTTGATTTAGATTTCTCATTTTTGCAAGAAACATACTTAGCAACACTGGACGTTGAGAAACTTAAAAATCAAAAATGGATTAAACAGGTTTTTTTCTCTGTCAGTAATAGAGAATAATGCCTGTGCAGGTGAGTGTCATGAAGATTTTTCAAATCTTCATAAAACAAACTTCATACAGGGATATTTTTATAATAACTTGTACAAGGTTTCAACAGGAGAGAAAAACTAAGTAGTAACTGTGCAAGCGAGCATGTCCCTGGGCAGCCGTCATACTTGAACAAATACAGTGACGTGAGTGTGCGAGAAAGAAAATGCCATAATAACCCACTATCAAGTTACTATGGAATTCAGCAGGTTATTATGGTGCTTTATCAGGGATGCATATCCATGCATTATGGGGGGGAGGTCACCAATTATTTTATATATATATATATATATAACAACTGTGAAGGGTTTTAATTATTACAAAAAATTCCCATAAAACAAATTTTTGAGGTGCAAATGGATGATAAAGGGGGGATTTATTATTGCACCGGGGAGAAAGCTCCATTGAGTAATGCTCATTTACAAGGAGGTTCTGGTTAGGACAGGTAACATTACAAAATGTGAAATAACAGTACATATAATACAGTACACATAATACAGAGGCTAGAAATTAGTTCATAACACAGGTCAGCAGGTGTAATCTAATACAAAGACTAGTGACAATAGCAGAAAATAAATATAGGTTTTGCAGCAAGGAGAATACAACAAAATACAGTGTTTCTCAAATAGTAAAACATAGTTTACGTAGTATTTTAATAGCGTACACATTTGTCAACACAAAATTGACCAATGAGAACCTTAAAATGAAAGGTGTTGACTAGTGATAATTATGATTAAAACACTGATAAATAAGACAACACTAGTTTTTGGATCCATATATGCACCGTTTCAAGGATTTGGCTCATATTTTACAATAGTAAATGCTTTTCTTAGTAACTGGGGTGAGGAGAATGTCGTGCTTGGGGGGAGACTTCAATTATTTAGCTGATCCAGAACTAGACAGATCACTATGATCAAAATGATGGGAAAAATACAAATCATGTATCTTTAAAAACATTATTTCCAGTAATGTACCTAAAGGTTGCTGAAGAGAACTACTTCCATTAGAAAAAGAGTTTGCACATTTTTCTTCAAGATATAAAACCTCTGCAAGACCAGACTATTTCTCATTTCTAAGACTATTATTGTTAACAGTGATCATCACAAATCTAATATTCATCCCACTGGTGTCTCAGATTATAACCCAGTCTCTTTACATCTGGTTCTTAACATAGAAATAAACAGAACCTTACTTTTGGAGATATGATGACCATATTTCAAACAATAAGCAAGTTACAGGGCTGTCAAAGACACAATTCTCATTTTTTGGTTGACACTAAATTACAAATTAGAGAGGGCAATATCATAGATTTGTGGGATGTTTTCAAATCAGCTATGGGGGGGTCATAATATCAAAGACTTCTTGGTTAAACAAGAAAACCAAGCAAACTTCTCAAGAAATTGAAATAAAATTAGGATCGCTAGAATCTGCAGTAAGAAATGTGGGTGTATGAAAAAACTCGGAATACAAACAACTCAAAACTGGCTCTCAGAGACATAAATTATACAACTAAAGTCAAACTGGACAAACATTAAAAGAAATTGGCAGTTATATAGTGAACAAGCAGGCAAGTCACTGGCTAAAAGATTTAAACAAGAACGAACTGCAGATAAAATTACAACATTAATAGACAGTGCTAACACAGTCAAAAAAGAAAAATCAGAGACTGAGAATTGCTTTCTTAACTTCTTCACTGATTTACATAACTATAACCAATTTATTTCTAGACCAATAGATAGTTTACAAGAACAAGAGATATTTCTCACTCCTATTTTGGAGAAAGAAGTAAGGACTGTAATAAGATCTATGACAAGGGGAAAACGTCCACTATTGCTATTCTCAACAATGATTGTAAAATTGTCACAAAAATAAATAGTAGAATTTTGACATTTCTGCCTAATATGATCCAGTAAGGAGGGTTCATACAAGGTAGATTAATATATTTAGGGATCCTTAAAATCTAGTTAATTGCAGAATATTTAAACAACTCCTCCACAGAAGTGGTATATATGTCATTAGATGCTAGCAAAGCATTTAACATGTTGGAATTACCTTTTCCTTTTCACATCTTACAACAATGGGGATTCCTGCATCAGTTTGTCAAAGTAATATGAAGTTTATATAGTTACAGAAATTGTCCTTAAAAGTGAACAATCGCATTACTAAAGAATTCATGATTTATTGTCAGACATGGCTGCCCTCTTTCCTCTACTTTATTTATTTGAGGCTAGAAGTTCTTCTACAAGAAATAAGAACAGATTCTACAATAAAAGGCATCCATAGCCATCCCAAGCACCATCACTAGCACACCCAAGATCGCCCTCAAAACCACTCTTCGCAACCACCTCTTCAATATCCGCTCCTGTAACTGCTACTAATATTTCACTCTCTCATCCACTCTGATCTAAATTCTCTGACAAAGTCCATTATGGATTGTAACCTCTGTTCAATGACACCAAACCCATGAATAAGACTGACTACTATGTTTAGATGCTTTCTCAAGCTTGTAATGTCTTCTGCTGTTATGTTGTAAATATCGTCATCCAAATATGATAAATAATGTCTGAAAATATCTACATCCAAATACTGTAAATAATGTCTGTGACAAACGTCTGTAACACATGCTTAATGTAATTGTTGTTATACCGTGTTCCATATTATCATCTGTCTTACATGTGATGAGGTACCTTTGTAAATGAGCCTCTGGCTCAAAGGTTGTAAACTGATATATAAAATAAATAAATAAATATTAGTAATACAGAAATTAAATTGAGAGTTTATGCTGATGATAATTTTTTACGAAAGGTGACATGCAACAGAGTGTCCTACCTCTCTGCCGTCTCCACATTCCTTACAGTGTTGCTGTGGGAGTCAGGGGCTGTTAGGATCAAAACTTTTAAAGTAATCTTTGTATTGTAAAAAACTGTAGAAACTCTGCGCCGAACACAGAAGTGCTGTATGGGTCCCGATTGAACAGACGCAAGTTGTTATGGGTATTCCACCCATTCTGTGACATCGATAACATCACTGCTCCTATTGCAGCAACAGTGGTGGCGGCTTAATATGTTTATTTTATTGTCTCCATGTGGGTCTTAATACCCAAAATATTACTCAAGGCAACACCTGGACAGGTTGTTACCATAAGTAATATTTCTGGTATTAAGACCCCCACAGAGACAATAAAATAAACATATTAAGGCACCACCACTGCTGCTGCTACAATAGGAGCAGTGGTGTTATCAACGTCACAGAATGGGTGGAATACCCATAACATCTTGCTTCCGCTCAGTCGGAACCTGCATGATGCTTCCGTGTTTGGCGTGGAGTTTCAGCAGTTTTTTACAATATAAAGATTACTTCAAAAGTTATGATCCTAGCAGCCCCTGACTCCCGCAGCAACATTGTAAGGTATGTGGGGACGAGAGCAGGCTAGGGCACTTCTTTGCATGTCACCTTTAATAATTCCATCAGAAAATAGTATAGCAGAACTTAAAAATGTCATTTCTTGTTTCTCCCAAGTGGTAGGTTACTGGGTAAATAAACAAATATCAGAAATCTTAACTTTTAATATAATAGATACAACTGCTGTCTCAGAGAAAATCAGTGCCAACATCCAAACTGAATGCATGGATTATTTAGGAATTAAATTAACAAACAAAAACAAACTGTTGCTATTGTATAATTATGCACCACTGCTGGAATGAATGAAACTTAAGCTTCAAAGCTAAAGTAAAATACCACTATCCCTTTGGGGAAAGTAAAAAGGATTAAAATGTTGGCAATTCCATCAATATCTTACCCGCTACGAGCACTACTGATACCCATCACAAACGACTGGCTCATCAAAATCAATAAGCTTTTTAAAAATGATATTTGGAACAAAAAAAAAGTCTCTTGAGAGAAACTGTTTATCTACAGGGGAAGGAGGGCTGTCTGTCCAGATGTTCCCTACTATGAACTAGTAGACCAAGTTAAAGTAGCCCTAAGTTGGGTCTATGAAGATTATGAAGACAATTTAGATTTAGCAAAAGAAAACAAGTGTCCCCTCAAGTCCACACATCAGAAAAAGCGTGGTGAAAAACCGTGCCATGATAACAGTGCAAGAAGAAACAGCAAAAGTGCCACTACACAACCTAGCTCAGCCCGTCTGTCCCATACCTGAGACATGTACGCTCAGGCTAGCTGGCTGCAATTCAAAGGTAGACTCATACCAAACATGTTTACTGTCCAAAAAAGTAAGCTTAGTTAAAATGCCCCCAGGAGTGCAAAAGCTTATTAACCCCACTATCAACCATCGTTACACCAGAAGCTCTACTAGCCAGATTTTTAATATACCTCGCTGTCGCACCTCTCTGGTACAAAGGTCCTTTGCTTACCGTGCCCCACTATGGATAGACTCACTGCACCATGACATCACTTCAGCATCCACCTTGGGCTCCTTCAAGGTTAAACTTAAACAACAGCTAGTTACTGATACCAATTGTGACTGCTTCCAATAACCTTCCTTCTTGTGACCAGCACTTATTCTAACCTTATGCTATGCTGACCTTATGCATAACTATTCTCAGCATGTAAATAATTGTTCTAAGTAGCTAATCATTCTCCTTCACATTTCCTCTTGATCCCTTCCAGTCATTCCCCTCACCTCTCTATGGTCTTCCCCCCTCACCCTCACCCATTATATCTCCGGAGCTCCCTTGCTCACTTTAAAATGCTTTGTCCCATACCTTCTCACCTCTAATGAGGCCCCTGGGCTGATGCCATCCCTTACCTTGTTGATTATTAGATATTAGGCTGAGTCTGTTCTCATTTTCCTGTAAAGGGTCGTTTCATAAGACCCAACCCCCTCTAATATGACCCTTTGAATTCCAGGTTTTAATCAAATACGCACCATGGCATACATTGTACAATGCCACATGTATTGGAACTTCTCTAGTTATACACTCTTGTAATGTCTTGTTTAATTCCTTGTTTTGTTTGTTCTCCGTCTCGTACTTTTCCAACATGTATTGTTAATCCGACGTGGAACCTGTGAAATAAGCTTGTTCTCAAAGGTGTTATCTGAAATTTCAATAAATAAATACAAAAAAATAGCACACTTCCTTTAGTTTATTATCAAAATATATACATGGGATTTATGAGGTTCCAACTATATATTTTGCGAATAAGGCAAATGAAGTGTGCTAGGCTGTATATTTATGATAGCATTTTTTTTTTGAGTGGCACAGATGGCGCATTTTTTGGGCACACTTTTTTGGATAGTGCGGTTTTGATGAGAAACCTAGAAAACAACTGTCATGTATAAATTAAAATCAAATCTATCAAATTAATAATATTTGCATTAATCCAGACTAGTCTTGCAAGTGCAAAAATATAATAATAGCTAACTTCGGTAAAGCAGTTAAAATATGTTAAATCAGTAAACTGGAACAAAAACGCTTTCTTTTCTAACTCACTTTAGAGTAACCCAAATGTGAAAATAAATGGAAAATGCATCGACTACAAACAATGGGAGCAGAAAGGAATATATACACTGAAGGACATAATGAAGGACCTAGAATACAATCATGGCAGACTATTCTTTCAAACCAAATATGGTTTACTGATATATTATTTATACAAATAATGAGTATCCTTGAAAACGATTTCAAAAGATGGTAGAAGGTCCCAGAAGGGGGAAAAATGGAGACTGACTTCTTAAAGAAAATGGAAATGATGAAAGGTTTATTTGCTTGGCTTTATACCTTTTTTGTCATCAAATCTTTAAAACTGTGTAAAAAGACTAAAAGAAAAATGGAATGCAGATGCATGACTATCATTCACAGACCATCGTTGGGTTACGATTCTCTCTCTCTACAGTCTCACATTACAAAATATCTAGAGACAAGACCATTCAATATAAAATTATTAATAGAGCATAATTCACCCCTTACAAATTATATGAAGCCAAGCTAGCTATTAATTTAAAATGTTGGCACTGCAACTCAGATATTGCTGATACATGCCACATGTTTTGGGGCTGTGAAATAGAAAAGTCATGGTGGGAAGGCTGCTGACCATTCTTGGAAGGTTAGGTAAATTCTTTCAAAATGTTGACTGTTCAAATACGATTTTTTTAAATTCTTAATGACAATTTTTTCAGATCACAAATACTAATATTCTGTAGCGATCCACACTGTCAATGGGTAGTCATTATAGCTGGATACTGTGCACCCCTACAAGGGGAAATGGCACAGACCAAAGGCTGAATCAGCTTATAATGTTGGGCACGTGAGAATTCCAGACAGCAGCAACTCTCCAGTGTTTGCTGTGCCATCGAAGGGGAAACATCTAACAAGCTTCTCTGAAAGAAAAAAAATCAGCTTCTAGGCCTTGGGGCTACAATTCTGCATAGCAGGTTGAGGCTACCTGGTGACAGGGAACACCCCTAAATTAAAATTGTGCCTGTTAAACTGGGGCTTTCAAACTGGCTGACCAGCTCTCCCCATTTCCACTGCTTGTGCTTGGATTGGGGGCCACGTCTGCCACATAACCCTGCAGTGGCTATTTAACAGGTCTCCAATTTTCCAAAAAAGTTGCCTCAGGCAACCACCTGTCTTTTTGTTGAGATTTTAGATTAGGAAGGTCCTGGGGTTCTCCTTTTGTCTTTTGGTGTCAGTCCCCCCCCCCCGACCTTATAAGCTTTACCTTGTTTGTGAATGGGGGCATTTTACTTTATTACTTTATCACAATTGTTTTTTCTGGCTTGATATACCTTGGGTGGCGGCAGTCAAAGGTAGTCACACTTATATACCATCTTTGATGACATGGAATTCAAAAGGTCATGTATTGTGACCTAACTGAGTGTCTCACTCTGGATCACCATCAGTTTTGGACATTTTGGGACTATCCATGGTCTTGCTGCAATATTTCATGCGGTACGATTTCTGGTCTTTTGACCTGTTCATTACATTTTATGCAATTCCCACCTAATGCTGTAACAATGGACAACAGATGAGAGGTGTAACAATTCTATTTATTGTATTGCTGTATTGAGTAATGCTTGTTCCTTGAACCATGGTATACTTCAGTGTACTTGATTGTCTTGAAAAAAATGCAAAAGTAAGACTTGGAGTCACAGCTGAGAATGTTTTTGTGGCATTTAGAATTGTGATGGCATTTTTGGTAACTTTTGACAAGAGTACAATATGGGAGGGACTCATTCATTTCATTATTTTAAGTTACAAGTCAACTGATGTCCAGAAGTACTGTTACCTTGTACTAGAAGAATTTTCTACCCGAGGTAGAAAATTCTTCTTGCACAAGGTAACACTGCATGGGGCAAAGCAGAACAAAGGAGTCCAATATTTTCTATGCTACTCAGAGCCTAAAGACTGTTGGTGGCAGTTTAAAGAAAAAGATTAAATAAAATGTCAAACAGAAATCCTTGAATGTTAGTTTTCCGTTATGAACTTTTGACTTAAAATCTTCAAGCTCATTATGAAAGGGTACCATTTTGTTAAACATCTAGACAACGTTAAAATAGAAATCGCATGCTAGTATGGTCATAATTACTCAAAGATGGCTATGTATAATAATATTTTTATTCCCATGTTAATTCCGGACTCAAGCTAAGTGTAACTTCGTAGATTTTCATGTCTTATTTTTGTTAGTGCAGTCTTACATCATTTATGAATACACTAAAAAAAAAAATAAGACATGGAAATCTACAAAGTTACACATGACATCCTTACCATGCTAATTATAAATTTCAAAACCAAAAAAACATGATGCCCAGCTCTTGCCATGGTTGGATGCTAAGTCAAGGTGCCTACCCTTACTGCAAATTCTTCCAAAAAAGACTCGGCACTTGAGTTATTAAAACACAGACCACTACTTGATTAGCTTTTAACTATTTATTGCATTTTGAGGCACAGTGGCTTAGATCACTGGGTACAAGAGCTCCACGCCCTTTACCTTTCAAACCAATCAAACATTTTCAACTGGAGTCTCGGTTCTTATTCAGATAGTAGCACCAGACCAATTATAAAGCTCTTCAGCCCATCTCCAAGACATATCATATCAGGCTACTTTATAAAGGTCTACATCAGGGCAAAGGACTCCCACAGCTTTCAACTTGCCACGATGAGCAGAGACTCCACAAAATATTTATTTAACTTTATTTCTTAGCATGTTCCCTTTCGAAACGTTTATTCCCTGGCTAATGTAATGCCCTCATCCCCTGATACAGATGTTTCACTAACTGCCAGAACAAAGGACCACAATCTATAACCTATAACCAGAAGTCAGACATCCTGTCCCAGTCCCTCAGTGGCAAATACTGAACATAAATAAGTTCCTATGCGATAACTGAAAAGCATGGATGCCGGAAGATAGTAAAGGCTGAGGGGGCGGAGGATCGGAAGGGCACTTATGAGGGTACAAAGGGCACTTTTTCTAAACTAGTTTTTGCCATACAAAAATAAAAAGTGGGGGTGCTGCCGCCCCTTCCGCCCCCCAGTTCCTACGCCCATGCTGAAAAGTCCTTCTTAGCTGAGTAAAAGATTGGTCATATCTCTTTTGCTCAGTTGAGAGATACTTTTCAGTTATGTCATAAGAACTTATTTAACAGTATTTGTCAATGCTGAAGGAATGTGGAATGTGACACCTAATTTCTTTCTTTCTTGTCACTATACAGAGCCAGACTGCAGTTTGCATTTACCTAAGTGATTGTAACTAAGCAATCCACTCCAGGACAGGGCAGAACAACCAACTTGGTGTGATTAGTAGGTGGATAGGTGCTGGTAGAAGCTGGAGTCGGACCAGTGGTGGACGGGAGACAGATTAAGTGTGGCCACCCCAGGACTGTCAGGACTCGTGGAACAGCAGCAGGCTGGTTTTCAAGCTGGGAGTCTGTAGGCGCTGTTACACACAGGTTTTTAAAACGGAATCAGTGTTACCTGTGTGGCGCCGTTGTACTCTGTTGCGTTCAGGTTCCTTTCTATACACTGCGAGTATTCCGGCAACATTTGTTTTGGCTCCCCCAGAGTTTTGCTCTACAAATGCTGTTTTCTGCCTTTGTACCAGAATGGCTGTTTTACACAGCACGACAAAACAGTACACAACGGTGCAAACCGCAATAAGCAGAGATTGCGGTTTGGACGAACGTTTGCCTAGGGACCGAAACAAATGCAATTTACACACAAGGGATGTAACGGAATACTGTTTTCGTAACAGTTATTCCGTTACATAAACCTGTGTGAAAAAGCGCCTTGTGTCATGGTGGAAGGTGTGTGAAGGGTGAAAGGTGATTCTCCCTCAGCAGTGTGCAGTGAGTCGGCTTCGTAGGTGGCAATGGGGCAGTAGGAAGCATAGGTCCAAAATCAAGAAGGACATGGCTTACACCAGAGGGCCTCTTATCACACAAAGTAATACATCTGGATGGGGAAAGACAAGTCTGCAGGACTTTTGAAAAGTTGGATTGGTCCAGCACAAATCATCCTGCAAGCATATGAAATTCACATGAACATCTAGGGGTGCTGCACCAATCAGGGACAAAAATTGTTTTATTTTTTTCTTGGTTGTGGCTTTCAAGTTCTGATTCTGTTGGTGCTGACTCCCTACTGTGAAACAACACGACAGAGGACATAGCAACACATTTAGCCTTCTGGCTGAGATAGCTGCAAGCCCATGACAAACCAATTGTCCACCTTTCGTTTGGGTCAGGAACTGTGGGGAACTTTCAACGGAGAGGGATTAACACCCTACAGTGCTGCAGACACTTCTGAAGCTTTTTGTTTGGGTTGGGGACTGTGAATGGAGACATCTTTGCACCTTACTTGATTGTACCTTTAATTGTTATTTTACTTGTACCCCGTGCCCCTGGGCCTTGGCTCAGTGCGTCTCTTCCTGTCACCAGGTTTCAAATAAATAAATTATAAGCAAGCAGACAAATTGAGAAAAGTCTATTTGCTTGTTAACTTGTCAGTAGCATTGTCAGCTGAACAAGTGTCTTCCAAAAGGAAAGGCAAAATATGCAAAAAGAAAAAAAAAAACAGTTTAAACGATACATTTTATTATTTTTATGGCAAATGGAGCACAAGTAACGGCTCAGACACATTTCTTGTATTTCAATAGATCAAAATAGCTTTCAAATGCATCAGAGTAAATCAGAATGTGCTAGAAATAGAGCAAGAGTTGGAACTAGAAACCTACCAATCCTAGTTCTGCGTTATGTTTTGGTACTGTACAGAGCTGACATGGGGCATTTATGTTAGACTTCATAGGTAATGCAGTATCGAGGGGCAATTAAAATACCACCTAAGAGAAGAACCAGGGATTTGGGAATGGAAAATTTATGGACAGCTGAGCGTTGAAATTGCATCTTACAACAAATAACATTGCACCGTAGTTTACAAATAACATTACCTGAAGAGTGTGCGTGTGTGTATGTGTGAAACTCATGGTATAATTTTGTTGTTTATTTTTGCAAATGTGAAAAAATCCCCAACCTACATTCTCAGTCAGCTCCAATGCGGGTGGGGATTGGGGTGGGGTTGGGGAGGCGGTGGCAGAGCAGGAGTCAAGAAGGAGACAAAACATAAATGGAAACAGGAGGGTCCCTATTTCACATTTTAACAATTGAGTTTGGCTGGATCTGAAATGGTGGAGTGCAGTACCCTCCTTGCAGTTGATGAGTCAGAAGCCCAGCAAGCATAAGAAGACCCTTTTTTATATTAATTTGTGAACCACCTGCTCTGTGGAAGCATGAGGGGGACCCTTATCATTGTTTCTTGTTGGCCTTAATATGCATTTTGTGGGAAACAATAACAGTACTTTATAATAACGGCGAGGGAACGGCCTCTCTTCATGACTGTCTAGATCTGAAATAAAATGAAAAAGATTCCTTAGCTAACACAGATCTCAGAGTCCCCTTTTTTTTTAATTAGTTTTTCATACACTAGCTGAATAGTTATTCATAACAAGTGACATTATTTTTAATACAGCAATATTAGTACAATATGATTAATCGAACATAGTCCATTGCTGCAAGAATGTACAAACATGATACCATTCTGCTGTTTAATTAAAACAGAACCAAAAACCTTTGACTTCCTCTGCTAGTTTGTATAAGATGGTGAATTTTTTCCCCATTAGGTATAATATTTGAAATCAGCTGTTGCGGTTCTGGCAGAAGCTATTTATTTACATGTTTATTCATTGTTTAAGTTTATTCATTTCCAAGAGGATGAGGTTAAAAAATTAAGGTAGAAGGATCTTGCTGAATGCTCATTTCACCAAATATATGTTTTGATTGATCCAATGAAATACTGAATGGCACTAAAACATTGGCTTCACTTTTTTTTTAAATCTGAAATCTGGTTTCTGCCCATTTGCCAAATTTATGCTCATTGCAGTCTGATTTATTTTGTGGTAAACTATTCCACCCCTCAGTTTTATGAATACTGTACTAAATTATCACTAACTGGATGTTTTGCAAAACCCCAGACTTGAATTATATATAAAAAAAAAAAAAAAATCAAACTTCAGTCTGTATTCACTGGTTCAATTTTTTTTAGCAAATTGTTCTACCTTTTGATTGGATTAAGACGTACTTCTAACCGGCCTGGTGGCATGGAGGGCTGAGGCACCGATGCCTTACCTCCTGCCACACTGATGACCTATGTTTGTGGTGCGAGCGGGTCACTGGGGGTCAGTCGGGGAAGGAGAGGATCGAGTGTCCGGAGGACAGCTCTTTTCTCCCGGGGAAGGGTGGGACTGGAGATCAGTGCATGCCTGGCTGCCAGCCTGGCCACTAGCAGCGGCTAGAGGCTGGTACACCGATTCCACAGATGAGGCAGAGACAAAGC
The DNA here is from genome assembly GCA_016271365.2 of Neoceratodus forsteri. Lineage (NCBI taxonomy): Eukaryota > Metazoa > Chordata > Ceratodontiformes > Ceratodontidae > Neoceratodus > Neoceratodus forsteri. The sequence goes on along the minus strand of CM028135.1, from coordinate 15,584,447 downwards.
AGACATCTGGCGTGTTGCATGCGTGGCTCGGCTCGACTATTGGCATCATTGCACGCTTGTCCCGGGTAGGGGAGAAAGAAAACCGGAGGACGAAAAATTCCACAGACCGGCAGGATGATTCCACACCTGGCTAGCTGGCACCTGAAGCAAGGATGAGTACCGGTGGACACCAGGGTGATGGGGCTGGGAGGGCCAGAGGAAGGGGCGGGGCTGGGAGGAGATAAAGAAATAAACAAACAAAAAAAAACATACTTCTACTGTTGTTTGCAGCTTGGGGTTATTTTATTTTTTCCCACTGATACATCTTATTTTGGCCAATCATTCTTTGCCTCCCTGTTTACAGGGGATGGGGTCCTATCATTTTTTCCTGTAAATTATATTATTTCCTGTGAGGCATGAATTGCTCTGTTTTTCTATATTGCCAGTGCAAGACTAGCATAACAATTTTCCTAGCAACTGTTTTCCTGTAATCAGTCAGAATTCCTGTTGGGCTGAGAGTCCTAACTGTAAACTATGATTCTTTTACATATATTTGAGACAGAGTGATCTGCCAACCCTAAAATATTTTATTCTTCTTTGTAGCTGCATCATATCCTCCAAACTGTCAAAAATGCCATGTCCTCCTCCACCAGTCCACCTTAATGTTCCCTCCTCTTCAGCCTATTCTTAAACTCACTACCGGACAGCTGCCCAGAACAAATAATTCTCTACGCCAATGATGCTGTGATCCTCACCTTGGATCCTGATCCAATCCAATTACAAAATAAACTTCAGCGGGCCTTCTCCTCCATCGAATCCTGGTTCCTAAATCATAAACTGCTTCTCAATCAGAAAAAAACTAAGTCTATGGTCTTCTGCAACCCCCACAACAAAAACAAACAACTCCACCTCTCCATTGCAACCAAACAAGGAGCCATCCTAGAGCAAACACAATCGTTCAAGTACCTTGGCATCACCCTTGATCCCCACCTCTCATACGTTGTCCATATCAGCAATGTGGCAAAGTGGCAAAGTCTGCCAATGCGAGGTTAGGCATATTATTCCGGCACAGGAAACACCTAACTCCAGAAGCACTGTCAGTGGCTGTCCAAAGCTCCATTGTCAGCATCATAGACTATGATCTTATCATATATGGATCTGCAACTACCACTGCTTTCAAACATATCGCGACCTCCCTGAATAAGGCCTGTCGTCTCATCACTGGCTCACATCGCTGTACCCACACATGTGACCTTTATTCCCAATCTGGATGGCTTCAACTGGACAAACGCATAAAATACCAAACCTGCATCACGGCCAAGAAAATCATAATGGGGCTTGCCCCACCTGGTATCTGTGCCCTCCTTAAGCCTAGACATAGGAATGTCACTACAAGAAGATCCAATTACCATCTACTACATATCCCACAATGTCGCATGACCCAAGCCCAAAGATCATTGGCCTATCGGGCATCCAACTGGCTCAACTCTCTTGGCAGCGACATAGCGACCGCTCCAACACTCGGCCTCTTCAAGTCCAAGCTGCACCTCTCACTGCTTGTATCCTGCGATTGCCCATCTTAACATTTCCACCGTTCCAGCTGCACATGCTCCAGCACCCAGCACCCAGCACTTACAATCAGTTTTTGCACCCCTAGCACCTTACCTGCCATATTCCCTCGACAAGGCCTCCTGGCTGCACTGTCGCCCGCCCTCGCCCACCTCCCCCCCGTATCTCCACTCCTGCCCCTGCCCCCAACCACCTCCCGTGCTCCCCTTACCCCCTGCCTCCTTCTCCCCTCGATGCTCTACCCTCACTTCTCCCCCCACCGACCCCCCTTGTCTTGCTCATAGCTCAAGTCTTTGTACTGGTTATTACATGTCTGTAAGTCAGTGACTATATGTTTGTAACTAAAAATGATGACTGTTGCACATGCTGACATGGAACCTTTGTAAAAGAGCCTCGGCTCAAAGGCATTGTAATCCTAGATTGAAATAAATAAAAATAAATAAATAAATAAAATATGGTCACCTATTTCACCTAGCAGGTCACTTTATTAGACTAGCATCTCCAGCTTGTTCCGTACCGCTGTTTACTGGTCCAGCAAACCCAGTCACAGGCATCATGGCAACCAATCACCAGAACAATAGGCTAGCATCACAGATCCAATTGTTCTGTTACTTGTGCAGCAGTGTGATGTGATCTGTCAGTTTGGCCATTGTTGGGATAGACGTTACATGCTGTGTGTCGGCTCTGTATGCATAGGGGTCTGTGGACTTTCAGTATGTTTTATGCCAGATGTTTGTGAGAGTTGTGGCTCATCAAAGGGGCTAGGGTGAAGTTATGGCTCAAATGAGCTGCCAAACAGCCTTGCACCCAGGCATAAATCCACCAGTGCTTTGGCCCTTAGGGATTGACCCACCAAAGTTTTCCTTGCCTTTCATGTGGAGGGTCAACAAAGGCTTTGGAGTGCTTCTCCCACACAACATTTGGGGCACTCCAAAGTACACAAACTGTAACTTGCATGCCCCCTCCGAACTTGAGCCTGATCCACTCTTATGCATAAATGTGTATGCAGGTGGCTGGGTTAAAGGGCAGGCACGGGGGCATGAATGCAATTCCACACAATTCTGTTGCCATTTTCTGCACTGGTGACAAGGTGTAGAGGGCATCGACATCACAAAAGGGGGGGGGGGCCCTGCAGTAATTGGTGGAACTCTCCAGACCTACTGGGGCTCAAAGTCACCCAGAACCAGGTGCCCCAGCCCTCTAAGCTTGCAAGGAAGGTGCAGCCATGTCTAGAACAAAATGTTTTGCTTTCCCGCAATCCCCCTGTGATGTTCGACATTTGTCTGTTGCTTTCAACTGTGCACGTGGAGATGAAATAGTCAGTGTTGCCTTTATCTACATCCTCCTCAAAGCATAACTCACCTCTGTTTAGCTTCTCAGTGTTTGCCTTAGTTTTTCTTTTCTCTTGTATGTACCTGAAAAAAGTCTTGTTATTGTTTCTGTGTTTAGGAGCATAGTACTTCTCGCCCAGCAAAGGTCGGCTTATATCAGAAAATCAGCACCTCAAGCACTACTGCCAAGGGCCTGAGAAACAGGGACCAGGGAACATCAATAAATACAGGGGCACTAATAACAGACCGCTCACAAAACAAGATCAAGCAGGTCAGTATTTATTAACCATTTACGTTGTTTCACATGGTGTGTGTAACATCCCCTTAACAGCACACTCCAGTTAGTTAATCTGGGAGGGCTTCACAGTTTCATTATGTCCTCTGCATAGAATAGGTACTGCTACAACACAATTAATTTCAATTAATTAGGTCTATCTCCCATTATGGGGTCCCATGTGTGGTACCTCCCACAATGGGTGCGCGGTGGCACGCTCCCCTGGCAGGGCAAGACTGACATTATCCTGGGTGCTACATGGGTGCTGGGAGGCAGTATAGTGCAGTGGGTTAAGGCTCTGAGCTGCAGATCTGGAGACCTAGGTTTGAATCCCACAGCCACCTAGGTGCATACTGTATGATCCTGAACAAGTCACTTAATTTCCTTGTGCTCCCAGGTCGCATCTGGAAACCAGCTTTAGCTTAGGTGCTACTCCTGGTTAAACAATGTTCCCTCTACATATGCCTGCGAATAGCATTTGTGCCAGGTGGTGGTGTTAAATGAAGTACTGGAACCAGATTATGGTCTCCTTAATCTTTTACTCCAGTGGGTTCAGGCTGCTTGTGCCTTCCTGTATCACACTACTAGGACCTGTGACCTTCTTCTTGCAACGTGCTGTGTTGCCTGGCCCAGCCTCAGCGAGATTTGAAGCTGACACTGACTCTTGTCAGGCACCTCTCCTGACAAACCCGGTTACCTATGAGGTGTTCTACTTACTCTGGTACCAATTAGGACTCTTTGAGGTTCATATGGAGATAGGCTCTCATCTTGCTGTGTCTCTTGCCTTCTAGGGAGTGGATATGCATGGACACCATTAACCTTCTTTGAGAGGAGGCCTACAACTGCTTCTGGGTACCTCTTGGGCTAGCTTGATGGTGTGCCCCTCTTCAGGGCAAGGTTACAAGGGTGACTGTGCAGTTGATGTTCTCTGAAGGGCCCCTACCCACAGCCAGAGGAGCGAGGAGAAGCAGGGATTCTTCAGTGCTTCTCCTTTGGTGTGTTTACATGGCCACTCTGATGGAAGTTGCAGTCTGCTCTGGAGTTGCCCTGACCTCCCACTACAGTCTGTTGTCTTATCTATCAGCTGATTCAAGCTGCACTGGAGAGGGGCCGTGAGTCTGGGGGTGGTCGGTTGCTTGGTGACATTGTAGTGACATGCATCAGGCCCCAGGACACGCTGCTACTGTCTCTCCACTGCCCGCTACCAGCAGTCAGTTTCCCTGGTCCCCAACTCACATACAAACATATGACATTACCAGCAGATACATGCCTTTTGGTCTATCTAATCTGCTCAAGTGTGCAGCACGCTGTTTGTTAAACTGCAGCTGCCCCCCCCGCATTCCTTTCTGAATTAGTGCCCCCCACCTCTGACTTATCTCCCCCATCTTCCCCACAGTTTTGACCCTTCCTTTGTCCCTATCCCAATCTCTCTTGAAGCTGCTCACTGTCCACAGTGATACCACTCCTTCTGGCTGCGCATTCCAACCTGCCACCACCCTCTCCGTGAAATAGTGCCTCCTCATCTCCCTTTGAACCTTCCTCACTCCAATTTCAGACTATGTCCCCTGGTATCCCTCCCCTCTTTTAACTTAAACAAACCCTCAGAATTAACTCTGTTTATGCCCTTTAGACACTTGAATGTCTCAATCATATTCCCTCTCTCCCTTCTATCCTCAACGGTGTACACATTGAGCTCCCTCAATCTCTCCTCACTTGTTTTGTCCCCATCCCCAGGATCATCTTCGTCGCCCTACGCTGGACCCCCTCCAGTAGTTTGATGGCCCTTTTCAAATAGGGGCACCAAAACTGCACACAGTATTCCAAGTGTGGCCTCACAAGGGACCTGTAGAGGGGCATAATGACTTCCTCCCTCCTAGAGGTGAATCCCCTGGTGATGCATCCCAGCATTCTGTTTGCCTTTGCAGCTGCCTTGCTGCACTGCACCGTGTTTCATGTCCCCTGTCACCAGCACCCCCAGATCTTTCTCCTCAGCCGAAGTGGTTAACTGCACCCCCCCCCAAACCAGAAGCTGTTCTCTGGGTTTTTTGCTCGAAGTGCAAGACCTTGTATTTTTTAGCATTGCGCCCCAGCTGCCATGTGGCTGACCAGCGCTCAAGTGTCACCAGATCCTCTTGCAGTACCTTACCCCCTTCCTCACTGTCCACCTCCGCACAGATCTTAGCGTCGTCTGCAAAGAGGTTGCTCTTGCTCCTTATCCCGTCTGATATGTCGTCTATGAATGTGTTAAATAGTGCTGATCCTAACACCAACCCCTGCGGGACCCTGCTGGTTACAGCCCTGGGCGCTGAGAGCTCTCCTCCAACTACCACCCTCATTTGTCTGCCCCTGCAATCAGCTCTTCAGCCGCCCAACCAGTTTCCTCCCAGCTCCCAGGCTGTTTAACTTGCTGGTCAGCCTTCCGTGGGGCACCGAGTCAAATGCCTTGCTGAAGTCCAGGTAAAGGACATCCACTGCATGGCCCCTATCCAGTAACCTCATCACCCAGTCAAAAAGGGTCAACAAGGTTAGTCTGACATGATCTTCCAGATACAAACCCATGTTGCCTGTCATCACGTAGACCATTCTCCTCCAGGAAACTCACCAGCCTTTCCTTAAGGATAGTCTCCATTAGCTTTCCCACAATGGCTGTAAGGCTCACTGGTCTGTAGTTCCCAGGTTCATCCCTGGGCCCACTTTTATGGATTGTCACATGTGCCATCCTCTAATCCCTGGGCACGCATCCAGTATTCAGGGAAGTGTTGAACAAGTCTGCCAGTGGTCCCGCCAGGACCCCTGCCAACTCCCAGAGTACCCTAGGATGCACTCTGTCCAGGTCAGGCACCTTCTCCACCCTTAGGGACCTTCGGGCCCCCAACACCCTTTTGACTGGGATCTCCACGTCCGTTACCTCTTCTCCCCCTGACCCTCCTCCACCCTTCTCCTGAGGCATAGACCCATCCCTCTCCCTGGTAAATACTGAGCAGAAGTATTCGTTTAGTGCTTCCACCTGCTCTGACCCCTGCTCTGCCCATCCTCCTTTCTAATCCTTCCAATCTGGTCTTTGTACTTCCTCCTCTCTCCTATATACATGAAGAAATACTTTTCCCCTTCCCTGAACCCCTGCACCAGCCTTAGTTCCTTTGAAGCCTTGGTTGCTCTCACTGCTCTGCTCACCTCCCTGGATTTCTTCATGTATTCCTCCCTGTCTTCATCATACAGTTCCCCATTATAGCCCCCTTTTCTAAGGGCATCACATCTCATAAGGGGGGGGGGGGTCATTGCAAGCTATGCATTCTGGGGTCAAGAGATGCCAATGTGCTGTTTTGTCTCATAAGTGCTCATCACAATTACCTTCCAAAAACTTCAAGAAAAGGCACTCAAGCTATGGTATCCATTTTCTATTTTTTTTTGAGTGCTGGCTTCCGGGTTTTGGGGGAGATGCTCGCAGCAAGGCACAGCAGGATGCTGGGAGTGCTTATCTTGTGTCGGAGCGAGCGGTGCAGCCTGTCTACATGGCTGCTTACACCACTCACTCCTGAACGTATCCCCAGCTCCGCTGCAACTCCTAGAGAGGAACAAGAACTGACTTATCACTCTCTGGTAAGTGTCTCAGGGTGCAAATGCAGCTGTGTAAACTGGCCTCTTCTTTCTCTCTCATGATACTTCGAATCCCTCTTGGCGAAAACACTGGCAGCCTTGAACCTACTTGATCCTGGGTTCAGCTAACCTCCTCCCTTTACAGAGCAAAGAGGTAGAGTAGGGCCATGGATATTCATGATCCAGCTCCCTGGCTGGCCCAGAAGGTGTGAAAAACACAAACATTCAGACACCCCGTTGCCTAGCTGAGGCCCAGCAGGAAGTGACTCTCACTGTCTGACTTAACCCTTTGAGTGTTCCCTGGTAACCTGCCTTGAGCTGGGAGAAGAGAGAGGCTAGTTCTGTGTCTACCTTAGCCCTCTTTATTGTGCCCTTACTAATGGCCTGTTTTTCTTTGCATGTGACCCTATTAATCTAAGTTTGGTCCTACTTATACTCCTTGAATGCCTTCTTTTTGTCATTTAGTGCCATGTTACCGGACTTGAACCATAATGGTTTCTTACACTTTTTGGAATTCCTTATGAAATAACACCTCCTGCCAGTAGGGAGGGGTGGTTGGTTACTAGTAGGTGCCATGCTAAGACTTGCATTTATGCTTCTGTCTGGCAGGGGTTAATGTAATTTGCAGGAGCTTAGATACAGTTTGGTCTGAGACAGACATTCAGAGATAGAAACATAGAAACAGACTTTGACGGCAGATAAGGACCACTTGGCCCACCCAGTCTGCCCATTTCCCTACCTACTGGATAAGCTGCAGATTCTAGTTAACCAACAGCCTACTTCCTGCCACCGACTACAATTGCCTTGTGTCTATCCCGTGCATGTTTGAATTGCCCCACTGTTTTAGCCCCAACAGCCTCCCCAGGAAGGCAGTTCCACGCATCCACCACTCTCTTCGTGAAACAAGATTTCCTCACATTACCCCTGAGCCGTCCCCCCTCTATCTTTAAATTGTTTCCCCTTGTTCTTCCACATCTCTTTTTCTGAAAGATGCTACCCTCCTGGACTTTGTTGATTCCCTTGAGGTACTTGAACGTTTCTATCATGTCCCCCTGTCCCTCCTTTCATCAAGGGTATACATATTAAGCTCTCTCAGTCTCTCTTCATATGATTTCTGATGCAGACCCTGCACCATTTTAGTTGCCCTCCTCTGGACTGCTTCCATCCTGTCTATATCCTTGCGTAGATGAGGTCTCCAGAACTGCACACAGTACTCCAGATGGGGTCTCACCAACTGTCTGTACAGAGGGATAACCACTTCCCTTTTTCTACTTGTGATGCCCTTCCTATGCATCCCAGTATTCCTCCTAGCTCTCCTCACTGACTTCTCACATTGCTTACCCACCTTTAGATAATCTGATATGACTACCCCAAGTCCCGTTCCATTTTTGTTGTTGTTAGTACCTCCCTGCTATGTGTACTCTTCTCCTGGGTTTTGTTTCCCAGGTGCATTACTTGCACTTCTTTGCATTGAATCTAAGTTGCCATATGTCTGACCATTCCTCCAACCTTGCCAAGTCCCTTCTCATCCTTTCTACCCCCCTTGTGTATCAACTCTGTTACAGATCTTTGTATCATCTGCAAGGGCATACCTTTCCTCAGACCCTCTGCAATGTCACCTATAAAGAAGTTAAGAGGACTGGACCCAGTACTGAGCCCTGAGGTACTCCACTAGTGACCCCCTTTCTTGGAATGTGTTCCCTCACTATTACCTTCTGTGTTGTGTTGTGCAGCCAGTTTGCAACCCAGGCTACCACCCTGGGACCCACTCCCAAGCTGGCTAACTTGATTATTAATCTTTTGTGCGGGACTGTGTCAAATGCCTTGCTAAAGTCTAGGCAGGCCATATCCACAGCCCCTCCCTGGTCTATTACTTTGGTCACCCAGTCAAAGAAATCTATTAGATTCATCTGACATGACCTTCCTGCTGTAAATCCATGCTGCTTTGGGTCCTGTGCCCCAGGTCTAGGTCTGGGAGTGAGTGAGTGAGTGAGTGAAATCTGACAGAAAGAGCAGACCTTCAGGGCAGCATGGGACCCATGGGCCAGCATGTATGGGACCGCCAGGAAGGAGTAGGGAGTGTCCAGGTTTCTACCTTAAGGGAATCACCCTGACAGTTAACTGTCCTGAAAATGATTCTCTGAAACTTGGAGGGAGACCCAGGTGGGGGGTTGGGGGGTTGTCAATTGGTGCCTGTGCCAAGGAAGATAGCACACAAAGAAGCATGGGGAGGACCTACAGTAGAGTGAAGACTGGCTACAATAATGTCAGAAATGTCCATTCTCCAGGCTTGAGAAGCCCTGAGGTTGAGGGATCCCAGGTCATGAAGCTGCCATGAGGCTTGGAGTACAACCAACAAGTGTTAGCAAGTATGCTGGCCTGACCTGTCATTATGCAGAAAGAAACGTGCTCTGGAAATCCTACACGGCTATAATTCACCCTAATGCTACTAAAGTTAAGCCACAAAATTGAAAGAAGAGTTTAATATGTTGCCTGATCTTTATGATCATGGTAAAGCTGTGAACCGGAAAGAAGGGTCTGAGGAAAGTTGGGAAGGAGTCTGTTCTTAGCAGGGACAGGGCAAATCCAGGGTGGATGTGGATTTGGTTCTGGATTTGCCAAATTCAGGACAAGTTTTGATTTGGTTTTGCAAAGGGTTTAGATTTGCCTGTATTGGCCTATACAGTATGTACAGTATTAGCTAAGGAAAAAATACGTTAATAGGAGAAAAATACCATGAAATGTAAGGGGACAGTGGCATAACAGTACAGAGTATACCATCTAAGAAACATAGCATCCTGTTGTTTAAAAAGAGAGTTCTGATCAACACAAGGCAATAAGCCAAACAGTAGTTACTTGCCCCGTTATATAGCCAGCTTACTGCATGCTGGCTAATGGAGCTTCAGCTTAACAGGGTATCTGAGAGCAAAATGATTTGCTAAACAGCAGGATACACAAAACAGCTTGTGTTTGAAGCAAGACTTTAAGTAAAAATTGATCTTTTTTTTTTTTAAGTAAGTAGCCGAAGAAGTTAGATCATGTTAACCAAGGGATGTCGTCCTTGATCAAAAGTGGCTAGCTAGCCCAGTAGGCTTACAGCATGTGTCGCATTCACTGCTTTGGTAGCTAAAGGTTTTTTTCTGCTTACGTTGCTCAGTGCACTAGACAGTTCAGTGCCCCCCCCCAACACACACACACACACACACACTGAGGCAGCTTTTGGTATGTTTTCTACAACACTTTCTTTTTCTTTCTTTTTTCCTTTTTTTTTCTTATTTCCTTCTATACTGCCAGCTTAATACATTGCAGGCAGCAGAGCGAACAGGCCCAGCTCAACACCCCCTCCAACACACACCCATCTCCCAGTCCCTCAGGTATTTTTCACTTTCTTTTTTATCACTCATTGTTTTTTTATTTCTTGTTTTTTAAATCATTTTTATTTCCTTGGTGCTCTCTTTTCTCACCTGCCTGCAACATGAACTAGAGGGCAGACAGCATAGTAAGAGGGTGCCTGGCCTACAGAACAGGCCCAACCTCCTCCCACCACACTCCTACCTCAGGCAGCTTTTTTTAAATTTATTTTTTATAGACTTTTGTTCTGCATTCTGCTCTTTCTCACACTTATGTTCAGTCACTCACCCTCCGTAACCCACTCCCAGGCCGGCAGACAGTGTTGCTCCGTGCCTGCCGCCACCACGCGATCTCTCACACCAGCTGCTGCTAATCCCTCCCTGACTATTCCTCTTCCTCTCATACTGGTGCTGAGTCATGCAGTTGCACTTTATACTGCAATTTATGCATGTGCAAAACATGAACCAGAGTACAGACCGGTGTGCGGGCACTGCTTGGTCTCCCACTAATGTGACTGTAAATCAGTATTTGTAGTCAGCAGTCACATGCAGGATGCAGGTGGAGCTAGAAAAATGGAAAAAAAAATTAGCAACATACAAATTTGAGCTGAACAGTGAGTGTTGGGCTCAGACCTCGCTAAAACTGAGTTGCATGAGTTCGGAGCGGCTTGGTTTGGCCATGCAGTATTTGGCCCACCCCTTGTTGCCGTTGGAGCATTCCCCATTGCTTCATTCTGTATGCCAACCAGTTATACAGATTATGACTTTCAAAGCCTAAACTGTAGGGATATCTTAAGGAAATAATTCTCGATCGTCTGACTTAAAAGCGGAAAAAACAGAGAGAAACAGCCTGAAAATCATTGGCCAAGCGCCATTAATGCTGCTTGTATACTAGGAGGTAGCAGAAAGCAATGTGCGTAGTCTGAGAATGAAACAGGGTTATCGTGCAATCTCATTCCTGGGTCTCGTTTGTCCCAGTGAGGTGGCCTGAAGGTGAATATTACCACAGCTGGAGGTGCCTTAAACCTTTTGCTGTTATGAGGTGCAGACTAGAGCTAAGTGAGCCACCCTCACTAAAGTAGATGTGCTGTGGCTATATTTATGAATTACTGCGCCAGAATGAATTGGGTCCCTGGACCATGTTGTAAATAACTATGAACTTACACCGCTTATTAGCAAAGTCTAATGTGTGGTGCACTACTCTCTCAGGCATTGTTGTATGGTCCCAAGGTCCAGAAGGTAGAGCCAGCACAGAGTATCCAGCCCCACATAACAACAAGATCCAGGAGCAAGTATTAAATGTTTCACTGTGAGGAATTCCTTCCACTGAGCACAGCCCTGGACTGGGTGGGTCCAGGGATATCTCCCAAGGCTAACAGGGGTGCTCACCTTCTTGTGCTGGTGCTTTAGCCAGGGCAGCCAGGGACAAGGGTCACACTTACGCAGCTCACACAAAGTTGGGTGGTCTCTGATATCACTTTAGTGATGTACCTCAGTACTGGTTATATGTTGCTCTCTCTCAAGCTTTATTTCAAATGTAATAGTGTTGGGCTCACTGAGAAATATTGGGGCTTCATTGTTAATGTTCTTTGTTTTTTTTCTGTCTACATCCCTTTCTCGCTGATCTGTCCCCTTCTGCTGGCAGCCCCAGTCACATCATCCATCTTCTCCCTGGCTTACTCCTTATCTCTGTGCCCCTACCATGACTTACTCCCATGGTGCCCAAGCCCCTTCAGTAACTGAATCCAGTAGAGTAGGATGCAAACGTCATTGGTGCGGGGGCCAGTAGAGATGCCGGAGTCCTCCTGCATTGATCAGGTCTTTTCATGGTTTTCTTTCCACGTTTCTGGGACGTTGGCAGCAAGTGCGCGTGCACACACACACACACACACACACACACACACACACATATATACACACACACACACACGTGCTAACATGTGGCACCAGCCGATGTCCCCCTCTCCCAAACAGGGCCACATCCAGCTATACTGGTGGTCACCCAGGTGACATTTGCATAGTGCCATCTGTCACCATCCCTCTCCAGTGAAGGAGAGCACCATTTAAAGATGCTGGATTCTCCTCCTCCTCCTGGCCAGCTCCCAACTCTCTGGGCTAATTTCCGAACCTGGGTTGCTGGCCTCATAATAGTTGTCTACACTGCTGTACCACTGGCCCGACCTAGCCATTTTAATGTTCTTGGTTCTGTCATGATTACTCAAAACTATGTCATTTGATACCTTCCCTCCTGGTGAATTATGTACCCACTGTGTGGGGAACGCATCCCCTACTGTTTGCATGAATTTCTGTCTTTGTAGACTGCCTACTGCAATATTTTGCCAGTTTACGTCTTACTGATTGAAGTATCCCATGAGACCATCTTTTTTAAAAATGAACTTGTCTTTACTGAGTTTTACAATATGGTTTTGACTAATTAGCTATGAATTCTATATGAAAAGTTTTCATCAGAGTTCTATGAACATACGAAATTTGCCAGCAGATAAAGGCCTAGAGGTCCGTTGAGTCTGCTTGAATGTGCAGCTAGCACCCCTTCTCTGATATGACAGTGCATGTGCTATGACATCATGGTGGTTGCCAGGACACCAGATTGTAATATCACAAACACAGAAATAGTGAAGTTAGTTGGGCACAGTCAGATGTTTTTGAAAGAGACTATGGAATATATTTTATGCTGACGTGAAGTTTTTTTTTTTTTAACTTTTTATTTTTCACTCCTTCTCTCTGCAGTGGTCCCCATTCACTTGCCAGGTGACCTCTGAGCCTAACCCATACCTTCTCTGCCTCTTGCATGTCTTTGCTAACCCTGGGAACTTTCCCCTCTGGAGTAGGGTTGGCGAGGAATTGCCCAGAGTCCCCCCAACCCCAAACAGCACAGTTCCAGGAAACAGAGGACAGTCAGCAGGCTGGGGCCCAGAAGTACACATAGCTTAATCCTGCACACCTACATTGATTTCCTTGCTCTCCAAACCCCTAGAGATGCTGAACATGAGGTCCTGGTGATGCCCACGCATGCTGGTGTGTAGCTGTGCCCATCAGAGCCAGTCAGTGACAGCCCTTCCTTCACACAGCAACAGCTCTGGCTTGCAGCGGAGACTGTAGCCCACCCCCAAGGAGGAGATCATCCACTGGGATGCTCAATTCTCCTCCCCAGCTGGCCCTCCGGCATCTTGGGCTTATTCCCAAACCAGGGCTGTCAGTGCCAAGAGTGGTAGCACCACCACTCCATCGATGAGCCATCCTAATGTGAAGTATTTTAGAGACTGATATTGGGAATGAAACCAAAAACCTAGAAAATCTTAATTTTGAATAAAACTGCTACAAAGGTAGAGATTTAAAACAATTTATTTTAGTAGATATCTGATTATTTTAGTACATACCTGATCTCTAAAGGCTGCTTGCAGTACAGTCTATGCCCTGCTACTCCTACTGCCAGTGGGTGTTGCTGAGTACAAAACGCAGCACAGCAAAACATCTCTAGTGCTGTGCCTTCCATGGTGATGTCCCAAGGCAGCTAGCAGAGGCTGGAGTGACAGGTCTTAATAAAATGTAATTAAAAATGCAATTAAGCTTAAAGAGAATGCCTTGTGCTTGCACTCTCTGGAATGAATATGTTTCAGGTCTATATCTAAATATCTCATGTGCTGATAGGGCACAGTGCCAGAGATAGCAAACTCCACTGGTTAGTAGCGTAGCAAGAACAAGCCGCATTGGTCTGCTCACGTTTGGGTCTCTAAGCTAATGACCAAATGGTCACCTCGATGAACGAGTTGGTGAGGAAGAAATTGGCAACTTGAGGGGGAGTGTTGCAGAATTGTGAGTCACGGAAAGAAAAGCTAAGGAGTCCGAGTAGCTTAGTGGTTGGAGCACTGAGCTGTGAACCTGGTGACCGAGGTTTGAACCCCACTACTGCCACTTACAGCCCTTAGTACATCACTTAACCTCAGGGCATGAAATTCGTCAAAAAAAGTACATGCCCACTGGGGCGTGTAAGCAGCAAAGGTACATACCAAAGAAACTTTTTACATGCCGCCCCTTTTTTCCACATCATTTCAATTTCGTCATTAATTTATTGAAATTGTCTGCCTTGTCAATAATAAATGCAACAATGAAAACTAACTTTATGTTTGTCTGATTTATTTCTTATTTGATTTTTTTTGCTCACAGTTGCACTTTATGGCTCCAAACAGCATTTTTAATTAGACTGTAGTTGGTCCAAGTAGCTTTTATTTATTTAGGTTTTAGATAGTGGCTTAACAGAGCAACTTGTTAAAAAAAAAAAAAAAAAAGCATTACGATTTTTAAGACGACACCCCGCTTGTATTTAGGTTTTAGACAGTCAGCATGAAGTAGCTTCTAAAAAAAAAAAAAAGCTTTAAGAGATGTTTTTAAACAGATCTCCCCTTTGTATCTAAGTTTTAGATAGCAGCAGAGTAGCTTGTAAAAAAAGCTTTTAAGTCAAGAGATTTTTTTAAATGGATTTCCCCCTTGTATTTAGTTTTTTTTTAGGTAGTTTTCCATACAGAATAGCTAGACTTTAACAGAGTCTTGTTTTATTGTGCTTGTATTTACTTGCAAGTCTTTATAAAGTAAGAGTTTATTTTTTTATGACTGGTTGTTAGCTACAGTTGATAAAAGTAACTGCACACGCAGCTTTTTGTAGAGACTTGATTGTCCTTAGAAATCTACTTGAACGTTCCCTTCCCAGCAATTTCTGGACTGTAAGCAACTGAAAACAAGACTGCTGCAGCCTAAAATGGACTTGGAATGGCCATGAGGGGCTCTCTCTACAGCTAGCCAGCTTTCAGTAGCATGGTCTGTCTGTTACAGAACTAGTTGGTTGGGTCGTTTGCTCTGTTTTTTCTTCCCCCCCTCCCCAAGGTTTGATCCTGCTTCTGGGAGAGTTATTTCCTCCCTTCTGCGAGAGACCTTCGTGGTCTCAAACGCCACCCCTCATCCTCCTCTCCCGCCTCATTCCCACACTCCCCTTGCATACACACAGCCTCTAAATAAGCACTAGCTCTTAAAAGAGCTTTTTTTTTTTAAATTTAGTGTCTGTTTTGAATTATAGTTGGGTCGCGATCAGTGATCCCGATTACATTAGTAAGCAACAAAGTTCTCTCTCTCTCTCTCTCTCTCTCTGTGAAAGGGCGGCATGACCTATCTGTTACGACAACTGGATAGAATACCGCACTTTGCAGGGTCTTTCTCACATCAAACTGATCGAAGGGGGCGGGTGAACTTGTAATACAGACACCAACTGGTGTCTGAGCATGTAACCCAGCAGTGACGGACAGACCCCATCCAACTTGTAGTTGGCTCTTAGCAGTGGCAATCAGAAACGGGAATCTTCAGCCTACTCTTCTTATCGGACAGTCAGCTGACACTGGGAATAGCACTTCTGTGCACCTCGTGATTGTGTCCCGGTGTCAGCTCCATGCGCCTGTGTTCTTCTCGGTGACCCCCCCAACGGAAAATGATGTCACATCTCCAGAAGTTTAAAAGAAAAGAACGAGAGGCACTGAGAAAAAACAAACAAGCAGCACTGAATGAAGGAAAAAAAAACACAGAACTCTGCAGCAATACCTTAGGTGCCCCACTGGGCAGGTACTAACCAGCAGTAGGTGTCCTGAGACAATAGTGCCTGCCCTGGGGCACCTAAGGTATATGAATTTCGCAACCTGCTTAACCTCCTTGTGATACAAAGGAGCATAGTAGGAACAGGCTGCCCCTTTCATTGCACTTTTGGGGCAATGAGAAGGGCCCTGGTCAGCTTGCCTTTCACCATAGCTGCCCTTAATTATGGAATAAACTTGCTTTGGCTAGTAGTCCATCCGCTAGTGTCCTCTCTGCAAAGCAGTCCCTCAAGCTTCTAACTACATCTTATTGTGCTTACCCCTGACCACTTACTGTGAATTTTTTTTCAAAACTGAATTCATTTGTAGAACTGTAGTCTCTTCCAGTGCTGGACAGTCATAAGGCAATTCTATGGGGTGGGGGTAGGAAGAAATAGACTGCTGGTTAACTAGGATCTGCAGCTTATCCATCAGGTAGGGAAATGGGCAGACTGGGTGGGCCAAGCGGTCCTTATCTGCCATCAAATTCTATGTTTCTATGATTCTGTGTCTCTTATTGTATATATTGTAAATCTCTGCACAGCATGTATATTACTGTTATATTTTCTGCTTTGACAGTGATGTTTCCCACCTTTCCCTACCCTGCCCTTCCCCTAGGGTGCACCTGTAAACCAGACTCTTACTGTAGCTCTGTATGTCTACCTGCTGAAACAATTTCAATAAGTGACTACATAAATACATAGAGGGTTTAGGATAGATAAGGATTTTTATTCACCTTGTCTGTTTTGTTATTCTCCTTTGCTTAGCTTGTTCTCCCCCTCCACTGACACCCTATAATCCCACTCTGCTCATCCCTAACTACCGCTTTAAGTATATTGTATTTACTTATTTATTTGGTAACCAGGTGGATACGCTGATCCCAGGGACCGTTTTCGGGCACGACCCAGACCATCAAGATGGCACACAGCAGCATGGATCCACAACTTTACAATGAGCAGAAACAAAATATGCAATAATGTGGCGAGTTATTCAGTGTGCTGCAAGGTTGCACAGATACAGAGCACCCAAAATTGCAATACAAAAATAAAAATATACAAAACAAGACATGTCAATAAAGAGTGTAGCAAGTTCCAGAGGTACAAAGCATAAATAAAATTACCGGAGTAACAAACCCAGGAATAAAATCATGTCATTAAAATAATACAAGCAAGGCTGACTGGGAGCATCCACGTCGTCTACCAACCATGCGGTCTGAGAGGCAAAGAAATGTTGTGGAACATCTAGAAATTAAGACATATCCACAGCTCAGTTTCATCTGGAGCACTTACAGGCAAAGGCGGCTAGGAAGGCGCTTGGAAAGCATGCTTTGAAGAGAGGTTGTGTCTAGATAGTGGAAGGGGAGGCTGGCAAAGCATTCCAAACCCCAGGGGTGGCTATGGAGAAAGCCCTTTCTCCCATACAGGTGGTAACCTGGAGATGGTCAAGGAGAAGATGTGAGGAGAACCTGAGGTTACTAGTGCTAGTTTTAAATACAGATAGTGGGGAGTTGTCTCTTTTTCTGAGAGACTTATCGACAAGGCAGCTCAGGAAGTAGTCCTGGGAGGTCTGTGGGGTGATCCAGCCCACCTTCTGACAGAGGGAGCAGTGATGGGCGTTGTACGGAGTCAACAAGGCAAATCTACAGATGTTGTTGTAGGTAGCATTGAGCCGAGAGAGGCTGCGACTAGAGGTTTGGGAGAAAATAGGTGAGCAATAATCCAGGAGGGGAAAAGCATGCCCTTGACTATGGCCAACCCCACTTCAGGGGTCATGATAATTTTTAATCTAAAACAGACTCCTAGTTTCTGATTAATCCACTTCACTGTTACCCCTATGCACTCCAATGAGGTTAGGGGGAGGGGTCCAATGTTACCCTAAAGTATTTAATTGCTGTTTCCTGCTCAACGGAGGTCCTATCCTATGTTTAAATATTCAGGGGATTGGAAGTGTTCGAGCCTATCAGCCAGTTAGTGAGCTTGGTCTGAACTCAAAGAGTATTGGCTTCATTTTTGAGGGGATCACATTCACAAGTAGTCTGTTTGAAGCAACCCACCTCTGGGCTGCATTGGACTCCATGGAGAGGGAAGGGGATAGCTCTATCAGATTTCTGACACTATGATAGATAATCAGGTTATCTGCATACATGAGAATGTGACAGCCTGTGCTTTCCCCGTGGAGATGGTTTACAAAGAGGGAGAACAGAACTGGTCCATGCATGGACCCCTGTGGGACCACAGTATTGATCCTCAGAGAGTTGGAGATGCCCTCCACTGTGCAGACCACTTGGGATCTCCCCAAGAGGTAGTTTACAAATGAGGCTGTGGTTGCAGTTGAGAAGCCAAAGTACTGCAACTTGCCTAGAAGGATGCTGTGATCGATAAGACCAAAGGGCTTTGAAAAGTCAACAATAATGGTGTCTGTTAGTTTATCATCATCCATACTATTAAAGATGTGGTTGGTTAAACAAGCCACGGTGGTGGTGGTGGTGGTGGTGGTGGTGTGATGGCCTTTTCTAAAACCATGCTGGTGGGGCAAAAGCAGGTTATGCTTAGACATGTGTTCAGAAATTTGCTCAAACACAATTTTCTCCAGTACCTTGCTTATGTGAGAGAGGATGGACACTGCATAGTAGTAGTCCAGTAAGTTAAGGTCCCCTGATTTGAATATGGTGATAACTCTGGCCTGTTTCCATAGTCATGGGATGGTTGCAGAGGACAGTGACAGATTAAAACAGGTGGTCAGGGGGTTGGTAATAAGGTAAGGAACCTTGGACAGAGACCATCACTACCAGTGCTACCGTAATTGGGGAGGATCAAGAGGAGCCATCAGACCTCTTTGGTAGCCTCCTAAAAGGAAGAGGGTCTCAGACTATCCAAATTTAGGTTATTTTGAGACTGAACAGTTCTCATAGACAGGAGATTATCCAGCTACTCTGCCAGGTTAGTGAATTTGTCATTTAGGGTCTCTGCACCTGGTGGGGGTCAGTTAGAGTCCCTGCTGTTGTGTACATTTTGATCAGACTTTGTTTGGGCCCTGGTTTGACTAGGGAATTCACCAAGGCCCAAAACTTATTTAGGTCATACAGGTTGTTGACTTGGAAGTTTTTTAGGTAGGCCACCTTGAGGGATTTTATTTCCTGTTTACATAAGTTGCAGAGCTTCCTGTAGTTTTTCCAAGCCATAGGGGACAGGAAAGATTTGTGAGCCTCCCACAGGGTGTCCTTGTGCTTCCGTTTAACAAGCAGATCTTTTGATAACCACCTTGAGTTCCCACCTCTAACTTTCCGGATGGTGATGGCAAAATTATGCACCTTGGACAAAGTAACCCTGGGGTGAGCTACAGGCTGGGGGGAGTTGCTGACTATCACTAAGGAAGAATGGGACCGTGGGGATATTATTTCTGATGATCTGAAAGTGTCAAAGCAGTGTGCCAAGGCTGCAGGGAGGGCCATCAGCATGCTGGGGTGCATAGGCAGGGGTATCACTAGCAGAAGGTGGGAGGTAGTGATGCCTTTGTATAAAACACTGGTCAAGCCTCACCTGGAGTACTGTGTGCAGTTCTGGAGGCTGCACCTTTGGAAGGACATTGACTGGGTGGAGATGGTCCAGAGAAGGGCGACTAAGATGATACAGGGCTTGCACCATGAAACTTATGAGGAGAGATTGAAGGACCTCAATATGTACTTGCTGGAGGAGAGAAGGGAGAGGGGGATATGATAGAAACATTCAAGTACCTAAAGGGCATAAACAAGGTGCAGGGAGGAGACACTTTCCAATTCAGGAGTACAAGAACGAGTGGTCATGATATGAAATTGGAAGGTGGCAGGTTGAGAGGGAATGTGAGGAAGTTTTTCTTCACGGAGAGGGTGGTGGACGCATGAAATGGTCTGCCACTGGAGGTGGTGAGAGCAAACACAGTGGAGGGATTTAAACATGCCTGGGACAGGCATAGGGAGTCTTGGAAGTAGGACAGAGGGCGGGGAAGCCACTAACCAGATAGGGTCAAGTATAGGGCTAATGGGCAGACTAGATGGACCTTGCGGTCCTTGTCTGCTGACAATTTCTATGTTTCTGTGATGGGGAAGCGCTTGTTCTGGATGGAGGAGAGCACAGCTATGAGAAACCCCAGGACAGACGAGTTCATATAAGGTAGGGTGTGTAGGGCAGACCACTCCACAGCCTAACATCTGAGCATAGTTGTGCTAAGTCATAGTTTGAGAAGTCTCTGAAGCAGAGAATTTGGGGGGACCTTACAGGACCAGATGCAGAAAATCAGAGCGTCATTACTGATATAATTCAATAGAACACCTGCTTGTAGGATTCTGTCCTCTTGGTTCAACAGTTTGCTGGAAACAAGTGTGGTACCAAATGACTGGAGAAGGGTGAATGTAGTCCCTCTCCACAAAAGTGGGAGCAGGGAGGAGACTGGCAATTACAGGCCAGTTAGCCTCACCTCAGTTGGGAGGAACTAATGGAATCACTGCTAAAAGAAAGGTTTGTGATATATCTCGAATCCAATGGAGCACAGGATCCGAGGCAGCATGGATTCACAGCGGGAAGATCTTGTCAAGCAAATCTGATCGATTTCTTTGACTGGGTGACTAGGGAGGTGGATCATGGAGGGGCGGTGGATATGGCCTACCTGGATTTCAGCAAGGCCTTTGACACTGTCCCAGACAGGAGGCTAGTAAACAAGCTGGGCAGCTTTGAAGTGGGTCCCAGGGTGGTAAACTGGGTCAGAAATTGGATGAGCGATAGGACACAGAGGGTGGTGGTGAATGGAGTTTAATCCAAAGACAGAGGGGTGACCAGTGGGGTCCCACAAGGATCAGTGCTTGGACCAGTCCTCTTTAATGTCTTGATAAACAATACTGCAGAGGGGCTAGAAGGGAGGTGTGTCTCTTTTGCAGATGACACAAAGATCTGCAACAGGGTTGACACTCCAAGAGGGGTAGAGAAAATGAGAAGAAACCTAAGCAAGCTCAAGGAGTGGTAAGGGGTGTGGCAGCTAAGATTCAATGCAAAGAAGTGCTAGATCATGCACTTGGGGTGCATAAATGCAGGGGAGGAGTACATGATGGTGGGGGGAGGCACCGATGGCTACCAAACAGGAAAGGGACCTGGGAATAATCATATCTGATGATCTAAAGGTTACCAAACTATGTGAGAAGGCTGTGAGGAGAGCCAGTGGAATGTTGGGGTGCATAGGGAGCGGTATCTCCAGCAGAAGGAAGGAGGAGTGATGCCAATGTATAGAACATTGGTGAGATCTCATCTAGAGTACTGTGTCCAGTTCTGGAGGCCGCATCTCAGGAAGGACACAGACAGAGACAGAGTAGAAGCGGTTCGGAGAAGGGTGACAAGAATGGTGCAGGGTCTGCACCAAAAGTCATATGAGGGGAGACTGGAGAATCTCAATATATATTCCCTGGAGGGGGGGGATATGATTGAGACTTTCAAATACCTCAAGGGTGTAAATAAGGTTCAAGAGGGTAGCATCTTTAAAAAAAAAAGATGTTCAAAACAAGGGGCCATGATATGAAAATAGAGGGGGGTAGACTTAGGGGTGACATGAGAAAGTATTTTTTCATGGAAAGGGTGGTGTATCCATGGAACATCCTCTTGGCAGAGGTTGTAGGGGCACAACACATGGGACAGACATAAAGGAACCCTAGCAATAGGAAAGAGAGGGTAGGCCGCAGATCATTTAGGATCTGCAGGATATGAAACAGATAGGGAAAATGGGCAGACTAGGTGGGCCAAGTGGTCCTTATCTGCTGTCAAATTCTATGTTTCTATGGTTAGTAAATATCCAATACAGGAGGGAGTAGTTGGAGGACATAGGGTTGAGATGGGTTGGAGTAGAAATGAGTTGAGTGAGGTTAAGCTGCTTCAGCAGTTCAGCCCACTCAGAATGGGAGCCTTCCAACCGGTTTATGTTGAAGTAACCAACTAGTATAAGGTCCCTCAAGGGGGAATGGTGACCAGTGTTTAGAGCGTACTGTGTGAGGCCATTTAGACTTCCTTTGGAAGGGGGCTGTAGGCACAGCCTATATAGAATTTCTTGGCAGAACCTAGAATAAGCTCTGTAACAAGTCATTCACAGAGTCATCCATGCAGCTGCTCAGAATTAGGGAGGCACTTAGGGATTCCCTTTAATAAAGGAGGACTCCACCTCCCTTTTTGTTGCCCTGTCTGTCCTGTCTGACCACATGAAAGGCCCTAATGTGGCTGCTGGCATCAGGGCTGGAGTGCTTTAGCCATGTTTAAATGACTCCTATTATGTCGGCCGTGTTTAAGTGATTCCTATTACGGGTAGACTGGATGGGCCTAGCGGTCCTTATCTGCTGACAATTTCTATGTTTCGACAGTTTCTATGTCTGGGTTGCATGGGGCTATCCAGGCTTCTAACTAGGGGATCTTGGACATCAGATTACATAAACTGAGTTGCACTATTTTAAGCCAATGATGGTTAGTCCAAAGAAGGTCTGTGTGATGTAGTGTGGAGGTGAATGAACCTGGGTTGCTGTCAATGTCCCCACCCAAAAGTATTAGCAGAAGAGAGACCAAGGGGTTAGAGACTCTTCATATGGGTGAAAGCCACCCATGAAGACTCCTAAAGTAGATATAAACACCTATGAGATAGCTTTGTCTCTTATCCAGTAGTACAAGATGAGGCACAAGATGAGACCGGGAGTCATGACTGGAGGAGCAGGGCTGAGCCATAGTGAGACTATATTGGACATTTATTTATTTATTTTTGTTGACTGGGTAAGTGCACTAGACAAATTCTGCCTATTTTCAGGCACAACCCGGGGGAGAGGGATACAGATGAATGAAAACTGACCTTGAACCAGATTAAGCTGTTGGTGGTATTTTTAGTGAATGGGGAGACATTTTGGCCAGGGCACCGGGGAACTTCCCCTACTCACCAGTGGGGGAACCTCTGTCCAAGATGGTGACCATGTCCTTGGCTGTTGTGGAGGAAGCTATGGAGGTGGGTGACATGGCTGCGGCTCCCACCTCTGATATGCTGGAGGCCTCGAGCGAAATCCAGACTATTACTGAGAATACTACTGAAAATATTGATTTGGTCCTGCATCAGCAGGAAGCTGTGCTTGAACCCATGAAGACACCTTGTGCTATGGAGTCTGTGCCTATTCAGTCTGTTGCCAGAGTCGAGGAGGATTTTCCCTCCTCTGATCCTGATACTGCGTTCCTAGTGGAAAAAGAGACCCAGGAGCATTTGGCTCTTGCTGAACGTCATTTTGCGATTACCAAAATTAAGCTACAATGTGAATTACAACGGATTCATGCCGAAAGTCCTATTTCTAGTTCTAGTCCTCCTACTGCAGCGCCTGGTTGTGATCAGAGACGGGATGTGGAGCAGACCTCGTCTACTACTGAAATCTATAGTCGGGAGCAGCCTGTTCTGTCAACTACTGCTTCGATGCCGACTGCTGTAAGTACTTCTATTGATTTCGCTGGTGATTTGCCATCTTTATTTCCACATGATCCCCCTGTTGCAGACCCGCTAGTTGTGCCTACCTGGACTGTGGAGTCTGCTTTACAGGGGGGCGCTGGCTGGGTGCAGGAGCCCGTTGCTGGGCGATGGATCTTTGGCCCTTCTCCCATTCAGTCTCCCCGGCCCGAGGACTTTCCTGAGCTGCAACAGATGCCTAGCAAAGCAGCGGCTCATTCTGACCCCTTGTGTTTACCAAAGGAACTGGAGCTTACACAGAACCCTGTTCTTGGATTACCGGCGGGTTCTTCCCCGAAGGCATCTTCACCTGCTACGTCCCTGGGACCTTCGGCCCGTGGAACTCTGTTGCGTCCCCGAAACAGGATGGGCACCGTCGTTCTTTTTCTTCCTTGTTTAAGTTCCCAGTTTTAGCTGCCAAATGACACAACGCTGTGCGTCTTTCATATGTGGGTGGTTTGTCTGAGCCTCCAGACCATGTGTATGTGGCACGCAAACTTCTCAAGGACTCTTTAAAATTCTTTTCCCATGAGATATATGCTCTGACTCACATTTTGGGTGAATCCACTTTTGACATTAGCTTTCAAATATCTCGGGGACTTTAACATTTTTGGTCTAAGTATCATGTTTTGAAAGCTACTGCTTTATGGACCCCGTTTCTGGCTATTCCTTTAACCAAACCTACCTATAAAAACATAACCATTTTGTTTTGGAATGAGGGCATTGACATGTCTGATGTTCTTTACTGGCTGAAACAACGCTGTACTGTTCTAGGGCAACCTGAGGCTATCTTAGACTCTGAGAATATTTGGACTGGGGGGTGGAAGGTTAAGGTTTTGCTAAATTCTTCTGAATCTGGCTCTGTACAGGACCTCCTTGTGAATGAGCTTGCTCAATGGAGTTTTCCTGCAATAAACTTGAACTTGTACACTTACCTAACTCTTTTTTTCATTGGTTGAGACAGAGGGATCCTGTTTAATCCAGGCCAGCTGAAGGCCTGCTACCGGTGTGGTGACCCCTCTCATCTTAGTAGTGTGCGCGATAAAGTTAAGTGTAATATCTGTGGGGAGCTGGGTCATGTGGAGGCTCACTGTTTGAATGAATGCAGATGCAACCTCTGTGATGAGGTGGGGCACACTTCAGGACTGTCAGTGGGCCACCCATAATCAGGAGTTTCATTATGGTGGGGCAGATCAGTGCTTTATTATTACTCAGGCGCAGAAGGCTCATTTGCGTACTAGATCTGTTATACCACCTCCTGTGGTCCCTCAGCCCACGCTTCAAGTACCTGCTCCTGATACTGTGACAGATGTAGTGCCTCCGGTGGTTCCTCTTTCTGAGGTCCCTCCTGCCTCGGCTCTGCCTACCCCTGAACCTGATAGGTCCCTTCTGCCTGTCCCAGATGCCTCTCCAGGTCCTAGTAACATGCCGCCCCCCAAGGGACCTGCCTTTATTGTTCATCGGAGATCGACGAGGAGTAACCCTCAGGCGATGCCCCCCCCCAAGGCCTTGGAACCCTCCCCTGTACCACTGTCTAATACGTACAAGATCTTACAACCTATCTCTGATGATGCGGGGGGGGTCTGACTCTTCCTCCATTGCTTCTTCTCACCCGACGGTACCACTGATTCTGAATTGCGGATTGGTACTGGTCTCTCTCAGAAGCAGAAGGCCTAGGTGGAACTTAAGGGTAAAAAGTAGCTGGGAAAAAGAAATATTGATGTGTTTTTCACTCTTTTTTTTCTTTCGAATGTCTCATTTTGCCTGTCACACTATTAATGTAAATATTGTAATGCACATGACAAAAAGAATTGTTTTTTTCTTTTTTGCGGCTTCTGCCATTAGGGATTTTTTTATTACAAGATACCAGGTTTCACACAACTCATGAGATCCGCGTGGCACAGAAGAACTGGTTATTAGGCCCCTCCTTTTGATCTATTGGCCAAGACCTATGTTACGGACTGGGAACTTTGATAAATGTTCCTGGGTTTCATTTGCTTAAATTGCATGATGTAGCCCCAGGTAGAGCGCTTATTTTGGATTTTGTACTTAGGTCCTGTTCTTATAGGGTGATTAACATTTATGCAGCTCAGATGAAGGCATCTCGTATTGACTTGTTTTCCTTAGTTCGCCCTTACTTGCACTCTTCCCTCCAAGTTATATTTTCCGGAGATTTTAATTGTGGTATGAGCCTTCGTGATAAAAGTACTTTTGCTACCACTAAGAAATTGTTCTGCGATTCTCATGAGTTGGTGAACATGGTTCAGACTGCTCGTCTCAGTGATGCCTATTTGTCTTTTGCCAAACAGCATACTCCTACGTTCCAAAAAGGTAGATTGGCCACCCGGATTGACTTTGTTTTTTTATTACGCACCTTACCTGTTTTTTCTGCCGCTGTACAACCTGTGGCATTTTCAGACCATAAATTGTTTTCTGTTGGGGTTGGGCCAATTGGGCCTTTATGTAAAGGGACAGGACTTTGGAAATTGAATACTTTCTTATTACATGTCCCGATGTTTATGCAGTCTTTGCTATCCTTTACTCAGGCTCGGAAATCTGTCTTTATTTGTTATGAGGACCCTATTCAGTGGTGGACAGATATAAAAAATGATTTGGGTATTTTTCTAAAAAAATATAGCCATCAGAAATGCAGAAAGAATTACCTAGACTATTTACAGAAGAGGGTACACTTGCAGCCACTGTTGACAATAGCACACGCGACAGGGCAAGACCTTTCTCAACAGTTGCACTTTGTACAGGCTGACATGTTGAGTTATCAATCTTGACAATCCCGTCAACTTTATCATCAGCATAAATTTGGCATACAGGGAAAACGTAATGTTGTTTGCCCTTTTGAATCTAATTCACGCTTAATTGCACAGAAACATATGTCCTGCCTAGCAAACTCTGCAGGTGCTTTCTGTACCTCCCAGTCCGATATATGCAGGATTGTGACAGATTATACGTCAGCCCTTTTTTCTCCTCTCCCTGCTGCAGCTGGTGATCCTGCTTCCCTTTATGATGACTTGGATATCCCAGTCCCTTCACAGACAAGCCTGGATAAGGCATGTTCTCCTATTTCTGAACAGGAACTCAAATTGGCTATCAGTTCTTTACCTTTGAATAGAACCCTGGGTCCGGATGGTCTTCCAGCTGCCTTATACAGAGTGTTGGGAGACCACTTGGTTCCTGAACTTACGTCTGTTTTTAATTCTCTTCTTGGCTACTGAATTAATTCTCTTGGATTTTACAAAAGGTACCCTGATCTACATATATAAACAAAAAGGAGATGCTCATTTTCTTAAGAATTGGTGCCCTTTATGTATGTTAAATACTGATTTTAAGTTGTTAATGAAAATAATAGTGAAACGTTTGTTGTTGATTGCAGAGTTGGTTATTCATCCAGCACAATCTTGTTCAGTGCCTAATAGAGGAGTATCAGACCATTTAATACTACTTCGAGAATTGTTCTCTCATGGTTATGCCAATGTGATTTCGGGGTTTGTTGTTTCAGTGGATAAGCAAGCGGCTTTTGATTCTGTTAGTCACGATTTTCTGTGGGAGGCACTTCGATTTTTACGCATACCTGTTGTAATAATCCAGTGGATTCGTGCTTTTTATAGGATGGCTACTGTCATATCGGTAGTAAATGGTTGGGTGGGTCCGATGATACCGATTAAGAGAGGGGTCCGTCAGGGCTGTCCACTGAGCCCTCTTTTGTATATCTTTTTCCTTGATGTTTTACTACGCCTTTTAAATGTTCATCCTCAGATTCAAGCTATTTCTTGTCCAGCACTGATGTCACCTTACCAGGCTATTGTATATGCTGACGATGTATGTTTTTTAGTGCTGGACGAGCTTTCTGTTATTGTCTGTCTTGAGGTGTGTACACAATTTGGGGACTTTTCGGGAGCAGTTTTAAATTTTGATAAAAGTTTGGGTGTCAGGTTGGGTTTATCTTCGGTTCCTTTAGGCCCCTTGGTCCTTTGCACTTCATTACGGGTCCCATTCGTATTTTGGGTATTTTGTTTGGAGTTCCTGATTCTGATGTTTTAAACTGGGAAGCTAAATTATTACAAGGTAAGACTAAAGTGGCCCATTGGAACAGAGGGAAGGTTGGGAAAAAGATTAAATCTTATCTGATCCCGACTTTCCTTTATTTGAGTTATGTTTTTCCTATTCCTAAAATATTGGAAATGACTGTTTTTGGCATGTTCTTTCAGGCCTTTTGGGGAGCAGGTTAAACCCCATTAAAAGGAATGTAACTTATCTGCCCATCACTGATGGTGGTGTACAAATGGTTAATCCTCTGTTGTTTTTTACAAGCATTTTTTTTTACTGCGGACTTAAGACTGTTATTAAAGGAATAATGCCCTCCAGGGTGGGTGTTATGCTGGGATAACATCCACCTCGGGGTTGGGTCCGGGGCCACCGCCAAGGGCATCCAACACCCGAGAAGGGATGTTATCCCAGCATAACACCCACCCTGGAGAGCATTATTCCTATTATACAATGACTTGTTGTTATATATAAAATAAAAAAATAATTTTAAAGAATGTTTTTATTAGTGTGGAAAAATATTTTTGTTTCTTAAGAGGAGATGGAAAAAAGGGCTCTGCCATAGCTGCCATAAGCTCATCTGCCATAATGGTGACAGTAGAGCTGTGACCAGCAGGGATGTTATGCCAGGATAACAACTTTGCTGTGATGGCCAACTGACCAATCAGAAGTCAGGATTCTTTCTTGCCATTGTGTAATGATTAATACTCAGAAGGGCTGGGAACCATGGTTCTATGACTCTTGTCATGTTTGGTTCCAACAGTGGGAAAGCAGTTCTTTGACGGTGCTTCAGCTTTCTGCTGGTATACCTATTTATATCAAACACATGTTTTTACGTCTGAAGCAATGGAAGGTGACTACACAGACAGTGTTAAATTCTTCCCATAAAATCTTATACAAAAGTCTGCTTTCGACCATCTGTGTTGTCCAGCTGCCTTTTGATAGATGTCCTAGTCAGCATCTTTCTTCCCTTTTATCTCTTTTAAGATGTAAGAGAGTGCCAGCACACATGTGGGATTTCCACTGGTTGTCGTGTCACGAGCGTATCAATGTTAAGGCAAATCAGAAACATAAACAGTCACAGAAACGTTTCTGTCCTCGACCTTTATGTATTACTGAGCATGAAACTATTTCCCACTTGTTTTTTGAATGTTCTTTTATTAAAGATCGGTGGTCTTTTTTAGCTCAAGCTTGTGCTATTCCATTGTTTCAGACAGTGACTTATTCTAACATTATGTTTGGTGCTTTCCCCCAGTGGACTGCTTGACATAAGGATACCCTGAACCTTGTTTTTGTAGTTAGAAAATAGAACATTTGGATGGCACGATGTCTGTTTACCTTGCAACAAAAAGACTGTTCCTTTTTGGAGCTTGAACCTAAGATTGCACAGGACTTACGTTACATTTATGATTTGAATGTATTTCTTTGAGTAGGACGATGCTTATGGAGCTTTGGGTGGCTCTCCCCTGGATTACGAATTCTGATGCTGCAGTTACTTGACTTGCACAGTGCTGTTTTACTGTATATTTTTTCTTTTTTTTAGTTCCCTTTGTCAGGTTTGCTTTGTATTGTTGCTGAACGATTTTGTGTTTCAATAAAACTTTCCCCTACTCTTTTCGATAAGTGCCGTGGGATCTTTAACATCCACCTGAACTACCACCAGAACAGGCAGATGAGACCTCGGTTTAACGTCTCATCCAAAAGATGGCACCTCAGGAGTACAGCACCCCCCTCATGCTGCACTGCAGTGTCAGTATTGGGATATTAACCCAAGGGCCTGGTGTGGGGATAGAACCCATAGCCTTCTGATCTCCCAGCCTCAGAGGCAAGTGTGCTATCTGCTGAGCCACTGACACTAAATGCAGTAGTGCAGCCTGATCAAGAGACAGAACACGGGCACATGATTCCAATAGCATTATCAACCCTATTAGGAGGGAGTCCATCAGAGTTGTGAAAGCTAGTGAGTTCATTGTGAGGGAGAGGTGGGTAATAGGTATTTCTAGAGGCAGGGGAAGCACTAGCAGGTACCATGGACCTGGTATGCTAACCAGCTGGGGATCAGTTTAAAGGAGACCACACATTTCTTGTGCCTCCATAGGAATCTGGGCCTAAGCTTTTTACAAAACAAAAAACACTTGTATAAAAAGTTATAATGCTGGGACCAGAATGAGCAGGACCACCCTGATTGGAAACACTGAAAACCTATAATAAATTTCTGACAAGAGTCATGGGTCTCTGGACCACTTAAATAAGGATGCTAGCAGGAGCCAGGGATATAAAAACCACCAAATGGGGACAAGGTGAGGGGACACAATATCCGCAGGGAAGTACCAGAACTATTTGGGTAGGAACCTATAGTAGACACTATATCCTTTGGGATACCAGGGCCATACAGATAAGAATTTGTTAGGGTCCTTGACGAAGAAACACAGATATCCTCTGGGCTATCAGGACCACCCAGATAGGAGTTATTGGGACCCTTAGTAAAAAAGGCAGTGCTCTTGACAAACAATGGCTATCTTACTGAGCACAATAAAGCAAACAATAACACCCTTAGCACCTACTCTGAGATAACAGCATTAGGAGATATACATATCATTGACAGAACAGAGCAACCCAACAACTGAATACAATTATCTCACCCTTAGGTCAGTAGCTTCAAGCACTTATGCAGAATGTAGCAGTAGTAATTGATGGACTGTGGTTTTGAAATATTATACCCGGCCCCAAATTTACAAAGGCAAAGAAGGAAGACATTATTGATTATATTGCCCACAGCAGTACTCACAGATTCCAGTTTAGGTAGTTGCTCGTTCCACGAGTGGCTACTGTGATTAGCTAAGCACACTCCACCCAAATAGGGTGTAAGGTAAGTTGTAATAAAAGGCTGGACCAAAGTTATCAACCCAGTCAAGAACCAAACAGCAGAACACCTGGTTAGAGTTAAGTAGTAGTTCTAACTAGAGACTGCAAAGACGAGACATAGTTGAGCAATGAGAGTACTAGCACAGCGATGGCTTCCTAAGGTGCAACAGGGTTAAGATGAGCAACAGCTATTGAGCCCGACAGGGGTGTCTCTTGGGCAACAGAAGTGACAGATATCTCCTTCTGGATGGGTACCTGTGGGATGTCCAGTAAATCCGAAAGCTGCTCAATTAGTAGCGGTGTCTCTTCCCGTGGTGCATCCTGTGGTGCATGAGGGTGATCCTAAGAGGATTGTTTTGTTTGCAGTGCAGATGCAGGACTCTGCCCATCCTGTTCAAATGTCTGGCCTGCAGGCAGTGGCACTACAGCAGCCCTGCCTGGATGTCCAAGCGTGGAAGCGGCCGCTGTAGAAGGTAGATGGGAGGTGGGTCTGATCACCACACTTGATTTTTAGGCTGACTGCACCAAATCTGCTTGGTTGAATGTAGAAGGTCTGTTTGTAGAAGCCCAAAGGCACTCCCAGAGTATGTGACCTTGTTCTTCGCAAAGGTTACACACATTCCAATTCTGGCAGGCCAGGCTGATATGTCCAAAATCTCTGCATAGACCACAATGCATCTTATCACAGATGTTGGATAAATGGGCTTGATCTCCACACTTGTCATGCTTTAGGCTTGTCAGTGTAGAAACAAACACCTCTTTCTTGGCCTAGAAAAAAACTGTTTGGAAGATGACAAATCCCGTGAGGTCCAAGACGTAAATGGACCCTAAATTTCCACCCACCAGTCCAATAACATTCAGAATCAATTATAGTTTATGGGAGCCCCAAAGTGTCACATCTGCGGCTTAACCAGTAATGGATATCCCCTACATTAACACTTTCATTCTGAAACATGACCGTCACCAATTTTATTAGAGGTTTCATAAGGGGTAGGACAACAAATGGAATCCACATAGGAGCGAGTTTCTCTTTTTCACACAAAATCCGAAAGCGTTCAAACCCTGAGGGAGTGTTGAAACTAATACTAAAATTATCCTCCCCCAAAATATGAATCAGGGCAAAAACCTCTGAGGGAAGAAACCCCAGTGAATCTTTCAATAGAATCTTTCCAACAAAGACTCTGTTGGGCCTCTCAGACATCCCACCCTTATAGCGCAAACATACTGCATTCTTCCTAGGGAGGGATTCAGGTTTTTGTTTGAAAAAATCAGCAAATCTCGGGCCACCTTTGGGGGGGGCATCTGCCTGCTGGTGTTCTATATCTGAAAAAGACACATGAGAGCATTGAGGCCAAGAGATCTCTGAACCCATTGATTAATGCTGATTCCCCACAGTCATGGGGGGCTCCTCAATTTTGGGTCCAATGGACTGGACAACAACTGGCTGTACACCCCTATTGGGTGTTGTTGGGATAGAGTGTGTAGCTATCCCCGGCTGTGGCCAAACAACTAGGAGTGAAATCGTTTCAGACACACAAATCTGTCCCCCCCCTTCCCCACTTGTTTGAAGCGGGGAGTCTATCAAGGAAGCAACAATCACTGACCTGGAGCAAACAAGTGGAGAAACCTCTGATGTCCTGTTCTGGACAGATGCAATAACCTTTGATTGCTCACTGGTGGTAGACAAAAACAGGTACGAGCTTTGGTGGTGCAAGAACCTGGTGTGGGGTCTGCACAGGTTGAGACAGTAAAGCACACTGGAGCTCCAGGGCACCAGAATGCAAAGTTTGAATTGTTGACCAGTCTGGGTTAGGAATCCATTTCCCCTCCTTCGTCTGCATCCAACCAGTGTCAGACAGGGCTCTCTCAGGTGACCATTAGTGCAGGAAATCCAGACTTGTTTGGGAAATGACCTGAAAAGCGTCTTTCATTCTGCTACATGCCATCGGTGGGTGTCTTTGATCTCCCACCGACAGTTTGTCAATTACAGTCTGACTGATGACATGCACAGTTGTAATCTGGTCAGGGACAACCAGTATACCGGGGGAGTCAATCACCAGTGAAGCACCACTCGTAACTGTTAAGACATTACCCTGTCCCTCAGATTCTGACCCCTTGCTTGCCAGGGTTTGCTAAAACATGACTGGCTATGCAGTACTACCAGGCAACACAGACTCAAGCTGCGGAGTATCAGGTACCGAATATCTATCACAGTCTGTGTTGGTTTGGAAACTTTCAAATGTGGTGGCTCACTCTGAAGCAACAGACTCACACACAATGCCTTCACCCGGAACATCGTCATTCTCCTGGATTGTTGCAGCAGAAACTGGGAGGGAGAACAGCTCCCCAGTCTGCTGTCACATCTCCTCCTCCTCCTCCTCCCCATTCATTGGGGAATCAGCCATCTTGGAAACAGGAGCCGACGGTGCCTCCTCCAAGAGTAGGGGGAATTTCCCCCATGTCATGGTCCGATTTCCCCCATTCACTAAAAATACCAGCAACAGCTTAATCTGGTTCAATTTCAGTTGGTGTCCATCGCCCCCTCCCAACTGGCATGAGGCTGAAAATAGGCAGAATTGCCTAGCCTCCGATCTCAGTCAACAACAACAACAACAACAACAAAATAATAAACATTTCTGTTGGCAGTTTTTGTGGAGGGGTGTATAAAAGTGATGCAAGAGCGACCCTTTATTTCACACATTTGTTTTTCACTGACCAGCCAGTGCAGCATGTACTCTCGGGCCTCCTCAGGACCATTAAATGGGTTCCATCTAAGAAATTTGCTAGCGTGAGCTGCCAGGTAACAAACCCCAAAGTGGGTAGTCGCAGTCCACCTAAGCATGTAGAAGCAGTCAACATATAGCAGGCCCTTCTGGCCCCTTTACCTTTCCACATGAATCTAGCAATGCAAGAGTGTCATTTGGAGAGCCATGTCATAGGAAGGAACAAACTGAGCAGATTAAGTAGCCTAGGCAGGATGTTCATTTTATGGTGATGTTTACGCGCCCCCTATAAAGTTAGAAGAAAAGGGTCCCACCTTTCTGAGTCTTGTTTAATGATTAGGATGAGGGCATCTAAATTCAGCTTCTAAAAGGATGCCAGATTACTAGATCATTCTGTTTCTAGGTAGTGTAGCTGCTTAGGTGACCATGTTAGGCCCAGGTCAGTTATTTCTTGTTTGGCAAGTGATGCATTTGATGGCATTACCTGCGCCTTGCTAAGGTTTAATTTGTAGTCGGACAGCATGCACCCTTATGACCTCCAAGGCTACAGAGATAGACTGACTTGGGTTGTGTACATGCAGGAGGATATCGTCTGTGTAAACAGCTGTAGGATAGGATACCTGCCCCAGTGAAATACGCTGTATTGCCAGGTCATTTTAACGGAAAGCTGCTCTTATCTACAACCCCCCACCCTCCAAAGCTTTCCCCCGATTAGGCTTTTTAGCTAGAATAAAAACATTTTTAATCATGGAAAATTACTTTATTTTATTTTTGAAAAGTCTGTGATCCCCAAACATAGCGGAAGCTGTGTGGGTCCATTTCCTCTGGAAGTGCAGCGCCGCACTGCTTGTCTCGATACAAATGTATGAGACACAGCCTGCCCCGGATTCCTCACCAATGTCACTAACGAATATGTTGAGGAGGACCTGACCCAGGACAGATCCCTGTGGAACCCCGCTTGTAACCTCCCTTTGCTCTGATTTAACCCCATTGACCACCACCCTTTGCTGCCTCCCTTCTATCCAACTACCCACCCAGTTCACTATGGTTTTAGCCGCACCCAGGTCTTCCATCTTTTTGAGCAACCTTTTGTGCGGTACTGAATCAAAATCCTTGCTGAAGTCAAAGTACAGCATATCCACAGCATGGCTCTTGTCTACTTCCTTGGTCACCCAGTCAAAAAAAAATAGTAGGTTAGTTTGACAAGCCCTTCCCGCCATGAAATCGTGTCGATTACTATCCCTGAGCTTGTTGCTCTCTAGGCAGTCCACAGGGTTCTCTTTGATTAGTGATTCCATCAGCTTCCCATGATGGAGGTCAGACTGACAGGCCTGTAGTTCCCTGGTTGCTTCCTACCCCCCTCCTCCCATGAGGTGGTACAATGTCTGCCATTCTCCAATCCCTTGTAACTTCCCTGGATCTAAGTGAACTGTTGAACAGCCCAGCCAGTGGTTCAGACAATTCTGCTGCTAATTCCCTAAGTATCTTCTAATGCAACCCATCTGGTCCTGGCGCCTTATCTATCTGAAGGGCTGCCACCCCCTTTCAGGACCCTCTCGCTAGGAAGTATTGGCTGCCTCATTTCCGGGACTCCCTTAGCAGCTGCTTTTTTTTTTTTTTATACTTCATTTTTATTTTCCACAACCATGGATAAATACACATTACACTTCAATACTCACATGTACATTACAGTATTTCCATGCTTATAACAAACAATAAATAGTTTATCTTGTAGAGTAACATACTTAATACAGTATACTATAGCCTAAAGTCTATTTACTTTATCATAACTGATATCTTGTTTATATTCACTCATCTTTGAAGGTGAAAATACATTTTGTTTTATCTGGTCTATATTATTTTTGTTATACTAGTACTACCTTTAATCTTTATTTCTTCTTTTTCTTAGAGGTGATGTTGAGCAAGAGGAGCATTTCATCGCCTCAACTCCCACCCCTTTTTCACGTATTCCCTCCCATACCTTGCTTGT
This sequence comes from Neoceratodus forsteri, assembly GCA_016271365.2. Lineage (NCBI taxonomy): Eukaryota > Metazoa > Chordata > Ceratodontiformes > Ceratodontidae > Neoceratodus > Neoceratodus forsteri. Next base: position 15,549,598 of record CM028135.1, on the reverse strand, counting down.
CTACATTGTGTCTGACATTTCTCCTTTTCCTTTTCAATAAAGAACATCTTACACCGCTCAATGTTTCTGGTTTTTGTTCTCATTTCTACCATCATCATATTTCCTCAAACTAGTTATTGTATTCCTCTTATATTTTAAATCATAGTTTTGGTGTTTTAGATCCTCTCTTCACTAACTTCTCCCATCAACAACACTTCCCATCTAGTCCACCTATTTTCAAACTGTGGACGGGTTTGTCTAAGTGAGAAGGTAACCCTCCCAAATATTTTTATCCTCTCTACCAGCTCCCTCCATTCCTCTACTGTAGGAGCAATCGGGGAAAGCCACCTTCTAGTGATTGCCTTTCCGACTGCAGCCAGCAATATGTTCCAAAGATACTTTGCCTCTTTCCCTCTTAGTTCTTCAGGGTGCAACCCTAAGATCATATGTTCTGATCTTAAGGGGGCTGTGATACTAAATATTGCCATCATGTGTCTCTGTATTTCTCTCCAGAATTCCCTCAGTTCCAGACACTGCCAAAAAACATGTGCCTGATTAGCTACTAATGATCCGCTTTTTCTCCAGCAACTACTAGTTGCACATTTGTGCCATTTAGTCATTTGTGTTGGTACCCTAAAGTATCTTGATCTTTTTTTCCATATAAATTCCCTCCACCCTGGGGACGAGGTAGTATTCCAGGTGTTTTGCCAAATTCTCGTCCATTCACTGTCATTCAGCTTAATTTCTAATTCTTGCTCCCACTTTAATTTGATGTAATCTGTTGTGTGTTGGAGGTCCGCTACATGATTTTGATATAGAATCGAAATAGCCCTCTCCCCTCTACTCGAGTTCCATATTGTTTCAAATGCGTTCGGTGCTGGGGAGCCTCTAGAGCTCAGAATCCAGCTAGTCATCTGTGTTCCAATAAAATCTCTAATCTGATAATAGTAGATTAATTCTCCCCCTGTCCATCCAAATTTAGTTTGTGCTTCTTCAAATGATATTACCCTGTCTCCTCTAAGGAGCTGCCATGGGGCTTTACAGCTGTGTCATTCCTGTCTTTTATACCAGGGATTAGCAGCTGCCAGGTTTCTTTCTGTGTTTATAGACCACCAGATATACTTCAACATATATATTTTAGCTAGCCCCTTTGAGGGCCCTTGTCTATATCCCTGAATAGTTATTTCAGTCCCAAGATAAGGTGTATTCACCCAATCATCTTAAGGGTTTAGTTTGCCAACAAAGGAGGAGACAGTGACACCTTAAGGTCTGTCTCCTTCCATCTGGCCACATAACCCACATGTTGCAATAGTAATACTATTCTAGTCTGAGTTGCTATCCAGTATCCAGTCAGTAGGGGGAACTGCTAAACCTCCTGCTCTCTTAGGGAGAAAAAGGGCTTGTTTTTGAATTCTGGGTTTTTTATTCAACCAGATGAATCTCCCTGTCATTTTTTGCCAGGTCCCTAGTTGTTTAGGTGATATTGGGGAGGGGACACACTGAAACAAGAACAAGAGTCGTGGTACTACATTCATTTTAATTGCTTGTATCCTTGTACATAGTGACATAGGTAGGAGCTCCCATCTTTGCATGTCTTCTCGTAACTGTTCCACGAATGGGGAACAGTTTAATTGGGTGGATGTCGTGGCCAACTTTATACCCAAATATTTCATATGCAGTAGTTCCCATTTCATAGGGTATCAAGTTTTAAACTCGGGGGTCGGGGAATAATTAAGTTTTAGTACCTCAGTTTTAGTATTATTTAGGGTATATCTGGAATACATTGAACATTTTCTAAGATGATCAAATAAACTTGGTATAGTTTCTTCTGGGTGGGTTAAGTCAAGTAGGATATCATCTGCATATAAAGCCAATTTTTACTGCATCCTTCCAAGGTGCACTCCCTTAATATTGGGATTTCCTCTAATTCCTTGTGCAAGGGGTTCCAAATAAAGGGCAAACAATAGTGGGAAATAGGACATCCCTGCCTTTTTGCTGCATCCTTCCAAGGTGCACTCCCTTAATATTGGGATTTCCTCTAATTCCTTGTGCAAGGGGTTCCAAATAAAGGCACCCACATACACGTTCTAGGGCGAATACGTTTGAGTAATGTCCATTTGTTCTTACATAACCTTTAGGAGCCTCATATATTTTTTTAATCAGACCAACAAACTGCTCAGGAAACCCAAACCACACCAGTACTGCCTGAAGAAATGTCCAAGAGACTTTATCGAAAGCCTTCTCAGCATCTAGGCTAAGAAAGACTGCAGGTTGCTTAGTGTGATTTAAGAGGTCTAAGATGTGTGTGGTCCATCTTAGGTTATCCTGGGCCTGTCTACCTGGGATAAACCCTGTTTGATCTGTTTCCACTAACAATGGCAGGGCTGGTTGTAGTCTATGGGACAGAACTGCCATAAACAATTTATAATCTGTGTTAAGAAGGGAGATGAGCCGGTAGGAGGGGCATAATTTAGGATCCTTACCTCCTTTAGGTATTACTGAGATAACTGCCTGCATCCATGATTCTGGGGGGCGTCCCTCTGGTGTAAGGGTTTCATTAAAAACTTTTAACAATAGCGGGGCAAGCTGTTTCTGGAAGTGCTTGTACATCTTAGCTGGATATCCGTCTGTTCCAGGACATTTATTCGTTTTAAGCCTAATTATCTCCTCTTGCAGCTCCTCTCCAGACACAGGTTTCACAAGCTGTCTTCCTATTGTGTCTGGAACTATGGGTAGTAGTATATCCCGCAGATATTGTTCTGTGTTTACTTCCTCTTGAATTGGAGGGGCCATGTATAACTCTTTATAATACATTCTAAAACCCTCTACTATATCTGGGGTATTTTGTAAAATGTCTTTACTTTGAGGGTGCATTATTTTAGCTATATGGGCCTTTGCCCTCTGGATACGCAACTTAGCTGCTAACAGTCTGGTAGCTCTTGGCCCTTCCTCATAGTAACGCTATTTAATATATAGCAATTTTTGTTCGATATAGTATTCCAATTCTCCATTTAATTCATTTTTAAACTTCTTTAATTTTTTAAAGTTCTTTTTGTTATACTTCTCTTTCAGTTGAGTTTCCAGGGCGTCTATTTCCCCCCTTAAAGATTCTAATTTTCTTTCTCTCTTCTTTTTTTTTGTATGCCGTTATAGATATCAATTTCCCCCCTCAATAAAGCTTTTATCATGTCCCACAAGAGCGCTGATGTTATATCCGGAGTAGTATTCTCTTCTATGGCCTGTTTGATAGTGTCTGTCACCTTTTGTTTAACGTCTTTGTCCTGCAACAGGGAGCCATTTAGTCTCCAAAATGTTTTTTTCTGAAAGCCTCCCAAATCTAGTTGGAGAAAAATCAGGGCGTGATCAGATAGCATAGCATTTCCTATCCAACTGTCCCTTACCCTATTCATCGATTCTATTGGGAGCAAAAAATAATCTAGCCTTGACTAGCTCCTGTGTGGCGGAGAAAAGAAGGTGTAATTTCTTTGTTTGGTGTGCCCTATTCTCCAAGCATTTACATATCCTATTTCCCCCAACAGTTTAACAAATTTTTTTGAAGTCCCTCTCTCCCTTCGACCCCCCAAGATCATGCTATCCATGTTCGGATCTAAGGTTATGTTGAGATCTGCTCCTAAAATAACTTGTGCGTCCGCCCATTCCTGTAATTTCAACAAGATTGTTCTGTATATCTGATAGTTTGAGCCAGGTGGTACATACACCGATGCCAGCGTGAACATTTTCCCTTGAAATTTGCCTTTCAGAAACACATATCGACCCTCTTTATCCTCCTGTTTGTCTATTACTTCAAATATATTTTTTTCTAGTGTTAAAATAGAGACCCTTCTCCGTCTTACTCACCCGTAGGATGCACTAACTTCATAGCTAAAACCCATTTTCCCTAAATTACTATGTTCTAGAGGGGAGAGATGTGTTTCCTGCAACAAAATAAAGTCAGGACCCTCCTTTCTCATCACAACCAGTATCTTGCTTCTCTTGATCGGGTTCGTCAGTCCATTAACATTGAATGAACAAACCACTGCTGCTTTATACATTTTTATATTCTTTCATATCCCTCAATGCTATAACAATTCCGTTGTAATTTTTCATTTGGAACATCTCGTAATAAATGATTTTCAGGTAGCGTTGTCTATTTACATTTACCTTCATATTATTTCAATACAGTTTAGGCTTCTCTAGGTCTAAAATGAATATTAAACACATTTCAAAAGCAGGGGTGTAGCCAGGGATTTCAGATCTGCACACCAAGTGAACTCACTGCTACCCCCCCCCCATGTAGCCAGACAATATACAAATGTACACCAGGACCATGTTTGTTGCATCATTTGGCACAATAAATACAACTTTTGTATCTTATGACAATGGTTGTTGCCATGCATTGTTCCCTAAGACACCCACATACCAGCCTAGAGCCTGTAAAGTTGTATTGGCCTTGGGATGCAAAGAGAATATTAGTGACCAGCCCTTCTAGTTTTGACTACTATGAATAAAATTACAGAAAGGTTCATTATTTTCTTTTAGTTTTCATGGAAAAAGGGAGCAGTTCAGAGCCTATTTGCTACCCCCCCTTAAATAAAATTTCACACCATGGAGTGCTTGGAGTATGCCTGCCTACACCCATGTTCAAAAGAAGAAAAAGAACAACACAACTGAGGTATCTCAAAACACGAGACCCACAACTCTTTATAAACCTAGTTTATAACTCAGAAAAAGTTTGATAGATAACTAATTTTAATCTTGTTACTTCCAAGGTAGGGGTCCCCAACAGTCTGGGTCCCTAAGTCTGCCCTGTTTAGGTTGGGCTGCGGGCAGCTACAAGAGTTATTAATCTCTTGCACCCAGAGATTACCCTCACATGAAGGCCTTCTAAAGAGTGGCTTTACTAAAAAAACGTCACGTGACCGAAGCAGCACAATCCGGGCGGTAAGAATGTACCTTCCTTCCTCCCGACCTCGCTTATTTCTTATGTGCTGTAAACCCTCCCCTTCCCTCCCAAGCAGCTCAAATACCGATTTAGCATCCCTTTATCCACATTTCTGATTTCTGGTGAGTTTTAATAAAACGTCAGCGAACACCTCACCCTCCTTGAATTATCTCTCCACCCCCTCCGAGTTGCTCTCCCATCTTTTCAGCCAGACTATCTTATTTATTTATTTAGTTTTTGTTGACTGGGTAAGTGAACTAGACAAATCCTGCCTATTTTCAGGCACGACCCGGGGGAGGGGGATACAGATGAATGCCAACTGATTTTGAACCACATTAAGCTGTTGGTGGTATTTTAGTGTATGAGGGAAATTTGGCCAGGACACCGGGGAAATTCCCCTACTCTGTGTGGAGAGAGTGCTGCTGGGTAATCCGGAGGGTTGCTCAGTAGGCTCTTGGTCAGGCATGGAATCGGATGCTGTGTTGTCTGGCTCAGTGAGCCTACTACGGAACGGAGACCAGAGCAAAATCCCTTACCTCGAGAACCGGAGAAGTGCTTAATATCCAGGAGAAGCCTCAGACTGAATCGCGGTCTGAATCGGGAGCTGCAACTAATTTATTTTCGATATCCAAGTTTTCTGTACCTGTGGAAATCGCTGATGTCGGCCGGCCAGGTGACTGATTCCGGTCGGCCCTTTTGCAGGACGCACCGCAGGAAATACAGGAAGGACTCATTTTGAAGCGCGCAGACAATGGAAGCTGCATTGGACCTGGGAATACTACCGCTGGACCCTTGTTCTACACTCCATGGCCTCACAGATTCTAAAACAAAAATTTGGCTTGCATAATAGAAAATCATCCTACCCTACTATGGACTGGTCATCGGAGGAGGTTTTACAAGATGCTGGATGGACAAAATCACAAACAGGCATATGGATCCCAGACCCTACATGGACGGACAGTTCTCAGTCTTCCACCATGCATGCCAACGTTTCTACAAACCTGAGCTCAGGTATGGACATTCAGACTTCTGGGTGGAAACTATTAATGATAATCAGAGTTTGAAACCGTCCTTCGCCATACCTGGGCTGAGTTCGGGGTATAGGACTTGTACAGGATTTAGCTCAGACAGGGCACAAGCTGGCTTGCAAAACCCAGAGCAGTAATGTCTGACTTGTTTAAAACAATTTAGAACAGGCACTAGAAGAAAAGCTGTCCTGTACTATTATAGGGTGGCCTTCAAACCCACCCGGATAGATATTATATTGCTAACTCGCTTTTGAAAGGTTCCATGAATTTTCTCCTGTTGATATTTTTGCATTAATTCACATCTCAGGGAGGATTCTTATGATATTAGTTTTAAATCCTTTAAGGGCTTAGAGAAATTTTGGGATAGATACCCATTTTGAAAAATACCCTTTGTGGGTTCCATTTTATACTATCCCCCTTACTAAACCAGTGTTTCGTTACATTACAATCATGTTTAGGAATGAAGGTGTCAGCGTAGGTAATATTTACCAATGGTTGCAAAATAAATGTGAGTTGATGGGACCCCCTGAAGCTATCTTAGACCTAGAAGGTATTTGGACAGGGAGCTGGAAATTTAAAGTGAAGTTACCCCAAATAAATGGTGAAATTATCCATTTACTGAACAGCTTCTTTCTAGGGAAAGATAGAGGGGTCTGTTTTTATAGTGGTCAGCCTCGGGCCTGTTATAATTGTGGAGCCCGTACTCATTTAAGTAGCTCCTGTGACCTTTTAAAATGTCCATTGTGTGGAGGGTTTAAGATGTAGCAGAAAGATGTCAAAACATCTTTCAGTGTAATCTTTATGGTGATAAAGGCCATGCCTTTCACCAATGCCCACGGCCTCTCATAACAAAGCTGGGGCTGGGATTCTGATGCCCTAATTAACAAGGCTCAGGGAAAACAGTGATTGATCCTGGATCCTTCACATCAGGTAGTCAGGCTGATCCTTCACCCCTCTTGGTGGACAAGCCTTCCTCCTCAGAGACGAGCTGAGTGACCTTTGGTTGCAGATGTATCTGTTTCATCTTCTCCACCCGATATCTCTGACTCTCAACAGGCCTCTTCTTCCATGCCCCCTTTGAGATAGTGAAACCCCTGAGGTTTACGTAGAGTTTAATAAAGCTTCCTCTACTACTCCCACTCCAGTAGAAAACTTTTTTCCCTTGCAACTGGAAGGTAGGGACTCAGATTTAGAATCTGATACTTCTCACCTATCGGAATTGATTTTCGAAGAGGAAGATAGCAAAGCCACAGACTTAGCAAAAGAAAAAGGGAAAGAAAGGAAGAAGAGAAAACTAGCCATTCCCAGAAGTCTGGAACTTAATGGTACTATCTCTGCAACATGGCGACCCTGAAAATAGCCTCCTATAATGTCTGCAGTATAAAGAACTTTAAGAAGAGACTTGCTGTCCTTTCCTTTCTTGGTACTTTAAATGTAGACATTATTCTTTTACAGGAAACTAGGTTATCCTCCCTGGCTGAAATCAAACAAACACAGAAAAGATGGGTGTGGGGGCCTTCCTTTTGGACTTTTGGGCCTGACGCAGCTGATGGGATTGGGGTTCTCTTTACTTCCACGGCCTTTAGAGTTCCTAAACTGGTCGACATCTGTCCAGGACGTGCCCTGCTCCTAGATTTTTCCTGGCATGACTTTGATTATAGATTATTAAACATTTATGCCCTCAAGTTAAAACTGCACGTATTAAATTATTTGAGGATGTTAAGCCCTTTCTATATACTCAAAGACACATTATCTGGGGAGGGGATTTTAACTGTGATATAGATACTAAATTTAAAGGGGAAGTCCAGAAAAAAATATATTGTGATTCTTTAGCTTTAAAACAGATTATTAAAAATGCTGGACTATTGGACGTTTATAGGTCATTACATAGTACAGGTGGTTCTTCCTATCACAGGAACATATTTTCTTCACGTATTGACTATCTTTTTGTCTCTAAGTTTCTAAAACCTTCCCTTACATATATTAAACCAACTGAGTTCTCAGACCATCACCTTTTAATTGGGGTTTTTAGTCTAGCAGATATTCCCCCTAAACTATATTCAGCTAGCCCCAGATGACGTCTAAATGTGTCCTCCTTGGAGGACAGTGATTGTATTTCCGAATTACAAAATCTATTTTTTGCCCGTCATTCTACACCTTGTTGTTATGAGAACCTTTTTTTCTGGTGGAGAGACACTAAAATAGAGATTAAATCCTTTTAAGTTCTAAGGGAAACACAAGGCCAATTCACGATATCTTCAATACCTACATTATCGGGATCAATTTTACAAACTGATGTCACTACCATCGAGTGACAAACTCCTTTGTTGTCTCAAATCTCAGAATTAAAAACAGATGGTTGAATATCAGTACAGTAGAGCTATATCACTAGACATGGAATTTAGATTTGGGGTACAAGCCCAACCAACTTCAGATCCCTATTTGGCGTGTAAGGAACGCCTTGACCGGACTGTAATGTCTACAATTAACCTCTTCGAAGTTAAAATAGTAACCTCCAGAAAGATATGATGTCTGTTGTACAGCAATTTGTTTCAGATACCTTTGGGGGAGAACCCGAGCTTAGTGGGAATTTGCCTGAGGACTTTTTGCCTTATCTTCCAGTGATGGACACCACATTTCAAGCTCAATTATTGAAACCCATTTCTCCATTGGAAGTGGAAAAAAGTTATCCTATCCCTTAAACTTAAAACATCCCCTGGTTTGGATGGCATTCCAAATGAATTTTATAAAACCTTCATTTCGTACATGTGTCTTTTTCTTCCTCTTGTGTTCAATTTTATCTTAACCTCCACCTCCAGGTTTCCAGAATTTAATGTGGCCTTATTGAAATTTATTTTTAAAAAAGGGGATTCCTCCTTACTTACTAACTGGAGGCCGATAAGTATCCTTAATAGTGACTATAAGATCTTTGCTAAAATCTTCACAAATAGATTGTCCTTAATTTCTGAGTCCCCTTATTCATCCCGCTCAATCCTGTGCAGTACCACATAGGAAGATACAACATAGTTTATATTTGTTAAGAGACTTATTTGACAACAGTGATAGGGGAAAAGGGTCGGGTTTTATTATTGCTTTGGATCAGGTTAAGGCCTTCTACAAAGTGTGTCACTCTTACTTATTTAATATACTATTAACCTACAAAATTCCTAAACTCTTTGTATACTGGATTTCGATTTTATATTCGGAAGCAGTGATACATCCTTTAGTGAATGGAAGAATGGGGCCTCATGGTTCCTGTAGTTAGGGAGTTCGCAGGGTTGTCCCTGAGCCCTCTTTTGTATGTGTTTGTTTTGGACCCTATTATTCGATATATTCAGGGGCATTCCGAGATTATGGGTTTGACCCCTGATGTATCCTTGCCAAGGGTTAAAATAACCGCCTATGCAGATGATATTATACTTTACGTTCAGGATAAGCCTTCCCTTCAGAAAGCCTTACATTGTTTTCAGATTTGGGGAAAAATCTCTGGATCTGAACTTAACGTTTCAAAAAGTTTTATTTTTTCTTTACATCCTGAACAGGATACTCTCTTTGATACTGGGGTATTCCATTCTCATCACAACCTAATAAAATTCTAGGAATTTGGTTTGGGTTAGGTGATATGGCTACTTTAACTGGGAAAAGCAGTTAAAAATAGGGAATCTAAAGTGAATGTCTGGAAACAATGGAAATTTGGGAAACGGAAAAGGGTTTCTATTGTTAAGCAATTTTTGATTCCATATTTTTATACCTTAGTTATTTATACCCGCCACCTGTTTCATTAGAAACACGATTGTACAGCCTTTTTCAGATGATTTGGGGAATCGTTTAAATCCAGTTCAGGATTTCCTTTACTTACCAGTTAAGAAAGGTGGATTGTCCATGATAAATCCAATTGTTTTTTTTCATTCCATTTTTTTGTTTAATTCTTTTAGTTTCCTTTGGAATCACACCGGTTCCCTTTGGCATTCGTGGTCTTATTTTCTATGGAGTCCTTACTTCCAGAAATGGACAACGTACCCCCTAAATTGTTAAAACAAAATCATTTGCCCTGTATGGAATGCCTTCTCTTAAAAATATAGGCAGTGGAATTTATTATTTAATGACCTTATTTCACATACTAGGAAATCTTTCTATAACTATATTGTTTTACTGTACAAGGCTCCATTTTGCTTTTTCCAGACTGGTGCCAACAAAATGTCTTTTGCTTTACGTAAATTAACTGACTATAGAATACCATCTTCTATATGGGACATTGTGTGGATATCCTTGCATGGGAAATTGGGGTGTGGGAATCTTAAATACAAACCGACAACTGAAAGATACTGTTTAAGGTCTTCTTGTACCTCTATTGAAGAAAGTTTATCTCACTTTCTTATTGATTGTCAGTTCGCAAAGATTTTTGTGTACGCATCTGATCATTGGGGGTTCGATGCTGCAGCAGATAACATATAATGCTTTGGTCTTAGGGGATTATACAGGCATATGGCAGTCTTATCATCCCAGCACCTTGAATGTTTTTTGCCTTTATTCAATTTTATCTTTGGCAGGCCAGATGTCAATTTATTTTTCAGCAACAATTAGTTCCTATTTCTATAATTTTGTCACAAGTGGAGACTGGTTTATCCTCTGTTAAAGTCAAAGATAAGCAAAAATGTTCTGCTGTTAAATTTGCTTCTTTTTGGAAATCTTTTTTTGTTTGATATGTATATTTCTGTGTACAATTTTTGTATTGTTGTGTAAATATGTTTAACTGGTGATGTTATGTTCTTTTCAATAAAAACTTCCCCTACTCTTTTCGATAAGTGCCATGGGATCTTTAACATCCACCTGAACTACTACCAATCCAGGCAGATGGGACCTCGGTTTAACATCTCATCCGAAAGATGGCACCTCAGAAGTGCAGCACCTCTCTCATGCTGCACTACAGTGTCAGTACTGGGATATTAACCCAAGTGCCAGATGTGGGAACTGAACCCACAGCCCTCTGATCTCCCGGCCCCAGAGGCGAGTGTGCTACCTTATATCTCCCCCTTCTTCCAATTTAAGGGATTCTTCTTCCTCCGCTCCTTCTCTTGACCCCTAGTTCAAAGTATGTGTCTCCTTCGTAACGCTTGCTGCTTTTTTTTTAACTTTCTATTTATCCCTCCAGACTGCCCTTGTCCGTCCACTCTTTCAGATGGCTCAATCCCCTGAGCCATCATCTTAGAGTCTGCCCCTAGAGTGCCAGGTTACTCCCTGTATACATTTCTAGATTCCCGGTTAACCCCCCTGGGTGGGATAAGGAAGATCTGTCCTTACCTTTCCTCAACCTCTGAGGAGGAGCGCCTTCACATCGGGGTCTGCCCCGTAGATTGGTGGGCGAGTAGGGAGTGGTCGTCACCTAGGACCAACAAGGGTGTTTTTCACTTTTTCTGTGGACCCCTTCCTCCTCTGAGGATGCCGGTGCGGGTAGACAACGTGCCAAATGCACGTTGCCACCAAGTGCCTTACAGCGTGCTCCTTTCCCCCAACTTTGTCCCAAGGGAGCCGCCAGAGCCCTGAAAGCCAGTGCTCGCACCGACCCTTAGGGATGTCAGGTGCTTAAAACACCCCTAGTAACCCACCCCAGAGGAGGAGAGCCTCCATTGGGAGGCTCAATCCTCCTTCCCCTGCTGACCCCCGGCAACGAGTCTTTTCCCGAACCCGGGTCACTGGTGTAGTGTGAGGTGTGGCGTCCAGCACCTCAACCCTTAGCACCACCGGGCCGGCCTTAGCGGCTGCTTTGATGCCACTTTCTTGCAAGGACCCACAGTCTTTCTTAGTGAATAATGAGCAAAAGTAGTCATTCAGAATGGCGGCCTTTTGTTCATCCTCCTCTATCACCCTACTCCCCTCAGCTAGCCAGGCGATGCCCCTCCCCCATTTTTTCCTTTTCACTGATACATCTAAAAAACTGTTTTCTCCATTCTTGACCCCCACTGTGATATGCAGCTCCGTGTCTGCTTTTGCCTCCCTGATGGCTCGCTTTGCCTCCCTATTTTTCTGTAGATAATCCTCCCTTTCTGTCTCCCCCTGTTTTTCCTTGTACTTATAGAAGGCCTTCTTTTTGGCCCTAACTGCTTCCCTAACCCTAGCTGAGAACCATAGTGGTCTTTTAAACTGGTTCTTTCTTTAGACACTGTTCTTATGCTTGCCTTTGATGCCTCAGGGATGGCTCCCTTTATTGCCCCTCACCTCTCCTCTACCCCCATCTCCAACACACCTACTAACTTATCTCTGACCAGTTCCCTCAACCTTTTGAAGGCTGCCCTTCTAAAGTCAAGGATCTCGGTTCTTGATTGTGGGTTGCTGGCCCCAAGGGCCAATTCAAACCACATGGAGTTGCGGTCGCTGTTCCCTAGCAGCTCCCCTACTCCCACTGCACCCACCATCTCTGAGCTGGTGAACGCCACACCATGGATCACAGTCTGCCTGGTAGGTTCCTTGATGAGCTGCACCAGTAGACAGTCTTGGAAGGCGTCCAGTAATGTCTGACTCCTGGCACTCTTGGCCACTGAGACCTCCCAGCTTACGTCAAGCAGGTTCAGGTCACCCACCACCACTACTTTCCCCTGTGCTGCCCCTGTTTTAAGTTCCTCCTTGAGTTCTCTGTCCCTTTCCTCCCCTTGCTCTGGAGGCCTATAGATCATCTCTAAGCGCACTTTCCTGCCTGAGGCAGCCATGAGTTGCACCCATACTGACTCAGCCTCCCCACTGCTATCCCTAATACTTCCATCTGCCGCCACTTCAATGTTCTCTGTGATAAAAAGGGCAACTCCCCCGTAATAGTTCTTCTGTCCCTCCTGAACAGTGAATACCCAGGGACCATCATCTCCCAGTCATTTTTATCTGTGGCCAATGTTTCCATGATGGCCACCAAGTCCACTTCAGTGTCTGCCATCAGTGCCTGGAGCTCACTGAGTTTGTTGCCTAGGCTCCTGGCATTAAGGCATACCCCTCTCCATTTGACCACTGCTCTAACTCTGCTACTGACCTTTTGCTTTTTGCATTTTATTCCCTCCTTGTTTGTGCTTATACTTTTTACTTTCCTCCTCACTGGTATTCCTCCCCGTGGTCCTGTAAACTCTACTGCATTCCCTGTACCCTCTTTGCAGTTACTGTGCACTGGATGGGGGGGTTCTATCTAGGATCCCATTCTTCTAACCATCCACCACAGATCCCCTAGACCTGGACTCCCCCATAGTCAGTTTAAACATCTGATGTAGATGTCAAACTTCTACCCTAGTGTGCTAGCCCCTCTCTTGTCAGGTGAAGCCCATCACCCTTGAAGAGGCCCCTGTCCCAGAAATCCCTCCAGTCCCTGATAAAGTGGTGCCCTATGTCCTGATACCACCCCTTAAGCCAGCTGTTAAACTCCTCTATTTCATTACTCCTAATCCTGTCCTGCCTCCCATCACTAACCCACAGAGGGAGAACCTCGGAAAAGGCTGGGTAAACTGAATGTGCTGCCAATCTGTTCCCCAGTTTCTGGAACTTCTGTTTCACTGTCTCTACTGACTGGTTGGCCAGATCATTGGTACCCAGGTGTACTAGCATCCCCAGCCCCCCCCCCACCATTTTCCCATTCTGTCTAAATCCCGGTTGGCTGACACTCCAGGTAGGCATCGGACCAACCCCCTCCCATCTGACCCCTCCCCATCACCCTATCTATCCCTCTAATCATTGAATCCCTGACCACTAGGATGTTTCTGTTAGCCTTGCTCCCCTTGGGTGTCAACATGATGTCCTGTCCTTTCCCCTTGACTGACCCAGAGTCCCCCCCCCCGGTGGAGTCAGGAGCCTGAACCTCCTCCAGGGGTGCAAAATGATTCGCTGCCTGGATGGTACTGAGCCACACAACCTCCTTATGGCTGACCCTTCTGCCACTCCCCCACCCTGCCACCCTCCACTCCTCTGGACCAGTGACAACAGTGACAACACTCCAGTAGTAGGGTCTTCAACCCAAGAAGCAGTTATGTAGCACTGCTGGAAGAAAGTTCCAATGGGCCGGGACAGATTGGGCAAAGGACCTCTTGCCCATATTAATTTGGGCCCTGGGTACCTCAAGCAGGTTGCAGTTAGAGGACCGAAGTGACCATCTTACAGGTTTAGGAGTTTAACACACCATTTAAGCTCAGTGGGGTGTAGACTTCAAACAATTAAAATGCCAGGCATGAGGGGATGCAGTATACTCCCTTCCAAAGAAGGTCAATATAAGAAGGAGAGAACCTCACAGTGATGTTTCCTGGGAGGGGCCCTGGATACAAAGTCAATAATTTTGTTATATAGAATCTTGAGCCTGTTAGTCCCTGAGCTCCTGAGGTCCTGAAGTAATGTGGGCCAAACAGCAACATGGGGAGCAAGGTCCTGTTTGCTGTGGCAAGCCTTGAATCCATGGTAAGGAAATCACCCGGACTGTATAGCAGTCCAATTTTCTGATGCTGGGATTCCGTGATGTGGTCTATATACAGTCTGAAAGCGATTTCTTGGTCAACATAGACCCCAAGATTCTTCAATGTATCTATCGCCTCAGTTTGTGAGCCTGTGGAAGTGGTTAGGGTAAGTAGGTATTGCCTGTTAGATCCAAGGTCTTTGGGGCTAAAGAGGATTGCATTGTTCTTTTTTTTTTATTCATTACCAAGTGGTTATCTTTTTTTTCCATAATACATTTTATTATTATTTAATCAAAGTACATAACACAACATCAGCGTAAGAAAAGGAAAGAGAACATACACATTACACCAGCAAAGCAGTAGTACAAAATAATGTCGTGCACTGTGTACTAAAAAAAATAATTAACCTACCACTCCTAACCAACTGGTTATCAAAGAACCACTTTCCAAGTATACAGAAATCAACAGCAAACTGGGCACTAATCATTTTGACATCAGCAGAACTTGTCTGCATATAGCTACAGGTTTTTTTCCCCACAATTTTAGGCATATCATAGAATCGAAGAAATCTGGCAGCAGAAAAGGACCCAGTTGGCCCATCAAGTCTTCCCCCCCCCTTACTCATCCCCTTTGACAAAGATAGAAAAAAAGTAGGGGACCCGGTATAGACCCCTGAGGGACACCATCTGTGATAATCCTCTGACCTGCATGTACACCCTTTACCTCCTGAGATCTGTTTGTCAGATAATGCAAGAAACAGCAGTGTAAGAGGCACTCGGGGCCCAGGTGTTTTAGTTTACCAAGGAGCAGGCTATGATTGACTAGGTCAAATGCCTTTGTAAGTGTAACCCTCCCCCCCCTTTCTGCCCCATCTAGGGGCATAATTTTTCTATCGCAGATGGTCTGGGCAGAAAAGGGAGAGCACTGCTAAGCGCTAACATTCAAGACCTTTTGCGGATCAGTAACAGCAGGGAAGCAGTTGTCTCCTACTTGCTCGGCAGCTTCATTGCTGTGCACTTTACCTGTCTCTCTCTCTCTCTCTCTCTCTCTCTCTCAGCATCTGATCTCCTCCCTGAGCTGTCCACCAGACCGGGACCTCCCTCTGTACCTTCGGCGGTCTCAGAAGCCCTTGCGACCCCAACCAGGCTGGATCAAATGTTTTTGCCACTGGAATGCAGCGCATGGAAAATTAATTAGACGGCAAATACAGGGGGAAAAAGGATTTCATTTGCCTCCCCCATACAGTCAAATAATGCACAAACCAATATTTCCTCCCCAAAACTGGCTTTTATTATGCACCTGTACGGCGAATGATTCCAGTGATACAGGGGGTCACCATAATTCATTAAAAAATAGATAAAGCAGCTCCATGGGGCTATTAACTTTTACATTACTGGCTGGACAGGATAAGGCAGCAGAAACTGATGGAGTCAGGCAGACACAAGCAAGGATTCTCCTCTGCCTACTATATCTCTCTCTCTCAGGTGTGCTACCCGAGACTTACTAGAACACAGATACCTGCAAACTCCTGGCTTCTACTGGATCTGGTAAGCCAACCATCGTTTTTCTTTCCTCGGGTCACCTCCAATCTGGCTCTGGTCATCCTCCCCTTACACTGATGCGGGAAAGTGAGCAGTCTTCCCCACCTGGACCCCTGGGCACTGGCCCAAATCACAGGGGTGTCCAGGAATTTTCCTGACAACCCTGGCCTCGACCCACCTTCAATGGATGCCACTATTCCCGGTGCTAAGGCCATACTTGCCATGGTCACTCGGCTCTGCCTTGGCACCCCATGGCCCCAACTCACTCCGGGGAGACTGCTGGTACTTACTTCCTCGGGGGTCCCTGCCAGGCCCACATCCCTGCTTCACCATCTGGGCTTCCATTAAGCTCCAGCAGGGGGGCTAAACTCCAAGATCTGCCATTTTCGGCCTGTGACCTGCCCAGACCTCGATGTACTCGCACCCCAGGATCTGTCCTTCCAAACAGGCCCCCTGTTTTGAGTGAAAGGCTCCCTGGCTCCCTCGACCCCACCAAGCCACCCTGCCACACCTATTACAAGGGGAACATCTAGCACTGGTTCCTCTCCTGGGTGGGCCCTGACACTGCCCTCCCAGCCCTGGTGACCTGAGATAACACAGAAATGGGCTTCCTAAGGGCTCCTACTCTCTCTGGGCTTGCTAAAACCTCCTACCACCCTAGCTCCCAATGACACAGGACCTGGCTACCTGTGTCTCCATGGAGCTCCATACCCTCACTTCTCGTCAACCACGGCAAATGAAAAGCCATCCTGACTGCAGTCTATTGGGGGGCTTCCCCACTGGCCCTCCTGGACCACCGAACTCCTTCACCTTGCCCACCTTATCTGCTCCTGACTCTCCCTTCCAGCATTCTCTCTCCAGCCCCAGGCTGGAAAGACCTTGATACTTCCTGTCCAGCCCCTTATATACCCTTTCACTACTCTCAGCTGCCACCTTGAGGCATCCAGACCAACATGCCCCAGAGCACTAGACAAATTTCCTAGTTCGGGAGGGGCGGGTAGGAGGGGGAAAGGGATGCCTAATAGTGGGAATATAAACCCCTCATTTACAGTACAGAGGGCTTACATAAGGTCAATAAAGATAGCACCAGTCAGCATCCCTTTGTCTATGGCATTTAGAGCATCTGTGTCAGTCTCAACAGAGCAGTATCAGTACTATGGTGCTTTCTAAAGTCATGCTGCCTGTCAGACAGTAGGTGGTGCAGTTCTAGATATTCCTGCAATTGATTATATACCAGTCTCTCTTGTACCTTAGCCAGTGAGCTAAGAAAAGAGGTGGGGCGTAATATTTCACTGGTTCTCTTGGACCCCCTTTGTGTATTAAAACTTCACGTGATTATGATGTCAAGTTATTCAAGCAGCCAGAGAAGAAAGTCGGTCATGTTTATGTAAGTAATAAGCCATGAGAGGGTGTGCATCATAGAATTTTAATACATGCCCCAGGGGAGTAGTAAGGCATGAGGTCGAAGGCCTAGTGTCCTTACGCCCCTGAGAAAGGCATTAAAATCATATGACGGACACCCTGGAGAGGCTTATTACACCTATAAAATAGCTCTAAATAGGATTTTTGGAGAGGACAATGAAATTTGGCACCTGGCTGTGCATATATGTAAGCATTAATCACTGAGACAGGAGGGCATTTCCCAGGAATTAATGCATGGTGGGGTGCACGAGGCCAAAGGCTGAGTGCTTCCCATCACCCAACCATGCATTAATTCCTGGGAAATGCCCTCCTGTTGAAGGGATTAATGCACTTGTAACATGGTTGTTGCAAGCTACATCTTCTGGAGGTACAGTTTAGTTGCACAGTACATAAACATCACTTAAAACAATCATTGTGCTGTAGAAAACATTGTTGAGGTCTGTGCGTCTGAAATACTTTATGTATCTGCAAACGTCTCCATGGATGTTGTACACTTGATCTACATTTATATTGTGTCTCAAAACTTGCTAAAAATGTTGTTCACCTACATCTGTTAGAATAATTAAAAAAGACAGATACCTGTAAGAAAATCAGTACTTCTTGTGAACAATTTCACTCCATTGCTGTCTGAAATTACTGCTTCTCCATTTGTTTGCTAAAGGTGCTGCATTGTGGTCGCTCTGGTCTACTTTGCATAGCGCGACAGAACAGTAAGCATATACTTTTTCTATTACTTTATGGACAAAGGTTTATATTCCCCTTAGAAAGTTTGCACAGAAATACTGCTACCATATTTCTACTCTGCATCTCTGTAATCAGTGGTCAGGGAAGCAGCGGAAATACAGACATCGTTTGCACGACATGCTACTGCTTTGTAGCACTGCTTGAGGCTCCAGTACAGACGAAAAGCTTGGTAGCGGCTACACTAACACTTTCCGAGTTCTGTTGGGTGCTTGATTCTGGAAACGTTTGCTGTTTTTTACAGATGTAGAAATATTTGATGTCTCTAAATCACATGCAGAACTATACACTGCTTTTTACAGTTTCTAACATGGCAATGAATCCGTGTTTTTCGAATGACAATGTTGAGACCTGCTGTGTGTACTGGGTGGGTGGGTGGGGAAGAACATTGTTTTCCTCTGTGTTGTGGACAATGTTGGTATTACTCAGCTGTGCATATCTAGGAAATTAATGCACGGTTGAAAATGGACCATGTGATGTGTTTCAACCAATCAGTTGTCTTTATTTATGTGGTTTTATTAATGCCATGTTACGATGAGATTTATCGCACAGTAAAATGACATCTTTCGGCCAAATAAATTTCTAGATTTCTTCTTGCCATTTTATAAATGTAGAGTTACTGTACCTCTTATGGTTGTAAGTGTGCGTTCTCACATTATCTTGGTGACAGGCTGTGAAGTGAAGCTGAGTAGTTCTGGCTTACAAAGGACTTGAGAAGAAACTCTTAGAACCATAAGAGACACAAGAACTGTACACATAAACAGTATGCATCATGTTGAAGATTTCTGTTTTTTAAAAACGGAAGCTGGAATTTAAAATCAAAATTTTTTATTTTGTTGAAATTAGAGAACCCACTATGTGAAAAATGGACTGTGCCAACTGAACGTACGCAAAATGCCAGCAGATACAGGCCCTAAGGTCTATCGAGTCTGCTCAATTATGCAGCTATCAGTTTTACTCTGCAGTTGCCCCCTCCCTGTACAGTAGTGACCCTCCCTCTGACCCTGTCCCACCCCTCTTAAAGCTGCCTACTGACTTCAATGATACCATCTCCTCTGGCAGTGCATTCCACCCAGCTACCACCCTTTTTGTGAACTAGTGTCTTCTCATCTCTCTTGAACCTCCACCCTCCAATTTCAGGCTGGGCCCCTAGTGTCTCTCCCCCCCAATCTAAAAATCCCCTCGGTATTAACCCTGTTTATGCCCCTCATATATTTGAAGGTTTCAATTGTATCTCCTCTGTCCCTCCTTTCCTCCTGGGAGTACATGTTGAGCTCCCTCAGTCTTTCCTCATAGGATTTTTCCTCCATTCCTGTGATCATCCTGGTAGCTTTGTGCTGGACTCCCTCAGCAGCTTGACATCTTTCTATACGTAGGGATGCCGAAACTGCATGCAGTACTCAGAACTTCAGAATTTTAGAACACCGTCTTGTGGATATAAGAGTACCTGGAATGTTTAGAAATAAATAATCCTGATTGGCTTAGAATGATGTGATGATCTATAATGAGTACAGTCAGATAGAAAAGAAAATTAACAAGCTAAATACAGAAGCTGTTTAATGTATAATTTGCTTACATGTTCTCAAGGTACTTCCTGCTGTGCGCCACATATTAAATCCAGGGATCTCACCCATTAACTCCCTAGGCCTGAGACTTTTATGCCCCTTTCTCCTCCACTCCCTCTCAGTGATGTTTCATCAGTAAGCTCTGGCACCTTTAAGAGACAAGAACCTTACAGCCCAGCCACTGCTTGGGTAATCCCCTTTTATTAAATCTTTTACTCCAAGAGCTTTGGAAAGGCCCCCTGCTTGCATTGGCCTTGGCTAGCAAACTGGAGGCCGGATCCAGAAATGTTGCAACAAACTGGCTGACGCTGCCAAATGAAGCTACTTCAAAGGATGAATGTTGCTGGCCTCCGAGGACGGGCAAGTCAAAGGAATGCATAGACAGCAGGAGACAGGATCTCTTCCCTCACCAGGAAAAACAGCAACCTCTGCCTTGGTTCCAGGGCAAGCCTCTCACAGGTGCAACGAGGAATAAGGGAATATTGTCTTCGGCGGTAGCTGTGTTGGCAAGAACTGCACAGTTAGAATTCTCCACCTGTCCTCTGAGGTCAACCTACAGTGACCACACAGTGTAGTGCAAGACACTTACATTCCTAAGATTCCTAGGAGGGAAGGGGCAAGCATTTCTATACCTCACTACTTGTGGTGCCAATGTAACTTTATGACGAAATGGCGTAAGGGCCACACTGCAATGTCAGGCATTTCGGAGCGGGTGCAGTTTCTGAGAGACATAAAAAATGGCAGATCAGATTTTATATCTGTTGTGATTACGTGAAGGGAACTGGTTCGGGGGCTGTGCCCCCTGCACCCCTCCAAAGTGAATCAGTTAGTTTTGGGGGGGTCAAAGGCCCCCTGAGCCCCCCTTGACACCGCTCCTACCACTACCATTCTACTGTTACAACAACAGCTATTAATAGTTGAAGTGCCAATGCGATCACAGATGCCAAGACTTTCTTATGATGCTGAAATCTCATCTGTCATTTTGCATTCAACAGAAACTGAACCTAAACTGGCATTTTTTCTGCTTTCTGAAGGGAATAAGAGAAAGAAAACAGACAGTGAATGTACAATACATCTTGTCATCAAAGTAGTGCTGTGTATTCAGGTTTTGGAACAGTTTGCCAAGTAGGGCAAGTAGTGGCTACCTCTTGACACAGCGTTAGTGTTGCCCCTCACAGAGCCACTGACCTGGGTTCAGGAACAAGCTTAGAGTGTTGGAGGGCTAGCCAGGGTGGGGGGGGTCGAGTATCTCAAATGACATTCCCCTACATTGGGGAGGGGTGGCACCTGCATTCACAGTGGGACTGCCACCTGTATGACCACAAGTGGTAGTGTAGGCGGAGTAGCATGTGGGAGGTCAGATACTGACTAGCTCCAAATGTCTGTGTGCTTTGTGCACACCTGCCTGGGACCCTAACTATTGGTATCCAGTGGGAGCATAGAGAAAATGGGAAAACCTGGGCCCAGCATATGACGTTATGGTACTCTCGGCTTCACACCAACAACCTGGAAGGAGTGTAGCATATGTGTCCCTAGGGGTGATGGAAGCACCCTGCTGTCCCCAACACAGGGGTATGTTGTGGGAACTCAGTATGTGTGGACATGAATGACAGAGCTGGGAGAGAGCAGCAGGCCAATGGAGTGGGACTGCAAGGAATATATTGTGCACACAGAAAAGTAGGGCAAGTAACTCACAACTGAACTCAGCCTGACTTGTTTCTCATTTGCTCACATTGTGTCTCGCTTCATTTTATTCATGCAGCATTAACTTTTGCGAGGCATAAAAGCAATCATGATAGAAACAACATTAAAAGACACCAGAGACAACAGTACAATGAACATGGGATGGCAAAAATACAATAACAGTGTATAATAGAGCATTGTTCTATATAGAATTCCGTCCCTTTCAAAATCCTGTTGTACCACAGTTCAAATGCTGTGGAATGTAATTGTACCCTTCTGAGGTACAACAGCATTCTGAAACCTCTAGAGACTGCATGAGTCATTTTCTTTTGAAAGTGAAAAAACTGATGCACGTAGATTTTACACAATACTGTACACTATAAAAAATACAGGATGAGCAGCTTTATGCAGAACCAGTGTGTTCTGCCTCTTTGGGGGGTTCTGATTCCCATGGAGTTCTTGGGCTTCGCTCTCAAGGTCACAGGGGATCAGAACCCCTCTGTATCAGAATGCACTGGTTGTGCATAGCTGCCCACCCAGTATTCTCTATGTTTAGGATTTAGTGCTTTCAGAATTCATGGCCAGCAAGTCATTATTTCAAGGGCTCTATATGAAGGGTATCCAAACTAATCCTTTAGTGGGAATGAAAGTGGGGTGAAAGACTACAGCTTGCACCTAAGTTCAAAGAGTAGAACTGATGCAAAAAAAAAGGGTAGGTGGTAATAACTTTTATTTGACCAACAGAGACTTATTCTAGAGGCTTTTGAAGCCCCATAAGCCTCTTTGTCAGGCACTGAAAACAGCTACGTGGAGAGGAATTTATACATAGGATGCAGAGCTAATTACAATAATAAATTCAAGCAGTTCAGATGTAAATAGACATATACACATGTGTAACAGTTTTGTTGATAAGGATGTACCATAGCAAGAGAGCTATGAATAATTGTATGTTTTGATAGATGAAAACAGTGGAGTTTTAAATATTGAGTTTAATGCACAATAAATAAAAAAAAGCAGTTTGGAGTTACAGGCCCTTTTTTTTAGAATAAACAAACTTTATGCAGGAGGGTGACAGCAGGAGACCTATAAACTGTTAGGTGCAGCATGAACAGAAATGCGAGGCTTGTTACACACTGCAATTTGCAAGCTTGTGATTTCCAGGATTAAAAATTCAGATTTTTCAAGATTGCTTCAAAGTCTGCTTTAGGGCGACTCTTGATACATGGACACATGATGGCGTTTTAGTAGATCATAGTAATATCTGCAGCTGGGTGGATAGTGAAGATGGCGGTAATAGTATGAAGGAGGACCTGGGTAGATTGGAATTGTGGCCCAAAGAGTGGCAGTTAAAATGCAACTCCAAGAAATTGCTCATGGAGTCAAATCAGGGGAGAAAACCTTTTTCCGCTATATCAGCGAAAAAAAAAGAAGAAAGGGGGAGGAATTGTAAGGTTAAAAATTGGGGATGAGCAGACAAAAAGCAGAGGCCCTAAATGAATACTTCTGCTCCGTATTCATGAGGGAGAATCAGGGCCCACTGCCAGACAGCGGTATCGGAGCTGAGGCTAGAGGGGTTCAGAGAATGTGCACCCAGTAGTTCACCACAGGCAGGGTCAGGAAGGGCCTTTTAGGCATCAGACCTGACAAGGCCCCTGGCCCTGATGATTTACACCCTAGAGTGGTCAGGGAGCCTGCAGAAGAGCTGGCAGCACCCTCGCGCACCTATTCAACAGGGTACTGGAGTCAGGGGTAGCTCCAGGTGGCTGGAGGATGGCTGACATGGTGCCACTGCAAAGGAGTGGAGACAGGGACAATACAGGTAACTATAGGCCAGTCAGCCTCACATCAGAAGTGGGTAAACTTATGGAGGCCCTTATCAAGCAAGATCTAGTGGAATACCCCAAAGTGAATCACCTCCAGAACTGCAAACAACATGGATTTGTGACGGGCAGGTAATGTCAAAAAAACCTTATTACGTTCTTTGACAAAGTGACCAAGGAGTTGGACAGGGGTCATGCAGTGGACTTGCTTTATTTTGACTTCAGTAAGGCATTTGGCACAGTCCCACATAGACACCTCTTAAAAAAGCTAGAAGACCTTGGGGTAGCAGAACAGATAGTAAAGTGGGTACAGAGGTGGCTGAGGGACAGAAAACAAACGGTGGTAGTAAATGGGGCAAAATCTAATGAGAGGCAGGTCACTAGTGGGGTGCCTCAGGGGTCGGTCCTGAGGCCATTCCTCTTCAATGTATTCATTAGTGACATCAGCGAGGGCATAAATGGCAACATCGCCCTGTTTGTGGACAATACAAAACTCAGTGGAAGAGCGGATAGTACAGAGAGAGTCAGACAACTGCAGGAGGACCTTCAGAAGTTGGAAAGGTAGTCACAAATATGGCAATTAAACGTCAATGCTAAGAAGTGTAAGGTGATGCACCTGGGTAGGGCCAACTCCAAGGAAGAATACCGGCTAAACGGAGTCCAGCTGAGCTCCTCTGCTGAGGAACATGATCTGAGAGTCATCATTGGGGACGACCTCAAGCAGCAAATTAAGTGCAATAAGGTTTACAGCAGGGCTAGCAGGGTGTTGGGATGTATTGGCAGGGAGATAGACAGCAGAGACAGGGCAGTGATACTACCACTTTACCCATCATTAGTGAGGCCTCATCTGAAGTACTGTGTACAGTTCTGTAGGCCTCACCTAAGAAAGGACATTGATAGATTGGAAGTGGTCCAGAGAAGGGCAACAAAAATGATACATGGCCTTCAGGAAATCACCTATGAAGAAAGGCATGGGGCTCTGAAATTGTACTCTTTAGAGACGGGGGAAGGGGAGAGATATGACTGAGACTTTTAAGTTCCTTAAAGGCATCAACAATGTGCCAGAAGTTTAGCTTTTTACCAGGAATGTCAATTCTACTACAAGAGGGCACAAGTGGAAACTGAAGGTGGAATGTTCAAGAGAGACATCAGAAAGTATTACTTCTCAGAGAGGGTGGTGGAACCTTGGAATAGATTACCTCCCAAGGTGGTGGCTGCAAAGTCAGTATCAAGCTTTAAGCATGGGTGGAACAAATATTGGGAACAAACACGTGGCACTGGCAAG
Source organism: Neoceratodus forsteri (assembly GCA_016271365.2). Taxonomy (NCBI): domain Eukaryota; kingdom Metazoa; phylum Chordata; order Ceratodontiformes; family Ceratodontidae; genus Neoceratodus; species Neoceratodus forsteri. The sequence goes on along the minus strand of CM028135.1, from coordinate 15,525,178 downwards.
GGCTGGGCTGGGTGTCTACGAGGACAGAACACCGGTGCACAATAGGTCCTGGGATACCTCACTTGGGCAGACTCGATGGACCATAGGCCTCATTGTGCCATCATCTTCTATGTTTCTGTGTAAGTGCAAGGTGATGCACATAGGCAAAAAAAAAATCCTACAACTGAATATAGTTTGGGGGAGGTAGTAGTGGAAAATAATGATTAAACTGATTACATTTAAATGGAGGAACACTTATATCTAGATTTCTATGTGGTGAAACTCTTCTATAGTAGTCAATATAGAATGATGAGAGAGGTGGTGGAACTCTCATACAGTTTTTTAAGAAGTGGTAGAACTCAGCTTCTGTAGACTGAAACCCAGTTTAGCCCCTGGTGGAAAGCATTAAAGATGAAAAGGATTTGGGAGTAATAATTTCGGAAAGTCTGAATGCATCAGCATAATGCCATAATGCTGTATGTTCGGTATGTATTGAATTTTCTTTCTTGAAAACCTTTTAGTAAAATGCATTAACAACAAAGAAGCTAAGAACCTACATGATATCTGTTTCACTTTTACAATAAAGACCAGAAGCCCAACAGTTGTTTTGCAAGGTTACTGTTTTTCCAGCTCACCAGGTTGCCCTCTGCTCTGCCTCTTTCTCATCTTGCTCACATTGATATTCCAATCTGAGAACTAAAAGGACCCCTTTTCCAGGGAGTTTAAAGTAAGAAAAGCCAGTTCAGGCAGTTTATATGTTTAATTTCTCAGATTTGCCATGTTTGGGGGGTTGTGCACTGGATCCTGTTTGTCTGTTACATGCCACAGACTAGTAGCACCCCTCAGCAGAAATGTGAATGATATTTTGTGAGCAACGCAAAGGTTAGAGCGTGCCAGTTTTGGTATGTGGGCAGTGTAATCTAGCCTAGGGAGAAAGGATATCCATATCTGCTATTGTGGGAGACCCATGCTGTGGGCCAGTAAGCAAGCACCCGGGGGGGGGGGGTTGCATGCAGTATTTGCTGAAGCATGCGAGCCACCCCCTAAGACTGGCCGATGTCCCGGTGTAGAAATACGGATTTAAAAACTGGGAAGAAAAACCCTTACTTCCACCTAAATGATGGCTGTCAGCACACCCGGAATCTGCCATCTATCTGCCACTGCATCTAGAAGACCCATCTGGGGGCCATGGGGAGGGATAAGAGAAGACAGCAGATGCAGCTGGGTTAATGGTCATTGGGGCTGACTGGTTGCCATTCCCAAGGAAGGGGATGTGAGACTGGCCAGGGATAAAAATCTATATGGTGAAAAACCACCCAGCACTATCTGGGCGGGTATTACCTACCAGCAGGGTTATGCAGGTAGGTAAGTAATAAGACACAACAGTATGTGTGTTGTGCTGTTATAGTGCACACCCAGGGGTGTTGTTAGGCACAATGCTGTAGGTGGAGTCGCCTTCCACCCGAGTGGGCGTTGAGACAGCACAAAGCACAAACCTCGGAGTGTCTTATTGCACTTATGAAATGGCCTAAAAAATCTACTTAACATCTTACAAATATGACATTGACAGATGTAAATTTTAAATTATTATAAAATACATATATATTTTAATGTGAGACGTCATGATGGCAATACAGATTATGCCATGGTTGCCAGTTGCCTCATGGCAAGCTCCTATGTCCTTGTATTTTAAAAGGTATCTACTATACAAGGGGCTTGATCAATACAGGTAGCCATACCTTGCAAAAAGCATGCATAGTGTCATGTGAAACATATGTTGGTTGGGGGTAACTGCTCATCAAGTCTGTCTGTCCAGACTGCCCTTTTGTTGTTTTACAGATAAATATGACTCTTTTTATCCAGAACTTGTAAGAAGTTAGTTTTTACAAAAAGGGCTACATATCAGCAGAGTGAGTCCATGCATCTCTTGTCCTGTTATGTTTGATGTTCTCGATGAGTGTACCAGTGACTCCTCAGGGCTGGCTGTTTCGCCCTGTTATGTGTTATCACTTAAGCATTCTATCTGTTTAGCTTGAATAATGGATTTGGATAGTGTGCTGTCTGCTCCAAATTGCATAGATACAGGTAGGTTCCACTATCCAAAACTGAACAAGCATAGCCCAAATGATGGAGTCTAAAAGACAGAGCATTTGCATTACATTTCTTTGCTAAGTACTACAAAAAATGTTAAATTAGACCCCCAAATATACATGTTGCAAAAAAGTCTGAAAAAAAAGTTAAAATGGAAGAGCTAGTGTACTGCCCTAACTTTTAGGAGTCATGAACTATTACTTGTCATATCAGAAGCATTTTTTCCCCTTTTCTTTTCACTAATTAGGAGATTTTTCTACCTGTCAATACTTTGGTATGATGTGTGGAACAGTACCCTACCTGAAGGCAGACGTAACTACTTATATTTCTCTTCCTACATCATTTGCTCTATGACCTCACTGTCTGACATCACAGCTGACCAAGAAGAACCAATCACTGCTGCAAGGTCGGTCACTTGTGATGTCACAGGGAGTGAGGTCTGAGTGCTGATGAGGTGTGTATAGGAACAGATCTCGATGTGTCTGTCTCCAGATAATGTACTGATCTTCATATCACACCTAATACTAACAGGTAGAAAACTTTCTAATGCGTAAATGAAAAAAAATGAAAAAGGTTTCAGAAATAAAAGGTGTAACAGCAGACTGCTTTCAAAATTCATAACATTTATGTCTGCTTTTTGTGGTGCTAATAGCTTTTTAAGGGAAACACGGCTGGCATGGTTGCACAGTGGAAATGCTACTGCAAGCCACACTGGTGAACTGGGTTCAGGAATGGAGCGTGATTACGCAGGAGTTGGCTGGGAGAGAGGGAGGGAGGATTAAACATCCCGTAGACAACTCCCCTCCCTTGGGAAGGGAAGATGCTGTGTCCCACTACCTCAAAGCCACCTGGTAGAGACCAGTTGGCAACACAGTGGGAGCAGCTAGACGAGGAGTGAGGCAGCCACCGGATGCCAAGCACACCGATGCGCATGCCATTGCATGCCAGTACCCTCCTGGGCAAAACCAGGAACTGCAAAAAGGAAACCTGCTCCCCATTGCACCAGCACCCCTACAGACTCACGCATGAATGACATGGCAAGCCACCCACTATTATGGTCCTGGGCAACTGGTGGCTAACTAGTAAATTCACGAGGTCAGTGACGGTACTGGGGGTTGCCAGTGGGCGAGCCAAGTGAGAGAAAAAGCGTGATTAAAACCAAAACTGAGGGAAACTGACATGAAACAACACAAATATTTTTATGTAAAACCAGGGTTTTATTTAACTCCAAAAATTGATTAGCGTTTTGTTCATAAAAGTGCTAAAACATTGTGAAAATGCATAGCACTTGCCTCACTGTGTTTAACAAACATAACACTTCTAGAAAACCTATATAAATACTTTCTGTACAGTTAGCATTGTCCCGAGAAAAAAACTGCTAATCAATTATTTAAAACCCTGTAAAACTAAGATTCAAAAAATAGTAGCATGTCTAAGGGGGGAGTCAGGGGTTTGAATTCCTTCTTTTAATCCACAGATTATCACAGTTTAGAAGGTTCTTCTTGCAAAGACCAACTAAAATGTCTATAGTCTCCCATTTATAAACTTTTTAGAAGCCCCTTAAAGTTGTATTAAAACTCAAAATAAAGTAATAATGAAACTAATCTTTGGGGAAATGCATTAAGCATCTCGGCTTTTGCCAAATGTGTAGGTCATTGTGTTCCCAGGACTCAGTCCTGGGCCTCCCTTTCTAGTCACCTCCTCTCTCCTGGCCACTTGATTTGAAAACTCAACCTTGGCGTCTACATCTAATGCACTGTTTCTCACCCTGACGTCTTTATGTAATCTCTCGATGGTAAATGTGCTTGCTCTAGTTTCTGCACCTGCCTCAACCTCATCAGTGCTTGTCACAAACCCAACTTCCTCCAAGACAGTGGCCTATATTCATGAAATAGGTTTCCAGGATACCGAGAATGCTGTCTCACTACTCATGAAGCATTCTCTCTGTTTTAGTTTAGTTCTGTTTCTTTTCTTTATTCTGGTCTTACTCTACTCCTAATTCTGCCACTGTCCTTTAGGAAACAGAAACACAGAACATGAGAGCAGAAAAAGACCCACTGGCATATCCAGTCTGCCAATCCAACCTATCTGAGTGGAGTGAAATAGCAATGAGAGTCAAATAAAGCACATTCATAACTCTAATCAATTATTCATGAGACTAGCAAGGCTCCTGATTGGCTACTGAATTGGTCATTAACATCTGAGAAATGACCAATCCTCCCGCCAGCTGACGCTGTGTGACACGCACAGCTCACACCACACAGCTAAAACTGAAAAAAAAAGGTAAAACAGAAGTTGTGATTAGACTTGCAATGGCAATAACAACTTCAAGGCCCCAACATCTTAATCATTATTGCTTAAGTAACACTGTAAAAGATCTTCATAACTAGCAAGCTAAAAGGAAGCTGAGGGACCAATCCACTAAAGTGTCCTGGCCTTTCCACATGTGAAGTGGGTCAGGGAAAGGTGTGGAGTACCCCTTTCATGCATGATGTCCACCTGCGGGGCACTGCAGGGCAGCCGCAACATAAGATGTGTGCCCACTCCATATACAGTCTGAGCCTTACACACATCTACTTGCGTGGCTGGATCACGGGTGTGCATGGGAATGAGGATGTGCGAAACCACAACTGGATTACTGTGCTTTTGGGTGCGTGCAGGGAATGGCTTTATTATGCAACTCAGAATGTTGCTGTGATGCTGATGGGCCTGGATATAAATCATTCACTGTGCTGTGGTGAATTACAATGCCATGACTGGCCCTAGCAATGTCATTCCCCCAGCCCTCTAAGCTGGCATGAAGGGCAGGGGGCCACCTCTGTGTTTTGTCAAATTGTAAGCTTTTTTCCCCCCCGAATCTGTCTGTTTGGGATATGGCAGTCCTTGGATACTGTCAAATATCTCATATTCCACAATCTCCTGCCCTGTGCAGAGCAAGAGATCAATTCTTGTGGCAGACTGGGCATTCAATCGATCCCTGCTCCACCCCAACACGTGCCTTCCTACTGGTGTCCACATAAGGGAAGAACTGGGGACTGTGGAGCATTCCACTGGTGTGAATTTCTGTGAACATGAAGCTCTGTGGCAAGGCATGTATTTGAGCTACAAACAAAATAATAACAGCGCACTCAACTAGCGGGGGACTGTGCAAGCGTATACATTTATTCAAAGTGCTTCAACAGGAATACTGACCAGCTACCCCTACATATTGCCTCGCCCTACATCATTTTGTCTATGTGATCGATATTTTAATTCACAATGCACTGACAATTGTTTACACATTCACCTTGTAACATTTTCATGCACTTTTTGGCGAACATGAGCAAATGACTAATGATCACCTGTACTGGAAATGATGACACTGTTTAATTATACTTGCTACAAGCTGACCACGTCTCCTGAGAAAGCCTCTAGCTGAGGCGATATGTAGGAGTAACTGGTCAGTGGTCAATGATCATGTTGATGCTCTTTAAATAAACGTATACGTCTGCACAGTCCCTGGTAGACTGTGCTTTTTTTTGTTCCTGTCGGTTTTATACAGCAGCACCTCAAGGGATATAGAGTACTTCTCCTTTCTTTTAATGTATTCAAGTCACCTTTGTGGATCAGACACTACGGGCTTCATGAATACCGAAGGTTCATGAATATTAACCAGTGGCTTCTAAGCAGCTGTTCGTCTCCCATGAGCATTGTCAGAAACCAGGGCGTCTGCATTACAAGACCTGCGATGGGGACTAACTACTTATTTGTAACTAGTTATGGTAATATTATTGCTATTTTTAGTAACTGGTTATAGATTACATTCAAGGAAACCTGGTGAGTAACTGTTATGACATGATTTCCCTAAAAGTGATTGTTACTGTGAATATAGGTTTTTAGTTGCTTTTGGAGGGGGGTGGGATTGGCTGTCCTTCCATGGCCGTGTTCTCATGTTTTACCAGCACTAGTCAGAAACGGAACAAACCTGGGGCTTAGATTCGTCTGGTATGGCAGCAATATTCCCACAGTATTTGTTTTTGTAAGTCAAACTCACAATTATATCTACAGAAAACATATAATGAAAAATAATATAAGGAAACTTAACAATTAATATACATTGCTATTACAATTAATATTCAGCTATATTGTATTACATTTTTTTCTGAGTAACTAGTTACTAATATATGACATTATAAAAGTAATTTTCCAAAAACTGTTCATAACTTTAGACTGTCTTCAAAATTTCACATAAACCAGATGCGAACCATTACTTTAATGTTTATAATATTTCTTGCAACAATCCGATCTCAGATTCTCTTTGGCTCAAACTCTTTTTCATGACTTCATTGCCGCTTGCCTCACCTTCTGACTACAGTAATGCCCTTCTCCTCAGCCTGCCCAATTCCCTTTCTACTCACAAAATCCCTGCATGTGTCAGCAACTCTGCCTCTTGCCTTCTGGCACTAGTATGACTATGAGAAGCAAACTTGGTGACACTTCAAGAAACAATGAAATGATCCAAGTAACCAGACAGATTAAGACTGCTCACAGTGGCGGAGCCAGCGGGGGGTCTGGGGGGTGGTCGCCCCTCCTGGCTGCCCCGGGGTGAGTAGTGGTGCCCCACCACCATCTTTTTTCACTGTTTAGTGCCCATTGTGGAGCCCATGACTCACTAAAAGACCCCCCTGGCTCCCAAATGCTCCTAAACCTGGCTTTGCCACTGGCTGCTCAAATGGTAAGACCAGTCTTCCTGGGGAGGCCCCAACCTGTTCCAGGAGAGGCTTAATCAAGTAAAAAGTACCGCATTTAAATTTTGAGTTTTAAATATTTTGTGTGAAGGGATGAGGCAAACTGAAAGAGGATAATAATAGGTGAATTTATGTAGTTATTTACAAATCAGTGACCAGGAAAGGCGCACTGAGCCAAGGCTCATTTCAGGTGTACCTGTGGAAGGGTAGGGAGTGCATACAATTCAAAAGGTAACTGCAATACAGTCATGCAATACAAAATGAACAATAGTGCAAATAAATAGAAACGATGAGCAAATAATGAGAAGTAAACAATTGACCAATTAGAGTGGTAGTACAACAGTCCAAATACAAGGGTTAAGCAAAGAGGTACTAGAAGCAAGAGCAAGAGGGAGTCAAGAGGTCCAGGAGAAGTTGTTTAAGAGCAGGGTAAAAGGGGGAGAGGCAGAGGTGGATAGGAAGGTTATTCTAGACAGGGGAAACAGACTGAGAAGGCAGTCTGACCCCTGAAGGTACTGTAAGAAGGGGTAGCAATGGTTTGAGAGTCAAAATAGGGGAGCGAGTAGGCTAGTTTGGGGAGGAGGGTTATGGGGGGGGGGTTACAATAAGCTGAATAAAATGAGAGCCAAACTACTCAAAGGAGTATCACTTTATTACTGATGTACTATAAAAAGTATATAAAGTATTCTATTTTTCTTTGAGGAGGCCCAAGATTATTTCAATATTTCGGGGAGGCTCACTATGAAAAAGTCTGACAAAATGAGATAGGTAATTAAGTTTCAAAAAGTTTAAGGTGAGGACAAAGGCTAGAAGACAGATAAACTAGCTCCAGTCCTTTGACCACAGTGGGTGTTTGTTAGGGATGCCCCCTGATGAAGACTCCCTGTAGTCAACACGCCAGGGCTGTTTTGTTTGCATCTTCTAGCCTTTTATCTTCACCTTAAACTTTTTGTAACTTGATCACCTCTCTGGTTACTTGCATCGTTTCATTATTTATTTGTTTCCCGGAGTGCCACTAAGTTTGCTTCTGGTATCATACAGAAGGACTGGCTGTCCTGGAGTGGTACCCGCCTCATGTTCCTTCCTGGATGCGCGGCCTGTGGTGGAGATTTTGGAGTTCACTAGCATGACCATTTCACCTTCATTTTGAGGGACCTCCACTGGGTCTCAATCCCTCCACCCCACCATCAAGCTAGTAAAGAAAGCACTTTTCAAACCTTCAGAAAATGTCTACGCAGCCTAGTCCCTCTTGATCACACAGATGATGTTACCCACTGTCTATCCTCATGCTCTCTGCATTCAGCCAACAGCAGCCACCTATCAACTCTGCTCAGCCATCAGCTGAATCAGAAGTGGAGGACATCAGCGGGAGTCTAAAGAAAAGCAAGCATACTTCTACCTTCCTAGTAAAGTGATTTGCCCAATCAGAGACAATGACAGCACCACCACCATTATGTGTTTCCCCCTACCTACACATGCCAAACAGCAGACCATCAGTGACATGCCCGGAAGCAAAATAACATTCAGTCAATCACATTGTGTAACACATAAAATTAATCTGTTTAGATCAGGCTTGACTGTCATGGACCTGCAGCCCTTTTCCAGTATGGAAAATGATATTTTAAGGCTCAGCTAAAATGCTTTGTCCAACAGTGCCAGGTCCTAAGCTGTAAATAGTTTGCCACTGTGGCTATGCCATAATATATGAAGCTGTACAAAGTGAAATCAAAGTGATTCTTAAAGAAAGTGAAGGTGGTACAGTTTACCTGAGCCCTGATATGTAAGCAAGCTATCAAACCACTAATTACACATGTATCATCTCACATTGGGAACATTCGCAGAATCATTTGCCGCCACCATCACCACCAAATGCAGCATGCATCCGAAGCAGAAGCTGCCGAAAAGATTGACTGCTTTGCATATATGATTTTTGTTGAGTATCTCACAGCAGGCTGCCTTTTAGAGCAGCTACTGTACGTGACAAAATCGAAGGGTAATTGCAGAATGGTTGCACCCACTGAGTTCGTGCCTTGTATTTTTGGCTTTAAGCAATGATGCCCACGTTGGCCATTCTTTAAAGGAAAACTACACCCTCATATCTTGTAAATGTTATTTGTTTCCATGTCAACAGACAACTCTTTCTGTGTCGCTGTTAGGGATATATGTGATTTATTTAGCTTGTTTTCACTGTTCATACTAGTCCCTGTAATTATCCTGGGGGGGATCTCCATTTTCTGGCTGTTGAAATCTCATTGTTCCTGACAGCTGCATTAGCATATGAGTATATGATGCGTCAGCACCCTTCAGACTCCACAGTATGCCTGTCTGATTAATTATAGTTCAACAAAACAAGTTGCAGCAAGGTGTGAAATAATTTACCTTCAGTTAGCTTTGCAAACTATGTGAGTTGTAATGCAGGGTTTTTCCCTTTAAACTGCATTCCATTTGTGTGTTTCCAGTGAGTATATGTGTACTTTCAACATACAGATACATGGTGCAAATGGACGCTGTAACACCATGTTCTCATATGCTAATGCAGCCCTCATGGATAATGAGATTTCAACAACCACAAAATGGAGAACCCCTCCCCCCAGATAGCTATAGCGGACTAGTATAAACAGTAAAAAGAAAACTAAGGCAAACACGTATATCCCTCACAGCTACAGGAAAAGAGTTGTCTGTTGTCATGGAAACAAAGAAAAGCTACAAGATAAGAGGGTGTAGTTTTGTTTTTTTTAAAGGATGGTAGCTTTTATCATATTTTTTTGTTTTGGGCATTCCTTAAAATGTGTGGTCAGAGCTTCTGATTCTAAGAAAAACAGCATTGTTCCATTGGTTTTATGCCACGAGGGTGATTGCCGAAAGGCGAGCATCCTTATTGTGAGTGTACATCGCCAAAATAAAATTTTGGTGATGTGCAACTCCAGTGCTAGTGAAAGTGGTGCAAAAACTTGTGGAATTTTATTTTTATAGCCCCCCCGCACACACCCGGGGGTGTGTGCCCCCCCATACCCCTCTACTATAGATTCTCAAATCCAGGGGGTGCATGTCGGGGGGGGAGGTGCAGCCATGTAAAAAAAAATCCCTGTCTCGGGCTGGTGCAACAAAATATGCTGGTGCCCAAACCCGCCACTCCAGGCCAGCACCCACCCTACCACACCATGGAGCAAGCTCAGAGGTAGTCTGCGGCACCACCCCTCACAAACCCTCCCGCCCCTCACTTGGCATGCTTGCCCCCCCCCACGCATATACATGTAGTGACATCCCATTGCCTTTCGTGAACCCTCCCCATCCAGACACCCTCCCCATGCCCTCACCGTTGGGGCAGTCACCGCAAGTGGGGGTGCCGTTTTGGTAGGCACCCACTTACGGATAGCCCAACTCACAGGATACCGTTCCATTATTGGGGGTAGCTAAGAAAATGTGTGGCCATTTCCAGCACTTAGTAAAGGTACAAATTATCTTTTCCAGTTTACAGAAAAAACACCAAACTGCCAGAACTGCAGCAGAAAGAAGATGTGCCCACAAGGTGGAACTCAGCTTGCTATATGTTGGAAAACCAATGTTTCAACAAAAAGGCAGTCCATGACTATGTCTTGGAAAACAGTGTTGCAGATGGTGTGCAGTATTTGTATTCATGTAGCCTTCTTTTGCCCTTGACTCCCTTTCAGAAGGCCATACAAGAAATTAGCAAGGAAAACGCCACCATCAGTTAGGTCCTCTGAATTAAAAATATGAGTGGCTATGAAGACATTTTGACCAAAACAGTGACACATTGGGTACATCCTTGACTGACCAATTCATACAGGAATTCCAAACTCCCCAGAAACTCACCAATATGAAAACAAACCAGAATGTTCTACTTGTCATTCTTTTTTAATCAAACTTTATTGAAGTCACAATGGGTAATACATACAATACAAGCACGTGCTTTCATAGCAAACATCTTAAGAACCCAATAAAAAGTGTCTTACATCATATTACTAGGTAAGCATAAATAATTAACTCTTGCAACCAGGTAAATTCTGAATAAAACAAGGCACTGTAAGTAAAGGAAAGATAACTTTTTATGAAAATGCTAATTGGGCCCTGCCTGACACTGAGGTGGGGCCCGTTTTTAGGTGGACGGTTCCCTTTAAGACATAACATGGGACACGGGGCCAGGTTGGCAGACTTGATTACCTTTTAAGTATTTGTACTTCAGGAAGGAAATCTGAAAATATTTACTCAGATGGTGATCACTGCCTCTTGATGAAGTGGAGTTCGTCCACGAAATGTCAGTTACTGATGTTGATTTAAGGTGGCATTGTAATAATAGTAATAAACAGTATGTTTGCAAATAACTAGGAGCAGTAGTTCCTTAACATTCTTGCTTTTAGTCATATTGTATTGCTACAAGAGACTCCTCCAATTACTAAACTGGTAGCCCAACACTAGGGCTCTAGCATCCAGGGATCAACCCCCTACTTGCATTCACTGAGCCATTAACTCCAGCCAGGACTGCATACTGGGAAAGATTGCTGCTGCTGCTGCTGTACAATCGAGGGTATGTGAGTAGTTAGCTTTCAACTCTGTAGCACCCACTGTGGCTGACCTCAGAGGGAGACTTGGAGGGGGCCTCTGAAGAAATCACTGCCCACTCTCCTCAAGGCTGAAATTGGATGCCATGATGTGTTCTGTAAGTGCTTTGGTGGGCAACAGGAGAATCATGTGAAAAAACCTGGTGGAGTTGTCTCTGTAAGTAATTTTGTCCACTAGTTAGAATACAGGGCTGTGAACCTGATGACCTAGGCCTGAATCTCACAACTGCTACTTGCCCACTGTGAGAGTCTGAGCAAGTCTCTTTACCTCCCTGTGCTTAACCCTAGCTAATATTTCTCCAAGCTCTCTCTTTGTGCTGTGGTAATCTTCCTGTGCTCCTAAAATGGCAGCAACATTCTCTCCCCGCCATCTGGTAGATTTTACTGTATAACACTTTCGGGTACAGTTCAAGTGAAAGGCGTCATGCTGCGGTTCATGATGTGGTTGACTAGGGAACAGGGGGTGATGTGCCCGTAAAAGTTCCCATCAGAATTCCAACTCATGAACTCATCATGCTTAGTAATCAACTGTCCAGTCTGTTTTTGAAGATTGATTTATTCTTACTGGTGACTATGTGTAATGGAAAACTATTCCAGGCTTATACAACTCTTTGTGTGAAGAAAGATTCTCTTTCACTTGTTTTGTATGGCAAACTACGTAACTGGAGTGGGTGCCCTCTTGTTGCCTTGATGTCTCGTTTAAATTAAAAACCCATGTCCATAAAAATAACTGGGTCATTCACCACATCCCACAGAAATAACTGGTTGCTCCTCTGTCTCCTTGCCTGTAGTAATATAAGTTTTAATAATTGCAATCAGTTCACATAATCCAGTTCTTTTAAGCCAGTGATATGCTTTGTGAATCAGCGGTGGGTGGCAGCTCCCTGCCCGCAAGCCACCCAGCCGCCCGCCGACTGACAGCATACAGTACGGCTGTATGCCTATTATTCCACTGCGTGGGCCAATGGGCGTGCAGACCCTACTGGACCACCAGGGCTGTTTATTTCTTATGCCCATGATGGAGCAGGGGATCGGGTCCACTGGATCACCAGGGATGTTTATTTCTTGTGCCCACGATCAGGCAGGGGATCGGGTCCACTGGACCACCAGGGATATTTTAAACATATGCCCGCGATGGGACGATGGGGGCGCATTGCCCACCGAGGGGCAGGGGGAGTCAGTCCCCGATGGCTGCAGCCTAGCAGGCGCCAGGTGCAAGCCACTGGGGATCGGCACACCGCATGCAAATGGGGCCATAGTGTCGTGCAAATGGCCCCAGTTGCACCCTGCATACATAATGGCCTCATTTGCATGCTCCATGCTGAATATCACTCTTGCTGCACCTAGCGCAACCGCACTTGCATTGGCGCAGCCCCCGCTCCCCTGCTGCCACTTGTGCTGGCGCAGTGCCACTGTACCATGCGCAGTGCGTGCACCCTCAGTGCCATATTCAACGGTGGTGAGCCATGACGCAGCACTGCTGAATATCGCCCAGACCATGCCATGGCTCATCCCAGTTGTGCTGCACCCAGGCTTGCAGCCCTGCCTGGCGCAGTCTGAATATCCCACCCCTGGAAGATATATGGGCCTAGTACCGATCCTTCAGGCACTCCCGCTTGCAACCTGTGTCAGACTGGATGCTTGTCCACTAATGACCACCCTTTGTGTTCTTCCCTCCAATCAGCTTTCTATCCAAGCTGTGATCTTATTACATACATTTCCTTCTATTAATTTTCCTATGATGTGGTCATGTGGTACTCTATCAAATGCCTTGAAGTCGATATAGACGATGTCATAGAGTATTTTATTATCAAGGTTTTTACTGACTGTCTCATAAAAACACAATAAGTTGGTCAGGCAAGATCTCTTTTTAACAAATCCGTGCTGTGCACTGTCTACGGTGTCCAACTTTTGATCTAAACGATCCTTGCTTATGCCCTCGAGGAGCTCACCTATTAAGGAAGTAAGGCTAATTGGACGAAAATGTTCCACTTTTGTCATATCCCCCTTTTTTAAATATTGGGGGTGATGTTAGCTGTTCTCCAGTCCATACACACAACACCACTGTTTATACTACTTTCAAATTACCCCTTCCATACGTCTCGTGCCAGCTAGCAATAAAATTGAAGGAAGAGTGGGTTTCACATTGCAGCATTAAGTTAGTAAGGCTTGAAATTCTAAGCAAGTTTCCTGTAAGTGTTTAACAAGCACATGGCTGTCACATGGGAAGCGACTGAGCCTAGGCTTGGGTATTATGCCTATACCCTGTTACAGGAAAGGTTAGCAGAGTATCTTGAATCCAATGGGTTGTAAGACCACAGGCAGCATGGATTCACAGGGGGTGGAGTCATGCCAGATGAATCTGATGGAATTCTTTGACTGGGTAACCAGAGCACTAGATCAGGAGAGGGCCATGGACGTGGCCTATCTGGACTTTAGCAAGGCCTTCGACACCGTGCAACACAGGAGACTGATAAAGAAATTGGGCAGCCTAGATGTAGGATCCAAGTGGAGAATTGGGTTAGAGAAACTGGTTAATGGATAGGAGACAGAGGGGGGCGGTGGTTCCTGGCACTCACTCTGATGATGGTAGAATAACTAGTGGTGTGCTGCAAGGCTCAGTACTGGGAACAATCCTCTCCATTGTCTGTATAAGTGACATTGCAGAAGAACTGGAAGAGAAGGAATGCCTTTTTGCAGATTATGCCAAAGTCTGTAACAGGGTAGACACTCAGAAAGGGGTGGAGAAAATGTGTATGGATCTTGGGAAACTCGAGGAGAGGTTAAGAGCATGGCAGTTGGAGTTACATGCCAAAAAGTGCAAAAATCATGCACCTAGGGCATAAGAACCCAGGAGCTGAGTATAGGATGGGGGATGGGTACTGACAGTCACTAAGCAAGAAAGGGGCCCTGGGTTATATCTGATGAGCTCAAACTGGCAGGACAGTGTGACAAAGCAGTGGGCAGGGCCAGTGGGATGTTGGGATGCATAGGAAAAGGCATCTCTACTAGGAGGAGGGAGGCGGTGTTGCCATGTATTGCTTGCTGTGAGACCCCACCTGAAGTACTGTGTCCAGTTCTGGAGGCTGTACCTCAGAGAGGATACAGGGTGGAGGCAGTCCACAGGAGGGCAACTAAAATGGTGCAGGGGTTGCACCAAAAGCTGTATGAGGAGAGACCGAGGGATATCAGCATGTACAGCCTGGAAGAGAGGAGTGCAAGAGGGGACTTGATACAGCCCTACTAGTATCTCACAGAGGTAAAAAGGGGGAGGAAGGGAGTCTCTTTCAAATGAGAAAGAGCACCAGGATCAGAGGGTACATGATGAAGCAGGGGTGGGGGTTAAGAAGGACGTGCAGAAGTACTTCTTCACTGAAAGAGTTGTAGATGCTGGGAACATACTGCCAGTGGGAGCAGTGGAGGCGAAAACAGTATGGGGGCTTCAAGCATGCATGGGATAGACATAGGGGGATATTAGTAGACAGGCAAGGAGGAGACAGGATTGCCAGAGACCAGTAAGGGTCTCTGGAGACAGACTAGGCAGGAACCATCTGACTATATGAGCAGACTTGTGAGCCAAGCAGTCCTTTTCTGCCAACAAACTCAGTTTCTGTGTTTCTATGTTGTCATCATCTGAGGCAAATGGCTCTGTGCATTGAAATTCTCTTTTTATTATCACTTCTCTGCAACAGTCCTTTCTTGACTCTAAGTACTTCAAAAATTGCTGACTTCACTTTTGAAAAATCCTTACCACCAGCCATAAACTTTAAACTTGGAAAAAGTTTGATGAAAAAAAAACAAACTCACCACTGATAGAATAGAGCCAAATGAATAGTTTTGGTTGTGCATATCTTGTGAAAATGTTAAGTGAATCATTGGAGTAATACAGATCTAGCTTTGCCTTTTTTAGTCATTTTTTTTAATTCAATTATTTTTGTTTTCCCTAGAAACACCCTTAGTCTAAATATAATAAACAGTTTGATGTTGTTCATACATTATGTCCCCTATTTGGAGATGAATGACATCTATAAACTATATTATTCAGGCTAAGAAACAAAAATGTAGTCTTTCCAACCATAATGCACCTCATAGTCAACATCTCTTATGTTTTCCAGCAGTTTTGCTTTCTCTTGAAGACAATGTTTCATTTCATACCATTGTAATACCAGTTCGTAAATAAACATTTTTTTAAATGATTTAACATACTAATAAGGAATCTGGTAGTGAACATGAAGTGGTGGTAGGGGTGGTGGGGGACCAGACCTTTAATTTAAAATAGGTATAAGTATCATGGTTTCTTTCAAAAGGGTGAACTCTAACAGTCTCAGTAATGCAAGTATTTAAAATAGTTTCTCATATCCTTTACATTGGTGGAGATTATTGTATAGCCCTCTCCAGGTAGAATCTAATATATAATTAGAATATAATTAGAATCATAAATATGGTCTTTTACCATCCCACAAATCAGTACAGTACATATTAAAAGCTATTTATCCAGGCCTGTCCACTAAAACTTGGAAATAGCGGGTTATTCCACTTACTCAGTATAATTCTCTTATTAGTCCTGTTTACTAAGACAGCTGTTCTCTGCTCTGTTAAAGGCAATACTGGCAGAAGGTATTTTTTTTTTAACATTCTAGACAAAAAAATTCATTATTTGTTGCCGCTAGGAAAGCACATATTTGCAGTGGCAAAATAAATGTAAAATGTTCTACGTGTAACCCACATTTATGTTAGCATTTCCTATACAGACATAGTTTCATTAAATACAGTATATTGGGTGTCAAATAGGCCCCAATAAATATTTTAACTTGAACAGACATGCACCTGACATTAATGTGTGCCTTTCTTGGCTCTAAAAAATCTAGTTTACCAGAATGCCAAAGTATCTTCCCTACTTGAGTCTTTTGCCCATTTTTCTTTAAGTGCAAGCAGAGATTTATTGTTTCACCTAGGTAACATTAATTTAGAAAAATCAGATATTCTTATATATTAAATACAATTACATTTTCATTGCTTTGCATAAATGTCATGTACTGTAAATCAGAAAGTTGTTTGTATTAAGGAATCTTACCAAAGCTGATCTAACGAGTTATACCATGATAGTATAGCTTATCCTGATCCTACCACAACACTTTCTGTATTATTCCAAAGTCACAAGGTTCTATTATTTATCAAACAAAACAAACAGGTGGAGCCGCATCCTCGAACACAGAGTGGGTGCCTGCCAAAAAGACAAACAGAAAAACTCAGACTAGAAGCACTCTACAGGGCACAGAAACTCAAAGTTTCAAGTTTCTGAATTCAGATTTAGCATAAAAGTCACAAACAAACCAGAAACCAGTGTATGAAGTCAGGCATGAATCCACTGTGACTTTTTTGCTAAATCTGAATTCAAAAACTTGAAACCTTTGAATGTCTTTGCCCTGTAGAGTACTGCCAGTCTGAGTTTTTATTATTTATCACTTGGGTACAATCATATAACTTAAGCAATTTAAACTATCAAACAATTATTCATTATTCTCTCTCTTGTTCCATAATCTATACGTAGAAACATAGAATTTGATGGCAGATAAGGACTGCTTGGCTCACGCAGTCTGCCCGTGTTTCCCTGTCTGCAGCATCACCGTAGACCCTAATCAATCTGTGTTTTTCTCCTCCCCCTTACTTTTCACTAAGATACCCTTATGTCTATCCCACATATTCTTGAAAAAAACCATCATCTTCGCCCCCACTTCCTGCACTGGAAGGCAGTTCCAGGAATCCACCACTCTTTCTCTGAAAAAGTACTTCCTCACATCTCTCCAGAATCTACCACCTTCCAGCTTCACAGCATGTCCCCTTGTTCCTGAGCTCCTTTTTTTCTAAAAAATACTTCCCTCCTGTACCTTATTTACCCCATGACCATGAGGTATCTGAAGGTCTCTATCATATCCCCCTCCCTCCTCTCTTCCAGGGTGTACATATTAAGGTCCTTTAGTCTCTCCTCATTGGGCTGTTGATGCAGACCCTGCATCATATTGGTTGCCCTCCTCTGGACTGCCTCCACTTTGTCTATGTCCTTCCGGAGATGTGGTCTCCAGAACTGGATACAGTACTTAAGGTGGGTCTTACCACTGATCTGTACAGAGACACCACCACATCACTCTTTCTGCTGGTAATACCCCTCACTATGCACTCCAGCTTCCTAGCTAGCCCTCCAAACTGCCTTGTCACACTGCATGGCTAACTTTAATAATGTTTTCCCTGAGCCTACTACTGTGAAAACTGGGGTCCCTCAGGGGTCTGTTCTGGGACCTATTCTTTTTTTCACTGTCTGTCAATGATCTACCCTTGGTCACAGCTCTTGGTGAAGCAACCTTATATGCAGATGACCTAGTGCTCCTAACCAACTCACAGAATATTAGTGTCATAAGATCTTGCCTTCAGACCAACTTTGGATGAATACAAAGCTGACTCCTGGCCAATACGTTAGCCTTAAATCTCAAAAGCCTCAGGCTAGCTGGTGACCTGGGTTTGGGTCTGGGCTTTTTAAAGATTGTAACTCCACCCAGTGGGAGTAGCCATGGTTGCAGAATCACCCCCCGAATCACCTCACCACCTGTTGCAACTGGGCAGAAGAACCACCACAGGCTCATAGTAGAAGCAGATATCTTGGAGCAGTTCTTAATTAAAAGAGCACTGTTTCATTGATAAGTTTACCGTTCACACTTGTGCAACGTCAGTCGGGGCTCTTGCTGCCTAGCAGCAACACAGTCACAAAGATGGCAGCAGCCATCGGGTACACACACAGACTGTGGCTCTGTAGACAGTTCATAACGTTATAGTAGAGTCATGTACCTTCTTGACGGTAATAGCAGCTGCAGCAGGTGTCTGGGAAACAGGCAGGTAGTCATGTTCCTTGTATGCTTTCCTGTGAAATCTGACATTCTCTTAGCATTCCTTACAACAAGCAAGAATGCCAGTTGTCAAGTTTCTAGCTTAAGGAATGGCGGAGAAGTGGGCAAATAAATAATTTCCACAGATTTCACAAACTTTTATTGACATTTCATGAAGATTCTGCAAAATCGGAAATTAGCCAATTTTTCCCAGCCCTAATGGCAACCCATTCTGGAGCTGAAGTTGCTGGACAGGCACCTAAAAAAGGAAAAACTCAGAATGGTCACACTACAAACAGTGACATCCCTTACAGAAAGGGATTGGCTCGGGTCAGCAGACTTAAGGGATGAATTCTTCCACATCCCTGTAAGACCATGCCACATAAAATATCTGAGCTTTGGAGTAGGCCATTCTCAGTTCCTGTTCAAAGCAATGCCTTTTTGTCTGAGCACAGCACCCATGGTTTTTAAAAAGTGCTTATCAGAGTGGGCAGCCCACCTGTGCAGGCAGGGGATAGTTGTGTTTCCTTACCTAGATGACTGGCTAGTGTATGAAAAACACAAGCAGAGTCAGTGTCCTCAGTTTGGACAGCAAGGAGAACACTGCAGAGGTGTTGGGGGGCCAGCCTGAGTTCCTTCAATTGCAGGACATAAACAAGATAATACAGTAGCTTCCTCTTAAATTTAGAAAACTCACATTTATAACCTAGACAGATTCTGAAGTTCGTAAGTGCAGAGTTGGACACAGAACTAGGGAAAGCTTTCCTCCCTCTGCAAAGCACAGATGCTCTGATTCAATAAACACATTCCAGGCAGGTCAACCAGTGAGTGTTCAGGAATTCTTGAGACTTGTGGGCCACATGACTTCAATCACAGCAGTAGTGCCATGGATCAGATTGCAAAGGAGGGGTTCCAATACTACCTCATAAGGCACTGGCACCAAAGAGGTGCATCACTGAAGCAACTGGTCCCAGTAGTTGAAATAAGCATGCATGTTTATGTTTATTGGAAGTACAACAGGGATTTTGCAAGATCGCCAATATAAGTTTTAACACTAGTCAAGAAATCTGCAACTTTGAAACATAGTGTGATACAAAATATTGCCTTAATACATGTTTGCAAGAATGTTATTTATTTATTTATTGAATTTTGTTGATGTGGTAAACCCACTGGGCCTAGAAGTCCCTTTTTCAGGGACGATCAGGGGGAGAGGGGATACAGATGGTAAGCAACTGAAATTGAACCAGATTAAGCTGTTCGTGGTATTTTTAGTGAATGGGAGAAATTTGGCCAGAACACCGGGGAAATTCCCCTACTCTTTTTCAATAAGTGCCATGGGATCTTTAGCATCCACATGAACTACCACCAATCTAGGCAGATGGACCCTGGTTTAACGTCACATCCGAAAGATGGCACCTCAGAAGTGCAGCACACCCCCTCATGCTGCACTACAATGTCAATATTGGGATATTAACCCAAGTGCCAGATGTGGGAACTGAAGCCACAGCCCTCTGATCTCCCAGCCTCAGAGGCGAGTGTGCTACCTACTGAGCCACTGACACTGAGAATAGTGCAAGAAACTAATCCTGTACTTACACATGTCAAGGAACATGACTAGTATAAGTACATTGGAGGTATAAAATGTAACATTTAAGGATTATGGTGTATAATAACACCTTGCAAGAACTGCGCAATGAAGACTGCTTTCCTAATTATATATACAGCTAAGAATTCATGTCTTCATAGTGCTGTTACATATCTGTGGGTACAATCTAAGCTGTAAAAAGCTACTGGTACCTCAGTAAAAGCCAAAAAATACACTATTTAGGTGCAGTTCAGCTTATATTGTGTATTCATTGCAAAACGCTGTGCTAATGTACCAGTTTGGGTTCAACGTAATGCCAATATAGATTGAGGGAGCACTCCCGACCAATTGGAATGCTCCTTTCCCCTGCGCATGAGACACTCTTATTCTGTGAAGAGCATCTCACACACAGATGCCATGGAAACGGGCACATTCATGGAACAGGTTTTTTTTAAATTATATTATTGGTCACACTCCGTTATGCTCGATCAATAATATACTAATATGTCCCCCATCACCACTTGTTCCTGTATCAGAGTGGTTTCACTTGCCTTCAGCTTGAGCCAGAACAGCTCAGCTTTGCATCGCTGTTCTTGCTCGAGCTGAATGCGCATGAAACCACTCTCATACAGCAATGAGTGGCTCCAGGGAACATATTAACATGCGCAAAACTTGGGAAATGTGGTGTTAGGCTTTCCAACTGTAACTCCCCTTCCCCAAGCAGCAAAGGGACAAGACTACACGAGCAACCGCAGTCATCATGATCATCTCCATCATATTTGTCCATCTTACTAAAGCTTTCGACATTGTGGCACGCTCCCTCCTTCTGGGCAAGCTTAAAGCAGCGGGTCTTTCTGCCTCCTCAGTCAGTTGGTTCTGCTCCTACCTTGAGGGAAGGTCTCAAGTTGTCTGGATCAGAAGCTCCCTATCCAGCCCCTCACTATTTGTTCAGGCATCCCTCAAGGGTCTGTCCTGCGCCCTATTCTCTTTTTCATATTCTTGAACATCCTTCCCTCTGCATGTTCCTCTACATCCATTCATATGTATGCTGATGATACAGTGCTCTTTGTAGCTGCCTCCTCATCCCCCGACTTTACTTCCCAGTCACAGCTGGATTTTGACAATATACAGTGCTTGTTTTGGTCAAAACAACTGTTCCTCAGTGCCAAAAAAACAAACAATTTCAATGACTTTTGGTACCCAACAGAGGCTTATGAGACTCACCTCTCCGCCATTATTCCACACCGTTGATGGCACTGTGATTGAGGATGTAAGTACCCCAGGGTCTGGACGGACCATCAGCTGTGTTTTTCAGTGCACACTGATGCCATACCCCATAAGCTCCTCCACCTCAAGCTTGGTACGCTGCACAGGAACAAAGTGAGTATACTGCTTCCTGCCAGCCATGACATTGTTTTAAAGATGATTCTCTCTATTTTTGACAATGGTGATATAGTTTACAGTGGAGCTCCCAAATC
The DNA here is from genome assembly GCA_016271365.2 of Neoceratodus forsteri. NCBI lineage: Eukaryota > Metazoa > Chordata > Ceratodontiformes > Ceratodontidae > Neoceratodus > Neoceratodus forsteri. The sequence goes on along the minus strand of CM028135.1, from coordinate 15,503,860 downwards.
TTCTCATACCAGACTGGACCCCCTCTCACTCTTTTTGTCATTTTGCTTTAGACTGTCCCCTTCGTACCCATTACTGCGTGTTCTAGTCTGCCATTTCCCTCCCCTTCCCTCTCTTGATAATAGGCGTCTTTCCCATTCTGTCTCCTTTATATCCAAATTCTGGTTTGGTTGTCTTCCCTCCTACCTTACCTCATTACTATCCTCTCCCACTCCTTCCTCCTACCCTCTCTGCTGCAATGTTTCCCATTCCCTTTCTATTCCTTCTAGGAAATCTACTGTTGGTCAATCTGCCTTCATATTGGTTTCCAAAACTCTGGTCCACTCTTCCCCTTTTAATCTGTGCTGCCTCTTCCCCCTTTTCCCTTAAGTCTCTTTTTTGTGACCTTTCTACTCCCAGCTGCAACTGTCCATGACCTCTGCCTTACTGATCTCCTTCTCCCCTGCTCTTACTGGCTTGGCCATTTTGCTCTCTGCCTTCTCCCCACTATGTATGTATGGGTAATTTCCCCTTCCCTAGCTTAGCTCAGTTTTCTCTACCACAAGTACCTGTTACACTGTTTTGGCTTTACCATGTTTATGATTATGCTCCATTAATGTACTGTACTGCTGTGTATGACAACTGTTTTTGTAAATGCTGTAAATTACTGTTTTTTCTCCCCTCTTATACTATCTTCCATATCCCTCACCCACACGACACATCTGGAAATGAGCTGTTACCAACTCAGTATGTATTTCCTCATAAAACTTTTGAAATAAATAATTGAATAAATAGTCGAGGGGGGTTCCTCAGAGGATCAGCTAAGTGAAACTGAAGCAGTGGCGTATCGGAATGGATGGCTCCTTTGAAGACTGGTTGATCCAATCTCAATAAAGGTTCTCAACAGTAACCCCACCTTTTTGGTAAACTCTTTGCAAAAGTCCTTCTATCTGAATCAGGTAGTCACAGAGTTTTTCTTTACCTTTCTGAGTGGTATTTCAACATTTCCAAAGCAGTTCTTCACCAGACTCTGCATTTCCAAACATCCCCTCTGGAGCTGTCAGCTAATCATGTACATTGGCAGCTGGGTGTCAAAGGATGACATATTGTACAGCATTCAGGGCTGGTGCATGAAGACGTTCCCAGATGTAGAAACATTTCTGCTCATCAGGGTACTACCACCCTTGGATCACCTGGGTGCTTAGTCCAGCCAGGTGTTGTAATCTTATTCCCCCTGTGGGTGTGTTTGATACCAGAAAAGGTTCTGAGCCACTGGCATGGATCCCACAGCCATTAACACAGTGTCAGGCAAGTAGGGGGTTGCTGTAGGTGGGGACAATAAACCCTGCAGGTCCTGCATTGTTTTACCTTCTTGAGATAAGCAGTCTTTCACTTAGGGGTGCACAAAGCCAGGATGGATATGGATTTGGGTTTGGATTTGACAAATCCAGCCTGAGTTTGGATTTGATTTAGCACAGGATTTGGATTTGTCTGGTCTGGTCAGCCCCCCTCTGCATCCAGTCCAGAGTCATGTAAATGGCTACGCATGTGGTCAGGTCAGGGCATGCACTGGGTACCTGGACTCAGTAGTGCAGCTGTCCTGATGGCCACCTGTCAGGGCCAGCTTGGGTTCCTTCAGTTGCAGGACACAAACAGGATAATACAGTAGCAGTCTGGTGCCTCCACCTGGAGTAACAGTGAAACAGGGTACTGGCTTGAACCCTAAACCAGCCACAGGAAACTCAATATATATCCTCCCACACACAGGTAGATAACCCCCAAACAATGACACAGTACTAAATAGCAATACCCAACACACCAAAAGGAAAATACACAAATAAACAGTTTATTTGACTAGGAGGGGTAAGTAAAGCACATGGGGACATGAGGGAAAAATGGATGCAAAGGGGGAAATACCCATGCTCTATGTAATACTTCACCAGACCACAGTCCCCTGGCAGTCCCAGTCCCAAAATGGGGGACCCAATTTTTTCCCTTAAAGTCCTTAGAAAGAACTCTCTATAATGTGGTGGGTACATCACTGGAATGCTGGTAGCTAACCAGGGTGATGATGAGTTGGTATGCTTGCAGAAACGTTTGCGTCAACTGACAGATACTGAACACAAAGGGGCCCCTATTTTAATCCAAACAGGGTTGGGCTGTATGGCATTGCAGATCATATTCCTGGGCCTATCGTGGCATAGTCCTGCTCAGGGCTTTTACTCCCCCCCCCATTGTTTGTATCTATCTATCTATCTATCTATCTATCTATCTAACTGATAACCCCAAGAAAACTCCCCCGAACTGCAACTCTGAGGTACTCACAGTTCAGACATTTGACAGGTGCATCAATGTCCTTACTGTACTTCAGTGCTGGACTAGAACTTAGACTTTTCAACTTTGGCTGGCGTACATGTGATCTGTTGATTCACCCCCTCAATGGCCTTTGACTGTCACCTTCATCTCTCAGGTCTTTCGAGGTCTTTCGAGGGCACTCTTTGCAAAAGAGTAGGGAACATTCCCGGTGTCCTGGCCAACATTCCCCTTCCCATAAGCCGGTTCATGCAATTATCCAGGCTGTGTGTGGGTGATGATGTGTGATATGGCCGCCACCACACATTCAGTCACTTCACTACCAGTCTAGCATTGCTTGTAAAGCGCTTTGGATGTAAGAAAAGCGCTATATAAATGCTGATTCTTCTTCTTCTTCTTCTTCATCTCTAAGGTCTTTCATTACACCCCGAAGGGGGTTGCTGTTTCAGTACACAGCAACAGCTCTCCAGATCCCTCCTTTTGGAGACATAAGACACCCCCAATGTTGGATGAGGGATATCAACAGTTACTATGGCTCTCTTCTCCACAGAGGGTCACCTTAGGTTGTAGTTCTCCCGCTGTGTCTTCTCTTCTCTCAGGATTCCTCTGGAATATTTGGCAGCTGGGGTCCTCCTGAAACCAATGCCTGGAGCGTTGTACCTTATCCCAGCTAGGAGTGCTTTGAGAGCAGATTACCCTCGTCCAACTGAAATTTGTCTTCTCATAGGGTGTTTCACTGCAACACACTTCTCCGGATGATTCTCTGGCTGAAGTGTAAAAGCCTGGCTGAGACAGTCTCCAGGGTAGCTGTGAGCTTCACAGTCCACCTCCTCACTCCCTCTGTCACAGCTGTAACTGAATTTGAGAGAACAGTCTTCCCTCTCTCTCTCACGGCTCAGACTCAACATTGGGTTGGCTATTTCCCTGTTGCTGGCTTCTTGGGATTGGCTGGGATTGCCCTGCCAACTGCAGCACTCAGTGTCCTTTTATCAGCATGCATGGTGGCTCTGCAGTTCTCATGGGCTTGCCATCTTTGTTTACCTTTTTAAAAGTTTTTCTTACTGTCTTGCAGTCTTCCTTTTTGGCCCTAGTGGGCAGACTGTTGCTAGTCCCAATCACTGGGGCCAGGATGAGGACAGTCATGCCTAGAGATGTGCGAAGTTGGCAAACTTCGCTCCCTTAAATAATTCATAACATTTTCCAAATTCATGGAGTGCTGACTTCATAAAGTTTTTGGCAGGTGAAGCAACACTTTTTCAGCTGAAGTTAAGGCAGAGTTGCAACTTCACCTCAGAAAGTGCCATTACCCAAGCAAAACTGAGTGCAAAGTGGCAAAGTGGTGAAGTGGGCAATTTGCAACAATATTCACAAAGGTGAATTTCGCAACTTTGCCAGAACATCACCAGTGAAGGAAAACTTCCCAACTTCTCTAGTTGCACCCCTCAGTTTATTTTTGGAGCTCCATCTCTGTCTTGGTGGGCTTCCATGGATGCGTGGAGTCCAAATAACACTGTGAATGTTTGTTTTGTTTTGTTATTCCAGCTCCTCTGCATGTCCTGGGGCTGAGAAGTACATTTACTGCCAAAAAACACTTTTCCATGATTGCTGAAAGGTCCCAGCACTGTCTCCTTCAGTGGAGCTGGGGAATGTTGGACAGTTGTGGGCACTCGGCCTGATAATAAAAGGTGAGCATCTTGCTCCAGTGTGCACATGCAGTCACTTCCTGAATGGCACTGCATTGCAGCTGATTTCACTCCCAACCCAACTTCAATCCTATGGGAGTTGGAAAGCATGCATAGATGCCCGATGGCTTTGTCATCCTCTAGTCCTATTCCTCACCTTGCTTGCAAGTCCAGGGCCGGGATTGTGGGGCATTCACATGGGTGCAGACACTTCTACACTGGCAGGGGAGCACTGATTAGACTCCCGCCAGAACCACTACTCAACAGTAAACGGCCCTGCCAGTCCCGCTTTGCAGCAATGGGGACTGGAAGGTGAACTCTGCAAGAGCTGTCTGGGAGGGAGCAACAAGGAGACAGACAAACCACAGGTAAGTCCCCATAAATGCATGTGGGGGTCTTACACTTGCTTGTGCTATAAAACACAGATGAACCTGGCTGGAGAATTTTAATTACATCTGAGCCAGTAGTCTATGCTTTGGAACTGGCTGTCAGACAGTCCCATGCTCACTCCAACTCACTTCTCCTCTCCAATTCCCACTTTGATCTCAAATGTTGTTCTAGCTGTCTGCAGTGATGCAGTGGTGGCGGCAGCTGTGACATGATGGTCATGGATCAGATGCCTGTGGCGACCTTTTCAAATTTAAAAAAAGGAACAAAATAGTTTGGGGTTGGCCACCCACTGGACAAATTGTGACTCAGTGCCTAGCACTGTCTAATCTATCTTCTGTCCTTTGAGTCCTCACAATTGCTGCCGCTGTGCAGTTACTGTCGCTACTGCTATTGAATTAAATGGCGAATGGCACCACATACAGCAGCAGTGGCCATCTCGACGTGATCATGGGTGGGCGAGTCACAGTGGACCCCCCCCCCCCGCACAGACATGCTCAGTGACCTATCTGACTTGCTCTGGCATACTTACTCAAGGCAATGAGAAATTGAATCAGAGCAAGAGAAAATGAAATTTACGGACAAACCTACTCACACCGCCTGACAGCCACCTGGCCGCCTGCCTCCTCTATAACTGGCAATAGAGGTCTTGCCCTCAATGGCAACAGCCTTTGTTTTTGTTTGTTTTTATTAACTTTTTTGTAATTATGTGAAAATGCCCCCCATCAGGCCCTGGACAAATGTAATTTTGTCCTCTCTTAATCCACTTGTCGAGACTGTAAAGAAACAGCGTTTTGTGTTATAACACCAACATGGTGAAGAGTCAGTTTTTCTCTTTTCATTAAGAAAAAGGAAGCAGATATTAAACAGCCAACTGCATCAGCAAATTCTGCAAAAGGTTAGCAATCATAATTTGTGTTTTTTTAAGCTAGGGCTAAGATCTACGCAGAGAACTGAGCAATACCCATTTTACAAATAGAAGGAAACCATGCATTGTCAGTTTCCTTGAGTACTAATGCAGCTCACAAGTAACGCATGTGCAAACAGAATAATGGGGTCTGTGACAGTCATTATGCAGCCCCTAGCACTGAGGAAAGTATGACCTTGTGCTGAATGAATTTACACTTATTAATGAGACTAATTAGTCAGTTGTGGCAAGAGTCATTGCCATATCTCTTTAAGAAGTAAGTAAGCCTTTCAATCTTGACGTACAGCTGTTACTTTAGAAAGGTGCTAATTATTAGTTACCCATTTGACTCAAACAACAGTACTGGACATAAATGTTGGTGACCCGAGTGTTATGGGGACAGTTCCTGCCAATTTCTTAGGGCTTACTTGTCCCAAGTGAGTTAATTATAAACATTCATGAGAACCTGGGGGAAATGACTTCCCTAATCTGCATATGTAAATTAGTATTGTGTGTCCAGTACCTTGAGAACAAAATACATTTGCCGAAATTACTTGTAATAGTTTCTCATTATTTCTGATGGTACTGACTACTGAGGCCTAATTATGTTCAATAATGATATGAGTATGCAGCTAATTAGTAGGTTTACTTTAATTATTGAAGAGCCAGTCACTCTGTGTAGAGTAACATTAACTGATTTCCATATGTAAATCAACCCTCTTTTAATGTTGGAGGAACCCAGTCTCTGCAACACTAGTATTACTCATTATAACTTGTAACGCCATTCTTCTGATCAGGATTGTGTGTTTCTGACTATTACAGGTACTTTTATTAAGCATTAAGGCATGACAGGGATTGGGTTACCATCTGTGAATCAGCTCTGGGGGTCATGTGACATGAGGCGTAGCCAATTATCTTATGCCCCTAGGGTTAGATTAACAAAGGCAACCTAACCCCTGGAGTGTGTTGGTGTTATTATTAAACAAAAATGTTTTTATTTTTCCTTTAAATGATTGTTACGTTTGCTGCTCTTGTGCACCCAACATTTTGGGACAAGTACAATGGGAATTTGGCGGGGGAGGGGTCACTGTCGAGCCCATTGCTGTTGAAACTGCAAGGGCTTGACAGCCTACACCAATGACCACACACTGTGGTCATGACACCACTCACCACTTGTAGGTGGCAATCCTTTATGTACTTGAAAGAACCGAAGCTGCTCCAATCAGAGAGGGCTTCGGTCCTTTGATTTGCATGAAGCCGGTCTGCAAGCAGCTGATTGGCTATCAACACCACCAGCCTGTTTTTGTCTCTGTCTGACGCATGCTCATACTTGAAATCACTGGTCATGTGCAAAGATAAGACATTTTCACTTACATAATGCTTTGGTTACTTATGTTTTTCTAGTCATGTTTCTCTGTAACTTATTCTTTACTGTATTTGTGTATTCTCCCACAATTTATATTTTAAATCTCTCCATGCCACATCAGCCACGCTACTGTTTCTCTCAGTGTGCTGGCTGTATCTTGGGTCAGAGGTTGTGCATAATGATATCATTTGGTGGCCAGAACAAGCACATCAAGGCTGCAAGGCTGTCAAATACACAGAGAAACACACAAAGACCAGGCAAAAGTGCTGGAGTGTCATCAGATGAAGATACTGATTTAAACACTTTAGCCTGCAGTTAGTTACTGAGTTACTATCAGTCGGCAAACTTCCAAAGGTGGTTTACAGCTCAGGGGTGTAGCCAGACAATATACAAATGTACACCAGGACCATGTTTGTTGCCTCATTTGGCACAATAAATACAACTTTTGTATCTCATGACAGTGGTAGTTGCCATGCATGGGTAAATACAAATGCCATGCATTGCTCCCTAAGACACCTACATACCAGCCCAGAGCCTGTAAAGTTGTATTGTCCTTGAGATGCAAAGACAGTATTAGTGACCAGTCCTTCTAGTTTTGACTCCTAGGAATAAAATTACAGAAAGGTTCAGCATTTTCTTTGTTAGTTTTCATGGAAAAATGAAGCAGTTCAGAGCCTATTCGCTACCCCGTAAATAAAATTGCACACCATGGAGTACTGGGAGTATGCCTGGCTACACCCATGTTACAGCTGGTCAAACTAAGCCCCCCCCAAATGCGGTACAAACCTGGATTGCAAAATCAATCACCCCTCCCCAATCATACCCAGACCTCTGATTGCTGATTTTGAATCAAACTGCTACTGAGAGCCGCCAGACCATATGTGTGCAAACGACACACACACACACACACACACACACACACAAAACAGACGCACACACCAGGCTCCACAACTTTTATTAATTTTCAGTATCCTACAGGATGTGGCTCAGACTGGAGGTACAGTCAAAAGCTGAATGTGTGACAGGTAGGCAATCTGCAGTCTGCACAGAACAGAACAGAATTTACAAATGCGGAAGATGCAAGTTTAGTTGAGTTTATTTCTGTGACATTTTTGGCTCTGCTTCTATATATGGCACTGGCTTTCTATGGCAGTACATAGGGCCGATTCTGCTTAAACAAAATATTGTGCCTTCTGTTTGTTTGTTTTCTCCCCATTCAGTTTTATTGTCACCCCCGAATAATGCTGGGAGTCAACATTAAACAAAAGTGCTTGTAGTACATTGCTAACCCCGCTGGAAACTGGTCTGTGGTCTGTTGCAAAAAGCCAGCTCTTCAGTGCTAATTGACAATAAATTATGATGTGCTCATTTGGTAACTGATTTGATGAAGTTCCCTGCTGTAGCGATAATCTGGGTATAATGAATGAATCAGAAGTATGGCTCCCTGCTTCTCCTGGTTCAGGGGGATGAACCTGCTTCTCCTGGCTTAGGGGGTGGCCCTGCTTCTTTTGGCAGGAGAAGCAGGGCTGCTCAAGCCATGAGAAGTAGGGCTATTCCCCCCAACCAAAAGAAGCACGGCCATCCCCCCCGAGACAGAAGAAGTAGGGCCACCTGAGCCAGGAGAAGAAGGGCCATCACCTCTGAGCCAGGAGAAGTAGGGCCATACCCCCGAGCCACGAGAAGCAGGGCCATCCCCTCCCGAGCCAGAAGAAGCAGGGCCATCCCCCCTGAGCCAGAAGAAGCAGGACCACACACCCCCAGCCAGCAGAAACAGGGCCATCCCCCCGAGCCAGGAGAAGCAGGGCCGTCCCTCCCCTGAGTTAGAAGAAGCAGGGCTATCCTGCCACTTTCCGGTATCCACCTCCCAAACCGGTCCCCCATGGATTGCCCACCCGCCAGAAGATAGAGGGCCATGCGGTCTCTCTCCCTTGAGTCCCTCCCGTCCCCACAGTATTGAGACATTTTCAAAGAAACCCAGCCACTTACTTCAACAAAAAGGCACAAACAGTCAGGACCCTGTCTCTCTGGGTCTGCAGGCAGCTTCTCTATTGACTGTTGTTGCTGTTGCTGGCTGGACGTTTACTCGAGGGGCTAGCTCTATGCTGTAGCTACTGGCTCAGCAGGGTGGCTAGCTGGTGCTGCTCCCTTCCATTACAGACCAGTACATGATCTAGTCTTTGTGAAACAAGCACAACAGAGTATAGCTCTTTTTAAGACTGGCTGTACTGCTGGGTCTTGGGGGAATCTTCTTGTGCTGCTGTCTGCAAGCAGTGCCAATAAAGTTCTGGTTTTAGTGGGTGCCGACTGCCGACAGCCGTGCAGCTCCCGATACAGGCATATGACAGTGAAGCAGCGCCTGATTTTTTACTACGGTAGTCCTTGGACTCATTGGCAGCACCATTGTGTGATCCTACGGTGGCCTCGCTGCTCATGCATTAGAGACAATTGGTTGAGAAAGGGTAGGTTCCTGCAACTCCTTAAGAAAGTGAGATAAAAACATTTATTAAACTAACTAGGTTAAGTTTAAAATTACTAGTTTCAAGAGTACTTTTACAAGCTGAATGGGTGTTACAGGAATGGACTTATACTGGGTATAAAGTTGAATTTAGATAGAGTGTTTTATATCCAGGTCCTAGGTAGCTCTTTTTATTTAATAATCTGGGTCCAATTTGAAAGATTTAAGTGAAAGTTTGGAAAACAAAAAAAGTGATTAAGAAGCTAAAAACTAGAACTCGGATAAATATAGTCTTAAGAATTTGTTGTATGGACTAGGAACGGAATTGTAAAACTGGATGATTTTATTTAGCGCTTTAATATTTAAGAGCAAAATAACGGATCTTAAATAAGTAGGTTCTACTTTAGAATCTTTTAAATGATATATTATTTATATAAAATGAATACATAAACTGATTTTATAGGAGTAACAAAATATTTTGACTCCACCTAGAGGGACTGAGCTAAATAATAATCTAATTTAAAGAGTGTAAAAATGCATGTAGTTAAATTATTTACTGCTTGGGTGGTGATGGGATCATTACAGTGCTCCAAAAGCGAGGGCAAGCTTCTCAGGCAGGGAATCATTCTGTAGCCCAATACAAATACGAATTAATGTAATCCTAGAGCAGGAAAAGCTGGCCTTGAGTAAAAATAAAACTAGAAGAAATCCCTTTCAGAACATCAGAAAGGAGTCAAGACAACAAAAAAGGACAGACATAAAACCTTCCTGGCACTTAAAAAACAGTTTTCTACTTATAGCATTGGTACTGAGCGGGGACATAGAATTAAATCCTGGGCCACAGCAAAAGTCAAATAAAAAAAAAAATTAATGACAACACTAGGGCCCAGATATTCAAAGGGTTTAGCATGCGCCTAACGAGATTCTTGCTTGTCATAAGTCAAAAACTGCACCATTTTGCGATATTCAGAAGGAGGCAGTTGCGCCTCGAAAACATGCTGAGCAACAGCCAATGCAAAATGAAGGCATGCGAAACCGAAGGGGTGGATCCATGCATAAAGACTGCAATGCGATATTCAAAGACTCTGCACGCATGCTAAATAGCGGCACAGCCGGAAATTGCGACTGAGCGAAATGAGCCAAATAAAAGGCTCAAGGAAGCGCGCAAGAACTCTACCAGGCTGCCAAGTGGGGAGAGAGAGACAGAGACAGACAGACAGACAGCAAAGGGCAGGCAAGGAAGTGTGTCCCATAGTCTGTAGAGGCCAGTGAGGGTTGCCCGGTGCAGTGGAAGTAGCAGTCAGGACAGTGGGGGTAACACAGCAACACCAGCCGGGGGGGGTCAGAAGCCAGGGAGATGAACAGTGCCAGTTTCCACATGGAAGCTGTAATGAGGGGGGTGAGAATGCATGCTGCAGGGGGACAGGGCCATGGAAGGACCCGTCGGCGGTACGCCCCCGACAGGAGGTACCGTGCCCGCATCAGCTTTGAGCTATACACAGATGTAGAGATCGTGGGCTGGTACCACCTGAACAGGGCAATACTGAGATGGCTCTGTGAGCTGTGCAGTGATGTGATGCAGGCACCCTCACGACGGAGTCACGCTCTGTCAGTGGAGACCAAGGTGACAGCCTGCGTGTGCCTGCTCGCCACAGGCACCTTCCAGAGGCTGACAGGGGACACCACAGGCATCACACAGTCGGCCACGTCACGCATCCTCACCCAATTCCTCAGCGCACTGCTGCCACATGCTGCGGAGTACATCCATTTCCCCAGCACCCGCGACAGGTGTACAGCAAACATACAGGAGTTCCACAGGGTAGCACGTATGCCTGGCGTGCTGCATGGGGCCATAGACTGCACCCATGTGGCCATCCACGCGCGCCACCTGGCCCCACATGGCCACGCATATTGAACAGAAAGGGATTCCCTAGTGTCAACTGCCAGGTGGTGTGTGATGCCACTGGGCGCATAATCAATGTCTGTGCCACACACCCTGGCGGAGCACATGATGCCTTCATATGGTATCAGTCTGCACTGTGCCATCGATTTGAGAGTGGGGACATCCCCACAGGACATCTAGTGGGTGAGTACACATGTATGGAATTCAAACTCTGGGCAAGGGTGGGAATGCCACAGGTGCCATGGTAGTGGCACACAGGGATATGGGCAAAATGGACCTGAACATGACACTGATCCTCACTATCTCCACACAGGTGACTGCGGATACCCACTCCGTCCCTGGCTGCTCACACCGTACTGGCGCCCCATGACCCCAGCACAGCTATGCTATAATGAGGCACATGCCGCAACACGCAACATCATAGAGTGGGTGTTTGGGATGCTCAAGGCACGCTTCCGATGCCTAGACACCTCCAGCGGTGCCCTACAGTACAGCCCCCAAAAGGCCTGTGGGATATAGAAACATAGAAACATAGAAACATAGAATGTGACGGCAGATAAGAACCGCTTGGCCCACCCAGTCTGCCCATTTCCCTACCTACTGGATAAGCTGCAGCTCCTAGTTAACCAGCAGCCTACTTCTTCCTACCCCCAACCCCCAGAATTGCCTTATGACTGTCCCATGCATGCTTGAATTCCACCACTGTTTTTGACTCCACAACCTCCTCCGGAAGGCCATTCCATGCATCCACAACCCTCTCTGTGAAAAAATACTTCCTTAAATTACCTCTGAGCCGCCCCCCCTCTATCTTCAAATTGTGCCCTCTTGTTCTTGCACATTCCTGGCCTGTTGCATCCTGCACAACATGGCCAAAGACCATGGGATAGCCGTACAGGTCGAACAGGGGGACAGCGATGGGGACGCTAGTGGTGCCGGTGATGATGGTGATGAGCAGCCCCCCCCAGGATGGAGGGAACCCCGACTGATCCGGCAGGCCCAGCTGCACCGGGACACCATCACAGAGGAGCACTACACACACACAGGTAAGTCAAGGGGCATGTGCAACCAACACTGTCCATGCGCAAACCACAGGCACACAGCTGAACACACCAGGGGTGCATAGCGGTCAGGGAGTGGAAGGGTCAGGCATACAAACACACCATCAGGAAGGGTGAGCACTCATATGGACACACACACACACCAGGCACAGAGCGTACATGGGCAGATGCACAGCACTGCAGAACCGACATTGCTAACACACAGCACCACCGACCACCCCACCAACCGTACTGTCCAATGCGTGTATCAGAACCTAGCACCCTGGCACCTTGGTGTACAGTGCAATGCAGGCATCATCATGCACATGCACCTGTGGACAGCAGTTGGGAGGGGTGCAGGTGGTCCGTCTGTCGGCGTGGTGAGCAGAGCACCCAGCAGTGCACTGCCCACCATGACACACATTGCACACATGGCAGCACCAGACAGGGCCCGCACTGGGAGACAGCTCAGTCATGTAGCACTGTCCCACGGCCAAGCGGATGCGTGGGCGGCCCGCCGTGACCCAACAACAGGGCAGGCTGAGCAGGGGCCACATGGGGTGGCACTGTTGCACCACCAGGGTCCCACTGCTGAGCAGCATTGCCTTGCCCTTTGAGGGTCTGCAGCATGCGAACAAACCTGCACCAGGGGTGCTGGGATCCCACACAGCAAAACCCGTGTCAACAGGCCTGGTGTCGCACGACGCTGGGAACGGGAGTGGAGAGTGCACCTGTGGGTGTGCGGTACAGGGCATCTGACTGTGCCCAATGCGTCCCACGACAGAGACCACTGCCTGGGTCAGCCTGTCAATGGCGGCGGTCACATCCGTCCGCATACGGACCAGCTCGGCTCGGTCCCGAGCACACTCCCTGCTGTGCCACTCCACGGACACAGACAGTGCCTCCACAGACCTTGCAACCCACCTCTGCAGCTGTACTGATTCCTGCAGCAGGCGGGTGTGCTCATCCAATGGGTACTGTGCCCCAACGGCATCCTGACCCCCAGGGTGTGGACGGTCCTGATGCACAAACACCCCTTGAGGGTGGGCGCTGTTCGCCAGGACCAGGAATGGGTGGCTCAAAGGGCGGCGGACATGTGCCACTGCTTGACACTGTACCCCCAGACCTGGTGGATGACTGCTGCTGCTGCTGCCCCTCCAACCGCTGTGCTCCCGGGTCCACTCGTTCCACCGCTGTGCTGGCAACAGTGCCAGACACCTGCACAGCCACCAGTGCTGCCCCACGGGTGCTGACAGGCACAGCCTGGGACCGTGCCAGCATGCTGGTACACAAGTTGGAACCAGAAAGGCCCAGGGGCACGTGCTGGCCTGCCGTGTGTCTGTCATGGGACACACACCTATCACTGCCCATTGCAGGCCTTCTATCATCAATGGTGCAGGTACGTGCTACTGCCATGGTCACAGCGTGCTGGCATGCTTGCATGCCAGACTGCTGAGACACAGGCTGTGCACCCCCCCGCACCCGTATCACTGACACCAGAGTTGTTGACCCAGCGTGCATGCTGCTGCAGTGCCTGCTGGCTGGTGGTGGAGGTGGATGGTCCCTCCTCCATGTCCAGCAGGTCAGCATCACTGTCTGGACCCACCACCACCGGCTCCTGCAGACGAACAGGATCTGTAACAGAAAGAGAGTACATGTGAGTGCATGTGAACAACCGTCACAACCCCCCCCAAACACCACCACCATGTCATACCGTGCAGTGATGGGCTTCCACCTGTCTGGAATCCTCCGCCTGGTATGCCCTCAATGGCGCTCGGCTCCATGGCTGTGACCAGTGTCTCCTCAGTTGGGGTCAGCTGCAACACCACTGGCGGGCCTCCGCCAGTGCCAGCACGTGCCGCCCTGAAGGCTGCCACCTTCTCCTTCAACCTCCTGCGGTCTGTTCCCATCTTTTTCCTGCATTCCTGCACGGAGCGCTGGTGGCTTCCGTGCAGGTTAATGGCCCGAGCTACCCCTCCCATGCAGCCGCTTGCAGGGACTGAGGGTGCCCCCATCCACTCCAGCACTGGCTCCTCATCCAGGTAGGCCTGGAGAGAGCCTCTGTCTCTGCTGCTGTAAAGTTGGGCCTCCTCCTCGCCCACCGTCCTCACCTCACAATGACTCTGCTCGGTCATGGCGATCTGTATGGGGGAAGTGGACACCTGTCACTGTGCAGTCTACAGCATTTTCCCATGACCATCGTCCTGAACATCACACAGCATGCAACTCACCTCTCACCTGCAGTAACGAATCCGGCCAACGCATGGCCCAATGTCGCACATTTATAGCGCAATACATGCAAATTAGGAGTGGAGCAACTATAATGACATGCAAATCGCGCCACTGTGCCCTTGAATGGCTGATCAGATGATTTTGCATGTCGGCTGAATATCGCGAATCTGCGCTTTGCTGTCTGGAAGAGTCAGCTGAGCCAATGGCGCAGATCTGTGCCTGTGTGGTACTGCATTGCGCATGCCCAGATAGCTTCAGTAGGCATCTGTCGCGCTGCTGGCGTGCTGAGCGCGATCGGCAATTCAGGCCATGGCCACCATTGTGCCAGTGGCGCTACAGCAATGGGCACTATATGGCGCTGTGGCACTACTGCGCAATACTCCACTGTTGCACTGATGCGCGGCTGGTCGGTCACGCAGGATGCCTATCGTCAGGGTGACTGTCGCGTAGCCTGCGTCATTGCCCATGACCTTGTGTATGACCTTTGCCCCCTGGCACTGTTCGCCTGCCATGTGTACGTCCCTATTGCGCTGTCTGGTGACAGCGCTATGTGAAGTGATGGCGCTGTTCGAACAGTGCGATTGGAGCCTGTGGTGGTCTATTGCGCAACATCTCCACGTGGGGTTACGGCGCAGCTGGGCGCCATATTGCCTGCTGTAAAGTTGGTGCCATGGCTAGGAGGAGGGTGGTGTCCTGGAGCCAGCTTGAAGTGGCCAACTTGGTGGCCCTAGTGGAGCCCCACTATGGGGCACTTTATGGTGAGGCGCCCCTCACCATTGCCCGGACCCAGGTGTGGCAGCAAGTGGACACTGACCTGGTGGGGGTCACTGGACGGTGCCGGTCAGCTGAGCAGTGCCGCACCGGTACAGTGACCTCCGCGGAGGATCCTGATCTGCTGGGCCAGCTGCGGTCATGTGCCAGGCGGGGCATGGTGCCTAGGCCAGGTGGGGTGCCGATATGCACCTGTATTATCTGTAGGTGTGTGTGTGTTTTCGGTGGCTGCATAGATGATGGTTCGGCCACGGTTGGCTGTGCCAGTGTGTGCAGCTGTGAGATGACTGGGTATGGCTGTGTGGGCAGGCACTGTCACTGGGGCAGGGGCAGTCTGCTTTAGAGTCACACTGATGTTTATCTCAACATATGTCTCCACAGGCGGGATGTGAGGATGCAGGGCAACAGTGAAGAGGGCCGTGCCAGGGACCCGTTGCCAGCAGGGGTTGGAGCCCACCAGCAGCAGCAGCGCCAGCAACAGCGCCAGTCAGAGCTGCTTGAGCAGTGTGAGTATCATGACTTCATGGATGCTATTGCATGCTGGGGGGGGGGCCAGTAGCCATGCACAATACAAACATGCAGGAAAGGGGAGGTCATAATTCCACTATACAAGACACTAGTGAGGCCCCACCTGCAGTACAGTGTACATTTCTGGAGACCATACCTACGTAAGGACATGGAGTGGGCAGAGAAGGTTCAGAGGAGGGCAACAAGGATGGTGCATGGCTTGCATCACAAGTCCTAGGGAGACAGGTTGAAGGAACTGAACATGTACTCCCTGGAGGAGAGGAGGGAGAGAGGGGATATGATTGAGACATACAAGTATCTTACAGGGTGGAACAGGGTGCAGGGAAACACTATTTGAAGTGCAAAAGATGCTCCAGGACTACAGGGCATGGGATGCAGTTGGAGGGAGGACGATTCAGAGGAAACATGAGCAAGACTTTCTTCACAGAACGGGTGGTGTACAAGTGGGACACCCTGCCAGAGGAGTGGTGGGGGCTGACACTCACGGGATTTCAGACTGCAGGATAGACATAACAGAATTCTTGAGGTCAGGGTAGGGCAACAGACTTCTAGGTAAACAAAGTAACTTACAGGCTGAAATGGACAGACTGTGTGGGCCATAGGCCCTTATCTGCCGACACTGGCTATGTATCTATGTCTGTAGGCACGACACAGGCGACATTCATCACTGTCCAGTGTCACTGCATGTCTGTGTGTGTGCGTCACTGGTGGTCCATGCATGCACTGGGCACATAGCTGTGTAACTGGCATCGCACCACATTGCCACGTCACTTGACAGCCTTGTTTGTGCTGTGATGGACATGGGCAGTGTGTGTGTGCAGTGGTGTGCATAGCTGGTGCCGCCTGTTTGTGATGGCCATGTGCATGTTCACTGTGGGTGGGTGCATGCCATCACAGGTGCGGACATTGGGCTATATGGCTTACAGGTTGGGTGGTGTTCAGGGTTGTGGTCAGTCACAGCCATTGACTGTGTTCCCATTTTCCTAGGCCTCGAGGTTCTCCAGAGGATGGCGAGGGATGTCAGAGCCATCCAACAGCTTGTGGCCCAGAACAGCGACATCCTAGCAATCCATTCACCGCCATGGCGTATGGAGGAGGCAGAGAACTGCAGGACACCGCAGGGACGGGTCGGCCGGCTGGCCCATGACCTCTCTACCCTTCCCACTTCTCCCATCCCTACCACCCTGCCTTCCTCTCTCAAGTTTGTCATCCCTACCCCTTGACCAACCCTACCTTGTACCCATCCCCCCTTGTAAATAGTTGTACTTGTTCTTGATAATGTTTGTTGTTGTGAAATACATTTTTATATTTTTATACGAATAATGTGTTGCTCTCTTATTTGCAGCTGCCTATGGGTGCTCAGTTGCAGGGGTGTACATGCCATCTGGGCTGGTATGGTCCTGGGTATGTGTGTGTGTGTGTGTGCGTGTGTTTGTGTGTGCATGGGGAGGCATCTCAGCATGGCAGTGACTTCAGTTGGTCTTGCTGCATCTGCTGCCACCACTGCTGGGTGCACAGGGTGTGTCTGGCTTATAGGCTTCTGTGCTGAGGGGTTGGCGTGTGCTGGGGGGGGGATCGTGGTTTCCTGCAGTGCCAGTCACTGCACATAGGTGGTGTCTTGGGGTCACAGTGCAGGGTATGCTGTGCGACGGGGACTGATGTGCACTGTGGTTGTCAACCCCTGTGTGTGGCACCTCAGGCTGCCAGTGGTTGTGCTGGGGTGTCATGGCTCTGCTATGCTTTGTTGGCTTGTCCCCATGGGCAAGTAGATCATCCATCCCACCCCAGTGATGCTGTGCTTGGGGTGTGCAGGTGTGGTGTGGGTTCTGCAGTGTGTTCCTGTGCCCATGTGTGGCATGGCTGGCGGTGGGCCCCCAGCCTGCCTCCCTGGATGTGCAGTTCCATTGCTCTGGGGGGGCTCTGCTTGCTTCTGGCACCTCAGGAATGCTCAGCCTGGGCTGCCCTGGTTGCGCCATGGGCACAGCATTTAACTCAGCTTCTCCTTCCTGGTTGCTATGGCGCAGTATGCGATATTCAGGCGTTGGTTGCTTTCGCGCATTTGTTCTGCTCCATGTTTGAATATCGCACCTGTTGCACATTTGCGCAACTGGTTTGTGCTTGCTCCTGCTGTTGCGCTCATTTTGAGCGCAGTTTGAATATCTGGGCCTAGAAGTTTAAAAAAATTAAATAGTCTTATTTAAAGTGTGGACCCACTCAGAGACCCCAAATTGTATAGCTTTAACAGAAACTTGGCTAAATGGAAATATATTAAATAATAAAATTGAATTAGAGGCATATACTTGCCATCGGATGGACAGAAAAAAACAAACGTGGAGGGGGGTACTGCTCTACACAAGATGGGGACTAGGGCAGACAGATATTTGGGTGAAATTGAGGGTACTGAGTGCTTGCTCATTAAGATTTCCCAACTAGATCTGGTTGCTGGAGTAATCTACTCACATCCTAAAGTGAAAACTAAAATTTTTGAGAAAGTGGCCCATGAAATAATGAAACATACAATATGGAAAAAAATTGTGTTAATTGAAGGCTTTAATTCTGCATGGGGACACCTGAGGGGCCAAGCACTAGGAAAAAAGTTTTAGCCACTTGGATGTTAAATAGGTAATAATTGACTCCACAAGGAAAAGCTCTCTAAAATGCTCTGGGAACATTTTAGATTTGATATTTGTTTCACAAAACATGGATGTGAATTATGCTTTGGTCCAACAACCAGTACTAGGTATTCATAATTCTATAAACTGCGGGATAAATCTAATAACAAAGGAGCAAACTATGCCTAGGACTAAATATATTTGGAGAAGAAGTTTCGAAACAGAGTGCAGAGTTACTACAAAATAAGTGAGGAGATATAAAGTAGTCAAGATTATTCCTTATACCATCATTAGAATTAGTTATACAGGAATTCAACAACTTATTTTTGCAAGCTTGCAAAGAATCCACCCCATTTGTTAAAATTCAGCAAAAAAATCCATGCATCATGGATAATAGGAAAAATAAAGAAAAACATTGGAGTGAAAAATAGAATATGGAGAATAGCAAACAAATCTCTGCTGACGACACATTGGGACAAGTATAAGCAAGTCAGGAATGCATTAAAAATCAAAATAAAACAAGCAAAAGCACAATATTACAGAAATGAAAGCAAGGACTCAACAGGAACAGGGAAATATTGGACTTTACTGAAATCATTGGAGAGTCCAAGTATAGAATCCCCCAAGATTCAAATAGAGAAAGATGGGGTTTTACAGAATGAGGAAAAAATCATCTAACGTCCTTATTGACTATTTTACAAGCTCCCAGATGTTCCAGGGCTACAAGATAGTGAAAAAAACATAAAGTTAGACCCACTGGGAAATAAAGGGGATCATTTGGCTCCAGAATTCAGATTTAAGTATGTCACATGCAAAGAAATTAAAGAAATCGACGTCCCTAAATAAGGCCTGTAGACTCACCCTTGGAGCTGACAACCTGTCTCACTCCTGCTCACTGTACGAGGAAACCAGATGGCTCAGCCTCAGAAATAGAATAAAATATCAAACGTGCCTCTTGGGTAAGAAAGCTATACTAGAAAAATCCACCCTTAGCCTCAAGGAGATGCTCACAGAATTTTGCTCTAGCCACCAGACCAGAGGAAAGACAAGGTGCTCGTTGGCTGTCCCATTCATGAGACGACAATAGGTCAGTGCTCCTTTGTGTACAGAGCTCCCCTCTGGCCAAATCAAATCCCAGTGCATATCCGCAATTACTTCCTACTATCCTTCAAGGTTGAGCTGAAGATACATCTCTCTGAGGCAGCTGCCTGTAATTTCAGGTAGTTTGGGTGCT
Source organism: Neoceratodus forsteri (assembly GCA_016271365.2). NCBI lineage: Eukaryota > Metazoa > Chordata > Ceratodontiformes > Ceratodontidae > Neoceratodus > Neoceratodus forsteri. Next base: position 15,484,456 of record CM028135.1, on the reverse strand, counting down.
ATCAGTTTGTGAGTTGAAATTTCAATCCTCCTCCCCCCACTCCAACTCGTTCTTTGCTCTTACACTGTTGTTCCTGTTGACTAGTGCCTCCAATACTGTACTTGCATCTCCCCTGCACCTTTCCACTCCCATTATCTCGTGGTCTCACTCCGTGTCAAGCATTCATCCCCACCCCCAGCACCAGCTCACTTCACCCATGTCCTTCTCTCCACTAGCACAGTCATGACCTCATTCCACCTTCTAGGACCTTTGATTAAGCCTGACCTCCAGCTGCTACCCCTTTTCCTGCACTGTGCTCCCTTAATGCTCACCTCCCTGATGGATGTCAGTAACTGGTTGTTTTTTTTCCTTCTACTCGCAGAATGGAATTTCACCTTTACTTAATTTGATATTGTAATCATCAGGCATTGTTGAAATATTTGTAGGAGTCATGCAAGTTGTCTTTGTACTGATTGTATAGCATTTGTTGTATTTTCTGTCTATTCCTGTAACTTGATTGTATGTTGTTGTACAGACGTGAAACCTTTGTAAAAGAGCATTTGCTCAAAGGTGTTTTCTGAACTATTGAAATAAAATAAATAAAAATAAATAAATAATAAGGAAATTAAATTTAAATAAAGCCCCAGGAAAACACAGAATAGAGATACGATTCTTAAAGGATGGTATAAATAGTATTCCACCAGTTATAACAAATCTATTTAACTGGAGCCTGAGAAAGAGAGAATAGTTCCTACTATTTGGAAAGAGGCAAGGATTGCCCCAGTTTATAAAGGTTGTAAAACAACTAACCCATCCAACTATCACCCGATAGCCTTGCTGCCAGTGGTATCGAAGATCTTGGAAAGACTGGTGCATAGGCAACTATGCAAGTACCTAGAGAAGTATGCTTTGTTGTCTGTGCACCAATCTGGTGTCAGAAAGGATCATTCCAGGGGCACTGTGCTCACTAAACTCATAGACCTAGTAGCAACATCGTTAGATGGGGAGAGTCGGTGGACGCAGTGTTCGTGGATCTGTCAAAAGCATTTGACACTGTTAGTCACCAGATTTTGATAAATAGTCTTATCCAAATAGGAATTTCTGAAGAAACCTGTAAATGGTTTCAGTCATACCTGACAGGGAGAAATCAACAAACTGTGGTAGAAAATGAATTCTCAGCACAAACTGGGGTACTAAGGAGTTCCTCAGGGGATCCATACTGGGGACCCTGCTATTCTTAATCTATACAAAACAGGTGGCAAACATGGCAGAGAAGTCTGAAATCAGACTCTATATGGATGACACAGTATTATTAACCAAAGGAATTTGCTTAAAACAAGTGAATTTGGACCTGCAAAGAGATTTCACGGCACTACAAAATTGGCTTACAAATTCAAACTTGATTCTTAACAGTAAAAAATCTAAATCAATGTTGTTTATCAACAACACTAGATCCAAAAATGTTCCACAAGCTCTGAAAATTAAAACCATCACAGCTGAGTGTTTAACACAGGTTACAAAATATAAATATCTGGGCCTCTGGGTGGACTGTAGATTAAAGTTTGACTAACATATAAACAAATTGGTAAAAAAAAAAAAAACAGTTGCAGGCTAGGTGCCTTAAGGAGAACAAAACATTGTCTAGATGAGTAAAATGAGAAGATCTTTTATAAACCAGATGTTCGTACTAATTATAGACTATGGCATATACATCTATGGGTTCGCTAGTGCCACAGATCCAAAGGAAGTGGAGGCCACATACAATTGACTGGCCAGGTTTGCTTTGCAAACTAATAAATGAACATAACATTGTAAGCTTTTTGAGGATTTCAATTGGCTTACAATAAGAAATAAACAAAGGGCCAGATATTCAAACTGCGCTATTTTGTGGCACAAGCCCTTGCGCTGCACAAAATAGTTGCGCAGGGGTGTGGCTGGAGCGATAGTCAAAGGAGTTGCGCTATTGAGCAACTCCTTTGAATATCACCCCCCGGCCACAGCCACTGTGCATGGCGCAGTGGAACTTGCACCACCGCAAGTGGTCAGAGTGGAGCATTCAACTTGCGGTGGCACAATTTTGACGCATTCTAAATTCATTTGCAATTCATTCACATATCTAGACTGCCTTGTACGGTATGGGCACGCCCATTGGCTCTTGCTCTGCACCAATGGCGTGCAGCCCTACCGCAGTGATCAGTCGGGCGGGGCGGCAGGCGGGTGATGCTGCCGCCCCACCAGCTCTTGGGAGCGGGCTGGTGAGGCTTCCTGGTGGGTGGGGTGGGGGGACACTAGATCACCAGGGATATGGTCTTGGGGGCGGGGGGTTTGACACATTATGCAGCCGATGATCGGGCTTATCGGTCCACTGGACCACCAGGGATCGCTCGGAGGTGGTTACAATTCTTCAGCCATGATCAGGCTTCCACTGGACCACCAGGGATATGTTTGGGGGTGGTTACAATTCTTCAGCCTGCGATCAGGCTTCCACTGGACCACCAGGGATACGTTGGGAGGTGGTTACAATTCTTCAGCCCGTGATCGGGCTTCCACTGAACCACCAGGGGATACGTTGCGGGTGGTTGCAATTCTTCAGCCCACAATTGGGCTTCCACTGGACCACCAAGGATATGTTGGGGGACACTTTGCTGCCCGCGATCGGGCTGGTGGGGTGATTAAGCTATGCCCTGATCGGCCAGTCGGGAGGGGAACTTTCTGCTTTTGCCCACGATCGGCCAGTTGGGGGTGGGGTGGGGATTTTATACCTTTGCCCGCAACTGGCCGCGGGGGCACAGGGAGTAGGTTGAGGGCCAGCCACAGGTGGCAGCTGCTGTGTTGCACCCTGCAATGCGGCAGCTCACCTGTGGGTGGCCCTCGACTTACTCCTTTTTTTTTGGCTCAAAGTTGTGCAGGCGCAGGTTGGGGGTTGCGCCTGCACAACTCTGCACAGCCCGGCTGAATATCGGGCTGTGCAGTTTATGCATGGTTCCTCCCCCTCCAGTTCAGCATGCATTCATTTGCATTGCGCTGTTGCTCAGCATGTTTTCAGTGGCGCAACTGCCTCCTGCTGAATATCGCAGAATGGCGCAATTTTGGACTTGCGCAGGTGCAACCCTATTGCGCATGGCACAACCCTTTTGAATATCTGGGCCAAAAACTATTTGGGGTAAACCAAGTTAGGAAGACAATGGTTACTGAGAAACCTTCCTACCTATTTGGTAAAATGAAAAAAGTCAACTGTTCACATAACCTGAGGAATAACAAAGGACTCGGGGATTACCAAATTCATACACCAAAAACTAGATATGTAGTAATGACCGTCACCGTCTTTGCCACAAAAATATGGAATGAGTTAAACATTCAGTCAAAAAACATTCATGACAGCTCAGAGCTATTTAATACAGCTTTAAAACAAGAACTGGCAACAAGATGCACTTGTTTCTACTGATTTTTATGACTTTATCACCACAAGAATATATGAATAACTATGTGTTGTAAAGAAATTTGTATTGTATGTCACTCTATGTTGTGGATGTTTTGAACTTTATATTTAAATGTGAAATTTTATAACATTTTGTATAAAATCAGGAGCACCTTGAAAATGGGACTTGTCCTACTGGTGTTTTTGACAACTGATCCTGTCTAAAAATAAAGATTTTACCACCACTTTTTTTCACATCTGAAATAATAAAAGGAGCACTCCTTTTAATATGGCTCAGACCAGGTTTTCATCACTATTCCCAGCTGTATTTGAACACCTGCTGTTCCATAAGGTCAGGGAGCACTGCCTGCTGCATGCTAGTTCATTCTAGTCACAACAGGAGTGATTTAAAACAATAGATGTACAAAAATAGCAGAGAATACTGAATCATCATAGCAGCTTGCAGATTCAGAATGTCAGCCTTCCATTCAGTCTGCAAGACTTTATGAATTCTGGAGTGAACTGAGAGATGAGCTCCCTTCAACCTTTTCAGTCTCTTAGAATGTGCTTCCAGACAGATCGGACAAGATTGTTTCTCTCACAGAGCAAAATGAATAGTCTCATAGATCAGATTAATCTAATCAGGGGGTGCATGGTTATGTCAGCCTACAGGTGTCTCAACATGTTTGATTTGATGACAGCTACAATACAGATGGTTCATTGGGCCAGACTTTACATGAGATCTCTTCAGGTATTCTTTCTATCTCATTTGTCACCAACTTCAGAAAAGTAACAAGATCTGATCTGGCTCCTCAGGTCAGTACACGAGTAGTTACAATGGTGAGAGAAACCTCAAAACCTCTAACTCCATTGCAGCCACTCATTCTGACCTTGAATGCCAGCCTGAAGAGCTAGGAAACAGTTCTAGACCCAAAGGAGATAGGGTCACTAAAACAATAGAACCTCAAAAACAACATCCTGGAGACCAGAGCTGTTTTTCTGGCATTAACGTACTTCAAGGATAGAGTATTTCAGAAGTCAGTAAAGATCTGGTCAGACAATGCAGTGATCATTGTTTACATAAACAAACAAGATGGCACAAAGGAGTGAGATGAGGCTTACAGAAGCATGTTCATTTCTTCACTGAGTGGAAGTCAATCTCCAGTCCCTCTCAGTGGTCCATCTTTCCAGCCAGCTCAACTCTCAGGTGGAGTGGCTCAGCTGCCAGTGGGTGCATTCTGGAGAATGATTTCTGAATCAGGAGATATTCTGAAGTCTTAGTTGCAGATCTGGGTATTGGAGTTAGACATTTTTACCTCCTAAAACAACACTCAGGTGATGAGGTTTTACAGTTGGCACAGATGTCCAGTAGCAAAACAATGGATGCTCTGCCTCAACCACATATTTTTAATAAGGTGCATTTGTTCCCACCGTTTCCCTATCTCCCAGTGGACCTAAAAAAGATTCATTGATCACTTGGTTGGTTGGTTCATTCTAGTAGCCACAGAGTGGCCAAGAAGGCCATGGTTCTCAGACTTAGGCTGGCAACATGACAGCTCTTCTATTTTCCTCAGCAGCATGACCTTCTGTGTCGACATCGTTTTTCATCCCAATCTCAGCTCCGACTGGCAGCTTGGCTCCCAAGAGGTGAAGTCATCTCAGACAAGGATTTTCTGAGAAAGTGGTTAATGTCATCAAAAAAACATTGTACCTTGGCAAGTTATGACAGACTGCGGTTGATATTTTCCTGCTGGGCCTCTCATGTGGGTTTTTGACCTAGGAAAGCATCTATGCTCTAGTGTGTGGATTGCTTTCAGGGGCTCACAGGCACAGGTCTGACCCTCCATACCTTGCGGGTACAGGTCCCAGCTTTAGGTACAGTGCTTCGTCCATGTGAGGGACACTCTTTCAGTTCGCATTTAGACATTATTTAATTTTTTTAGAGCTCTCAGCAGAACAAAGCAGGTCTATATATCTCTAGGTCTCCCTTGATATCTTAATGCTATCCTTAATGCACTATGTGATCTTCCAATCAAGCCTTTGTCACAAGTTTCAGAGGACACTCTGTCCATAAAGCTTTGTTTCTAGTAGCAATTTGCTAGTATGATACGCTAAACATTCATAGATGCAATCACCAAAGGATTGAAACACTCAGTGCAAAGAACATTATGAGAAGTAAGATCTGCTGCAAGGAGAAGGCATGATCTAGTGGGGAAGGGGGAAAAGCAGATCAGGTGGGGAGTTGACAGATGCAAGGAGGGGAAGGCATGAGTTTAAGCTCATGCTTAAGGGAAGTTGGGGAGGGTGAGAGATGGATGGAAGAGGGGAGGAGGTTCCAGAATGAGGGAAAGTTATAGGAGAAGGTAGATCGTCCAGTGGAGGAGCGAGGGTGAGGGAGGGAGTAGGAGTGGGGATCCCATGGAATGAAGAGAGTATGAGGTGGATGGAGTGGGGAGATGAGAGTGGAAAGATACGAGGGCATTGTCTCAAACCAATATTTAGAGATGAAAGAAGTACTGTGGTGCAGGTGACGGGAGGGAAGGGGGAGTGTGGAGAGGGAGGAATAGAGGGTGCAGTGATGAGTATGAGGGAGCGAGTTAGTGGTAAAATGACAGAAGGTGTTACACAGGGTGTCCAGTCTGGCACGGGAATGTGCAGGACTAAGAAAAAGAGAAAGGAAAGGGCCAGATAGGGCAACCAGGCTCCATGCATACCAGTTACAAGGTGAAAACTATAGAACACAGAAGAGAGGAATATAGTACAATCAGAGAGTGGTTAATGAGTGGAACTTGTTGCCACAGGAGGTGGTAGGAGCAAGCAGTATGGCGGCATTTAAAAGGTTGCTGGATGAACATATGCACTCTAGGAAATGGGATAATGTCCACGGAAAGGTGGCAAGTCCATTTATGGCCCTGTGACTGTTTGGACTTGTAAGTAAAACTATGAAACTATGGAACCATAGATCACATCTGCATAGTCAAAGACTGACAGCACCATTTTTGTAATTAACTCCCAGCAGATATGTGGAGTCAAAAAGTCTTTGCTCCAGTACAGGGCACTAAGCTTAGGGTAGAGCTTAGCAGAGCTTAGCATGGATGGTATTGATGGGGGCAGAGTAGTCAAGCCTGCTATCAAGCCACACACCAAGATACTTAAAGGAGTGAACCCCTTGAAGGGTGGAACCATCCAGAGTTGTAAAGGAAGGGAGGAAGGCATGTCTAGCTAGTTTCTGGTTGGAACCAAAGTCATGGACACTGTTTTTTTTGCTATTGACCCAGAGTTGGTTGGCCTGAAACCAACACAGGACATTTTGGAAGTCCTGATGTAGCAAGACTTTCACAGCCTTCATCGATGCGCTTGAGGAATAGAGAACTGTGTCATCTGCACACACGTGAGTATGTGAGTTGACACAGATGGAGGGGAGGTCACTGAGAAAGATGGAAAAGAGAATGGGACCTAGGACGAAGCTCTGAGGGACCCCAGCCTGGACTGGAAGTGGAGGGGACAGGACACCACTGACCTGAATCTGAACTGACTGCTGGTGACCAGAGAGATAGGAGCTAAACCATGCAACAGCAGAGGCTGAGAGGCCAGCAGAACTCAGCTTGTCCAACAAAAGGAGTGGATGGGCAACCAAATCAGAGGTTTTAGGATTTAGGATTGAAAAACACCACATTTCTCTGCTTTTGTGACTTTGTAATCTGAACATATGTATTAACATAGTTTTTCACTATGAATCTCCTTACGTTTTGAGAAAGTACAATCATAATGTGCTTTGAGCAGACCCTTTAGGCCCTGCGCAAAGCAGAGGGTGAGTTCTAACTTGCTTTGTGAAGGAGGTGTGTCCTACCTTGCCAGAGCTGGCCTTAGGGGGTTGCAAAATGTGCATTCACACAGAGCCCTAAAAGCAGAAGGGGCCCCACAAAAAACGTAGCTGTCCAGTTGGCCTCCTTCTTCCTGCTCCTGCATGTATTAATTTTGGTAAAGCGCAAAACTGGCACAAAACTAGCTACAAATTAAACTACAGGGAGGCCATGATAGGGATGAGAATGTTCTTTGGGGCTGATATGGGGCTCCAGCAAGAAGGTTTGCACAGGGCCCTAGTATAGCTAGGGTCAACACTGTGCCTTACTTCCCACAGGACACTTTGGGCCCTGTGCAAAGTAGCAGGAGAGTCCTACCTTACTTTGTGCAGGGCCCTGCCCTGCTTTGCATGATGCAACGAGTCATATATTGCTTTGCACTAGGGACGAATCAGCGGTTTAATATTTTCTTTGTGTATAATGTTAATTGTATGTCATACAAAATGTAAGCAATTGTTTTTTTCTGTCCTGTTCTTGACTTTTTCCTGTTTTACACATTTAAATATTTTGTTTGAGTAGGATGTAGAATAATTTTCATGACTTTTTTTTTTACAATCACCATAGAAACACATGAACCAAAACAAAAACCAATGTGTTTCACTATGTCTGCTTGTGTTGTTGACTGTTTTTATCTCTTAGGGGGTTTTGTCATGTCTTCAAAGGGCACAAATTATCTTTTGTGCGTGCTCTGTTTGTTAAGGCCAATCTCCATGATTTCTGAGGCAATCGCCAACATTTATTTCTAATTAAAATACTATGTGTAATTATTTTTGTTTAGTCAGCTCAAACATCTCATTAGTTGTTTTTCTAGCTTGTAGATTTCAGCTTTTAAAGTTTTTGTTCATGCCCAGTTTTAACTCAGTAAAAAGCTACATATTTGTTCAGCTATTTTTACTTACGGTCTGTGCAAGTGCTCAGTTCTAAAACTTTAAAACTTTATTAATTAAAAATGAAAAAATAATTGTGCATCACCCATGCTTTTGAATTTGTAATTAACAGTTGCTGGCTGAGTGCTCTCACCCATGCCGTCCACTAGCCTTTCTTAAATACTGAAAAGCCACTGGGGGTTGGGCTTGAAGGCTGTAAGGGAGGAGCTTAGGAAGCTGGGGAATAGAGCTGCCAACAGACAGAGTCAAGACAGAAAGAAGAGGAACCGTGAGAGAGAGTATGGAGCCGAGGGAACGCAGAATAGGGAAGGGTAATGGGTCCACAGCGACGGCTTGGGGCAGTCTGGGAAGGGGACAAGGTAGGGGGCAGGCAGGAATGAGGGTCAATGGAAGGGAGGGGAGGGGGCAAAGGAATATGGAACAGGGTGGGAACAGAAGTCACGGGGGAGGAAGGATCATGGGGTGTAACAACTGTGGAGGAGCAGTGTGGCCGGGTTGGCTGAACTGAGTGGGTTGAGGAAACATACACAGGAGTCAGAAGTTCAAGTGAGGCAAAACACACCACTGTGTGACTTTATTTACACAAAAATAAAAAAAAAATATAGAAAAATAAATCAATATGCACAGCTAGGACTATCCAGGCATATACATAGTCCCACCCTCTGTACTTTTAAGGAACCAACAGTCCTTACACAATCGGCTCAGGCTGTACCTGTCTCAAGAATGGTCCCAAAGGACTAACTTTTATACTGTTCTGGTAACCACATGATCCTTGGATCCACCCCCTAAGCTAATACAAATAAATTTCTACTCTAAACAATAAAATTACATAACAGGACCCTAGGATACATTTTATTATATTATACATCAGTAAATGCAGCTCTAAAATGAAAATAGAGAGGTTATAGCTTTAAAACACTTCTGAGTGTCCTTATGACACACTTAGCCCCTCCCTGAATACTGAAATTGACATTGTCAGTTTTACAAGAACAGCAGCACAATGGGGTGTTGGCCGCTAAGGGCTGAACCTGATAGCAGCTGCACAAGCAAGTCCCATAAAAGCATCTGCACTCTCAAAATAAAAACATTTCTTAGTACTTTCTTAGAACTAGAATAAGCACTAGCACTTTTATCCCTGCACTTTTTAGCAGGGTTCTGTTCTTGTACTGCAGTTTTTAATATGCTTTTGTTAGAGTATGCACTGATAGCATTTTGCATTGATTAGTGTGTAGGGGACAACGCCCCAAACCAGCAGCTGCTACTTTTCAGCCTATTTTTGAGGGCTGCTTTAACATGGGAGACAAGTCAGAAAACAACAGGCAGCCCTCTTTGGGTGAGAATGCTTTGCTAGAGCTGCTCAGGATGAAATAGAAATATTAGTAGACACTTTACTTGAGAGGACATTTGGCCCCATGGGCAGGGCTGTGAAACATTCAAACGTTATGCAAACTTCATAGACAGACCCTGTCCTGAACACCAAGTCCTCCAATTTATAACTGACACTTTATTTTATTTTACTCAGGATTTAGAAACGGAATGGAGCTGCTCACAGCTTTCAAGGTTTTCTCCCTGAAAAGTGCACAAACAATATATAACACAGAGCAGCTCTGGAGCAGCTTTCCAAATTAACTGCTCTGTGTACTTACTGGCACCGAGTGTACCCCGCTGGCAGGGAGGATCACACCCAGGGATGAAAAAGGAAATATAAATAAAAAAAGTAATAAGAAAACAGACATAGGTGGTCAGCTTACAGGACAGAAAGGATAGTACAGGTCAGAAAAGGATAGTACAGGACAGAAAGGATAGTACAGGACAGAAAAGGATAGTACAGGACAGAAAGAATAGTACAGGACAGAAAGACGCTGTTGCAACAGACTTAAGAAAGGAAGAAAAGGAGATAGAAAAGGGTCCCTGGGCTCCCCTCCCCTACGATGCCAGGGTAGGGCACTTGCACTACCACAGGCAGCATTCATGGACACCCTGTGGAGGACGGATGGGGGGTGCCCAGTCTGTAAAAGGCTGGGGAGGCTAGAGAAGGAAGTACTAAGGCTAATGAGGGAAGTGTCAAACATGATGAAGGGTCATATTAGGATGGGTAGAGAAGGGAATATAGAAAGCATAAAAGGCATCCAGAAAAAGAAAAAAAGATGGGTGGGACAAGAGGGATGGGGGTGGTTAGGACAAGGGGCCAGTGGGGGTGACACAGGTATGGGAGACAAACGTGCAAGGGGAATAGAAAAAGGAGCACAGGTAGTTGGTAATGCATTAGGTTCAGATGGGGGCAGACCTCTAACAGACAAGTCAAAGGAGGGGAAGGAAGGAGGAAGAGGAAGCACAGTCCATGGGTACAAAGAACAAAACAGCTGGGGAGGGTGATGGAGAAATAGGTGAATTGGGGCAAAAGGGTTGAGTACAGCAGAGAAAATGGGGGGGGAGAAACAGTGACAATAGGAGGGAACGTTGTGCAGGAGGAGGAGGAAGGAGAGGAGAAGAGGAAGATGTTTTGGTGTTGGGGGACTCGATACTAAGAGGGGTCTGATGTGGCAGCAAAGGGGAGAGGCACAGTAGAATTTGGGTGGAAGCCATACCATGAATAAAGACGGAAAGGGTTGGGCAATCCCTGCTAAGGTGTGCAAGCAGGGGCAGGGAAAGGCCTCACCTAATAATAATACACCTGGGGATAAATGACCTGGCTGATGGGATGGTAGGGGAGGTTAAGAGGAGGTTTGAGGAAGCGGGACCTCTGTATGAGTGAGTGAGCAGATCTGTCACCTTCTCAGAGGTACTTCCCACTCCCAGGGCAAGTATGACAGGAAAAGGGAGAATTCAAGAATTTAATGATGGCTGGGGGCCTGATGTCGAGAAAAGGTGTACGGGCTGGTAGAAGGGTGGGGGGACCTGGGAGAACAACAGTCTGTATGCAAAAGATAGATTGCACCTAAGCGAGGAAGGAAAACAATTACTGAAGGCAAAGATATGGAAGCACATTGAGGAGCATTTAAACTAGGAGAGGGGGGGTAGCAGGATCGATAGAGGTGTTCAGAGGCCTAGTGATGTGAAACCAAATAGGCGTAACCCCCATGATAGCAAGGTAAGGAGGAAGGCAACTACTAAGGGAGTGGACACATGGGGAGAGAGGCAGGGGGATGGAGACAAGGATTGGAGGGTGATAACACTGAATGTTAGGAGCCTGGGGAATAAGGGGGCAGAACTGCAGGCTCTCCTGGAGGAGGGGGCATGGACTTGGCGGCTATAATTGAGACATGGGTCATGGGCTGAGAGAGAGAGAGAGAGAGAGAGAGAAAGCAGACAAAGCTTCCTTAAATCAAGGAGGTTATTTTTTAGACTACACTGAATTGAATTATTACTTTTTGGACCTGTGTAAGTAACTAGTATTGATTCTGTTTTTGGGGTTGACTTTTCTTAGTTTAACTTTAATTTGCCAGGGAGAAACTGTAGCTGGGAGATATTTGCAGTCATTTGTGACTACATTGGTTACTTAACCTCTGTGAAATAGGTGTCTGTTAAGGGGAGGAGCTGAAAAAGTTGAACTGTGGATTTAAAACAGGAGTTGTTTGTGGTCTCTGTCTGCTGAGAGAGAGAGAGACAGAAAGCAGCCAAGGCTTCCTTAAATCAAGGAGGTTATTTTTAGACTACACTGAATTGAATTATTACTTTTGGACCTGTGTAAGTAACTAGTATTGATTCTGTTTTTGGGGTTGACTTTTCTTAGTTTAACTTTAATTTGCCAGGGAGAAACTGTAGCTGGGAGATATTTGCAGTCATTTGTGACTACATTGGTTACTTAACCTCTGTGAAATAGGTGTCTGTTAAGGGGAGGAGCTGAAAAGTTGAACTGTGGATTTAAAACAGGAGTTGTTTGTGGTCTCTGTCTACTGAGAGAGAGAGAGAGAGAGAGAGAGAAAGCAGCCCAAACTTCCTTAAATCAAGAAGGTTATTTTCTAGACAACACTGAATTGAATTATTACTTTTTGGACCTGTGTCAGTAACTAGTATTGATTCTGTTTTTGGGGTTCACTTTTCTTAGTTTAACCTTAATTTACCAGGGAGGAACTGTAGCTGGGAGATATTTGCTGTCATTTGTGATGAGACTTGTTACTTAGCCTCTGTGAAATAGGTGTCTGAAAGGAAGGAAGGCATTTCCCAGGGTGGAGGGTCAGAGTTGTAGTTGTTTCTGGACAACATAGAACGGAGAGAGGATCTCCGATCTTGAAGTGGGTAGCCATCTGGGAACAAGCGAACACCAAACAGTGTGGTTCACGATAAACTTAGCTGTAGAGCCAAGCCACACAAAAGTGAAGGTACTGGACTTCAAGAGGGCTGATTTTATCAAAATGGGAGAGTGCCTCAGAAAAGCACTAGCAAACAGGCAAGAATGTAGGGTGGAGTGACAATGGGGAAACATCAACACTGCCATCAGAGAGGCAATAAGCCTTTGTGAGAAGTAAATAAACAAATCAAAATGAAAGAAAAAAACACTATGGTTCTCAGAAGAAGTGTCGGGGAAGGTAAGGGAGAAAAATATAGCATTCAGGAAGTATAAGGAAACACAGAAGGAGCAGGACAGAGAACTGTACCAGTTAAAGTAGAAGGAAGTGGGGAAGGCAGTCAGAATAGCAAAGGCGAAAAACCAAGGAAAAGATAGCCAACTCGGGTAAGAAGGGGGATAAAACCTTTTATAGGTACATTAGGGAGCAAAGAAAGACGAAGGCAGGGATACTGAGGCTGAATAAAGAGGAAGGTGGTTGGGCAGAGAGTGACAGTGAAAAAGCAGGGATACTGAACACATGCTTCTGCTCAGTATTCACAATGGAAAAGCAGGGAGAAGATACCAAATCTAGTCAATAGAAGCACTCTGGATAGGGGGGTTAATATTAGTCCTTTCACAGAAGAAAGGGTTCTGAAAGAACTCTTAAAACTGAAGGTGGCTAAAGCAATGGGGCCTGATGGGATTCACCCCAGAATTCTAAAAGAACTAAGGAAGAACTAGCAACACCACTGACTACCCTTTTAAAATCATGGGAGGATGGTGTGGTACCTGAGGACTGGAGGAGGGCGGAAGCGATTCCCTTTCACAAAAGTGGGAGCAAGACAGAGGCAGAAAACTACAGATCTGTCAGTTTGACCTCAGTGGTAGAGAAAATGATAGAATCACTTCTGAAGGAAAGAACTGTTGAGTACCTAGAGGCCAGTGGGGCACAGAACCCAAGGCAGCATGGATTCACAGCAGGAAGATCATGTCAGACAAATCTAATTGATTTCTTTGACTGGGTGACCAAAGTAGTAGACCAGGAAGAGGCTGTGGACATGGCCTACCTAGACTTTAGCAAGGCATTTGCCACTGTCCCGCACAAAGGATCAATAAACAAATTAGCAAGCCTGGGAGTGGGTGCCAGGGTGGTAGCCTGGGTAAAACACTGGCTGGACAACAGGACACAGTGGGTAATAGTAAATGGAGTCCACAATGAAGAGAGGGGGGTTACTAGTGGGGTACCGAAGGGTTCAGTACTGGGGCCGGTCCTTTTTAATGTCTTTATAAGTGACATTGCAGAAGGACTGGAAGGGAAAGTATGTCTCTTTGCAGATGACACAAAGATCTGCAACAAGGTTGATACGAAAGGTGGGGTGGAAAGGATGAAAAGGGACTTGGCAAGGTTGGAGGAATGGTCAAATATATGGCAGCTTACATTCAATTCAAAGAAGTGCAAAGTAATGCACCTGAGAAACAAAAACCCAGGGGAAGAGTACACAATGGAGGGTGAGATAATAATAACAACAACAAAAATGGAAAGGGACCAGGGGGTAGTTATATCAGATGACCTAAAGGTGGGCCAGCAATGTGAGAAGGCAATAAGGAGGGCTGGGGGGTACTGGGCTGCATAAGGAGAGGCATCACCAGTAGAAAACAGTAAGTTGTTAGCCCTCTGTACAGACAGTTGGTAAGACCACATCTGGAGTACTGTGTACAGTTCTGGAGACCCCATCCCCACAAAGACATAGACAGAGTGGAGGCTGTCCAGAGGAGGGCAAGCAAAATTGAGTAAGGTCTGCACCAGAAGACATATGAAGAAAGACTAGAGGAGCTTAACATGTATAGCCTCGAGGAAAGGAGGGAGAGGGGGAACATGTTAGAAATGCTCAAATACCTCAAGGGAATCAACAAAGTCCAAGAGGTTATCATTTTTCAGAAAAAGAGATGTGCACGAACAAGGGGGCACAATTTGAAGATAATGGGGGGATGGCTCAGAGGTAATGTGAGGAAGTATTTCTTCACAGAGAGGGCTGTAGATGCATGGAACGGCCTTCCTGAGGAGGCTGTAGAGTCAAAAACAGTGGGAGAATTCAAGAATGCATGGGACAGACATAAGGCAGTTCTAGTGGGGGGGTAGGAGGAAGCAGGCTGTTGGTTAACTAGGATCTGCAGCTTATCCGTTAGGTAGGGAAATGGGCAGACTAGGTGGGCCAAGCGGTCTTTATCTGCCATCAATTTCTATGTTTCTGTGTTTCACCCAAATCCATGACTGGGACATGCCAGTTCTGGGGTACAGATTACACAGGAAGGATAGGGAAAAGGGGAGGTGGTGGTGCTGTACGTAAAAGAGGGATTAAAATATGTAAGAGAGAAGGGAAATGAAAGAGATACAGAAGCATTGTGGGAGCAACTATAGGATCCCAAAAATAGATCACTAAGATTGGGGGTGGTGTACAGGCCACCCACTCAATCTGAAGGGATGGACAGGGTACTAGTAGATCATATCAGGAGGAACTGAGGGAAAGAGGGGGTGGTGGTGATAGTAGGGGACTTTAACCTGCCAGGGGTGGAGTGGGACACACCTACCACAAAGAGCAGAAGGGAGCAGGTAATACTGGATGCCTTCCAGGAAAGCTTTCTAGTAGAGTTGGTCAAGGAACCAGCTAGGGAAAGGAACACCCTTGACCTCGTACTGACGAATGGGGAGTGAGTGAGGGATGTGAGGGTGGAGGAACCATTGGTGGGACTGACCACTAGACAGTATGGCTCCAGTTACAGATGGCTAAGGAGAGGGGGGCATCTGACACAAGGGTGCTGGATTTCAGGAATGCCAACTTCAAGATGATGAGGGACATGGTACAGGGGCACCTGTGCAAAATTCAACCGGGTATGGACACACAACAAAGGTGGGAACTGATAAGACAGGGGATAGTGGAGGCAACATAAACTTCCTGTAGGGCCCAGACTAAGAAGGCTAGGGGAAAGAAACCCAGCTGGATAAGTAAAGGGATGCTAGACAGGGTGAGGAAGAAAAGGGCAGCTTACAGGAGATACAGAAAATCGGGGAGGAAAGAGGATAGAGAGGAATATCTGAAAGAAGCAAAGGAAGCAACCAGGGGGGTAAGGGCAGCCAAGGCAGCAAGGGAACTCAGGTTGGTGCAGTGCATAAGAAAAGAGGAGAAAGACTTCTTTAGGTACATCAGGGAGAAAAGAAGCTGTAAGGACCAAACTGTAAGAATTAAGGAAGAGGAATGATGGGTGCAAGAGGGGGATGAAAAGGCAGAAGTGTTCAATGACTACTTCTGTTCAGTCTTTACAAAAGAAAAGGAGGGGGTGCTACCCATAGTAGAAGGGAAGATAGAAACAGATGGGGAAGAGGTGACGGATAGAGAAATCACAGTAGGGAGGGTGCTGGACGGGTTAAGGGCATTGATGGTAGACAAGGCACCGGGACTGAATGTCGTACATCCGAGAGTGCTGAAGGAGCTGGCAGACATCCTAGCAGGACCCTTGGCAGACTTATTTATTTCATCTCTAGACACAGGATGCACACCGCAGGACTGGAGACTGGCTCATGTGGTTCCCCTCCACAACAGTGGACCTAAGGATGAACCGGGGAACTATAGGCCAGTAAGTCTAAAATCCATAGTGGGGAAGCTAATGGACACAATCTTAAAGGAGAGGCTAGGGGCACTACTGGAGGTGAAGGGGGTGCAGGACAGGAGGCAGCATGGCTTCATCAAGGGCAGATCATGCCAGACCAGCCTGGTGGAATACTATGACTGGATGACTAGGCAAATTGACGGGGGCCATGCGGTGGATGTCTATACCTAGACATCAGTAAGGCCTTCAATTCAGTACCACAAGGGACACTTGGAAGCAAGCTACAGGGTACAGGGGTGGGAGCAAAACTGGTGGGGTGGGTGGAGAACTGGCTAAAATATAGGCAGCAGAGGGTGGTGGTAAGTGGGGAATACTCAGCTCCTAAGCCTGTGACAAGTGGTGTTCCACAGGGGTCAGTGTTGGGCCCAGTGCTGTTTGGCATATTTATTGCAGACATCTCAGATGGCACAGGATGGGAGCGGTAGTGGATGTCGGGGGAGGGCTACAGGAAAATCTGGCAAGGCTGGAGGCATGGTCTGACAGATGGCAGCTGAGGTTCAATGCAATAAAATGCAAGATGCTGCACTTCAGAAGAAGAAATCCAAGGAGCAGCTACCATCGGGGGGGGGGGTGCAGCTGGACATAACAGACAAGGTGAAGGATCTGAGGTTGCTAATCATGAGAGCAATGAACAATTCTGCACAATGCAGAAAGGCAGCAGCAATGGGCAACAAAATGCTGGGGTGCATTGCAAGGAGCATTACTTCGAGAAGAAGGGAGGTTATTCTACCATTATACAGATCAATGGTTAGACCCCACCTGGAATACTGCATGCAGTACTGGCGCCTGTACCTACAAAGTGACATTAGGCTGCTGGAGGGGGTGCAGCGTAGGGCAACAAAGATGATTCAGGGTCCCGGGAATTGCCATATGAGGTCAGACTAAGAGTTAAACATGTACACACTGGAGGACAGGAGGGATGGGGGGACATGATTGAGACCTTCAAATACATGAATGGGATAATCAAAACAGACACAGATGGTCTGTTCAGGAGGAGGGTGGGGAGAGACACTAGGGGCCATGACATGAGATTGGGGGGGTAGATGCAGAAGGGAGGTGATGAGGCATTTCTTTACAGAGAGGGAGGTAGCAAAGTGGTACACACTACCAGCTGAGTTAAGGTATGCAACTCAGTGGAATGCTTTAAGAAAGGGTGGGACAGGAAAAGGGGAGGGTAAAGGGAGGAAGGGGTGGGCAGCTGCTGAATAGGGAGCTAGCTGCAGTCATGAGCAGCCTAGATAGACCGTGATGGCTTTTTGCTGCTGGCAATTTTCATATGTTCATTTTAACTTGTGGTTACATATGTATATAATATGATTATTTCTTTTCTTTTATAACTCAGGTTATGCAATTTTGAGATGAGATTGCCTATATTGTTCATCCGTTGTTAAATACCTGTTTATTACTGACTGTCACTGCACATTTTGTCCTATGTCGTCTGATGTTTTGTAATCTGCAGTACCTCAATAAAATATGTTTACAAAAAAAAAAAAGAATGAACAAAGATTTTGTTTTTAAACTATGAAAAGGCCATATTCTCCGACAAGATCCAGTGAACTTATAAGTTCCATAATTTCAATCAGTCTAGTTTTTGCTCAGTCCAATGGCAAAAAGAAAGTCCTAATTTGGGGAATTTTACATAATTTCGCTAATTAATAACTTTAGAACCACTGAACTGATTTGCATGAAATATGACAAATATTCAGCCCATAGGACTGGGAAAGTGCATGCCAAATCATACTGTCCTAGAGTCTAAGATCTGAGATATAAGCTGTCAAAAACCAGCATTTTTGACACAAACACTAGCTGAACCCTAGCAGTCAGGCACTACCAAGCCTGTATAAAATATATTCTTTGCAAAAATCTGTATCGATGCATATCACCCCCACAGCCACTTAAGTGTGGTACTTGAATTTGACTTCAGAATACAAAAGGAGGCAGTATTGCCTAGTGGTTTAAGGCTCTGAGCTGAAGACCTGGAGACCTGGGTTTGAATCCCGCAGCCCTCACTTGCATACTGTGTGACCCTGAACAAGTCACTTAACTTCCTTGAGCTCCCAGGTCGCACCTGGAAACAAGCTTTCAGCTTAGTGTGTCTCTCCTGGTAAAACAAAAAAAGGTAAAAAAGGTACATTTTCAGGGGCACCATATTCAAGGCGTTTTTGCTTAAAAAAAATTAAATCCACGTGCATGAACAGTAGGGATTTTTTCAGACACAGTGTTTTTTTTAAGGCTTTTTTTCACTTAGGTGGATGATCGGTGGTGGCTGATGGTAGAGTATGAGACGATGATCAGCTGAGGCAGAGAGGTCTATGCTGGTCAGCTACTGTGGGCCAGACCTCTAAGTATGTACGGGGTCCATGGGGGGAGGAGGATGGCACTAGAGGCAGAAGGTGAGTGAGGGTGGAGATTGGTTTTCGCATATGTTTTTTTTTTCTACAGGTATGAGAGATCATTGGGGGCAAAGGTCTAGAGGATGAGCTACAGGGAGGGCTACGGCAGTCACTCACTGTGAAATGAATGTATGTACTGAGGTGGCAGTGTGGGGGTGAATTGGTTTGGATGGGTGCCAGTGGGTGGGTGGGCTAGGGTAAGGTGTGTTTTTGTAACCTCTGGTGGTTGTAAGTGAGCCACCAGGGTTAGGCACCCAGTGGCTGTGAATACTTTATATATATACTGCAATACTATGGACTCAACACTGTGATCAGGCAGCCAGTGTCAGGAAGGGTGTTGTGGGAGGCATCCTACACCAGGACTGGGCACTCGTTGTCAGGAAGAATGTTATGGGAGGTATTCTACACTGAGATCGGGCATCCAGTGTCAGGAAAGGTGTTGTGGGGGGTATCCTACACCAGGACTGGGCACCCGTTGTCAGGAAGAATGTTATGGGAGGTATTCTACACTGAGATCGGGCATCCAGTGTCAGGAAAGGTGTTGTGGGAGGTATCCTACACCAGGACTGGGCACCCGTTGTCAGGAAGAATGTTATGGGAGGTGTTATGGGAGGTATTCTATGCTTTCTCTCACTATTCAAGGGCAAAACAGAATGACTGACTTTAGGTATTTTTATGTAATTTCACAAATTAATAACTTTTTAACTGCCAAACCAATTCTCTCTAAGCATGCCAAAAAAATTGGTACTAGGACCCAGACTCTGCACTCCAAATGTTCTAGTTCTTAGGGCAAAGACCACCAAGACAGGCTGCCTGTAATGTCCCAAGTTATTGACCTAAACATCAAGTCATCCTGAGAGATAGGCAATATAGCACCTGTAATATATATATATATATGTGAAATATGAGATGAGCTAATATAAGATATTAGAAATGTCTTCTTCAGTTGAGAGTCCTAAAAGAACTCACAAAACTGAAAGTGGACAAGGCAATGGGACCAGATGGGATGCATCCTAGAATATTAAGGGAACTACGGGAGGTGCTGGTGGCACTACTGGCAGCCCTGTTAAATGAGTCACTCGGTACTGGAATGATTCCAGAGGACTGGAGGATGGAAGATGTAGTCCCTCTTCACAAAAGTGGGAGTAGGGAGGAGGCTGGGAACTCTATACCAGCCAGCCTCACCTCAATAGTGGGGACAATTATGGAATCACTACTTAAAGAAAGGATTGTGGAACACCTTGAATCCAGCAGAGCACAGGATCTGAGATAGCATGGATTCACAGCAGGAAGGTCATGTTAAACAAACCTGATTGATTTCTTTGACTGGGTGACTAGAGAAGTGGATTGGGGGGAGCAGTGGATGTGGCCTACCTGGAGTTCAGTAAGGCCTTCAATATCGTTCCGCATAGAAGACTTGTGAACTAGCTGGGCAGCCAGGGAGTGGGTCACAGGGTGGTAAACCAGGTTAGGAACTGGTTGAGTGACAGAAGATGGGGGGGGGGATGGTAAATGTAGCTTAATCTGAGGAAAGGAGGGTAACCAGTGGGGTGCCACAGGGATCAGTTCTGGGGCCGGTCCTGTTTAATGTCTTCATGAGTGGCATTGCGGAGGGGCTGAAAGAGAAGGTATGCCTCTTTGCAGATGACACGAAGATCTGCAACAGGGTGGGCACTCCGGGATGGATGGAAAAAATGAGGTGGGACCTAGGTAAACTGAAGGGATGGTCTAGAGTGTGGCAGCTGAGATTCAATGCAAAATCATGCATTTGGGGCACAAGAACCTAGGGCAGAATTACATGATGGAGGGGGGGGGAAGGAGATACTGACTGTCACCAAGCAGGAAAGGGATTTGGGAGTAATCATATTGGATGACCTAAAGGCGGCCAAACTATGTGCCATGGCTGTGGGAACAGCCAGTGGGATGCTGGGGTGCACAGGGAGAGGGATCACCAGCAGAACGAAGGAGGTGGTGACGCCACTGTACAGATCATTGGTGAGGCCTCATGTGGCGCACTGTGTCCAGTTCTGGAGACCGCATCTCTGTAAGGACATAGACAGGGTGGGGGCAGTTCAAAGAAGGGCAACAAAGACAGTGCACGGCCTGCACCAAAAGTCATATGAGGAGAGACTGGGAGACCTCAATATGTATACCCTGGAGGAGAGGAGAGACAGAGGAGATATGATAGAAACCTACTGATATCTAAAGGGCATAAATAGGGTACCAGAGGGCAGCATCTTTCAGTAAAGAAGATGTTCAGGAACAAAGGAGGCATGATATGAGGTTGGAAGGGGTAGACTAAGGGGTAACATGAGGAAGTATTTCTTCATAGAAAGGGTGGCGGATGCATGGAATAGACTCTCAGAGGAGGTGGTGGGGCAAACACAGTGGGGAAATTCAAAAATGCATGGGACAGGCATAAGAGAACCCTAGCGATAGGAATGAGAGGGTAAAGCTCAAAATCAAGTAGGGTCTGTGGTTTTTGCAGTTGGTAGGGAAAATGGGCAGACTGGATGGGCCTAGCAGTCCTTACTTGCCATCTGTTTCTATGTTAACCTCTGACCTTATGAGCAGCAAAGCCACAAGTGAGTTCACAAGAAGTCAAATAAAATGAAAGAAGATATTTTTGATTTTGTACATTAGTTCAGCTCATATTTATATAACAGGACCTGACTTTTTCATAAATAAAGCTATAAACAAGGGATTTTCTTTTCCAAGCACTGTCTTTATGCTTGTTTCTGTGGAAGGTGTGTGAAGTAATGGTTGTCAAGGTAGCATTGTTATAAGGTAATGTGGTATGTCCTGTTGTTTTTGGCCAATTACTAATAGGGCAATTGTGATGTCTCTAATAGGTGATATATTGGTATCTAACAGGTGATAGCTTGATATCTCGAAACTTAGCTCAAAGATATCACTATTTATCTTTATCAATTTATACCCACACTTGTTGTGTGTGTGTGTCTGCGTGTGCGTATATATATATCAGGCTGGGTCTTCCTTTTTGCCAAAGGAAAACTGTGGCATTATTTGCCGTAATAAAGGAGTGTTTATTAAGGCAAACAGGTGCATGTTTTTTCTCGCTCAGCGCATGCGCCCACCACAGCTCTTCCTCGAGGACCACTTGCTGCCTTGACTTTCCACAGCAGAAGGAACTGCTACTTGGAGTCACTGCCACCAATGAAATAAAAAAAAATAAAACATAGAAAACATCTCCGTTTACGGGTAACAATAAATAAATAAATAAATAAACAAGTTGAAATAAACAAAATGACCTCTGTGGACCATGCACTCAAACCTAAGCGGACCGTGGCAGCACAGGAATGTCTCTTTTTTTAATTTTATGTAATTGCTGTGGCCAAAAAGGAGAACCCAGCAATTATATCAAATAAAATATGGTGTGGCATGAGTAAACTCGAAGTTTACACACACCCTCGGGGTTAGATGCTTTTCACAAACCGGTTTATGTAGCATCTAACCCCTCAGGTGTGTGTAAACCTCTTGTTACACACACCACCTCATACTTTATTCTATGTTTATTAATGGCGTGGGGTTATTAGTTGTTGGCCCCTGTGACTATTAATGTGTTTCTTTGTTTAACTGCTGTCTTTATAACAGTGCACGTTAATCAGCTTGCATGGGGTTTGAAACCAATCTCTCACATCACAGTGACAGAAAGAAGGCACATTTCAAAGAGAATTTTGTTTTCTAAATCGTGATTGTATGACCTTATTTAGTTCAGATCTGGAATACCTTCACTGTATTATTTTATTTTAAACAAAGAAACATGAAGGAAAAACTATAGGCTAATTACATGGCTTTTCAGATTTTTTTCACACCCTGTCATGGCTTATTACTTAAAAATGAGTACCTGGTGCTCCGTTTGGGAATGGATGAATAGGACTGTGCTTGTCCATAGTATGTAAGGTATTGTAGCTGTGGTGGCATTGCCCTTTTAAGTGACTGCTACATGGCCCTAATGATTAATAAAAGTGAGCTTAAAGATGATGATGCATTTTCTACATGGAAAATTACTGCCCTGAAATTAGAACACTTTAAGCTCTGTTCTGGGCTGAAGCACTCACCCAGGCTCTGATTTTGAGATAGAAAAAAGTCTGAAATGCCATGTAATTAGCTGATAATTTGTCCTTTTTATTTCTTTGTTTAAAATAAAATAATACAGTAAAGTTATTCCAGATCTGAATTAAATAAGGTCATACAGTCATCATTTAGGAAACACAGAATTTTCTTTGAAATGTGCCTTTTTGCTGTCACTGTGGTGTGAGAGATTTGTTTCCGACCCTGTGCGATCTGATTAATGTGCATTGTTACAAAGGTAACAGTTAAACAATGAAGCATGCTAATAGTCACAGGACCAGCTTGCCTCCCCCCCAACCAGTAACCCCAAGGTCAGTATCATTAATTTCTATTTTTTTTTTTTTTTTTTTTTCAGTTGCATGTATACGTTCCTCAAATTGCTTCCTTTTTAGCTACAGAAACAAGAGAAGGCTCTTTTTGTAAGGGTTTCCCTATTTTCCTCTCTGACACGCACAGGACATAGTTCCTTTCAGTCTGGGTGCCATGGAAACACCTCTAGATGCATTGCATTACCCATGAGCGCTTGCCAGGAAAAAGGGGTTCCAGTACATTAGCCTTAACGTGGAATTCACCGTCTTTGCTTAACCCCTTAGTCTGTCAACCCCAAGATATCAAGTAATCTCCAGACTGCACATAAGGATCTTTAGAATCCTTGGATCTGTTTTTGGCATAACTCTTACCTTTTTATCGCCCATATGTAGGGAATAAAGAGACAGAATAGAATACAGTAGTTCGGAATCTGGTTTTATATAGCACCTTTCACACACACTGTATTACAAAGCACCTTTAGAAAGCAGTGAGTTAGATGCTGCTAGTGCAGGGAACCTATGCAATCTACATGCGTCAGCCTTTACGTGTGCTAATACCACACACACACACACACACACACACACACACACACACACACAGCCTTACAACATTAGAACATGCGTGTGTGTGAGAGAGAGAGAGAGAGAGAGACAGAGAGAATTAATATGAGAGTGCTGGCCTGGACACAGACCTCACTTATTCTTTTGATTATAAAAAGGGTTGGTGAATGTTAATCTTAAGTAAAAAGATATGCAGCATCTAATTGTTTGTTTAGGGCCCGGTGGCACTGAGGGTTGAGGCGCTGGACGCCATACCTCGCTCCGCGGCGGCGGGTTGAGAGTGGACTCGGGTCGCAGGAGGGTCCACTGCGAGGAGTATGGCTTGAGCATCCCATGACAGCTCACCATTTCCAGGGGAGGGTCGGATGGGAGGGCCGTCGCCCATCGCACTTGCGCAACTCCGGGCGGAAGCTCGGGGGACTGCAAGCTCCCATTAGAAGGGAGATGGGTGGCCCAACACGCAGTAGACGTTGGCGACTAGCGCCATGACATTGGAGGGTTGAAAACTGTGTGGGGGAGGAAGAAAAGTGGAAAAACGCCTGTTGGCTCTGGGAAGATGGGTTTCCCGGGGTGTGCCTTCAATGTGCCCCCTGCTCGCCAACTACCTCCGGACCCGACGAAACTTGATTTACGGGGGTCTGCCCCATCTCGTCCCCACTCGGGGGGTAAGCCTAAGCTACATGGAGGATCCGGAAGTAAGTATTGGTGGGCAGGGTGGCAGAAGGATGACCCCTTGGATGTTCTGAAGGGTCGGGGCCGACAGGTAGTGGGAGAAGATAAAGTACAATTTCAAAAAAAAAAATTTGTTCATTTAGTGGTTGGGCAAAGAGTGCAAGGAGTAAGTCCCCTGGGAGACACATCTACTCATTGGACCATCTTCGACAGCTCTGTCCTTTTGTGGGATACTCTGTGGGATTTCCTGAAGTGGTAATGAACTGCTCTGTGCCCCTGGGAATCCTCAGGAGGCAGAGTGAGGGCTGCAATATGGGGATAGGAGGTGACATTGGGGAGGGTAGGATTGAGGTGGTGAGATCTCATAGATGTCCAGGAAGATGTTGGTGTCAGGATAAAGGTACTGGCTTCCTGATTCCAATACCTAGGGCTCCACCAGAAAAGAGCAGGCAGGAGATAGTCAGACTGCCTGCTCTGTTCCTTCCCTTTGGGTTGTGCTTTGTTACACTAGGCCTCTGAAGAATAAAGCCATGAAGGTAGAAAGCTTTATTGCAGACTGCTCGGCCGACCTAGTTGGTAGCACAGAAACTTGGCTGGGTGACTCTGGCCCTGTGCTGGAGGCATCTATCCCAGACAGATATTCCATGGTTCACTGCCTGAGGTAGGAGCACAGAGCGGGCGAGGTGGCCATCTGTTTTAGGTCCAGCTTGGAACTCACAGCATGGGCCATGAGAGTGACCAGGTCATCTGAATGCATACCTGTTAGGGGTGGGCCAGGTGAAGTCTGCTGGATTATTCTCGTGTACCGGAGTGAGTTCCTGCAGGACCTCATTGCCAATAAGGTGTTGGAGAGTCTGACACTGTTTGTTCTCAGGGACTTCAATGTCTAGATCAATGACAAATCCTCATCTTTTCGCCAGTCTGACCTCCATTGTGGGCAGCCTCATGGAGACCATAGTAAAGGAAAGGTTGGTGGAATATCTAGAAGAACATGGTCTCCAGGATGAGGGGCAGCATGGGTTCATGGGGGGGAGACCATGTCAGACAAATCTGATTGACTTCTTTGGCTGTGTCACTAAGACAGTAGACAAGGGCCAAGCGGTAGTCATCCTCTGTCTTGATTTCAGCAAGGCCTTTGACTATGTGCCCCACAAAAGGGTGATCAGGAAGTTGGTGGATCTTGGAGTTGGGGAAAAGATGGTCAGATGGGTGGAAATATGTCTGAGGGACAGAACCCAGAGGGTGGTGGGGGGAGAGTTATCTGGCACCAGAGAGGTAACCAGTGGGGTTCCACAAGGCTCTGTGCTGGGTCCGGTGTTGTTTAATGTCTTCATCAAGGACATTGGGGATGGCATTAAAGGCAAAATGTGCCTATTCACAGATGACACCAAGCTCTGTGGGAGAGGGGACACAGCTGAAGGGATACGAGACCTACAGGAAGATCTGGAAAAGCTGGGGAGGTGGTCCAGATCTGGCAGCTTGACTTCAATGCCAAGAAATGCAAAGTTATGCATATTGGAGCCAAGAATCCCAGGACAGAGTATTACCTGGGTGGAGTCCAAGTATCTGCATCAGAGGAGGAGAAGGACCTTGGAGTGATGATCACTAGTGACCTGAAGCACTCCACGCAGTGCAAGAAAGCAGCAGCAAAGGCAAACAAGATGCTGGGATGCATAGCTAGGGGGATCAGTAGTAGGAGAGAGGAGGTTATGCTGCCCTTGTACAGGTCACTGGTAAGGCCACATCAAGAGTATGGAGTTCAGTACTGGTGCCCACACCTCAAAAAGGACATTAACCTGCTGGAGAAGGTACAGAGAAGGGCTACAAAGATGATAGCCAGTCAGCAGGGCAAGGCATACGAGGAGAGGTTGAGGGCACTGAACATGTATTCCCTGGAAGACAGGAGAGAGAAAGGGGACATGATTGGGACCTTCAAGTACTTGAAAGGGATAAATAAGGTTGATAAGGAGAGTCTCTTTAAGCTGAGTGGCAATCATGTCACAAGAGGGCACAATCTTAAGCTGGAGGATAGGAGGTTTAGGAGGGAGGTCAGGAAGCACTTCTTCACAGAGAGGGTAGTGGACACTTGGAATGAACTGATGGAAGAGGTCATCTCATTGAAGACAGTGAGCAGTTTTAAGAGGGGCTGGGATAGGCATAGGGGAAGTAAAGAATCATGGGTAGGGAGGATAGGAGGAGTGGGAAGGGTGGGCAGGGACATTAGCTCAAGCTGTGGACCCTGCAATATGAGCAGACTTGATAGACTAAATGGCCTTCTTCTGCTGGCTTCTTCATTTGTTCGTATGTTCATATGTAACAGTTCCTCCAACAGATGACACTGCTTGGCCTAGCACAGGCTGTTGCCACTGAAACCTATCAGCATGGCAATGCCTTGGACCTGGTCTTCTCATCGGGTCTTGACAATGGTGACATCATGGGCTGATCCAGTCATTTGGTTAGATCACCATGCTGTGTCGTTCGTTTGTGGGGCCCATCATGCCATCATTTTACAGATGATCCATTACCGCCCTAAGAAAAGTCTGGAATCTCAAAATATCTTGGTGGTTTTGGACCTACTGGGTACCATGTTTGCTTGTGCAAGTGGGGTTGAGGGGCTGTGGAGAGCTATAATTTGGCTCTTGCCACTGAGTTTGACTCCATAGCACCTTACTGTGTTCATCCCTCTAGTTCCTGCCACAATTTCCCAAGGTACTGTGAGGAACTGAGATGGTTGAAGGCAAAGAGACAGAGGCTGGGGCATTCTTGGCCAAGGTCCCATTCCTTGGAGGATAGATTGGCTCTGAAAAGTCACTGTGGTGAGCAACAGCAGGCAATCACCCTGAAAGAACAGAGTTCCTCTCGAGGGTGATTGCTGTGGGGAAGAACCAATTGGCTCAACGTTTTTGCACTGTGGACGGGTTGATTAACTCCCCCCATCTACAGTCCAGAAAAGTTTTTCAGCTGAGAAGTGCAGTGAATTTAATCAGTTCTTTCTCTCCAAGGTGTCCTCCATTCAGAGGAGGCTGTCCTCAAGGGGCCTGTTATGTGCCAGCAGTACCAGTACTGTGATAGGCCAGGATGATCTGCCCTTTGGCACAATGCATTTCTGCTTAAAGCAGAACCAGCCTAAATTTTCATGGTAATTTGTATGTATATCCCATGATTCTTTGCATTATGGGGTATATGTAATTTTGTATTTCTTTAAAACCTGGCTTTGTTACCAATGCTCTTTTTGGGAAACTCTTACCTCAGTGTTTTTGTACTGAGGCTCTTTGTCTTTTTAGCTTGCTTTCTTATTTTGGGCCCACCATAACTCAAACCTATAAGACCACATATGGGCTGGTTTGGTTCTTCTCAAGGGTGAAATACAGACGAGACACACTGATGTCTGAATTGGACGAAACGTGTCTATGTCTTCTGTTCTCAGCCTTTGCAGATTGTGTGGGAGACTCTTTGGCACTATGAATTCCTGCTTATAGCAGAACCAGCCTAAATTTCAATGGTGATTTGCATATATATCCCATGATGCTTTGCATTACTGGGGTTTGTGTGATTATGTATTTCTTTAAAGCCTGGCTTTATTTTCCAATGCTCTTTCTGGGCAACTCTTGCATCAGTGCTTTTGTGTTGAGGTTCTTTGCCTTTCTGTTTTAAAGTGCTCATTTTTATGGCTGCAGTGAGCGGAGCCTGTGGCTATCTTGTGAGCTCTAAAAATGAGCCACCGGATTGCCATCGAAGAACAGTTTTGGAATTGCAATACAATCATTCCGCAACTCCATAACACTCTGCTCACTCCCACCCACCTCTGCGGACACACTATTTTTGTTGCCATGGCCTGCCATGCTGAAGATGGCCACCAATGCCTAGTGCGCATGCGTGACTTCACTGCACATGCACACTGAGCATCGGCAGCCATCCTGGACATGATAAACTGTTCTACTGTGAGCTCAGCGAGCACAGCTGCAGCCATATCGGCTCTGGCTAGAGGTTGTTATAATTGCAATAAGTCAAGTCATTCCCAGTAGTTATGGTACTGTTCAGTTATTCACCCTCTAGGGGACTGTAGTACTCGCTATGCCTTGTACCACATTACACCACTAGAAGATGATTAACAGAACATTAATATAACCCTGGTCATGCCTTATTGTTTAAAAAGTGTCATGGGATTGTTAAAGCAGCAGTGCAAGAAAAGTGGGCAAACAATTTGACCCCACTTTTTGTTTTGGTTTGTTTTTCATTTTAACTACAAAAGATTCTGGGCATCTTCCAGTTTTATTTGATGGTAAAATGTTCTAGGTCCACCAAAATTTGAGTATTTTATAAATGTTTTAATTTTTTTTTTTTCTGAAGAAAAAAGATGGTGACCCATGTGGCTTAGAAATACCATTATTGACCTGGCAAGGTTTAAAATCAAGAACATAAAAAAAACTCACAGGCCCAGATATTCAAACTGCGCTCAAAATGAGCGCAACAGCAGGAGCAAGCACAAACCAGTTGCGTAAATGCGCAACAGGTGCGATATTCAAACATGGAGCAGCACAAATTGCACAAGCAACCAACGTCTGAATATCGCACATACTGCGCCATAGTGCAACCAGGAAGGAGAAGCTGAGCCAAAATGTTGCGCTATGGAGCAACCAGGGCAGCCCAGCTGAGCATTCCAGAGGTGCCATAGCGCAAGTTGAGCCCCCAGAGCAATGGAACTGCACATCCAGGGAGGCAGGCTGGGGCCCACCGCCAGCCATGCCACACATGGGCACAGGAACACACTGCAGAACCCACACCACACCTGCACACCCCAAGCACAGCATCACTGGATGTGTGATGGATGATCTACTGGCCCATGGGGACAAGCCAACACAGCATAGCGGAGCTATGACACCCCAGCACAACCACTGGCATGCTGAGAGTGCCACACACAGGGGGTTGACAACCACAGTGCACAGCAGCCCCCGTCACGCTTTAGCACACCCTGCACTGTGACCCCAAGACACCACCTATGTGCAGTGACTGGCACTGCAGGAAACCATGCATCCCCAGCACACGTCAACCCGTGCAGCACAGAAGCCTACAAGCCAGACACACCCTGTGCACCCAGCAGTGGGTGGTAGCAGATGGCAAGACCAACAGAACGTCACTGCCATGCTGGAGATACCTCCCCATGCACACACACGCACACACACGCACACACACACCCAGGACCATACCAGCCCAGATGGCATGTACACCCCTGCAACTGAGCACCCATAGCCAGCTGCAAATCAGAGACCAACACAGTATTCATATCAAAATAGAAATGTATATTTAAAAGAGTCAATAACAAAACCAAGAGAAACTATTTACAAGGGGGGGACGGGTAAAAGGTAGGGGTGTTCAAGGGGGAAGGAATAAAAACTTGGAGAGGGAAGGCAGGGTGTTAGGGATGGGAGAAGTGGGAAGGGTAATGTGGGCTATGGCCCAGCTGGCTGCTGGTCCTCCCCCTGCTGGTGCCCCATCCTGTGCCTCCTTCGCGAGCTCCATGGCACCGGATGGCCTGCAGTATGTCTTGGTTCTCAGTCCAACTTGGGTGAGCGCGAAGATCACGTGCCATCCTCCTGAGAACCTCGAGGCCTAGGAAAATGGGAACACAGTCAATGGCTGTGACTGACCACAACCCTGAACACCACCCAACCTGCAAGCCATATAGCCCAGTGTCCCACACCTGTGATGGCATGCACCCACCCACAGGGAACATGCACATGGCCATCACAAAGAGGTGGCACCAGCTATGCGCACCACTGCACACACACACTGCCCATGTCCATCACAGCACAAACAAGGCTGTCCAGTGACATGGCAGCGTAGTGCATGCCAGTTACACAGCTATGTGCCCAGTGCATGCCTGGACCACCAGTGGCGCCTACACAGACGTGCTGTGATACTGGACAGTGATGCATGTCACCTGTGTCGTGCATACATACATAGATACATATACAGTGTCATCAGATAAGGGCCTATGGCCAACCTAGTCCGTCTATTTGAGCTTGTAAGTTCACTTTGTTTTCCTAGAAGTCTGTTGCCCCTTACCTCTGACCTCCAGAATTCCTTCATGTCTGTCCCGTGCATTCTGAAATCCCGTGATTGTTTCAGCCCCCACCACTTCCTCTGGCAGGGTGTTCCACTTGTCCACCACCCGCTCTGTGAAGAAATCCTTTTCCATGTGTCCTCTGAATCGTCGCCCCTCCAACTTCATCCCATGCCCCTAGTCCTGGAACATCTTTTTCACTTCAAAATAGTGTGTCCTGCACCCTGATCCCCCCTGTAAGATACCTGTATGTTTCTATCATATCCCTCTCTCCCCTCTCCTCCAGGGAGTACATGTTCAGTTCCTTCAACCTGTCGTCATAGGACCCGTGATGCAAGCCATGCACCATCTTTGTTGCCCTCCTCTGAACCTTCCCTGCCCACTCTACATCCTTACGTAGGTATGGTCTCCAGAACTGTACACTGTACTCCAGGTGGGGCCTCAATAGTGTCTTGTATAGTGGAATTATGACCTCCCCTGTCCTGCATGGTTGTATTGTGCAGGGCTAGTGGACTTCCCCCCCCCCAGCATGCAATACCATCCATGAAGTCATGATACTCACATTGCTCAAGCAGCTGTGTCTGCTGCTGTAGCTCTTGCTGCCGTTGATGCTGTGGCTGCTGCTGCTGCATCCGGGGGCCGACTCCTGCTTCCACCGGGGCCCTGGCACGGCTCTCCTCACCCCGGCCCTGCATCCTCACAACCCGGCCTGTGGGAGACATATGTTGAGACAAACATCAGTGTGACTCAAAAGCAGATTGCCCCCTGCCCCAGTGAGAGTGCCTGCCCACACAGCCATACCCATCCATCGCACAGCTGCACACACTGACACAGCCAACCGTGTCCGGGCCGGCACCTATGCACAGCCACCAAAGCACACACACACCCTACAGAGAATACAGGTGCATAGATGGTACACTCACCTGGCCTCGGCACCATGCCCCGCCTGGCATGTGCCCGCAGCCTGCCAACATGTCTGGCTCCCTCCAGTGGAGGTCACTGTACCGGTGCCGGCACTGCTCAGCAGACCGGCGCCGTCCAGTGACCCCCACCAGGTCAGTGGCCACTTGCTGCCACACCTCTGTTCTTGGTATGGTGAGGGGCTCCTCACCATAGAGTGCCTCATACTGGAGCTCTACTAGTGCCACCAGGTTGGCCACCTCCAGTGGGCTCCAACTCACAGCCCTCCTCCTAGCCATGTTAGCTAGTTTACAGCAGGCAATATGGCGCCCTGCTGCTACCTAACCCCGTGGAGATGTTGTGCAATAGACCACCACAGGCTCAATCGCGCTGTTGAACAGCGCCATCACTCACATAGCGCTGTCACCAGACAAGCGCAATAAAGCAACGTACACATGGCAGGCGAACAGCGGCAGGGGCAAAGAGGCATACACAAGGTCACGAGCAATGCCATGAGCTACGCACAGGCGCCATCTGATGTATGGGTATCCTGCGCGACAGACCAGCTGCGTACCAGTGCCACAGTGGACTATTGCTCAGAAATGCCACAGCGCCATATAGTGGCCAGTGCTGTAGCGCCACTGGCACAATGGTGGCCATGGCCTGAATTGCCTATCGTGCTCAGCACGTCAGCAGCACCATAGATGCATGCGTAAGCTATCTGGGCATGCGCGATGCACTGTACCACACAGGCACAGATCTGCGCCATTGGCTCAGCCGACTCTTCCGTAGTGCGCAAGGCGCAGATTCGCGATATTCCGCCGACATATGCAAATCATCTGATCAGCCATTCAAGGGCACAGTGGCGCGATTTGCATGTCATTACAGGTGCGCCACTCCTAATTTGCATGTGTCGCGCTATAAATGTGCGACAGTGGGCTGTGCTGGCCAGATTCGGTTACTGCAGGTGAGAGGTGAGTTACATGCTGTGTGATGTTCAGGACAATGCTCATGGGGAAATGCTGTAGACTGCACGGTGACAGGTGTCCACTTCCACCCATACAGATCACGATGACCGAGCAGAGCCAAGGTGAGGGTGAGGACGGCGGGCGTAGGAGGAGGCCCAACTTCACTGCGGCAGAGACGGAGGCCCTCTTCCAGGCCTGGAAGATGAGCCACTATTGAGTGGACGGAGGGGCACCCCTGAGTCCCGTGCGGCTGCATGGGAGGGGGTAGCTCGGGCCGTTAACCTGCACGGAAGCCACCAGCGCTCCGTGCAGGAATGCAAGAAAAAGATGGGGACTGACCGCCGGAGGTTGAAGGAGAAGGTGGCAGCCTTCAGGGCGGCACGTGCTGGCACTGGCGGGGGCCCGCCAGTGGTGTTGCAGCTGACCCCACATGAGGAGACACTGGTCGCAGCCATGCAGCCCAGCGCCATTGCGGGCATACCAGGCGGAGGATTCCAGACAGGTGGAAGCCGATCACTGCGGTATGACATGGTGGTGGTGTTTGGGGGGGGTTGTGGTGGTTGTTCACATGCACTCACATGTACTCTCTTTCTGTTACAGATCCTGTTCGTCTGCAGGAGCCGGTGGTGGTGGGTCCAGACAGTGATGCGGACCTGCTGGACATGGAGGAGGGACCATCCACCTCCACCACCAGCCAGCAGGCACTGCAGCAGCATGCACGCTGGGCCAACAACTCTGGTGTCAGTGATACGGGTGCGGGGGGTGCACAGCCTGTGTCTCAGCAGTCTGGCATGCAAGCATGCCAGCATGCTGTGACCATGGCAGTAACGCGTACCTGCACCATTGATGATGAAGGCCTGCAATGGGCAGTGATAGGTGTGTGTCCCATGACAGACACATGGCAGGCCAGCACATGCCCCTGGGCCTTTCTGGTGCAAACCTGTGTACCAGCATGCTGGCACAGTCCCAGGCTGTGCCTGTCAGCACCGGTGGGGCAGCACCGGTGGCTGTGCAGGTGTCTGGCACTGTTGCCAGCATGGCGGTGGAACAGGTGGACCTGGGGGCACAGCGGTTGGAGGGGCAGCAGCAGCAGTCACACACCAGGTCTGGGGGTACAGTGTCAAGCAGTGGCACATGTCCACGCCCGCTGATCCGCCCATACCTCGTCCTGGTGAACAAGCGCCCACCCTCAGGGGTGATGTGCCTCAGGACAATCCACACCCTGGGGTCACGATGCCATTGGGGCACAGTACCCATTGGATGTGCACACCGCCTGCTGCAGGGAATCAGTACAGCTGCAGGGGCGGGTTGCAAGGTCCGTGAGGCACTGTCTGTGTCCGTGGGGGCGGCACAGCAGGGGTGTGCTTCGGGACTGAGCCGAGCTGGTCCGTATTTGGACGGATGTGACCGCCACCATTGACAGGCTGACCCAGGCAGTGGTCTCTGTCGTGGACGTAGTGGGCACACAGTCAGGTGCCCCTGTACCGCACACCCCACACAGTGCACTCTCCACTCCCCGTTCCCGGCATCGTGTGACACCAGGCCTGTCGATGCCGGGTTCTGCTGTGGGCATCCCGAGCACCCCATGTGCAGGTTTGTTTGGCGTGCTGCAGACCCCTGTGCGGGCAAGGTCGCGTTCGCGCAGTGGAACCCCTGGTGGTGCAACAGTGCCACCCCATGTGGCCCCTGCTCAGCCTGCCCATGCTGTTGGGTCACGGCGGGGCTGCCCAGGCATCCGTGGTGGCCGTGGGACAGCGCTACATGACTGAGCTGTCTCCCAGTGCGGGCCCTGTCTGGTGCTGCCCTGTGTGCAATGTGTGTCATGATGGGCAGTGCATCGCTGGGTGCTCTGCTCACCACGCCGACACATGGACCACCTGCACACCCTCCCAACTGCTGTCCACAGGTGCGTGCATGATGATGCCTGCATTGCACTGTACACCAAGGTGCAAGGGTGCCCAGGTTCTGACACACGATCTTGGACAGTACAGGTGGTCGGGTGGTCAGTGGTGCTGTGTGTTAGCAATGTCGGTTCTGCAGTGCTGTGCATCTGCCCATGCACGCCTGTGCCTGGTGTGTGTGTGTGCCCATATGAGTGCTCACCCCTTCCCGATGGTGTGTTGGTATGCCTGGACCCTTCCACTCCCCTGACCGTCATGCACCCCTGGTGTGTTCCCCTGTATGCCTGTAGTGTTGGTTGCACATGTCCCCTTGACTTACCTGTGTTGTGCGTAGTGCTCCTCTGTGATGGTGTCCCGGTGCAGCTGGGCCTGCCGGATCAGTCGGGGTTCCCTCTGTCCTGGGGGGGCTGCTCATCACCATCATCACCGGCGCCACTGGCGTCCCCATTGCTGTCCCCCTGTTCGATCTGTACGGCTATCCCATGGTCTTTGGCCATGTTGTGCAGGATGCAACAGGCCAGGAATATCCCACAGGCCTTTTGGGGCTGTACTGTAGGCACCGCCGGAGGTGTCTAGGCATCGAGGCGTGCCTTGAGCATCCCAAACACCCACTCTGTGATGTTACGTGTTGCGGCATGTGCCTCATTATAGCATAGCTGCGCTGGGGTGCGTGGGTGCGGTATGGTGTGAGCAGCCAGGGACGGAGTGGGTATCCGCAGTCACCTGTGTGGAGATAGTGGAGTAGTGTCATGTTGAGGTCCATATTGGCCATCTCCCTGTGTGCCACTACCATGGCACCTGTGTCATTCCCACCCTGCCCAGAGTTTGCATTCCATACATGTGTACTCACCCACTAGATGTCCTGTGGGGATGTCCCCACTCTTAAATCGATGGCACAGTGCAGACTGATACCATATGAAGGCATCATGTGCTCTGCCGGGGTGTGTGGCACAGACATTGATTATGTGCCCAGTGGCATCACACACCACCTGGCAGTTGACACTGGAGAAGCCCTTTCGGTTCCGATATGCGTGGCCATCAGGGCCAGGTGGCGTGCGGATGGCCACATGGGTGCAGTCTATGGCCCCTAGCACGCCAGGCATACGTGCTACCCTGTTGAACTCCTGCATGTTTGCTGTACGCTCTGCCACGGTGCTGGGGAAATGGATGTACTCCGCAGCATGTGGCAGCAGTGCGTTGAGGAATTGGGTGAGGATGCATGACGTGGCCGACTGTGTGATGCCTGTGGTGTCCCCTGTCGGCCTCTGGAAGGTGCCCGTGGCGAGCAGGCACATGCAGACTGTCACCTTGGTCTCCACCGACAGAGCGTGACTCTGTCATGAGGGTGCCTGCATCACATCACTGCACAGCTCACAGAGCCGTCCCAGTATTGCCCTGTTCAGGCGGTACCGGCCCACGATCTCTACATCTGTGTACAGCTCAAAGCTGATGTGGGCACGGTACCGCCTGTCGGGGGCATACCGCCGACGGGCCCCTCCACGGCCACGTCCCCCTGCAGCATGGATTCTCACCCCTCATTACGGCTTCCATGGTGGAAGCTCACATGTCCATCTCCCTGGCTTCTGCCCCCGCTGCTGTTGCTGTGTTACCCCGCTGTCCTCACTGCTACTTCCACTGCACCGGCACCCCGCTGGCCTCTACAAACTATGGGACGCACTTTCCTTGCCTGCCCTTTTAAGTCTGTCTGTCTGTCTCCGTCTGTCTCTCTCTCTCCCCCACTTGGCAGCCTGGTAGCGTTCTTGCACCGCTTCCTTGAGCCTTTTTATTTTGGCTCATTTCCGCTAGTGCGCAGTTTCCGGCTGTGCCACTATTGTGCATTGCGTAAGTGTTTGAATATCGCATTGCGCTCTTTATGCATGGATCCGCCCCCTTCGGTTGCGCATGCCTTCATTTTCATTGCGCTATTGCTCAGCATGTTTTCGGGGGCGCAACTGCCTCCTTCTGAATATCGCGAAATGGCTCAATTTTGGACTTGCGCATGAGCAACCCTGTTGCGCATGGCGCAACCCTTTTGAATATCTGGGCCACAGTGCCCAGCATATGCAGTACTTAACAAGGTAGATTTGACCTGTGTGCTAATATTTTATTTATTGTAGCTGAAACAAAATTTTTGGAAAACATTTTCTGTTGCAGTGCTGCTTTAACTTCCATCTCAGTAGTCGCTATCAAAGGGCGCCACAGCCAACAGTGCAGACCCCTTCTAGTGCAGTGCTTCAGTGCCAAGGATGAGCATTAGCCTGGGGCAGGACTTGAACCCCCAACCCTTTAATTTTTCTGCTTAGATGTCAAAGGACTATCAACTGAACCACTGACACTGTCAAATGTAGGCTGCATGATCAGATAATGTAGAGAGAAGCTCAGAGCACTGCAGAAATAAGTGCGTTCTCATTCATAAATAGTGCTGGGAAAAATTTGAAAAATCTCTTTTGCACACTTTTTGCAAAATCACACCAAATT
The DNA here is from genome assembly GCA_016271365.2 of Neoceratodus forsteri. Lineage (NCBI taxonomy): Eukaryota > Metazoa > Chordata > Ceratodontiformes > Ceratodontidae > Neoceratodus > Neoceratodus forsteri. The sequence continues at coordinate 15,448,033 of CM028135.1, read as the reverse complement.
CACATCATTTTGCATTATTTCTTAGACCAGAACAATGTGCTTGAAGTGGGCAATTTTGGTTGAAATTGCACTTTTTTTTTTTAAACTCACATTTTTAAAAATGCACTGTTTGGAAAAAATGGTGGTAGTTGCTGAAATTGTGGATTTTTAAGAACTTGTTTTTAAAAATGTGCAATTTTGGAAAAAATAGCACTAGTTGAATAAAAAATGGACAAAAGTGTGCCAGATTTTGGCACAATGTCATGACACTTTTAAAAATGTGAAATTGGCAGTTTCACATAATTTCCCAAACATAATAACAGTGTTGCCCAACACTATTCATAATGCTTACTGTTCACAGATAAACACTGATTAATATTAATTTGTGTGTTAATGCATGGCAGTGTGGCACTCTTGGGACTATACAATTGGTTTCATGCACATGTTATGGATGTTCCCTTTGATGTGTTCTGACCCCTAAAGAAAGCAACTCAAAACACTTTCATAGTGTATGGTAGAAGAACGTTATTCTAGGTAGAAATCCTTACCTTACAGCGCTGCTGACACCTTCAAAATAGTTTTGAAAAACATAATAATTAGGTACAATTCAGCTTCCATTCCATATATACTGTATATTCTAAAGCTCCCTCCTCCCCAGTATTTATTACTATGAACATTTGCAAGAATATATTATCTTTATCCCTCAGGGTTCATCTGCCTCTATAGCCGACTCCCTACTTCAAGTCATAATTCTCTGCTGTGACATCACATTCTGTTGCGATGGGACTAACTGTGATGTAACAAGCAGTGAATTATGACTTCAGGTAGGGAGACAGCAACAGGAATAGATAAATTCTTCAGGAGCAAAGATCCCGTTTTCATGTTGATGACCTTAGTAATAAATAATGGGGAGGTGGAATACAGAACTAAAGTGAAATACAAGTTGGACTGTGTCTAAATGTTATGTTTTGGTAAAGTTCTCCTGAAGGCGTCTACTGCTCTTTAAATAACGTCACTGTGCTGCAGTAGCTACATCATTTTGTTGTTGTGCTGCACTTGATACGTAGCTACTGTAGCACAATAACATGGAAGATCTTTGCGCATATGCATTCTGGAAACCTCCATTCTTCATGAAATAGCCACAGCAGTGACAGCTGTGCCCGGAAGAGAGTGGTACTGAACAAAATGCAACAGTAAGGACACATTCATAAATTTATGGTTGCTCATACACTGTAAAAGACCATGTATGAGTAATCATACATAACGAGGCTGTTTTTTTTTTTAATCTCAAGGTTTCCGTGGTAATGGGACCTCTTGAGCTGCACTCTCAAGGTCTTCTGTTACCACGGAAACCTATTGATTGAAAAACAGCCTTGTTGTGTATGATTGCTCATACACAATCCTCTATATATATACAGTTGCCTGGATGTGTCTGCCTCAGTTGCATCACTGCAAATGTGTCCAAATGTTTGTGTGTAATTTTCAAACATTCTGATGCATGAGCAAAACTTTGCTTACTTTACGGCAGAAAAAAAATGATGTGTGCATCACTTCTGATGAGCAGCTTGTGGGACTCAGAAAACCAGAGTGAGTTATAATACTTTTTTTTAAAGCCACATGTACTGTACACTACATAGAAACATGGAATGTGACAGCAGAAAAGGACCATCAGGCCCACCCAGTCTGCACAGTTTGCCTAGCTAGCTGCTAGGACTTTGCTATTTCCTCCCTCCCCCTGCACACTGTTTACCCAGTGAGGTACCTGTAGGTCTCTATCATGTCCCCTCTTACTCCTCTCTCTTCTCTTGCAGAGGGTACATGTTAAGATCACTCAGTCTCTTCTCATACAGCTTTTGGTGCAACCCCTGCACCGTTTTAGTTGTCCACCTATGGACTCTCTCCATGCTGTCTATGTCCTTTCTGTTGTGTGGCCACAACTGGACATGATACTTCACACAGGATCTCACCAGCAAGAAATGTAGTGCCAACACCACCTCCCTCCTCCTGCTGGAGATACCTCTCCCTATGCGTCCCTGCATCCCACTGGCCCTATCCACAGCTTTGTCACACTCCCTTACCACTTTGAGGTCATAAGATATGACAACCCCAAGGTCCCTTTTCCTGCTTAGTGACTGTCCATCCCCCCTATCCTATACTCAGCTCCTGGGTCCCTATGACCTAGGTGCATGATGTTGCACTGTTTTGGCATTGAATCCCAACTGCTATACTCTTGACCACTCTTCGAGTTTCCCAAGATCCCTATGCATTTTCTTCACCCTCTCCCGAGTGTCCACCCTATTACAGATTTTAGTGTCATCTGTAAAAAGGCATCCCTTCCCTTCCAGCTCTTCCACAATGTCGCTTATGAAGATGTTGAAGAGGACCGGTCCCAGTACTCAGTCCTGTGGCACCCTGCTGGTCACTCTCCTGTCATTAGAGTGAGCGCCGTTTACCGCCATCCTTTGTCTCCTATCCAATAACCAGTTTCTAACCCGATTCACTACTTTGGATCCCACCCCTAGGCTGCTCAATTTCTTTTATCAGTCTTGTGCGCAGCAAAGTGTTGAATACCTTGCTAAAGTCCAGATAGACCACATCCACTGTCCTTCCCTGATCGAGTCCCCTAGTCACCCAGCCCAGCTGAAGAACTCAAACAGATTCATCTGGCATAACCCCCGCCATGAATCCATGCTGCCTTTGGTCTTGTACCCCACTGGATTCAAGATACTTTGCCAACCTTTCCTTTAACAGGGTTTCCATTAATTTCCCCACTACTGATGTGAGACTGACCAGTCAATAGTTGCTAACCTCCTCCCTGCTGTGACTCTTATAGTGCGGGACCACATCTGCTGTCCTCCGGTCCTCCAGAACCATGCCTGTTTCTAGAGAGCTGTTGAAATTGGCCATCAGTGGAGCAGCTAGACCCCCCCCCCGAGTTCCTTTAGTACCCTTGGGTGTATCCTGCTTGGTCCCATAGCCTTGTCCATTTTCATAGCTACAAGTCCCTTCAGGACTCTTTCCTCTGAAAATTGACTTGTGTCCACATGCACCCCCCCATTGTTCCTGCTGCTCCCTAATGGTGCCCCTCCATCCCCTGTGAAGACCGAGCAGAAGTAACTGTTCAGGATGCCTGCTTTTTCTTGGTCCTCTTCTGCCAAGTCCCCTCACTGCCCTCCTTATCCTAACTATCTCTCCCATTGCCTTCCTAGTCTCACATATCTGAAGAATGTCTTACTGCCTTTAGCTACCCCCTTGGCTGTCCTTTCCTCTGTCTGCACCTTTGCTCCCCTTGCTGCATTTTCTGCTTCCCTCGGGTTTACTTGGCACGCCTCCCTGTTTTTCCTTTTTCGTTTCCTTGTACCTCTTGAATGCCGCCCTTTTGTCCTTTCCCACCTTGGCTGCTTCCCTAGAGAATCGTAACAGTCTCTTTTTCCTCCTGCTTTACTCACGTCCTTCACACAGAGGCTGGCTGCCTTAATCATGCCCTCCCTTATTTCTCCCCACTGTACCTCTACCCCTCCTGGCAGTTCCCTCCCCCCATGAAGCAGTTTTCCCAAAGGTACTTTCATGTCGCTCTTCCTGTTTTTCTCCCTGATCCCGGTGCCCTTGCATCCCCGACATGACGCACGCGTGTGGAGGCACGCGCACATCACGCACTACAGGACACCCCACCCTGTCAGTCACTCCATTACCACCTACGCCTGACACCTTAACTCCATCTGGTGGTGGCAGGACTACAGACGGGCAACCCTCCCTCCTGGGAGAGGGGAGCCAACGCTTGATCCTGCACCTCCTGCCCCCGTGCCGGCACTCCGGTGACTCGAGGTCATTCCCGTATCCGGGTCACCGGCGTAGCGCAAGGTAAGACAGGATACCCCAACCCTCAGTGCCACAGGGCCAGCTACCATGAAGCAGTTTCTGAGGAAGTCTCCCATTTCTCTAAAATCTTCCCTCCTGAAATTTGAGATCCTCATCCTTGTGTGGCTTGTATCTGTTCCTGTCTCAATGTTAAACTACACTACACGGTGATCACTGGTACCTAGGGGACTGTCCACTGTGATGTCTGATACACCCTCCCTGTTTGTAAGCACCAGGTCTGGTGCTGCCCCTTCCCAAGTGGGTTGTTCAGTGACTAGCTGCCTAAGAAAAGTCCATTGTAGGGAGTCAAGGATGGCCCTGCTCCTTGCAGAAGCTGCAGTTAGAAGGCTTCGGTCAACACTTGGCAAACTTGTCACCAACTACCAGCCCCTCCCCCTTCCTTGCCATCCTGATGATGGCTTTCCCAAGTGCCTTATCCCACTCCTCTCCCTGTGCTGGAGATCTGTAGACCAACCCTGTATAGACAGTGGCCAGAATGACCCACACAACTGCAAGCTCTTCCTTTTCCTCCACGTATCCCTGCACTTCCGCGGCCTTGATTCCCTGCCTTACATATAGTACAACTGCGCCTCCCCTCCTTCCTTCCCTGTCTCTCCTGAACACAGAGCAGCCCAGTATGACCATGTCCCAGTCATGGCTGTCAGTGCACCACAACTCCATTTATGGCCACCAAATCTAAGTTAGCCTCTGCCATAATGGCCTTCAGGTCCAGAATTTGATTTTGCAGATACCTTGCACTAGTGCATGTGACTCTCCATACCTTTCTACCTCCCTGCCTGCTTATCTGTTTCTGTCCCCCCTCCTGCCTGTGGTATTCTCTGATGCTTCCCCTGGCCCACCTCTTCCCTTGCTACCTTCTCCATTACCTGTCTCCTTTACTCCTTCCTTCTTCCTTGCCTGACTTATACCCCCTTGTCCTCTGCCTTATCCACACCCCTGTCTTCTTGCATCCATGCCCTATGAGAGTTTACTCCCCCTGGGCCTTTCTTTCCCACTGCTTCATCATTTGGGGGGCACTTGTTGCCTCCCTTAGTTCTACAGCCACCCCCCCCGGCTAGTTTAAATGCTCATCCAAGTAGCACTTAAACCTCCAACTAAGCACGGTGGTCCTCTGTCTTGTAGGATGCTGTCCAGCTCCCTATAAAGGTCCATATCTTCCCAGCTTGGTCCCCAGTCCCCACTGTGGCCGAAGCTCTCCTCCATGCACCATGGCTTCAGTCAACTTTTAACAGCAATGGTGCAGAGAGTTGTTTCCTCTCCCCAGCCATACACAGGTAACACCTTGGCAAAAGACACCATGTGTGCCACCTGCTTGAGGCCCCTCCTCAGCTCCCTGAAATTTGGCTGCACTAATCCTCCCCGGTCCCTTGCTAGGTCATTTGTCCCCCAGGTGAACAATGTCTGTCTCCCCCTACAGAGGCTCATATCTTCCCAGGTTGGCTCCCAGTCCCCAATGTAGTCAAAGCCCTCCTTCATGTACCATGCCTTCAACCAACTGTTAAAAGCCCTGGTGCAGAATGTTCTTTCCTCTCCCCAGCCATATTTATTTATTTATTTTATTTCATTTTTGTTAACCGGGTAAGTGCACTAGACAAATCCTGCCTATTTTCAGGCATGACCCGGGGGGAGGGGGATACAGATGAATGCCAACTGACCTTGAACCAGATTAAGCTGTATATACATATACAGGTGACACCCTGACAAAAGTCACATGCGCCACCTTCATTAGGCCCCTCCCTAGTTCCCTGAAATTTCTTCTTTGGTTTTTCACTTTCTGTTCATGCTCCTCCCACCACCTGCACTCCGCTTCCTCTGAAGTCACCTATGGGGTTTGTCCCTTGCCCCCTCTTACCTGGAGCCCATGGTAGTCCCCCCACGTAGCCTTGGTTTGCAACTCACGTTAAACTGTCTTGCCAATGAGTAGGTTTGGTATTTTGGTTAAGTAGGCAATGCATTTGCAACTCACAATGTGTTGTTTTTCAATACTAAACCAGACCAAGAGCAATTTCATAAAATGTTTTTGCAACTCGAGTAGAATGCATCTGTAGTTCTGTCATAGTGCAATGCTAAACTGAGTTACAACCCTTAGGCATCATTTTTTGTTCAAAAAAATGTTTTCTGGATCCACCAACAGTTATGAAACCACGTTAAGGAAAACTGTCAAAATCTTCCGTCCCCCCGCCCCCAAAGTTTACCCTCCTCTCCAAGTAAGCTTTTACGCAAAGAAAAAAGCCTTTAGTTTTATGTGCTGGAACTTACTGAATTTTAATTTTGTAAAGTCTGGGAGTCGGAAACATGGCAGAGGCTGTGCGGTTCCATTTACTGTGAAAGTGTGGTGCTGCACCGCTTCTTTCAATACATTCGGGGGGGGTAAGGCTTTGGTTGGGTGGGGAATGGAAGATTTTGACAGTTTTCCTTTAAAATATGCCAAAGCAACTCATTGGTTTGACAGTTTAATGTGAGTATATTATTGTATTGTGATGCTTCTCCCCTCCCCATAAGGTGGCGTCCTCCCCTCTAACACTACATCATGGGAAGATCACTGTGTGCGGGATAAGAGCCCTTCATTTCTGAGAGCGGATTGGCTGAAACCACATAAGTGATTTTAGTGGTAGGAGCGTCATGTTACTATTACATATTAATTGATTTAGAAATTTGCACACCAGGATAACCTCTAAGGTGCAACGACTGTTTAAGAGGGTCCTAAAAGGCATTACAACAGCAGAGTTATTTCAGATAAAAAGTTACATTGATACACCTACTGTAAATTTCACTGTCTACAACTATAAACATAATATATTCTGTGATGCAGTAAATGAGAGTAGTGTTTATGTAATAATGCAATACTTGGGAGTCACAGTATAAATACTAGGGGCTAGATTCAAGAAATGCTGGAAATTCCCACGGCTGCAGGAAAAACGTGGCGCAAGTGGGTTGCCACTTTCAGATCTGCAGGTCACCACAGTTTTCCTGCAACTGCAGGTATTCACAAAGGTGGAGCTGGATTATGACTGGCTGTATGATTTACAACAGCTTGAGGGAGGTGTTGCCAGGGAAATCTCCACCGCTGCGGAGAACTGTTACTGCCGGTGGGACCAGCCATAACATTGTCTGCAATTGCTGTGCTGTGGATAGCAATCTCCGCAGCTACAGAGATTTTGTTCTACAAATGGAGTTGCAGCATGAGACTTAGTCCCAAAATGTTTAGTGAACCTAGCCCTAGGCATACAAATTTAATTTTGGAGGACTGAAAGTAGTTAGGGAGCAGGAATGCAAGAGTAAAGGAGTGTATGAGATAAAGGAGTACATGAAAGCAGTGAGTGACTGAAGCTTTATAAATCCCTTAAATTTTATCAAAAGTTGTACTTGCCATTTTTGTTTAACAGTGCAACTGTAAGGACGTGGCATATCACTGTTGGAAGGTTTTAAATTGTATAAAGTTTAGTTTCAATGTCATAAAACACAGGTCCAACAACACACATGGGCACAGCTACCTCGTCTCCCCTTCCCCTGGAATGTGTTGATCCTGAGACGACTGGGGATGTCTGTTAACAGGACAAAAGGGATTAGTAGTGGAGCTAGGAAACAATTGTAAGCTAGAACCCTTTGATGCCTTCTTTTTGCCCCCTTCCATTGTAGACATGCCCACTGTTGTCGCCCAAACCCCTTGTGTACTTCAGGAACTGCATAATGAAAGCACAAATACAACAGTACTTAGTTTTATGCATTTAACATTACTTTTTTATTTATAGCCATCTCCCCTCCTTCCTGCAGGTTCTCCCAGCCCCGTCACCCTGGCTTCCCCCAGGGCTTACCTCTCCTGTGGTCCCCCATGGCTTGCCCTCTGTGGTAGGGTGGCGGGGAGTCCCTCGACCCACCAGGACCAGATCCAGATTCTGGGAGGAGCATGAGTCACTGGGTGCAGGGCCTGCAGAGGACAGCGATCATCCTTGCGTCGGCCAGGGTGTTTTCTGTTTTCATCCCCATGGGAGACATAGTGTGCAATGATATCATGGCACACACGCTGACATCTGCCGCACCTCCCCAACCTTCCAGCTTGGGCTGCCTCTCACTCTCCCCTGGCTTCCATCAGGGGCCAATTTAATACCAGGCCCCCTCCAAGGAAGAGAGCAGTCCTATGGACATTCAGTCCTCCTCCCCCGGCCAGCCCTCTGACACCACAAGCTCGCTTCTGAACCTAGGTCATCGGCGCCACAAGCAGTAGCGCTACTACTGCACCAGTGGACTGGCCATTTAACATTATTTGTAAGTCAAACAGAGTATAATATTCATATTATAACACTAGTAGGGGAAAATATCAGTCAGAAGGAGTAAACCGATCAATGGTCAGGGCCCAAGACGCCACCCCTCCCCCTCCACTCAACTTGTAAGCCATGGCTTATTCAGCATATGTGTTACTACACTCATGGGGGGGGAGTCACTGCTGCCTCAGTGCAGAAAAACAAATATATACATATTAACTGCAAACAAACTACAATAATGTACAAGTTAGAGTTTATTATACAATCAACAGAAGGAAATGCAACATTATGGTGTTTTATTTACAGTATTTATTTAAGTCTCAGAATTACAGTACCTTTGAGCCAGAGACTCATTTATGAAGGTTCCACATCAAGAGTGTACAGGGACAAACAGATAGCACTACATCATTACAATTATTCATAAAATGTCATATAACAATGCAAGTCAAGTGATACAGAGAGTACCGAATCACATTTATACATCTTTCACAACACTGTGCACCCCACTGAATTGAATGTCAAAGCACAGCCCAGGGTTAAAACATCTGTTTTAATGTCATAAATAAATGAAATAGTACAAGGAATACAGTTACAGCCTGCGACAAACATTGCATTCCTATGCTGCGAGAGACAGGGTTGGAGGGTACAGGTTTGGCGCAGTGTGTGTGTGTGTGTGTGTGTGTGTGTGTGTGTGTGTGTGTGAGTGTGTGTGTGTGTATGTGTATGTGTGCACGTGTGTGTGAGTGTGAGTGTGTGTGCGTGCGTGAGTGTGAGTGTGTGTGTGTATCTGATGACAGCAAAGCAGCTTCATCATCAAACACATTGCGCCACACTTGTAACAAGGCTTGCAAACAGCCCTGGGGCCAGTTTCCAAGCAGCTGCATCATCACACGCATTGCCACAGACCTGTACTTTGCAAGTGGCCTAGCAGTCAGTTTGCATCGGAACGTTCAGCAACTACCAATTTTGTTTTTAATGTAGGTTTGTTGGCACAGTGGTAATGCTGTTACTTGTGGCACTGATGATCTGTGTTCAGGAGTGAGCATGGGACACTGAAGGGTCAGCTGAGGGGAAGACGATCAACCGTCTGCTGGACAGCTCACCTCTTCTTGGGAGGGTGGGTAGCAGAGCCTGACATAAGCTATGGCTCCTAGCTGGGAAGAAAGGCAGTTAAGGCTGTCAGTATGGGGGGGGGAGCAGTAGCCATCGATGCATGTCACACAGGAGTGTGCAACGTGAATCATGATGACATTGCATGCATGCTACTCCGGGGCAGGAACAGTAGAAATATCCTGGCCAGCAGGATAACTCTGGTCACCCACAGGCTCTGCACTCAGTGACCCCGGAGCCCCATGAAATCAGATCTGCATGTCAGGTGGGGGTTCAAGAATCTTGCTGACCATGACGGAGGCCAAGCCCTGGGGGCTGACACAGCTGGTAAGTCATGGGAGAAATCAGGTGACAGAGCTCAGGTGGAGCTGAGGTAATCAGCATGAAGGGGAGTGCTCAAAACAGGGGAGAAAAAAGATTAACAAAAAAAAAAGAATTCAAGAATCTTTCCAAAGCATTTGATGTGGTGCACTACGGTCACATGCTTGGCAAACTTCAGGCCCTTGGTGACGAACTATCTGTCCCTGCAGTAACCTGGCTTCTGAATAACTTGACTGCAGATCTCAGTTTGTCTGTTTGAATTACTTTTCTTTTCCACTCATCAAACTCTCTATCACAGTACCCCAGGGATCAGTCCTGGGGTCTATTTTGTTTAGCGTTTTCTTGAACGAGCTAACTGATATTTTGCATCGCTCTGAATCCCACATTATCATGTGTGCAGAGGATACTGCTTTGTACAGAAGGTATCCAACCTCAGTTACATAACAAGATATTTGCAGCCTGACTTTGAACTGGTACAAAAATGGTTATTAAAAAAATGGCATTTTACTGAATGCTGGGAAAACCAAGTATATGGACTTTGGAACAAAACCAAAATTAAAGACTTAATCCCCTCTCACTCGCACACGATCATGATAACTTCCCCCTAGCCAGCTCCATAGCAACAGAGAGGCGCCACAGTTAAATTAAGTCTCAGCATTAGATTTTCTGAAAACCAAGCTGTATTTGTGGTTTCAAACTTTTCTACAAGTCTGAGGATATTATAGGCAACTGAGCCAGGAAGAAATGTAATTAATGGATGCGTCAGTGGTTCGAGGCTTGGATCTGGGACAAACAGTATGTAACACTATTTAACTTTCTGCAGTGCACTATGTATTGGTGAACATTTTACAGACGTAAACCATGGTCTGGTAAGATAACGTTTATTGTCTCCTGACTGTTTCTTTGTAAGAGTTGCTGTGCACATAGACTTTTTATCGAGTGCCAGTGTAGTAACTTATTGCATATTTATTCTGTATTGTATATTTATTCTGTATTATTGCATATTTATTCTGCATTATTGCATATTTATTCTATATTATTGCTCTTGTTTACATCTCTGGGTTCCCCTTAAAAATGAGAATCTAATGCTCCTAAGTCCTACTTGGTCACCCTGGTGTCAGCGTGGCTCAGTTGGTAGCACATCCCCCTCTGGACCAGAAGGTCGTGGGTTCTCATCCCACACTGGGATGGACTTGCACCTAAAAATTGCTGGCATCTGAGTGCAGTATTGGGGGGAGCTGTACTGCTGGGGTGTGTCGTCCTTTGGATGAGATGTTAAACCGAGGTCCCTTCTGCTCATCCTGGTGTTGTCCAGGTGGAAGTAAAAGAACCCAGGGTACTCTTCATAAAGAGCAGGGAACATTCCCGGTGTCCTGGCCAACATTTCCCTTCCCATAAACCGGTTCATGCAATTATCCAGGCTGTGTGTGGGTGATGATGTGCGATATGGCCGCCACCACACATTCAGTCACTTCACTACCAGTCTAGCATTGCTTGTAAAGCGCTTTGGGATACTGTGTATGAAAAGCACTATATAAATGCTGATTCTTCTTCTTCTTCCTCTACTTGGTTAACAAATTATAAATAAAAATTACTGGCTGGGATCCACAGCCGATGTCAGCTATCAGTGCCACACAGTTTAATCACCAAGAGGCCTGCAATGGTAGTCACTTGCATGCACAATGTAAAGAGAGCTGCAGCTCCCAAAAGTGACATTGTGACTAGTGGTGCACCAGCGAGGAAGGTGTGAGAGGCACTACTGTCTTTGATTGGAGGGTGATGGGCTACTGATGTGGGCAAGGTAGTGTCTGCTGCATTATTATTGCTTACCATTATCTCTTTTTCTTGTCCCTTAAATCAAGTCCCTTATTTGTTTGGACATAACTACTGCAACCCTGAACATCACTGTGTTGTGTATTACTGTCTATTATACAGTACGTGTCTAGAGTGATAAGTGAGCATGTTATTTGGGTTCCCTATCACAACAGGTTGGCTCAGTTATTTCTTGAAAAATTTCTTGGAAACAAGCACCATTGCAGCCTTTGTTAGAAGGATTCCCATAGCTGGAGGTACCAACTAGTCCCCCATGCTACCCAAACTCAGGCACCATTCATCCCAAGCCATTTGATTCCAATGTCCAAAGCTAGTAATGCATCTTGCAGCTAGGGGCCGGCACAAATATATTTAGTTACTCACAAAAGGGCTTGATTTGAACCTTATTCAGTGAATACTTTCCAGCACTGCAGAGGTAAGCTTGTTTAGCTGTTGTCGGGATGAAAGGACTGTTCATATAGCTGGTGTCAAGATGACAAAACTGCTCCTGAATGAGTCCAGCTGATTTTTGTGAAGGCTGCATCCAGGGCTGCTTGGAGTCTGAGCTTTTTTTGGAATTCAGAAATTTAGATTCCTCTTCTGCATTTGATTTCATCAATCTGTTAAAAATTAAAAAAAAAAAAAAAATCACACAGTGAGGGGAAAAAGAGGAGACCTAAGAATGCCACCAACAGCTTAATCTGGTTCAAGGTCAGTTGGCATTCATCTGTATCCCCCTCCCCCTCCCCCGAGGTTGTGCCTAAAAATAGGCAGAATTTGTCTAGTGCACTTACCCCGTCAACAAAAATAAAATAAAATAAAACTAATAAAACCACCCTTTTAGCCCACCCTCCCTCAGCCTGCCTTAGGCTGGCTGGATGCTGATGGTGCACAAGCCCTGACTGGGAGTCTCTTCTGAGCTGGCTGGCTGGTGGGATGAAACACTGGTCCAGTCTTCATCCTCAATATACTGTGTCCTTCCTGTGTCTGTCCTCCACTCTTGTCTGTTGCGGTCTGGTCTGGTCTTTGGTGGTCTGGCTGACACAGACAAATCCAGTCACTGAGGGACTGTGTCTTCAGCCCCCCACCTTTGCCATCAAAGCCCCAAGCCCTTAGTAGCTGGCTGTCTGCCTCCCCCTCAAAAAAGAACCGTACAGCTGTGAGCAAGCACCAAACCTGATGCCCTGTCTACCCTTGCCTGCCAACATGCCCTCTTCTCAAGAGACCCATAACCCCTCCCCCCCGAGTGGCCTACTAAATAAAACCCTTGGAAAGGAGCCCATAGTCCTTTCACAGTAGGGGTGGAGTGTCCAACTTCCTTTCTAGGGTTTTGTGATGATAGGCCACCTCTGTCTCCAGTCTCCAGTCTTCAGTGTCATGGGTCTCTCTCAGCTCTCGGACAGATGTGATGTGGTGGTGGGAGGCACAGCATAACTGCTTCTTGGCTCAGGTTGGAAGGAAGGTGCTGACAGTGGCAAGCACCCCCCCCTCCCACTCCATGAACATGCACCTCACTCAAGAGAATTGGAGTCTGGTTCAACACTGATTAATAGTTCAGGTACAGTGGGTGGTATAAACAAACTTCATATGCTCTTTTGAGTTGCATGCATTGAACCATTGAGGGACGTGATTCAGGAGTATCTGGATTATCTTGGGAAAGGGATAATTCCATGTTCACACATAGTGTTACTGGTAAAGATTGACTTCGTTGTGCTTTGCAGAACCTTGCTGCTGTTTGATGAACACCTTAGGTTTCAGAGTCTGTACCAAACTATAAGTATCTCAGTCCACTGATTTCTAGAATTCCAGGAATGCAATTTTAGAGTAGCAGTGTTTTGTAAGTCTTAAAAAGTAAATGTTGGTTTGGATTATAAGATATTTATATATTATATATATATATATTTATGTAAGGCTAAGGGAGTAAGGGAGGTGTGTGAAGTACACCATGTATATTAGTTTCTAGTGATGAGGAATTCATTCCACCAGTTGTTATTCTTTAAGTTCTCAAGGCTGGTTTTTCTCACTTCTATATCTGTGGCATAACCTGATTACCTGACAACATCAGAGTTGTATTTGTGACACTTGAATCATACACTGTTGCCGTATCTTATACGGTAAGTCTGCAACAGCTAGTTAGTAGTAGATTCACCCCATCTGGGTGGGGAGTACAATCGAAACTAAGTGACATTAAGTCAGGTTCCCAGCTGCCTATACAGTTCCTCATAGGATGTGGTTCAGGGGTGAGGCACTCACTTGTGGAGACTGTGGGACATTCTTCTCCAGAGATGTGCTCTGGAGGAGGGGCACTGCCCCGTTAGCAGGACCATAGCAGAGTGCCTCGCTCAGCTAGTAGCAGCAAAGTATCTCAGCTGCGCATTCAGCTGAACAGGAGCTCACCTCCTACACCCCAATCCCCCAGAGACCCACTGGTCCAGAGGGATGGAGGGTGGCAGGGTGAAGGAGGGGCAGCCATAAACAGGTTGTCTGGCCCAGTACCATCCAGACGGCAAATGGCTTTGCACCCCTGGAGGAGGTTCAGGTTCCTGCCTCTACCTGGGGGGACTCTGGGTCAGGCGAGGGGAAAGGGCAGGACATCACATTGGCACCCAAGGAGAGGAAGGCTAACAGAAAGGGGTCAGGGACTCAATGATCAGGGAATAGATAGGGTGATAGGGGAGGAGTCAGGTGGAAGGGGGTTGGTCCAGTGCCTACCTTTAGCATCAGCCAACCGGGATTTTGAGAGAATAGGGAGGATGGTATGGGGGAGCTGGGGGTGCTGGTATACCTGGGTACTGATGATGTGGCCAACCAGTCAGTAGAGAGAGTGTAGCAGGACTTGTAGAGACTGGGGAACAGACTGGCAGAACACTCAGTCTCCCTAGCCTTTTCCAAGGTACTCCCTGTGTGGAGCAGGGAGGGGAGGCAGGATATAATTAGGAGTAATGAAATGGAGGAATTTAACAGTTGGCTTAAGAGGTGGTGTTGAGACATGGGGTACCACATTTTGGGGGATTGGGGGATCTCTGGGACAGGAGACTCTTCAAGGGTGATGGACTTCACCTGACAAGAGAGGGGGCTGGCACACTAGGGCAGAAGTTTGACATCTACATCAGACATTTAAACTGACTGCGGGGGAGTCCAGATCTAGGGGATCCATGGTGGATGGTGAACAGAAGGAGGTCTTAGATAGAACTCACCCACATCTAGGGGACAGTAACTGCAACGAGGGTACAGGAACACAGTAAGATTTATAGGACCAAGACCAAGAAAAGGACTACCAGTGAGTAGGAAAGTAAAAGGTATAAGTGCAAACATGGAGTGAAGAAAACGCAAAAAGCAAAAGGACAGTAGCAGAGTTGGAGCAGGGATCAAATGGAGAGGGGTATGCCTTAATGCCAGGAGCCTAGGCAACAAACTCAGTGAGTTCCACATGCTGATGGCAGACACTGAAGTGGATCTGGTGACCATCATGGAAATGTGGGCCATAGATAAAAATGACTAGGAGATGATGGTCCCTGGATAGTCACTGTTCAGGAAGGATAGAAGAATGGGTAGGGGGGAGGAGTTGCCATTTTTGTCAAGTAGGCCTTTGAAGTGACAGAAGATGAAGTATTAGGGGTAGCAGTGGGGAGGTTGAGTCAGTATGGGTGCAACTGTCAGCAGCCTCAGGCAGAAAAGTGCACTTAGGGGGTAATCTATAGGCCTCCAGGGGCAAGGGAAGGAAAGGGACAGAGAACTCAACAAGGAAATTAAAAGAGGGTCAGAAAAATGGGAAGCAGTGACGGTGGGTGACCTGAATCTGCCTGACGTCGCTTGGGAGGCCCTGGTGGCCAAGAGTGACAGAAGTCTGACATTACTGGATGCCTTCCAAGACTGTCTACTGGTGCAGCTTGTTAAGGAACCTGCCAGGCAGAATGCAATCCTTGATGTGGAGCTCACTGACTCCGAGATGGTGGGTGCAGTGGGAGTTGGGGAGCTGCTAGGGAACAGCAGCTACAACTTTGTGTGGTTTGAATTGGCCCTTGGGGCCAGCAATCCACAGTCAGGAACAGAAATCTTTGACTTTAGAAGGACAGACTTCAATAGGTTGAGGGAAGTAGTCAGGAATAAGTTAGTAGGGGTGGAGGACTTAAGGGGGTAGAGGACAGATGTGGGCAAAAAAGGGAGCCATCCTGTCCAGCCCGGTGGCACTGAGGGTTGAGGAGCTGGACGCCACACCTCGCAACACGCCGGCAACCCAGGTTTGGGAATGAGCCCGGGATGTCAGGGGTCAGCAGGGGAGGGAGAGGATTGAGCGTCTAAGGAGAACTCTCCTCTCCCGGGAGGGAGGGGGGAACATGCTTGGTGTCTGACTGGTCTCTGGCAGAAGTTGGAGGCATAGCAGACATGAGTGCACAAGGGGGTTGGGAAGTGGTGGACATCGGCGGATATGCCGTGATGTCAGGGTGGAGGCCACTCCTGCGGAACATCGGAAAATACCCTACAGCACTCCTGCGTAGACGGAGCACCAGGCCCTGATCCCCAAAACCCCTACCTGCCCTGGTGACTGGCGTCCTGACGAGACAAGGAATTTCGGGGTGCTTGCCTCCCCCCCTTCCCCGCCTGGGGGGTAAGCCAAGGCTACGTGAAGGACGGACCACCACGGGATCCAGGTAGGAGGTGGGGACTAGAACTGCCATAGGCAACTCTCAAAGAGAGGGGGAGTGCCGTGGGAGGAAGAAGCATAAATAGAAAGTAGAAAAAAAAAAAAAAAAGGAGCCATCCTCGAAGCATCAAAGGCAAGCAAAAGAACAGTATCTAAAAAACAGGTTTACAAGATCACTGTGGCTCTTAGCTAGGGTCAGGGAAGTGGTTAGGGCCAAAAAGAAAACCTTCTATAAATGCAAGGAAAAGCAGGGGGAGGCAGAATGGGAGGATTATGAACAGAAAAATAGGGAGGCAAAGAGGGCTATTAGGGAGGTGAAAGCAGACCCGGGGCTCATATTGTGGAGGGGGTCAAGAATGGAGAAAAACAGTTTTTTTCAGATATATCAGTGAAAAAATGAAAAGTAGGGGGCATCGCACAGCTAGTTCAGAGGGCAGGGTGATAGAGAAGGATGAGCAAAAGGCCACCATTCTAAATGATTACTCAGTATTCACTAAGGAGGACTGTGGATCCATGCCAGAAAGCAGCATCAGATGGCCACTTAGGGAGTCCCAGAAATGAGGCAGCCAATACTTACTGGCAAGAGGGTCCTGAAAGGGCTGTCAGCCCTTAGAATAGCAAAGGTCCCAGGACATGATAGATTGCATCCGAGCATACTTAGGGAGATAGCAGCAGAAATGGCTAGCTCACATAGGTCGGGGGGAAGTTCCAAGAGATTGGAGAATGGCAGATGTTGTACCACTTCATAGAGGGGGATAGTGAGCAACCAGGGAACTACAGGCCTGTCAGTCTGACTTCCATCGTGGGGAAGGTTCCAGGGATTATAGGGAATATGGGCAGACTGGATGGACCTCTGCGGTCCGATATTGAAAAGTTTGTTTGGGTGCAAATCCTGGTTTGCTCACACAAATTGGGCTTTGCACATATTTCCTTTATTCATAAGCCCAGTTTGTGTGCAAAAACAGGGTTTGCACCTGGGCAACCTGTGGAAGGGGTACAATGCAAATGGAAGGGCAGGGACCTGAATATTAGCATAGTCTGATATTCAGAGTATTTGCGCTTTCACAAGGATGTTATGTATGGTCCCCTTGTGTGGCGCAAATACCGCCAATGGAGGCCACGACTTACTCCCGTGCAACCCTAATGGTTAGCCGAGGAAGTGGGGTGATCCCTGCATCAGTCACGGCCCACAAAAACAGTGTCCTTGCTGTCCTGTGGTCCCTCATCCCACCTGCACTCATGCCCCTTGGTCAATGCATCATTCCCTGGTGTCTAGTGGTCCCTCCCTGCACCCACACACAAGTCCGATGGTCACTAAATCATTCCCTGGTATTTAGTGTTCCCGCTCCTCACCTGCACTCATGACCAATGGTCACTACATCATTATGTGGTGCCTAGTGATTCCCCTCCAACTGATGCCCTGCCCAAAGTACTAAAAGAATATTCTCCCCATCTGATCCCAATTCCTGTATCAGTGATATTGGTGCAAGTGATGTCCCCCCCCCAAACAATACAGCTCCTGCCCCGGCCCTGACTACCGGTATGCCTGAACCCCCCCAGCCCATTCCCCATTGGTGTCTAGTGGCCCCCGTCCCTCCTGCGTGCACCAACAACCCACCCCTGGTCTCCCTTACTGACTATCAGTGCCACGGTGCAGTGATGGTGAGTGACACAGGCCTCCACACACCACCTTGGCCATTCACCACCTGACAGAAACAAGGAGTGCAGACTTCCAGTTCCGCCCCCGATGGTGATGGTAGCCTAAGGGACTCGCTCTGATCCCCTTCCTAGATAATTTCCCCTCTTACATTCTCAATCTCCAAAAATACTATGAATACAACATGCATAAGAGGGGGAACAAAGGATCTGCATCTATAAAGTCGAAGAAAATGGACGATTACTTAGAAGATGACGCCAATTCGGAATCTGAGGCCTCTGAATCAGAATCTGCTCAACCGCAAAACGCACCATCTCCTGCCAAATCTATTGCCTCAGACTATCGCACATCAAAGAACAAAACAAAAAAATTCAACTGGACACGATTTACCATGAATTGTGTGCATTTGGGGCAGACATTAAACAGCTGTACACCGAAATCCGTAGGGATGTGCAGCTCTTGGAACAGCGAGTGGATGATTCTGAGCACCAAATCACGGCAACCAAGAACCGTGTAGATGAGTTGGAAAACTTAGTGCAGCAGCTTCAAGAACAACAAGGCTTTTTAGCAGCACGCCAAGAAGATGCTGAGAATAGGGCGCTACGTAAAAACATACACCTTTACTGCATTCCAGAGGGAAGTGAGGGCTCCAAAATAAAAGAATTTGTTTCTGACCTACTCTGATCAGCTCTCAACCTCCCAGAGGATTACTCGCTCGACCTGGAAAGAGTGCATAGAGCTCTGGCTCCAAAACCCTCCTCTGCGACTGCTGCTCTCAGATCCATTATAGCCCGGTTCAATAAATATGTGGTGAAAGAGCATGTTTTGCTGACAGCCTGGCGTAAACAGAAATTTGTTTTTGGACAAACCAGGTTTTATATGAATCACGACTTTGCACCTCAGACAATGAAACAATGACAGGCCTACCTCCCATTACTTCCAGCGCTGAAGGCCCAGGGCATTAAATTTCAAACTCCATATCCGGCGAAGCTCGTCGTCTTCATGCCTGAGGGGAAGATGGAATTCTCCACTGCTGAGGAGGCTCAAGAGATCCTGATGGTGAAGGGATTGGTCTTTCCAGGGAGAGCTCCGTCTGGTGTATCCCAACCTGCACGACCGCCATGCTGGCAAAACATACAGGCAAAGACGACCACCACAGAGGAGAAGAGAAATCTAGCAAATACGCATGACCCTAAACAGCCACTGGCAAAATTCTTCAGGGAAAACACCACCGCTGCTGCTAAAGAAACCTGAAATTCTTTAAAGTACATTTTGAATGTCTCACCATGATTACTTAAGGGAGGTTTCGGGGCTAAGTGAAACGGAAGCTGTGAGGGGCTGGATCAGATTTAGCTGGACTTGGCCCAGGAGCTGCACTCGACTCTAGCCCATGGTGTTCAGCCCTCTAGATCTGGGAGCGACATCTGGATACTTGTCAGGGTTATGCCGTGAGCCAGGCCTTGCCCCAGTGTTCTTCCTTCCCCCCCCCCCTTCCACAGCGGACTTTGGGAAGCAGCATAATTAGGCCTTAGAAAAGACACTCTATGCTCCTCAATGTGTTCCTTTCAACAATGATACCACGAAACTCTGAGGAAAGATCTGAACTTCTGTTGTTACCTAAAACTGGCCAAATCCTTCCTTTCTCCCCACGATGACCCCCTATTGATGGGCTACCCTCATATGTGCACTTGTTCGTTGGATTCCTTGGTTAGCTTTAACGGACTAATGCTCCCTTAAAAATAAATTAGGAGTTCCATGAGTTGCTGGGACTGGACTACGGAGACCCGGTGTACCTCGACTTTCCTTCTAAGATAGCTCATACAGGAGGGGAATCGATGTGTAATACGAGGACTCTGGGACACCCAGTACAACAACCTAATGGGACAACCATCAACCTATTTTTTTTTTTTCATTTTTTGCCTCGTTCTTGTTCCTTTTTCAACTTGTTATTTAGTACTCTTCTCTTCTTTTTATTTTTGGGCCTAACAGCCCAAGGAGGGCCCGAGGTAAGATATGCCCCGACCCTAACCCTCCCACTGGGTTTAAGCCTAATTGCACCAAAATGCACCCAGTGTCTAAAGGGAAATGGGAAAAGGTTTCCCCTACCTTGGAAGCTTCCATACTTTTTATTTTAAATCCACCTGTAGTATGGGATGTAACACGGATATGGATAAATGTTTTTGGTCTATGTTTGAATGACACATTAAGAGCTATTATACTACAATTCTTTTTTTTAGGGTTAAAGAGTTTTTTGATGTTTAATCATGCCCTGTTGGCATATGAGTTATTATTTAATAAACATCAATATGCAACACTGTTTGCTAGTTTGACAGACAAAGGGTCTGCTACTTTTAATTTGTTTAAAAAGAAACTGCCATGGGCCCTTCGATGTCATAAAAAAAATATTTCTTGGAGATTCCAACTCAAGATTTATAAATATAAGAACAGGCAAGACAGGAGATTCCTATTAGGATTGGAGAGAAAAAAGGGGGAGATCTTCTTCAGAGAAAGATATTTTCTTTTTCTAAGTAATCATGGCTAACTCTGCTCTTATCATGTCCTTTAATGTAAATGCCATTCATAACCCGGTAAAATGTAGACAATTACTAAGCTATTTTAAACAAAGTAGACCAGATGTGATTCTGCTCCAAGAGACTCATCTCTCTCATATGGAACACTCCAAACTGAAGGCATGGGGGTTTGGAGAAGTGGTGGCCTCATCTCATGCTTCTGGACAGAGACGGGGCACCGCGATCCTAATTCCACATGGTACGCAGTTCCAAATGCAGAAACAGATTATAGATATAGATAGGAACTACATAATAGTCGTAGGCCAACTTTATTCGAGGCAGATCACACTGGCCTCGCTTTACCTCCCCCTGGGGAGCAGGGCAACTGTAGCTTAAAGGTTTCTGGATACCTTACTGCCTGCTATACAAGGCATGTAAGTTATTGAAGGGGACTTAAATGTCACCTTGAACATCAAGCTGGATTCATCTAACCCCCTCTAAATATAGGATATCGGCTATCCAGAAATATGTAAAACAAACCCTCCCTGCGTTAGGGCTCATAGATGCCTGGAATCACTTCTTTCCCTCAGAAAGTGCCTATATGCACTACTCCCCTAAAACTAATACCTCGGCAAGATTGGATTACTTTTTAGTCTTGGTTGAACACCTCGAGTATGTTAGGGATATATACGTAGGGTCATCCATCCTATCAGATCACACTCCTGTGTTCCTAAAGATAGATGTGGAAAGGCCTAAAAATTTTTTTGGAGGTTCAGTATATCTCACCTACAAGATCCAGAATTCATTCAAATGGTTAAGTCCCGCATACCGACTATCCAGGCAGATAATGCCTCTCCAAATAGCTCAGCTACTACTCACTGGGACACCCTCGAAACGGTGCTCAGAGGTGATATTATTAAATACTCTACTTTTAAAAAAAGTTATAGAGAAAAAAATGGAGCGAGAATTACAGGAGGCTTTATCAGTGCTCCAGGCTAGGCTATATCGGGGTGATAATTCTGCTAAACCTGAGGTGTTGATTATTAAACAGAAACTCAAAAAATAACTGACCAAAAAATAGAGCAACAACTGCTATATTTAAAGCTTAAATCGGTGGAAGGGGGACCCCGGGGAGCCAGGAACTTAGCGAGACGCCTACGAGGTTCCAGGAGTCAGGCAACAGACATCAAACTTCAAAATCCCCAAACTAACCAACTCTTGTAAAGTCCCTTTAATTCTACTCAGGCTCGATGCCGAGAAAGCTTTTGATAGGGTGTCATGGCCCTTTTTATGGGCCACCCTTAAACAATTGACTTTCCCTAAGAAGTATATATCCCAAATTCAGGCTATGTACCACTCCCCAGTGGCATATCTTATATTGGATGACTCGATTTCTTCACGATTCACCTTGTTTAGAGGTACGAGGCAAGGTTGCCCACTATCCCCACTTCTTTTTGCACTTTATTTAGAACCCCTGGCTGTCAACCTGAGGGAAAACGTTAATATTGAAGGGATCCCATTAGGAGGAAGAATATATAAACTCTCCCTATTCGCGGATGATGTCCTGTTGACCCTAACTTCCCCAAAGACATCTGTCCCAGCAGTGTGGGAGCAACTTCAGATTTTTGGTAACCTTTCTGGTTATAAAATAAATTGTTCAAAAACCGAGGTGCTTAATTTTTCTTTCTCCCCCTCCAGGCAAATGAAATTAGAATTCTCCTTCCGCTGGCACAGAATCGAGATGAGATATTTAGGGATTAAAATCCCTGCCAGAGTGATGTACTTGGAAACGGTGAACTTGGAACCAATCACTCAGCAGATCACTTCTGATATGTCTAGATGGACACAATTGCCCCTAGGGCTAATCAATCGGGTAGAAATGATCCAGCAAAATGTTTTCCCCCGTTTATTATTTTTTTTACAAACACTACCAAACGTCTCCTCAGACTTTTATTTTCGATCATGGGATAAACTTATTTCTAGGTTTATTTGGGGAGGGAAGACCCCCAAAGTAAAATATACCTTATTACAATTGCCGAGGATGCAGAGAGGGTTAAACTTACCCAACCTGAGAGAATATGCCAGAACAACCCAAACACGTACAGCCCTTTTGCTCTTGAACCCCTCCTACACTGCCCATTGGAAAACAATAGAAATAACTCTAAATGGACTAGAATCTTTCCCTACTTACTTATTGGGAGACCCCTCCAGGTGCTATCCCTTATCTCGGTTCATGAAATTCTCTGCAGAATTTCTAAAGAATGGGCTTTACTTAATTTATACTAATTAATTAATTAATTTAATACTAGGTTAACCATTGCTGAGAAACACTTTTTAACCGCCCTAGCCTATAACATAGATCTTTGCCCACCCTCGCAGGAGCCGTCCCTTCAAAAATGGGAACATTATTCCATTAGATATGTGTTCCAACTGGTGGGTCCTTCGTGAATTCATTCTTTTCCATACTTACAATCCTTATATGGGTTGCCTCGGAGAGAGCTCCCAACTTATAAGGCACTTAATACTGCTCTTCTTGGGACAGTTGACTCCCTAATTAAAATAGCAGAAGCCCCATCTAAAATGGTGAAACTAATCATTCAGGCTATAAAAGGAGGATCCCAGGAACATATTATCAGTAATATATACCAGGCACTACACCCAACAAAATCACCAGATTTTGACCAGGTGAGAGTCAGATGGGACAGGGAACTTAATTTAGAATTAGACCCAGACAGGTGGCTGCAACCCACTTATTTTTACTCCAAGAATTCACTGATGTCTTATTGGAGGGAATTTGCTTGGAAGACTAGGGTAAGATTCTTTAGAACCCCAGATATTCAGGCAAGGTTTGGGACACCAGATGGGAGCTTTTGCTGGAGGGGATGTGGGTACTCCCCTGCAGGCCAAGAACACATACTCTGGTCATGTCCACTCCTATTTGACTACTGGAGGGATATCCTAATGGAACTTGACAATATATTTAATATTTCTGAGTTGTGTACCCCAGGGTTTATCTTGACAGCGACACCTGCAGCTAGATCAACTGGTCCCAATATAAACTTGTCACACTCCTAATTTTAATAGCTAAAAAATTATTACCAGTCTCTGGCTCACTAAGGTAGCCCCGGTCAAAACCTCCTGGAGAAACCTCACTTATGAAGTATATAATTTGGAACATCTCTTATATAAGATAAACAATAGGATAAGCACTTTCAACACTAGATGTGGAAAATGGATTGTGTGCTAGTTAGAGAATTATCCGCACTTTGTCCCATGAAGAGAGAGATGATAAATCTCACATGATTCTGGAGACACTCATGGGTGGGAATATATATTCTCTCTGGGTTCTGGCTGCTCTCTAGAGGTGTTCCAAATTGGGGAGGAGGCTTGTCTGGAGGGCCCTGGGCAGGGAACATATGGAACATTATACATCTAATCCTATAATTTATTGGAATCTACCCTGGATTATTCACTATATAGAGAAAATAAGTATGAAGCACTATCTGAGATATGTTAAACAGTCTTGTTTACACAAATTAATTGAATGTTTATGTTGTTATAAGGAATCTCAATAACAAATATGTTGCATAATTTATGAATATGTATGTAATGTTTTATCTCAAAATAAAATAAAAAGTTATATTTTAGAAACTTAAAAAAAAGGAAAAGAAACAAGGAGTGCACTGTTTATTAACAGGGCAAGTGCCCTATAAATAAGCAGCGTGCACCCTGCTTCTGTCAGATGACCCTTCTGTCTGGATGTTCTCTAACAGAAATAAAATGTAAGAATAAATAATAGTGCATGGGAGAGGGCTATTGTTAATGGAATACAATGAATTCCTAGTGTTGTTGTACCCTACTAGTGATGTCAGACTGCTGTTGTACCATCTTAAAGAGACCCTGACACCATTAGAAAAACTTGAAAGAAATAGATAGTTCAGTTTATATTTCATGTATTTTCTATAATTATTTACCTTTTTTCTTTATTACTGAGGACAGATGAATGAAAGAGGCTTACTGTCCCTTAGACCTTATCTGCTCTTTCTGCTATCCTACATATGACATAATTCAGGTTGCACCTGGAAATGAGCTTCTGATCATGGCCCTTTTTCCAGTTATCAACTTTTAAATAAATAAATAAATAAAATAAATAATCCCCCATTTATGGCATCATAATTATCCCCACAGCAAACATACAGTGATGTTATAAACAGAACTCTGATGTCATATGTAGGCAAGGAGCCAGAACAGATAGGGCAGTGATCCTGTTCACATGCAAATGTCCTTAGTAATAAAGAAAAATAAGAAATACAGAAACAATTTTAAAATATAAGCTCCCTTGTGCTAAACATTACATTTTCTCAAAGTTGTCACAACGTTGTCAGGGGCCCTTTAAGTGCATCATTACCAGGATACAACATGGAATGCCCTCATGCTCAACTGACCCAGACAGCCATGCCGATCGCTGTTTTTTTCTTTACAGGTACATTTCGAGGTGCTGATGCATGACCAATGTCCATAAGCTGGAGGACTGTTGTTCTGATTTGCTCTTGTTGCTGTTGGTTTACGGCATTTGCGGCAGCTGTTTCAAACTGCAGTTACAAAAATAATTCCTTTTTTTTAATTAAAATTTCATTCCACAACATGTATTACAGTAAATGATGTTAATGTATTAACCAAAATTATAAAAAACCTTTTTGAGCTTAACAGAAACAGCCTGCAACTGTCTCATTCAGCTGCCAGGATACAGACCTCGAGCATGGCCAGACAAGTAAGTTTGATTTTAATAATAGGGAGGAAGATGCTACCAGAATACATGCTGTCGCTAATGCTGCAAATACCGTTAATGCTATCAATAATTCTGTTAATTCTGTTAAAGCTACATATGCCTCTTATGCTGCTAAATCCCCTTCTACTGTCTCCAGTTCTCCTAAAATATTGAAAATTTCAGATCACACTCACGTGGGAGTTTTCAATGTTCCTACCATACCTATTGCCAACAGCTTACTTTGGAGGCAACACAGAAGATGACCTTGATGCTGCTACTGATATAATTTCCAGTGCCTCTAACACAGTTATTATTACTAATGAGCATGAGAAAAATCAAAACCCCTCTAGGATGATACAGAATAGTCAGAGGGCATACGGAACTAAGGATTTTGATCAAAACTAATCAATTTCTGAATGCAATATTAAGAGAGAGCAGAAGTGGGTTTTCAAATATACAGTATATGAACAGTTTTCTAAGCCTCAGACTGAATTCTCAGAGGTTAAAGAAGATTTCGAATTAATCAAAAGTCAACTCTCAGAATATGAAAAGAGGTTTATCAGATGAGGAGGACTATATTCCCAAAAACGGAAAGCAAGTTGGGTGAAGATGCTAAGGAAATAAACCACCACGAAAACAAGATTGAAGAGATGCAGTGGTGTGGGCGCAGAAATCTGAAATTCTTGGGAGTGCCCTGAAGGCTTGAAGCTCCAGGACTGTGTACATTTTATAGAGAACTTGTCAACAGAAAGCTGGGGAGAATATATCATGAAGAGTGAATTTCATTAAATAGAGCACATCACTGTCCCACACAACATAACCCATTTTTCTAATGCCAACACATTATTAAGCAATAAGGCATGACCAAGGGTTATGTTAATGGTCTCTTAATCACCTTGTAGGTGTGTACTGTGGCACGAGGTGTAGCCGAGTGCCACATGCCCCTAGTGGGTGATTAACTGATCATTAACATAATCCTTGGGATTGCCTTATTGCTATTATAATAAAACATGTTTTTAAACAGTGTTAAACCTTGTACAGCATATGGTTAAGCTTCTACATGTGTGTTAATAAAAGATTAACATAAGGCTGTTAGAATGTTTGCAGCCAATCAGAAAGCTCCATTTCTCAGACCCTTTTTATAATTAAGCAATAAGCCATGACCAAGGGTTATGTTAATGGTCTGTTAATCACCTTCTAGGGGTGTACTGTGGCACGAGGTGTAGCCGAGTGCCACATACCCCTAGAGGGTGATTAACTGACCATTAACATAATCCCTGGGAGTGCCTTATTGCTATTATAACAAAAAAATGTTTTTAAACAGTGTTAAACCTTGTTCAGCATATGGCTAAGCTCTACATGTATGTTAATAAAAGATTAACATAAGGCTGTTAGAATGTTGGCAACCAATCAGAAAGCTCCATTTTTCAGACCCTTTTTATAATTTATATTCATTTCCTGTGCTTCCAAGGCAGGGAAATGGTTTCCAAGGAGCTTAGAAAATCCCCTTCATTACAACAAAATAGACAAGTTTTTGTCCTTCCTGATGTGGGTCTGGCCATACATAACATAGAGAATACTGGCTAGGCAGCTGTGCACAAGCAGCCTGTGCTGCCACTGAGGGGTTCTGATTCTGTTAGATCTTGAGAGAGAAGCCCAAGACGTCTCATAGAATCAGAACCCCGAGGTGGTAGCTCAGTTGCCCAGCCAGTATTATTTATACTGTATAGTGACCCTGAAACAAAAACAAAATAAAAAAAAAAGTACTTGAAATGATTTTGAATTTAAAATGCGCTCCTCTGCCACTTTAGAAAAAAACACCGCCATCTTGTCAGAACATTTACTGCTTGAATTCTGAGAAGTGCGCATCGCGGTTTTTCCTTTAGTTAAACTGCTGGCTTGTGTGCTCTCAAAAACAACCAAGATGTTGTTGTAACACAGTATGGTATTACCGTGTTCCATGAACTTTGAACTGTGGTACAACAACATTTTGCCTGTGATTGATTTCTGTGCAGAAGAAGGACTCGCTATACACTATAAAAGAAAAATCTTTAACCTATTGAAGACATCTCTGTGGGACAATAAAATACCTTTCTCCCATTTACTCCCAAATACTTTAAATATCAATTACGGTGGCAGAATAAATATATTTGTTTCAGTGCTAGCAGCAAAAGAGTTCATTATTAGAGTGATTGGTCTGATGATTCCAGAAGTCAGAGACAAGAGCATGACATGGATTTCTCCCAAAACTGGCGGGAGACGGATGGTGAAGGACAACAGTTTCTGATTTTGATTGACTGAATACTCTATTTCTAAGATTTTGGCAGTTAGCTTTTAGTCTTTAGAAGACAACGCAGGTTAAAGGTTTACTGAGATCTATGAAATTGCTTTGCAATTAAGAGCTGTACACGGAGAATTTAATGTTGCTAATGCCTGCTAAAGGGCAGATTACCAAGGTTTGTACATTCTGTGTGTTATTTATGGGCAGGTAGTGAGTGATTTGGGTTGCAAAATCCTGGTGACAATTTATATGCACACTATTATAGTTCTCACTGTTTAATATAGATAATTAAATTTCAGCTTTAATATAATGGGTATATAAACACAGACATGACTTTGAATTTGTTTGGTGTCAGGACTTTACATATTCATACTTATAATGTTTTTTTTTTACTTTATATTTATCTCTCCTATCTCCTCTTGGTGCCCACTCCTGCTGTCCGCTCATTTCCACCACTCCACCTTCTTGAGATCTGCCCCTAGAGTGCCTCCTTCTCTTACCTCCTGCATGGCGGGGTCTGTCCCTTCTCGGTGGTCTTGGATGGAACCGGAGCGGCTTTCATCTAGGGCTGCTAAGAGGTGTTTTTCCATTTTTCTCCCTTTAATCCCCTACCCTCTGAGACGTCCGGTGCTTGGAACGTACGTCCCGAGTGGTGGCGTGCTGACGTATGCCTTACCTCTCATGCGCCGTTCAACATCTCCCCTCCCTGACTCCGCAGAACGGAGCCGCCTCCATCCCTTACTGCTGCTGGTGCTTCCACTGGCTTGAAGGGATGCAGAATGCTAGTGCGTTCTTGGTCACTCATCCCTGAGGGAGGAGAGCATCCGTTGGGATGCTCAATCCTCCCTCTCCCATGCCGACCCCCGGCCACCCGAGTCCATTCCCGAACCCGGGCCGCCGGTGTAACGCGAGGTGTGGTGTCCAGCGCCTCAACCCTCAGCACCACCGGGCCGGCTACTTTTAATGTTTTATAACAGTATTCATGATTTGAAACAATATGTTTATGAAATAGGGCTTAATGAGCTTAGCCCCTCCCCCTTTCTGGGATTTTACTTTGGACAGTAGTATAAATTGGCTGTCATAATACCCACTGGCTCCTAAAGGAGTCCATGAATTCACTCTCTCTTGAAGGTAGAAGTTTTATCAGTTTTGATATATTTATTCAAAAAAAAAAATAGATAAAATGAATTTTAACTTTTAATTCCCTGAATGGAAACATTGTGACTGTTGTTTCCCTTGTATGTAGCTTCAGAAGGGGGAAAAAGAATAAAAAAAAAAGTTTGTGTTATTTTTCACTTTTACAGTTTATCTCATCGTGCCATTTTTTATTGCAGTGGAACAAGAAAACATGTTTTACTAGGACAGGCAGTGTTTTGCACAAGGAATTTTATGTCCCCGACCCTGTTACCCTGTCCCAATCTTTTTGTGCTGTGACACAGTAATCCAAGGGAGAGAGAGAGAGAAGATGCACTTTTCCAGAGTGCTAACTTGTGGTTCTCTACCCTCACTTTCCTCTTCGTTTGCAGCACTGGTGCATATCTAACACATGAGGGAATGTGGCAGCATTAAATTAATTTAATATTGCAGTAGATCATTAAGTTAAAAAAAAAAAACAACAGACAAGCCACAGTGAAGCTTTTCATTCACACTCTACAACAGAGTGACTGCCTGCTACTCATTATTGTGCCCTGAGCTATGTTCCACTTTTGGGGACACAATTCAGTAAGAAGAACATTTTGATTTATGTGGCAAATATTTTTAGGGCTCTTAAAACCAAAAGATGAGATGCTAGGCTACTGCATTTTATTTATAAAATTTCCAATATGGAGTGGCTGTTTGGAATACAAAACAAACAAAGGCTGCTCTGTATATTTTATTCAGAGGAGCCTGTGTGGCTCATTTTGGGCAGCACTTCTTCCTGCAACTTACATGTTAAAATAAATCATTTTCTCCATGAGAGGAGAAAGGAAAAAGCACATTTTGTCCTTTCTGATAAAGCCTGGAGGGGACGCTTTTTTTAATGCTCCCTACCAGTGCTTCTAGCTTGGGGAAACTTTTCCGTTTGAAAGCCAAGCGGCAACTTTTATATATCAGGAACTGAGTCACACATAATACATGCCATTATTTCATTTCAATATTGTCCGAGGCAAGCCATCAGCTTTCCAACTGCTTCCTAATAGCATGATTAAAAGCAATAAAACAATGGCCCCTAAGTAAAACAGGAAATGTGCACAGAAGTACATGCAAAACAACCAGATCTTGGACTTCAACTTGGACAAATGCAAGGTGATGCACTTGGGACACAGTAATGTCAGGGCCAAATACACCATGAGTGACACAACACTGACAGTAGCAGTGCTAGAGAAGGACGTGGGCGTTAACATCTCCAATAATCTAATTTTTGAGGATCACACTAGGGAGATGGTGAAAAAAGGAAATAGAATATTGGGCTGTATATTAAGTAATATAAAACGTAGGAATAAAGAGGTAATGATCCCTCTCTATACATCCCTGATCAGACCACATTTGGAGTACTGTTCCCCGGCTGTTGCCACAGCAAGCATTGGTAATATGAAACTGATGAAGGGGGTTCAGAGGAGATTAACAAAGAAAATTCATGGACTACAGAATATGGAGTATAAAGAATGACTACAAACATTGGATCTCTTTTCGTGACATATAGAAAATTAAGGGGAGATCTATGTTTTGTGTTCAGAGCATTTAATGATAAATGTTAAAATGGGAGACAATGGGGTTGTGTATAAATGAGAGCAGCAAGGATACTAGATCCCATAGGATGCAACTCGGGAGAAATATGCAAAACCACTAAAAGACTACAGTGGTAAGCCAGCCCGGTGGCGCTGAGGGCTGAGGTGCTGGATGTCTTACCTCACGCCATGCCGAAGACCCAGGTTTGGGAATGAGCACGGGCCATTGGAGGTCAGCTGGGGAGGAGGGCGTGGAGCTGGATGGAGTCACTGAAAAGCAACTCTCCTCTCCAGGGAGGGAAGGTGGCATCCCTCGGCTCTTGTCTGCCCCATAGTGGAGGCCAGGGCGCAGTACAGGCCAGAGGGTGCACAGGTGTTAGGCCAATGGATGGGCGGAAGGGGCTGTCACCTGGGCTGTAGTATGCATGCATGCCTCCATGCACATGCGATTCTACTCCTGGGGCCCTGGGGTAAAAAAAAGGAGGAGAAAATGAATCTGGTTGCACGATCATCCCGACCCCCCTGCAGGCACCACTCCCAGGCTGGGCATAAAGTAAGCCCCGGTAATTCCGGGTGATGGAGCTGGGGGGGAAGGGGCGGTTGGGCTGAAGGGGGCAGCCAGCAGGAGTAAAAAGTGCTGTGAGGAAAACAAAAACAACAGTGGTTTAGTCAGAGGGTTGTTGGAGTCTGGAACTCGCTGCTGGAAGCTATAGTGTCTAGTGATACAATGAATGAATTCAAAACAGGACTTGATGACTATATGGATACTGAAAGAGTATTGTATTTCCACTGATAAGTGGAATGTCAATAAAGGGCTTTCGCCTAATGACTTGAACCCAGACTGTGTAGTTAATAACAGGAGGCTGTGCTAGATAGCTTTGTACCACAGGCACATTTTATCGTCATTTCTCTTGAGCCATTTCAGAATAAGGCAAAGTAGAGGGTCTGAAAAATGAAAATTACAGAGGTAGTTGGGGGGGTCTTCTAGGTGGCCATCCTAAGAGAACTGACAAGATAGTGATGACTGTGAG
Source organism: Neoceratodus forsteri (assembly GCA_016271365.2). Lineage (NCBI taxonomy): Eukaryota > Metazoa > Chordata > Ceratodontiformes > Ceratodontidae > Neoceratodus > Neoceratodus forsteri. Next base: position 15,417,070 of record CM028135.1, on the reverse strand, counting down.
CCAACAAAATTGCTATTGCAACAGGCTTTTAGAAAACGAAGTAGTAAAGAGTCCCTCTGATGCCTAGGTAGAGATTATCCTTCCACAGGGGTGGTAAATGTTACCATGCTACATATAATTCCAAATCTGGGGGGTGTTTCAGTATTAATTGATAAAAAAGTAAAATATAAAATTAATAAAATAAAAACTGATCTGGAGGGAAGATACATAATAATTATGGGTTAATTCAATAATTACTTTTTAGCTGTTATTTATTTTATTTTGCTTTTGGTAACCGGGTAAGTGCACTAGGCAGACAATGCCTATATTTTCAGGCACGACCCGGGAGAAAACAGTTTGCAGACAAAGAATTTACATGTGACGCAGCACATGAAGGCAGTACAAATCAGGGTAAGAAAACAGTTTACAGACAAACAATATACATGTGACGCATATCATACTATATGCCTCCAATCTGGATAGACCTGATTTTTCCATGGATTTGTTTTGCTTTCTTTATCTGAATTTCCTCACACTTTTGTTAAGAGTAGAGATTTTAATCAGGTATTAGAGCCACATACTGACTCTACCTGAACACCAACAAAAGAACCAAACATGGTGAGGCTATTAAAAAGGAAATTGGAGGAGTTGAAATTAGCAGAAACTTGGAGGTTTCTTCATCTGGATAAATATAGGATAGTGGATGGGAAACTATGCACAACCAGTGTGTTGTGCCACTGAGGGGTTTTGATTCACTGTGACCTCGAGAGTGAAGCTCGAGAGGTCCATGGGAATTAGATCCCTGAGGTGGCACAACACACTGGTTGTGCATAGAGCTGCCCATCCGCTATTCTATATAGTGTATGGGTATCCATTCCTATTTCAGACATTGCACTTTGTTTCAGTGAACTGGTGGTTGGGGGCATTTGAGGGTCAGTGGTGGGCTCAAATAACTGACAAAGTGTGCTGCAGATGTTTCTACACGTTCAAGTTTAAAAACAACAACTTCCAGCTTAATTGGATAAGGGAAATCAAGTATGTGGCAGCATTCAAAGTTGTTCTTCTGCAGTAGTGACACCACTACTGCAGCAGAAGAACATAATGATGTCACTACTGCAGCAGAACAAGCATATTCCAGGCATAGAATTCCGTGCATAACAGCATTCCACCATACACTATAAGAGAATACTCATTCTATTCCCATAGATTTTAATTCTTACTCAAGAACTGATTATTTTATCACCTCAATATATATTTGATCATTGATAAACTCAATTCAGTATTTCCCAATTATAAATATGGCCTATGCTCTGCTTTTGCTCACAAAAGCATCCAGGGACACCACCAATAACATTATTAATGAAAGTACCAATGGTATTAAAGATGCCAAATAAGGTCTGTGAAGTGTAAAACAAGTATATATTAAAGCAGCAGTGCAATGAAAAAAGTTATTCCAAAAAGCTAATTTTCAGCTATAGTTATGAAAAATATTGGCAGACATGTTTATTTGGGTTTTCTGGATGCTTCCTATGCTGTCTACCATACTTTTGCATTTTTTGTCTAGATTCTTACCTTCCTCAGGTCTTCAATATTATTTCTATGCAAAAATGAGGTAGCCACCTTTATTTCTTGAGAAATAATCATTTTAAAACTTTAATAAAATTCTTTATTGATAACAGAAACTAAAAGGTATACCACCAAAATAACCTGCAAGCGACTGACATCAATTAGGAAGAAAATAAGGTGGGTTCAGATTTTAGCCCATTTTTATTGCACTGCTGCTTTAAAATACAACATACTTTGTGCTTAGCTGGATTCAACCATTAATCCTTTACCTGCTTAGCGAACACACATTCAGTGGGCAACAGAGCTACAGGTATGGGAATTGCATTTCCTGTGGAGAAGAGGTTATGTCACAACCTGGAAAACAGCTCACTGGGGATCTAATCCCAACAGGCCATTTACCTTCACAAATTGTTGTCCTTAGGTAAATTTACTTCTCATATAATTTAATATGCCAACACCACACTACCACAAATTACCACTAAAGTGAGTTTCCATCTTACACAAAAAAAAATTGAAAAAAATGTTTAAGTCTCTGCCGGGATTCAAAATGTGTTTCCCTGGACTTGAACTGCTGGCCTTTTGCTTGCTAAGCAGACACATATGCAGTGTGACACTGAGCTTCAGGTGAGTGAGTAAGTAAGTAATAGTTCCTGTGATGTAGAGGTATGTCACAACCTGCAAAGAGGTGACTTGGGATCTCATTCTAGCAAGTGATATACCTTCATGAACTGTACTCCTCATACAATTTAATATTCCAATTCCTGCTAGGATCTGAGCCACTGATCCTTTGCCTACTAAGCGAACACACATGCAATGTGCCACTGAACTACAGGTAAGTGAGGTGCTGTTCCTATGGTGTAGAGGTTATATCACACCCTACAAAACAGGCAACTAGGGATTTAATCCTAGCAGGTGATTTACCTTCACAAATTGTCATTCTTAGCTAAATTTACTTCTCATATAATTTACTAGTCCAATTCTATGCCACCATGAATTGCCACTCAAGTGAGTTTTCATCTTACAATGAAAATTTGAAAAAAAAAACAATATTTAAGTCCCTGCCAGGATTCAGGCTGTATATACTTGTATTTGAACCACTGTTTTGTTTTGTTTTTTTGCTTGTTTGTTTTTGCCCACTATACAAACACACATTTGGTGTGTCATTGAGCTACAGGTGAGTTGCAGTTCCTATGATGTAGAGGTTATGTCACATCTGCAAAACAGGGACTGGGGATATAATTCCTGCAGGCAATATACCTTCACAAATTGTTGTTTTTAGCTAAATTTACTCCTCATATAATTTATTATTCCAACTCCACACCACCATGAATCACCACTCAAGTGAGTTTCCATCTTACAAAAAATATTGAAAAAATGTTTAAGTCCCTGTCAGAATTTAAACTGCTGATCCTTTGCCTGCTAAGCAAACACATACTCAATGTGCCACTGAGCTGCAGGTTTGTGAATTGCAGTTCCTGTAATGTAGCGGTTTTGTCACACCTGCAAAACAGGTGACTAGAATCTAATACCAGCAAATGATTTACCTTAACAAACTGCTGTTCTTAGCTTAATTTACTTCTCATATCATTTACTTATTCCAGTCCACAACACTATGAATCACTGATCAACTGAGTTTCCATCTTACAAAAAAAGTTGAAAAATATTTAAGAACCTTCCAGATTCAAACTATGTCTACCTGAATTTAAACTACTGAGCCTTTTCCTATTAAGTAAACACACATTCACTGTGCCACTACTGAGCTGCAAGTAAGTGAGTTGCAGGGACACTGGTTTACCGTGACTGATAAAGGGCAAATTCCATTTTGCAGGTGGGACAAAATGGTATTGTCACCGATGTCTGCAATGCCAAAATCAGTTTTTACCAGTGTTCTATCCTTGTACCCTTTTGATATGTGTATAAAAATTCAGAATAAAAGAAGGATAAGTGTACACCAAATGAAATAAAGCAAAATGAAAGTAGTACAGGAAAGAATTTATAGAAAAATACATTTCTAAAGATTCCCTGATATGGTAAAAAAAATGGCAAATTCTGTGAAATGCTTTATTTTTACTGGTGTATAGAAAGACCAAATTCCAGAATTTTACCAGATTTTCCAGAAAAAAATGAAAATCAGTGTCCTTGGTGGGTTGCTTTCCTATGGTCTAGAGGTTATGTCAACACCTGCAAAACAGGCAACTGAGATCTAATCTCAGCAGGTGATTTACCTTCACAAATTGTTGTTACATAGAATATGACAGCAGATAAGAATCATATGGCCCACCTAGTCTGACCATTTCCCTACTCAGTGTTGACAGCCAGGATCCTATTTGATCTGCAGCACATCTTCTCTGCCCATCTCCAGGGTATCCTTATGTCTATCCCATGCGCTCCTGAACCCCAATATTGTTTTAGCACCCACCACCTCCACTGGCAGGCTGTTCCACAGATCCACCACCCTTTCTGTGAAAAAGTAATTCCTGACATTCCCCCTGAGCCTTCCTCCCTCCATTCTCATATCATGTCCTCTTGTCCTTGTGCAATGCTTCTTCTGAAACATGCTTCCCTCCTGTATCCTGTTTATACCATTAAGGTACTTGAATGTCTCTATCATATCCCCCCCTCCCCTCTCCTCCAATGAATAAATGTTAAGGTGCCTGAGTCTTTCCTCATACAGCTTCTGGTATAGCCCCTGTACCATTTTCGTCACTTTTCTCTGGACTGCCTCCATCCTGTCTATGTCCTTCCTGAGATGTGATCTCCAGAACTGGATGCAGCTAGTACTCCAGGTGAGGCCTTATCAGTGATCTGTACAGTTGCACCACCACCTCTTGCTTTCTGCTGGTTATGCCCCTACCTATGCATCCCAGCATTGTGTTTGCCTTCCCCACCACTTTTTCATACTGCTTGGTTGCCTTTAGGTCATATGATATGATGATCCCCAGGTCTCTCTCTTGCTTTGTGGTGGCCAGAACCTGTTGGTATTTGTTCTTAGCTAAATTTGCTTCCCATATAATTTATTATTCCAGCTCCAAAGAATCATGAATCACCACACAAGTGAATTTCCATCTCAACATTTTTTTAAGTTCCTGCCAGGATTTGAATATCTGATATTTTTCCTACTAAGACAAACACATATTCAGTATGCCACTCAGCTGTTGGAGGTGAGTTGCAGTTCCTATGATGCAGAGGTTATGTCAAAACCTGCAAAACAGGTGACTGGGGATCTAATCCCAGCAAGCAATTTGCTTCACAAATGATTGTTATTAGCTGAATGTAGTGATATAATGTACTATTCCAACTCCGCACCACCATGCTTCACCACTCAAGTAAGTTTCCATCCTAGGAAAAAAATTAGAAAAAAAACATGCTTAAGTCCTTGCCCAGATTTGAGCAAGTGTCTTTTTGCCTGCTGAGCAAACATACATTCAGTATGCTACTGAACTGCAGCTAAAATGAGTTGCAGTTCATATGATGTAGAGGTTATATCACAACCTGCAAAACAGGCGACTGGGGATCTAATCCCAGCAGGTGATTTACCTTGACAAACTGTTGTTCTTAGCTTAATTTACTTCTCATATAATTTACAGTCCCAACTCCACGTAAGCATTAAGGCATGAGAAAGGAAGCATTTACAAGGAATTAATGCACGATTTGGGGGTGGTGGTGCATGAGGCCAGGCCGAAAGTGCTCCAACCTACCCAACCATGCATTAATTCCTTGTAAATGCCTCCTTTTGAGTGCCTTAATGCACTTGTGACATGGATTTCTACATAGATGAGAATGCTACTAATTCTGTTACACCTATGATATAAAGAGAAAGAGACAACTGTGAAAGTTTTATTCTGTGTTTATACTTAGTTTTTTTTTATACTTAGTTTTTTATTCTGTGTTTATATGAAAACATCTGTTTTACAGCATGAGACATGTTGTTTCTTAACCAATACTGTTTTACATAATTACTACTAAATGTCACTTTTTTTTTATAATACTGTGGTTTCATGTCTGTACCTTTTTATAACCTTCTGTTCATTATTTGGTTCTTTTTAAGTGGAACAACAATTTTTCCCACTCATTTTAACATCTGTAATGATGCATTTACAGTGTGCACTGTGGAATCTGTTGCTAATTTGCATACAGCTCGATGAAGATTTACCGTGTAGGACTACCGATTATGCTTTACTAAACAGTAACAGAACTCTAACAGTTGTTAACTAGTACATTACTACTGCATTAGTATGATTTCCATTGTTGGTATCACATCGGCTCCATAGCTCTGTGAACTCTTGTGCTGCTACATCGCTGTGCTTACTGTTTGTACTATCAGCTGCTTGAAGAGGAGGTTCTGCAATGCACCTTATTTCCCCGGAGATGCATGATAGTGGAAGTTCACAGGACCGTTTCATTGTAAATCTAGACCTCTAAAAGGGGTTATTTGAATAGATGTCACCTCCTGCATTGGTTGGTGGACTATTTGGTGTGCAGATACTACACGTTTCTGTGCTATGTCTGCTTTGCTGCTGATTTTGTGGGCCGTTATTCTCTGTGCATTGCTTGCTTTTTCTCCAGGTGAATTGCGATGGGCTGCTGCCGGTTTAATAATGTGAGGGAATGCTGGTCTCGACACACACCGCACCTCCTCGACCATAGTGCAGTTGACACTACTTGTTCCTTTCTCGCAATATGGGTGTAGAGCGATCTCCTCCACCATACTAGTGTTGGCAGTACTCACTGCTTTCTGGGCATATGAGTGTACACGTATCTTGTGAGGCATGGTGTTACTATGTTCTTCTGTCATTAGTTCTTTACTGCTGGTCATTTCTGTGGCTATTTCTGTTCATGTTCTATGGCCTGTAACAATTTCTGACCACTTTGACAGTTGGCTGTCCTCTCATGGGCGGGTGGGTGGGTACTACTATTGCTGTAGTACTCAACTACGCTCTGTGGTTGTTTTTGGTACTGCTCAACCGTGCATATCTAAGGAATTAATGCACGGTTGAAAAGCAGTCATGTGGTACTTTTTATCCAATCATTTTTCTTCCTTTCAGTGTCTTTATTTATGCCATGTTACAAACCAATATGAATCACCGCTCAAGTGAGTTTCCATCTTACAAAAAAGATGTTTATGTCCCTGCCAGGATTTGAACCACTGATTCTGTGCCTGCTAAGTGGACACATATTCAGTGTGCCCCAGAGCTACAAGTAAGTGAGATGCAGTTCTTATGGTTGAGAGGTTAAGTCACAGCCTGCAAAACAGGTGACTTGAACTGTATTCAAACTCAGACAAGCGTCATCCGGGGCTAATTTGACTACAACATACTGTAGAACTAAGCTCCATTATCTGAAAGTCTACTATTTAGCTCTGCTGAAACCCTTCACTACATCTGCAATCACATCTGACATTTTCTCTCACACAACAAAAACTGCAGTGAAAAAGAAAGAATTGTACAATACAAGGGATCAAACTCAGGCTTGTGTAAGTCTGAAACCCAACACCAAGACCTAAAAGCCCTATTGCTGACACTATCAGTGGCATCAGAAGAAAATTGTCTAGATACGTTGGAAAAGCTAACATGTGAAACTCAACAGCAACAACAAAAAAAACTCTGATTTAGGCTTACCCATTCATAAACCACAGCTGGAAAATTTAAAGGCAAAGTATAATGAAATTCAAAATAAACAGGTAGAGATATTGATTCTTCTCACTAAAACAAGGTATTTTTTTAATTCTGAAAAATCTGGGAAAATGTTAGCTTATCTACTAAAAAAGGAAAAAGTCAAAAGGGTAATTGAGTCTGTGGAGGTGAATCTGTCAGGTTCAAAGTTTCAGAGAACTGTCTGTTGAACCCAACTGCGATTGTAACAGGTCTGTTACGATTAACACCCGCCCCCCCCCCAGGTCTTGAGTGTGCTGTGTGAATGAACTACCTATCCCACTTTTAATATTCTGCCAGAAATTCTGGGGGTCTCTAGCAGAGGCCAGGAGAGAGGATCTCCAAAATTCACTTCTTGACACACACATATGCCCTTCTTACAGACATTTCTGAGTCACCTAAACTCAAGAAACTCTGTTGTGGCATTAGTTCATGATGGATAACAGTGCACTGTGGAGCCATTTAGCGGCAGTGCCCCCTAGCTTTTGATAAGGGGAGCATGTTTATTCTGCAGGGAGGAGAAAGTGGTTAGGAAACTGGTGAGGGCAACTGAGGCATCAGCAGCAGCAGACAGTACAGTTGGCCAACTGGAGAGGGCAAAGTCACTACGAAAGGAGCCTAGATCTAGCTTAAAAAGGTCCCTAAGGAGAATGACCTGGCAGGACTTTAGGCGACATAACTTGTCAAACACAGTAAGCAGAGTATGGTCAGTAATAGCATTTGAGAAGTTCCCAGACTGAGTGATCCTCTCAGCTCTATTTGACAAGATCCAGTCTAAGAGGTCGTGCTAACGCCACTGGCGAATAATCTAGTAGAAGAAGAAATAAGTTGTTTGAGACCAAGCCAGCAAGCTGAGGTTCATATTGCTATAGCATTCCTCCAAATCCAGTTTAAAGTCACCCATTATAAGCAACTCATTTGAGCCAACCTTTTTACTAACATTATAAGGGTTTAAGTGAGGCTATTACAGTATGTCCACCAGAAGGGGGGTTATAGGCAAAACCCAGGTGGATTTTCTTGGTATTTGCCAGGAGGAGTAGCAGGTGCAAGAACTCACAGTCCAAGGGGGAGCAGTGTATGAGCTGTATCAAGGAAATGTTTATGTGTCCGTTGTACAAGAGTAGGCCACCCCAGCGCTTCTAGCTTGGATGGTCTAGCCTAATAAGATTAAAGCCAGGGAGGGTACAGACAGCATCTGGGATTGAAGGCTTAAAACAGATGTCAGTAAGGCCAATAATATCAGGATTATAGTGACCTACCCAGGGAGTAAGTTCAGTCAAGTTGGGTAGGAGAGTCGTGGATGTGTCCCAATGCACCCTCAATCCAGCAATGGACTAATAACCTAAAGCAATGTATGACCTTGGAAAGGATACAGTTGACAGCTAAGACGACCAATGAGTCCTTTCCAATCTATGTGGAGGCCCTTGCTCGAGGCTGTAGAGGGTGATCGCTTCCTCTCCAAGAGCCATGTCCTGGCTCCTCACTGGCCCATGCATCCGGACTTCTCCGCTTCCTGTCCCCCCCTTTTTGGTGCCACTTACTGTATTGGATGGTCTCCCCCCCCCCATTAGTAGTTAGTACATTGCAATGACTTTAGGTAGTCCATTGACTGATAGATGTAGCTTGGTCACACTTGACACTGGCTTTGTGTCTTATACTAATTTGTATACATCTACTGCTCTGAGGTATGTGTCACTTGTCCAAACTGTTTGATGTGCATCTCCATTTTGTTTCTGCTGGGCAATACTTCATTTACATAAGTACCAGTATGTATTTGTTCTGCTTGTCATGTTGCAATCTTTTAACAAAAAACAGTTAACAAAAAAAAGGTAGGAGACTTTGAATATTCAAAGGTACTAATGTAAGACCTTTTGCTTTTTGTCAGACAGGGAGAGCTGCGTATGGGGGAGTGTCAGGTCCAAGGTAATGTTCCATGTTGCCCGCCAGGAAACTGCACAGTAGAGACAGTCAGTGGGGAAGAGTCAGGGCCAGTCACCCAAGAGGGACAGAAGGACAGCATGGTCTTCACTTCACAAAATGACTGAGAAGTAAAATTACCTGCTTAAGAAGACAAGCTGGCTGCAGGTACATATCACTGGAGGCAGTAAGGTTAGAGAATGAAAACTCAGCTAAGAGTGCATGGTGGGGGCCAGATGGTGTGGAAGCTGGGAAGCAAGGTAATCTGCAGAACAAGCACGGTCACAGTAACAGCAGTGACCAGATACGTTAACACCAGGGTAGCGTAAGGCCCACGTAGGTAATAACCCTCATTACAGTATCAGTATATGTTTGGGCTAGGTAACAGAAAGTATTTCTACACATTAACACATTTGTCTCACTGATCATAGGTCAGGCAGATGTGACAAGCTCCTTTAGGCTAGGGGTGTATCAATATGTACATAAAATCATGACTGTCCAGCAGCATGTACTGCCCCAGTCCCGACTGTCCTGGTTGACTCTGTCAGACTCTCCACTCATGCTGGACCCATACACACTGACCAGCTGGGAGAGGCAGCTGTTTTACACTACTCTGACCCTACCTCCAATGCACCCAGTTACTGCCCTGCGGAACATTGGGGAGCCTCCTGATTAAAGAGGGCTCCCAGGTGTTCAATTGGTGTAGCTTCCACCTGCAGGCATACCTGATAATTTGAGTGGGGAGCCGGTTCTAGGCAGCAAGCAAAGCCAAGCAAGACGAGTCCTTGGTGCTGGATGGCATTGCGGGGAGTGCTGTGACCCAGCTGCTGAAGAAAGATGGCAGCAGCAGCTTCCTCCAACCACAGACGGCTGACCTGACCAAAGATTAAGGTCCAGGGAGAGAAGATAAATGCTCGGCAGTTGGGCTGCCTTTTTACACCACTCTGACCCCACCTCCAATGCACCCAGTTGGTGCACTGCAGGATGTTCAGGAGCCTCCTGATTGGAGGAGGCTCCTGGATGTCCGACTGGTGCAGATTCCACCCACAAGCAGACCTGATTGGTCTGCATGGGGGAGCAATTCCCAGGCAGCAAGTAAAGACAGCAAACAGAGGCCTTGGTGCTGGGTTGCATTGTGGCGCATTCTCTGGCTCGGTCACTGGAGAAGGACAGTGGTGGCAACTTCCACCAGCCACAGCCAGGTGGCACCAGTGGCAGTAAAGGTCCAGGAGGAACAAGGAAATTGACCCCACTGTGGGATTCCTGAGCTTTCACATGGACCCTGGTCCCCTGAGATGGCAACACATTGCGCTAGCATCTGCCTCTGGGCCAGCCTAACAACGCCATTTTGAAAAGATTTAAATCTCTACGGATGTGCTTGTATAAAAAATTATTAACAGAGGTAATTTACTGATCACACAATGGATTTATGACTTTTAATGACATTTACTGTGATTTCCATGATTTCTGTCATTTTGACCATGACAGTACCATTTTTTCTCTAGATCGTTCCATAACAAAAGTAGAGTTTTAGTTGTGGTCCTACTGTACCTCCTCGCTTTTGAAGAAGAATGCTACATTCTGTGTCAGGCCAGTGTGTATCCCTTATACCATATGTCAAATTCCTCATGACTGCAAAACAAACCATTTTTATATGTTGCGTTTAAAGAGCAGCTGATGCCATTAGGAGAACTTTAGCAAAACATAATATTTAGACACAGTTCAGCTTGGATTTCACATTAGTTCTGTATTTCTCCTCTCGTTATTTATTATTGAGGTCATTTGAATGAAAACAGGATCTTTGCTCCTGAAGAGCTCATCTATTCCTGTCACTTTCTCCTTAACTGAGGTCATAATGCTCTGCTCGTGACATCACAGTTACTCCCATGGCAACAGATTGTGATGTCACCACAGAGGATTACAGCATGAAGTAGGGAGTAAGTTAAAGAGGCAAATGAATGCTTATGGGTACAGTGCATGTTTTCATACAAATTTAGGATTATTAATAATATTACCCCTGAATCCTGCCACTGTTTCTAATCCCCTTCAAAGCCCTTATATCTCCTCCCGCTGTTTTATAGCCCCTAGCCTGGACTGGCTCCATCGGCAAGTTGCACTGACTCACTACTCTCTACACCAACAGTTCTCAAACTTTGTCATAGTGAGCCTCCCCTAAGCCATGGAAAAGATCTTGAGCTTCCTCCAAAATATTGAAATATTTTTGGGCCTCCCCATAGAAAAATAGCCTACTTTTCACAGTACATCAGGAATACATTGAAACCTCTTTGCATAGCTGGCTCTCATGTTATTAAGCTTATTGTAACCCCACCCCTTCCCCCAACAGGACAACCTACTTGCTTCGGTATTTTGGCTCTCGAACCATTGTTACCCCTTACTGCCATACCTTCATGGGTCAGACTGCTTTTTCTGTTTCCCCACTATCTGGAATAACCTTCCTGCTGACCTCTGCCTCTCCCCCTCTCACCCTGCTCTTAAGCAACATCTCAGGGATCATTTTTCTCCCCCCTGCTCTTATTTCTAGTACCTGTATGGTTAACTCTTGTATTTAGACAGTTCTGCTGCCAGTCTAATTGATCAATTGTTCCTCGTATTGTTTGTACTTGTATCCATTTTGTATTGCTTGAATGTTTAGCAGTTACATTTTGAATTGTATTCTCTCACTACTCTTCCCTGGGTACACCTGAAATAAGCCATGGCTCAGTGTACAGTACCTTCCCTAGCCACAGACTTCTGAATAAATACATAAATTCACCTACTATTATCCTCTTTCAGTTTGCCTTATCCCTTCACACAAAATCTATAACGTTCAAAATTGAAATCGAATACTTTTTCAAGACTTGCTTGAGCCTCCCTTGGAACAGGTTGGGGCCTCCCCAAGGAGGCTGGCCTCACCATTTGAGAACCCCTGGGCTAGGTGTATCAATATGTACATAAAATCAGGACTGTCCAGCAGCATGTACTGCCCCAATCCTGACTGTCCTGGTTGACTCTGTCAGACTCTCCACTCATGCTGGACCCATACACACTGACTAGCTGGGAGAGGCAGCTGTTTTACACTACTCTGACCCCACCTCCAATGCACCCAGTTACTGCCCTGTGGGACATTGGGAGCCTCCTGATTAAAGAGGGCTCCCAGATGTTCAAGTAGTGTAGCTCCCACCTGCAGGCATACCTGATAATTTGAGTGGGGAGCCAGTTCTAGGCAGCAAGCAAAGCCAAGCAAGACAAGTCCTTGGTGCTGGATGGCATTGCGGGGAGTGCTGTGACCCAGTTGCTGAAGAAAGATAGCAGCAGCAGTCTCCTCCAACCACAGACGGCTGACCTGACCAAAGATTAAGGTCCAGGGAGAGAAGATAAATGCTCGGCAGTCGGGCTGCATTTTTACACCACTCTGACCATACCTCCAATGCACCCAGTTGGTGCACTGCAGGATGTTCAGGAGCCTTCTGATTGGAGGAGGCTCCTGGATGTCCGACTGGTGCAGATCCCACCCACAAGCAGACCTGATTGGTTGCATGGGGAGCAATTCCCAGGCAGCAAGTAAAGACAGCAAACAGAGGCCTTGGTGCTGGGTTGCATTGTGGAGCGTTCTCTGGCTCGGTCACTGGAGAAGGACAGTGGTGGCAGCTTCCACCAGCCACAGCCAGGTGGCACCAGTGGCAATAAAGGTCCAGGAAGAACAGGGAAATTGACCCCACTGTGGGATTCCTGAGCTTTCACATGGACCCTGGTCCCCTGAGATGGCAACACATTGCGCTAGCATCTGCCTCTGGGCCAGCCTAACAACGTCGTTTTGAAAAGATTGAAATCTTTGCGGATGTGCTTGCATAAAAAATTATTAACAGAGGTAATTTACTGATCACACAATGGATTTATGACTTTTAATGACATTTACTGTGATTTCCATGATTTCTGTCATTTTGACCATGACAGTACCATTTTTTCTCTAGATCGTTCCATAACAAAAGTAGAGTTTTAGTTGTGGTCCTACTGTACCTCCTCACTTTTGAAGAAGAATGCTACATTCTGTGTCAGGCCAGTGTGTATCCCTTTATACCATATGTCAAATTCTCTCATGACTGCAAAACAAACCATTTTCATATGTTGCGTTTAAAGAGCAGCTGACGCCATTAGGAGAACTTTAGCAAAACATAATATTTAGACACAGTTCAGCTTGGATTTCACATTAGTTCTGTATTTCTCCTCCTCGTTATTTATTATTGAGGTCATTTGAATGAAAACAGGATCTTTGCTCCTGAAGAGCTCATCTATTCCTGTCACTTTCTCCTTAACTGAGGTCATAATGCTCTGCTCGTGACATCACTGTTACTCCCATGGCAACAGATTGTGATGTCACCACAGAGGATTACAGCATGAAGTAGGGAGTAAGTTAAAGAGGCAAATGAATGCTTATGGGTACAGAGCATGTTTTCATACAAATTTAGGATTATTAATAATACTACCCCTGAATCCTGCCACTGTTTCTAATCCCCTTCAAAGCCCTTATATCTCCTCCCGCTGTTTTATAGCCCCTAGCCTGGACTGGCTCCATCGGCAAGTTGCACTTACTCGCTACTCTCTACACTTTGTTTCTTTTCCTGGCATCAATGTATTTGTCTTAACTTGTGTTTTTATTGTAATTTATTTATTTTTTAAATCTTGTTGCTCTCTTTTTTTTACCCGCCTGTGTACTGTCATTGCTATGTGATATGTTCCTTCTCGATACCATGTATCTATGAATATTGTACATTTTATATTGTCTTATTTTGTGATGAATGTACATTGTTTATTGTTTACTGTCATATTTGTTTGTCAAGTATGTTGTACAAGGGACCTCCTTGCAAATCAGCTTGCTCAATGGAGTTTCATCCTTTCACAATAAACTGAACTGAAGTGAAATTTCCTCAGTAATAAATAATGGGGAAGGGAAGTCTATATAATACATACATATATATATATATATAATGCAAGTTAAACTGTGCCTAAATATTATGTTTTTCAAAGTTTTCTTTGAGGTGTCAGCAGCTCTTTAAGTCCAAGTCTTCATTTCTGCAGTTTTATTTTCTTTTTCTCATGTTAAGCAGCTGTTTTAGGCCTACTCATTGCCCTTTTAAGGCACCAGTCTGGGGTTTTGGCTGATCATAATCTAAAAGAAAATCAGCTACGACAGTACAGGGCTGAGGAATGTATCACTTCAGGAGAAGAATTTAAAAAAACTCTTAACAGCTGTCTACTTTTGAGAGTGGCAGGTTATTTACTGATACAGTATATGATCATAAATCTATAATGATAATAAGAAGTGTGTTTAGTCAGTTTAGTGTCTCTCTTTTTATGCAAATGAGTCAGCTCACAGGGTATGCAGTGAGTGAGTCATTTCCTCCTGCTCCTACGTGCTAGTTTCTCTTCAGGCCAGTTCAGTGGAGCTCTCTGCCCAGCCCTCCTCCTCCTCCTGCTGAATGAGCGACTTCCTTACCTTTCCTTGAGGATCTGACTGCATCATGTGGGATGCGTCAGGGATTGCTGATACATCACGTCACATTTCCCATTTTCCACCCTCTTCAGCAACAAAATGAAGAGAAAAGAAAAAGGGTCCAATTGACAAATAGCCTTGGGCTTTGGAGTGCTCGGAATCAACACAAAAAAAAAATAACAAAAGGCACCACTAGTCTGGGAATTTCTCACTGTTTGCCCACGTTGTAATCATCAGTTGGATTACACATGCTGTAGATGCTAGGAGTGATGGATGAAAAAAGAATTAGATTATGTAAGAAAAAAAAGGAGTGAGGAAGCAAACCTATGTTTATTCATTGCAATGACTACAAAGCCTTCATTTTTCCTGGAGGATGACAAGTCAAAACTAGATGCTAGGGGACTTAAAAGGGGTGAGCTGGTATGTCGGTGTTTCTGTTTAACACTTAGATTCCCACAAGCTGTGCAAACAGAGAATGCATGCCAATAAACTGAAGGCAATACTTGCACCTTGAGGTTCAGTGTTTGGACGAGGAGTGGGGATGTAATGGGTCTGGATTGAAACCAGTTGACTGTCTGTTCTGTTGGTATAGCTATGGGGAAAATTACACCAAGTCAAATGCCTGAAAATGAGTCTCAGTTCTGGTCTGAGATCTGCCTCTGACTGGAATTCTATATCACATCACTCAACTAGGAAACATGACAGGGTGTGAACTGCAAGGCAATGCAAGTAGTACAGTGTCTCACAATCCAGCTCTGGCAATGCCCTCAAGTGACATCATAGTTGTTCTTTGCCTCTTCTTTAAAAATAACACAGTGGAGATGACCTACTTAGACTTCAGCAAGGCCTTTGACACCATTCCACATAGGAGGTTCATAGGGAAACTGGGCAGTTTGGGGTGGGTCCCGAGGTGGTAAACTGGATACAAAATTAGTTGATGGATAGGCGACGGAGGGAGAAGGAAGGGAGAGTGATCAGTGGGGTGCCTTAGGGCTCTGTATAGGGACCAGTTCTTGTTAATAACTTTATGTGACATTGTAGGAAAGCTGGAAGAGAAGGAATGCCTCTTTGCAGATGACACCAAAATCTGTAATAGGACAGACACTCCAGAGAGGGTGGAGAGAATGTGTAGAGACCTGTGTAGGGTCAACCTCCAAGCTGTCTAGGGATATAAAGGTGGTAGGTTGCCTAGGAGGGGCCCTACATAACAAAAAATACAAAAAACACTCAGTTGACCACCTGAGTCTGATGTGACATCGGGTGCTCTGCTGACACATCGCACGGCTCACAAAGCTGTGGATTAAAGGTGTTTAGCAGAACTTGGAGGCAAAACACAATGAATGTCCAGAGGTAATAACGCAAAACAGGATCCTTTATTTCATCACTTGAGCTCACAGATAGATGGCACTGTTTTCAGCTGGCGAAGTCTCGTTTTACCACCAAAAGGTAATCAAGCTTTACTCTCTTTTGGGTTGGCTTCAATCCTGGTGGGGTATTTTATTTGACACAGGATGACCTTGAGGGGGGCATTAGGGTGGCTATCCCCCCCCCCAGCATCATGATCCATAGCCTTAGGCTGCTTCATGTATAAGCAACTTCAGTCCCCCTTCCCCGTCATAACCATTCCGCCTCCTTCAAGTGCAAGTTCCGCCTATTCCCTCAGATCTCGCGATGCTACCCAACTTGCCACACCCAAGCGAGTGACCAAGATGGATGAACAGGCCTTCTCATCATTAGCCCCAGATTCTGGAACTCTCTTCTACAAACCATACACTGGTCCACCTCCACCCTTTCTTTCAAATCAGCCTTCAGGGCCCACCTCTTCCAGTCTATGGCCTGCAAATGTTTCCAGCCCCCGTGACCCTCTCCACCCCAATCCAATGTCTCCATTTTTTGGTTACTACATAGACCTCTCTCTCTCTCCAAAAGTGTTGCCTTCTATGGCTGCACTCCCCCCCCCCCCCATACACACTCTATCTGCAATGCTACCTACATACTCATTGCTCCGTAAAGGTTGCTCTCATTGCCCATACCCCTCCTATTACTATAGTATTATGGTCTCCTTCTTATGGGTTATGCCATTATTAGTCTGCTGCCTGTTTATTGTCACTGTTTGCGCCCAGTGACGGTATTGCACTATTACCTGTATACGTTTACTGCGCCCAGTGACGGTATTGCACTATTACCTGTATACGTCTACTGCGCCCAGTGACTGTATTGCACTGTTACCTGTATACATTTACTGCGCCCAGTGACGGTATTGCACTGTTACCTGTATACGTTTACTGCGCCCAGTGACAATATTGCACTGTTACCTGTATACATTTACTGCGCCCAGTGACGGTACTGCACTGTTACCTGTATACGTTTACTGTGTACAAACCCTTGACATTGTTGCACTGTTTGCCTGTATATGTTTACTATGTATAGACCTTTGATATGTATAGTTTGCTCCACTTTGCTGTACCCCTCCTGATTCTATTACTATTGCCTTTATACTAATTGTCCTCTATTGTTGATTGGGTCTATGATCTTTTTGTATATGCTTTGTGTAATGTAACTTCCCGGGTCATATCTGAAAATGGACACTCGGTTGCCTAGTGTACCTACCCGGTTACCAAAAACCAAATAAAATAAAAAGAAATTAATTAATTAACAACTCACAGAGTCCCAACCCCTGCATGACGGGGGAGAGGGACCCACAGGCCTCTTCTAACTCATTCTGGAGGAGTCAGGGAGAGATTGGCCCTGGCTTCATTTCTTGGACTTGTGCTCCCAACAGTGGGTGAGTGCCCATATTTTAAAATCTTCTTCGAAGTTGTCTCAGTGACAGTAAGCCATTTTTGAACTGGTGTTTTTGGTTGAACTACTGAAGATTCTGAAATCCCTCTTTGAACTGGTTGTGCTGCACTGAAAGTTGATTAAACATTGGTAGTGAGGACACTAAATAGTTCTGACTACACCAATTACAGTTATTAGCCTTTTTGCTTGCATTTTGGGACTGGACAATCATTTGCATCTATTTGGGACCTTCTGCATTTGTTCTTTAAAACTGCTGCAATTCATTCTCTCTGCTTGCCTTTCTCCCCTGTTAACCCTTTATAAATTATTTTGTTTTGAGTGGGGGGTAGTTTTGGGTTTTTTAGCTATACTGTATGTGTGTGTGGAGTGTGGTATAGGGTTTTTATTGTTGTAGTGTGTGTTAGTATGTGTGTGTGCTGTGTTTGTGGGATTAGTATCTTGGGGGTTTGGGATTACGTAGTCAGGAGGGATGTGTCTGGGAAAGTGTGAGGGCATGGGGCGGGCTAGGATAGTGTATGAGGCATCCCACTTGCTCAGTCTAAGGCCTTTTTTCAACCTCCTAGCGTCTGTCACTACAGCGAGGTGCTGTAGGGAGGTTGGGATAGGGAGGAACCATACTGTTCGATCGGGTTGGGGTGCCCCATGCACTACAGGGGGTGGTAGGATCGAGGTAGTTAGGTGTAGAAGGTGCCCTGGGATTAGACGGGTCATAGAGAGAGGCTAGATGTGTTTAGTACCCATCATCAGGGTTCCCACCAGACCAAGTGGCAGGTAGCCAGAGGGGCTGCACTGTCCACCAGTCCTATGAGGGCAGTGCTTTGCAATGCCAGATCAGTCAGAAACAAGACTGCAATTATTGCAGGCTTGGTTTCTTTGGCTAATCTGGCTTGCATCACAGAGACCTGGATTGGTGATGATGCTGGCCCGGTTTTAGAGGCCGCCTTTCCACCTGGGTATACCATAGTGCACAGCTCCAGAGTGGAACGCAGGGGTGGGGGCATGTTAAGCGGACCAGCTGTAATGCACTTTCAGGCAAAAATAAGAAATATCAGGGGACAATTTACAAATTGCTTGCAATGATTGTTTTCTATGCTAACACTGTTTACAGCACACAAAGGAGATGCACACTCATGAAATCAGCCTCAAGCCTGACAGTGTCCCTTTAATATGCTGTTAAAATCTCATTGACAGGGGGCTTCCACATCAGGGGCTGAGGGACTGGTAGTGAAGATAACCGTATCATTGGCATACATGTGGATTAGATAGTGCGTGCAAACTATGGGGAGGTTGTTGATAAAAAGGGAGAACAGGATGGGTCCCAGGATGAATCCCTGGGGTACCCCAGCCAGGACTGAGAGAGGGGGTGACAGGGAAGATCCCACCTGAACAGACTATATATCTATATATTATAGTTACGTGGTAGCACCACTATAGTTGGGGTTGAGTAGGCTGTTTAATGTTAAACCCCCTAACTTTGCACTTTAATAGCTTTGCCACCGTTCAATGAATTTGCACAAAATGTTGCCTGTGCAGTCTCAGTGCCACGGTCTCTTGACTGGTCAAATGTGTGGATTCTGAGATCTGGATAGGAAAAAAGTGAAAAAAATTGACGAGTGTTGCTACTTTTTTTGTCATCACCAAGCACCCAGATGGTTTAGAATTTTGCTCTGAAATTTTCAGGATAGAAAGGGCTTGGACCACAGTGGTGCTTTCCACTGGTTTGGTGAAAAAACATTAATCCATTCCAGAGTTATAACAATTTGAAAATTTGCTTCTGTGCAGGCTCAGTATGGTCTCTTGGATAGCTGTTTCATACAAAGAAAAAATTTGGCCCATATGAAAAAAGATTCTGTTTCATATGAGGGTGTAATCTTTTTTCATGAGAAAAAGTTCTTTTTTCATATGGCAGCCATTTTGTTTCTGTTTTTTTTTCTTTTTTCAAAAAAGCATTTTTGAAAAGCCGTAAAAATGATATACTGCGGAGACATGCGTCTTGCTAATCATGGCCTCCTTAGGTGGATTCTGCAGTTAGTTTTTGGAAAAATGACCCAGAAAAGTGATTTTAACACATTTTAAAATCTTTTTTCGTGGCCCTAATTTTTTTTTCATATGATCATCCCTCATATGCTTGCTAGGCATTTTTAGCTTTGAAAATAAAGCATTTTTTATTCAGACCAAGATTAATGGTCTTTTTTTTCCAGTACAATGTTGCAGCCTGACTTTGGGCTGTTTTGATTTACCCTCATAACTATTACCATATAGAAGAAGAGGCTGCCCGCTGTTCTACTTACAGGGATACAAGTCCCTTAATTAAAATTTACAGTGTTGCATGCCTTTTCAGAAACCACTGAGCCCAAATAGTAATATTCTCAAACATCTAGCCACACTTGGTCTTTTTACATGGGAATTATATACATTTTTGTGTACACGTTACATACCCAAACATGCCTACTGCATACAATGCTAAAGAGAAGTCTGTATTAATGCAAATACGTATTTTCTGCAAGCAATTCACTGGTTAATTTTAGAAAGTAAATATGCATCAGAAGTAGGAGTGAGGAAAAGAAAACAACAACGTAGGGCCGGCCTGGTGGCGCTGAGGGTTGAGGCGCTGGGCGCACACACCTTGCGCTCCGGCGCCTGGGCGACCCGGCCTCGGACTGGCCTGCAGCTGGGTCACGGGAGAGGGAGGATCGAGCGTCCCAACGGATGCTGTCCTCCCTCAGGGTGGGTTACCAAGAGCGCATTGCGCCTGCATTCCTTCATAGCCGGTGGAAGCACGGCAGAGGGAAGGGGTGGGCTTCGCTTAGCGAGCCAGGGAGGGGACGCCGCGCGCGTATGAGGGTCTGCGTCGTAAGCACACTACCACTGGGACATACGCCCCAGCGCAAGGCATCCTGGGGAGGGGACGCTAGGAGAAAACTGCAAAAAACCCTCCGGCAGCCCTAGATGAAGTCCGCCCTAAGTCCACCCGGACCACCTACAGGACAGACCCCAATGTGTGAGGAGAGGAGGATGGGCACTCTAGGGGCAGATCCCTAAGGTAGGTACCGGGGGGCATGAGCAGACGGAAGGAGGGGGCACCGGAGGCAGTAAGGAGGGATAAAGACGAAAATAAAAAAAAAAAAAAAAAAGAAAACAACAACGCAATTAAATAGCAACAGAAAAGCCAAGTTATACAGCTGTGACGGTGTGCTTCTCCTATACTGTAGCAATGGCTTTCTGCCTTAGTGCCAATGAGGGATGAGGCCAACATCAAAGTGGCAATGTATATGCATTGCCCTATCCTATATAATTTCCACATCACCAGCAAGTCATCAAGGTTGTCCAGACTGCATGCTTTTTCACTCATGGCCGGGCTACCAGCCCTCCATTCACTTGCACAGTGCATTAAGGGGAACAATTACAGTGACGTTTTCAGTGCGTGAGTGTGTTTTGCAGTAGGCATTAGGCTGTGCTGGCACAAGGCCATCTTCCTCCCCATCCTGCAGTGGCACCGGCAGTACCGTCGGGCCAGGAGACAGGCACTAGCACTGCTACTGCCCCACTTTCCAGCTTAACGCCAGACCCAGCCAAGCGGTCAGACACAGCCTGGTGCTCCAGAATTAAAGCTGTGCGCTGCTGTAAGTCAGAAGAAAGTCACTTCTGATCTCCAACTGATGAAAAGCACACCCCTCCAGACACACACCCTACAGTTATCAACTGAAATGCAGAAGCCTCGACTGAATATGTTACAGCATTACCCTCTATTTGCAATGAAAAAATGTGTAGGTCAAAAGTAGAGAAGAAACCAGAGTAATGGTTAATTAACTCTGTGATCCTTAGATCCATTATCCACATATTTAACAGGATATTAAACTAAGTAAATAAAGACAAGATGCAACTGCCAATATCATGAAGTATTCAGAATGCTGTCCTGTAAGCTCTGGTGGACCATAGTCAAAGAAGGTAATTTTCCCCAAACATTTAGCTGGCCTTGGCTGCCAGTTTGAGATAGGTAGGCCACTGTGGCTGTAGGTTTAATTATGCAATCAGTTTACATTACTATACTTAAAGGGCAAACACATCTTAGCTGTGGCGTCCTTCTTTTAAAAAAGCCACGTATACCTGCAATCTCAATATGGATAACAACACCATTGTCTTCTCCCTCCAGCTGTCTGACTGCTACTCTTCTCTACTTGATGCTGCTGAAGGGCTGAGTGAGTCTGACCCAGTTCCCAAGGAACCCATTGGTCTTCCTTCTCAGTCCATCCCCAGGGTTTTATGTAACTCCAAAACTTGATTAGCGTTTTGCTCATAAAAGTGCTAAAACATCATGAAAATGCATAGCACTTGCCTCGCTGTGTTTAATAAACATAACACTTCTACAAAACCTATATAAATACGTTCTATACAGTCAGCATTGTCCCAAGAAAAAAACTGCTAATCAATTATTTAAAACCCTGCATCCCACTGATGAATGATGCCAGCCCAAGTCCCCGACAGCCATGCCACACACAGAGGATGGTCCCCCGATGCCAAGCAAACAGACAGTGGCAGATGGGGGTCAACATGTATGGCAGTGTGACACAACCCACCTCACTTCTCTCTTCATGGCGCACCGCTTACATTCAACAGACAGCCATCCACCTGGCCTGACCCCAGCCAATGCTTCAGGCCACATGATGGCCTTCTGTTGCGAGCAAGTTGGCTGGCTGCCAGTGCCTCCTATACCCTAACCCACAACACTGCTGCCACATACCACTTCCCACCCATTCACCCTGACCATCCTGAGTGCTGCTGTCTGTTACAGCTACAAAATGGCAATTGGTGCCAACAGCAGCAGGCAGGCAGTGAGCAGACGGACCTCACATCAAGACTGAGTGATGATGTGTGGACCGGTTGCCTTGCCGATGTGTCTTCTTCAAAGGGGATGGGGGGAGGTCTGAGGAAGAAGGGATTCAAGAGGTGGCAGAAGTGGAGACTGCATGACAGGAGGAAGGCAAGGCAACAAGCAGGTGGAACCCCCTATGGATGGGGGTTCCCAAAAAGGCTTCCGTGAGCTTGCCCTCATGCTCGTGGCCAGGCTGATGTCCTGCAGTTAGTGATTAAAAGTATTGCCAGTGAGTGCCTGTGAGGCCTCCGTGTATTGTCCCTTTAAGGGCTGCCTGTTTGCAGTCATAATTAATTGAAAGGGGGGACTGTGTGTTTCCATGCCCAGTCCCGCCCGGGCTGCTGAATACTCGCTCTGTTTCTGCCATCGCTACTTGTGCAGAGGGAGCCCTGTTGAAAGATGTAACTAATGGTTTGTGACCACTGAGAGTAATAATAATAATAATGTGGTTTGTGCTAACTTGCCTTATTTGCAGCAAGGACTGTTCAGCTTAGCTCCACCATTTTGGTCCCAAACTGTCGAATTGGACCAATCAGTATGTAAGGACTCTACAATGGAGCCAACTAATGTGGGACTGTGTGGATTACCAGTTGGGACTTGTAGTTTTGGGCTGTTGGCGCCTTTTGAACTGAAGGGAGAGCTCTTACTGTGACTGACAGTTCACCTGACCAATCAGACCTTTTGGACCAAGGGGAAATACCACGAGCTGTCTGCTAGCAAGCCAGACTCGAGTTGGAAGCTGAGCGAGGAAGAGCTCGCATAGTTCGAGCAGCCATGTTGCGCAGTAGTTCACGCGGGAGAACCGTGGAAGGCCCGAATTCCAGCCTGCTTGCCGTTTTCCGCCTAGAGAGAGAATTAGTTCAGACTGAATCCGATCTATGTGCTGTGAAGCAAGCTACTGAATTGGGACCAGGCTTAACCTGTAGAAGACCAAAGATTTTGCTAAACGCAATCGGCCTGTCAGGAACTTTAGTTGCCTTTGTGCTCCCGGGTTTTAGCAGAGACTTTGTGATCAGGATCGAAGAGCTGTCTGCCCAGTATAGTAATTTTCTTTACATATAAATGTGCGTGAACTGGAGGGGGGTCGCAATCTGTTTTTTCCCCGAGCTGAATTGTGTGCTGAGGGCTGGAAGTTATACCCAGCTCGAATTGGACTGAATCCGCTGCTACCCAATGCAGTTGAGCCCTGCCACAAGGGCCTTGTCTCCCTACCCTGCTTCTTCTCGACCATCATCCATCCTGTGTTCTGCTTTGGGTATCATGAGTAACCAACAGGGTAGCTCCCTGCAACATATAGTTAAAATCAAAAGTGCATCACCTGATTGTCTGTCATTTCTTTTCCTTTGTACTAACTGAGCCCTTCTGCTCCGGATTACAATTTGGGTGTGGTGTATGTTGTCTCTTTCTTTCACAGGGCCCCAGCCAGCTGCAACACTGGCCTACCCCGGGCAATAGACCTGGCCAGCCCCTATTCCATCCACTGGGTACCCAGAGAGTGTGACTGTAGTGGAGACTGTAGATACCTGCACCCTATATTAATGATAGAGTGTACCTACCAATTATGCTGATTGTGCCCCTCCCATGTTACTGCCCCCTGAATAAATCAGATCTATTTTTTTCTGCAATTTACATTGACTGTGGTGTCGGTTTATGTGCAGGGTATTGTACTGTTGCTTGTTGTATTGCCTTACCTTATTTTACAGGGGGTCCCAGAGCCTAGTGAGAGAAACCAGTCCTGGGGGTAAGTGCCAAATATATGTGTATGTACAGAGCATATCAGGGGTACCGTGAAGGTAAATATTGTGTATTGTGTGGGCCACTAGTGGGAGATGACGGGGGTCACAGTGGCCCAGAGGGCTGTGGCCTGGTTATCTATGTAACCTTTTGCACTGTACCTAATTGATGTGGAACCTTTGTAAAAGAGCCTCTGGCTCAAAAGTAGTAATTCCTAGAACAATAAACTAAACTAAACTAAACTAACACCAACCCTGACCTTTGGGTGGAGGCACCTGTCACTGAACCTAGGCCCCTTAACCTGTTAATAGGCAAGCAGGCAGGAGTAGTAGCCCTTGGGATAGCGCCACCTAGGGGTTACACAAGAAAACAAAAAGGCACAAGCCAAATGTCTGGTTTGTAGTGACAGGCCAGGACGCAATAAGCATCCTTCGCACTCTGGGTCAGTCTGCCCCTGCCTACAAGTGCATGAGGCTGTGTTGGTTGTCACAAGGAGTGCATAAAAAGTGCCTGCACAAGGTAGAAATTGTATAACATGCTTTTGTTTTTTTTGGGTGAGGGGGAGTCAGGAGATAGTCACTACTACTGTTTTTTTCTGATGCTCGCAACCAGAAGTGCTGTTTGTTCCGGGGGTATTAGTATGGGAAGCAGGCTGGGCTGGTGTGTGGACTGTTACTAAAAAAAAAACATTTTTTGTTGTTGTTGCTGTTTCTTGAGACCACAAGCTGGAGCAACGAGAAGCAGACTTCACCATGACTCCAGATCTATCGGGTGGTGAGATGATTGCCCAATGGACAAAGGCAACTGTTGAAAATAAAACCTGAGTAAGTGGGCAGGCGGGTGGGTGGGCTGGGATGCCGTTTTTTGTATTCAGGGAGCACAGAAAGATGGATAACCGGAGGCAGACTGAGCAGGCTTCAGCTCGACTACAGCTCTATTTTTTCAGGTTTCTATTTATGCAGTGATCATGCTGGACGTGATGGGATGTTTGGGAAAGGGGCCATCGGAAATAGTGCTGGAGCTTGGCAGGTCTTGTGACCATGATTGGTCAAAATAGAGAAAACTAACCAGTAATTGAAACAGTAATTTTTTTGTAATGTTATTTAAGGTATGTGGCATTGGATGGAGGTTGGTGTCAGAAAATGTGAATAAGGCTACATTATTAAGTATTTTATGAGTGGCATCTGTTCTCAGCCAATCAGAATTAAGAGCTGCCATCAGTTATTGCCCCACAAACTACATCGGCGATCCCCCAGAGTCGGTTATTCATCCAAACCCCTCCCACAGTCAATCAGCCTCTAGCCATGCCTACAGTCGGTTATTCAAACCTGAGACCAAAAATAAAAACAGAACCAACCAGCCGTGGCACTGAGGTGATGCCTGAAGTGTCCCCCTGATGGAAAAAAGTTTTTTAAACTTCACATTGAATGATTTCCCCATCTTTTGCCTCTCGTCACACTGAACACAAAGGGGAATATTTCTGTCCTCTGATCTTCGGAATACCTGTAACAGCTTTAGAGCTGAGCAGAGTCCCCGACGAAACCGAAAGTAAGATGCTGCACCGATTACAGCTTTTTTTGTTTTGTTTAACTAAACGTTTTAACGTAGCTAAAGCGTAGCCCCAAAACGTGTTTTAGTTTTTTATCCTAGACAACAGTGCATACACTCCAACTCATATAATAGTAATAACATTCATTTAGTTGGAGTATACTTGCAATAACCGGCTTCTGTGGGGATTAAAAGCCTCGGCTTCCCTTTGGCGTTTAATCATCCACAGAAGCTGGTTACTGCTTCCTATACTCCAACTAAATGAATGTTATCACTTAATTATGCAATGACGCTTTCAAATTGACAAATCTGATTGGCTGACTGGTTCATTTATCCGTGAGTAAATTCCAGTATAACTCACGGATAAAGATCCGGTCAGCCTCATCAGTAAGTAACATTTCCAATCAATCCACTCCTGAAACGGTAATCAAAAGTCCGCCATATTTTAAATCTGTAGCCCGACTCCTGATTCCCTCAAAAAGGAAAAAAGAGTCCAGCAACTAGGCCGGATGCTCTCCAACATCTTACAGTGCAAAACAAATAAAGAAACAAGTACCAGCGATGGCACACTTGCAACACTCGATGGCTCTTCACAGCTTCCCTCACAGAACTGTGAGCTCTGCTTAGTCTTTTAGACTCACTCACCCTGAAATCACAGATCGCTCAGCACCCTCTGACCCCATACCGTCTTCAGCATTCCGAGGCAGAGAGCACAGAAAAATTTCATTACACATAAAGCATTTCAATAAAACAACAAAATAAATAAATAAATCACAGTATTCATCCACTCGCGCTCTGTTTATTCCTCCACAGTCACTCACTCCGAGATCGGCGATCGCTCATCACCCTCTGACCTTGGACCTTCTTCAGTCTTCCGGGAGCTGAGGCAGAGGGCAGATAAAAGAAAAAATACTGGCTAGTAACTTTCCTCAACCCATTAAAAAGTAGCTTGCTGTGAGAACATTTATTTCTGATAGCTCTTTTGCAGGCATTACACAGGGTTCTGCAGGCAGACCAATCCGTTGGGGAGGAGGAGGTCTGAAACTCGAAGTTCTATACTTGTGGTATATTAATAGACACTCCCTAGCTGGGTAACCTCAGTGTAAGTATATTTTGAGCCATGCTCTATTTATCTTCAGCTGGGTGGCTGTTCTTATGTACTCTCTAGGTGTTCGTGCTCCCATAACTCTATCAATATGGTGGTACTAGTATGAAATGTTTTGCTTGCCATACTGCTATGTGGTGTCCTTTTATCTTGGACTCAGACCCCTTACAAACAACACAAACTGCTGATTCCCTGATTCTGGTGGATTTTGCCATGTCTAACTATCTGTCTCACTATAAACCTACTATGCTAACCCAGCTCCTATTACCACCTCACTGTGTAATGAAAATAGTTTACTTTCTCAGGAGGCAGCACATAGAAACATAGAAACAGAGAATTTGACGGCAGATAAGGACCGCTTGGCCCACCTAGTCTGCCTATTTCCCTACCTAATGGATAAGCTGTAGATCTAGTTAATCAACAGCCTACTTCCTCCTACCCCCCCACTAGAATTGCCTTATGTCTGTCCTATGCATTCTTGAATTCCCCCACTGTTTTTGACTCCACGACCTCCTCAGGAAGGCTGTTCCATGCATCCACTTACACTATCCAGTACCTGAAGTACAATCCCCTCTTATACCTGGCTCTCACATACCTTCTATCAGCTGGTGAGGTTGAGTTTAATCTAGGTCCCGCCCCTGCTATGCCTTCCTTCCATCCCACATCATAGCATAATGCCAAGGGCCTACAAATTGTCCTCCTTAATATAAGAAGCTTAGTCTCCAAAATAGATGAGTTTACTGCATGGGCCACCCACTACCAGCCCGATGTCGTGGAGATAGCTGAAACATGATTAAAACCTACTATTTCTGCCAATCTGTGTGCAGTTCTAGGATATGGTCTTATCAAGTGTGATCCTTCTGGCCCTATGAAAGGAAGTGGCATGCTGATCTATTACAAATCCTATTTTAATTTAGTGGCTCCGAATTACCCCCTTCCTCTTGAATCCCCTATCAAATGTTGCTCTGGTGTGCTCACTCCAGGTGGTGTAAAAAAGCTACACCTTTTCTGTGCCTGTATCCCTCCAGATGGAAATTAGAACCTGCTCTCCTCTTTGACCAAGTCTGTTGATTCAGTGGTCAGAAATAATGAGTTCCTGGTATTTGGTGACTTCAATATAAATTGGTTCAGTGGCTGTAATAAAACCGTAGTGCAACCTGCATGCGCTTAATGCATTTAGTCTTTCACAGGTCATATAAGAGCCCACTAGATGCTCTAACAATGGTAGTACACAAACCCTTATAGACTAGACACTCACACCCAGGCTTGAAAGGAACATCGGTTTGGGCATTCCGTCTAATGCCATCAGCGATCACTGGCCTGTGTTTTGCGTATGGCACGTGAAGCTGTCAAAAGCCCCTCATAGAGTCAAACAATTGTGAAAGCTCTCAAATCAGAATCCTGAGCATTTCAGGCTTGCAGTCTTAAATGCAGACTGGTCCCACCTTTAAGAGGCTCCAGTGTAAGTCTAGCAACTGCGTACTTTACTTCAGTGTTCACATTAAACTGCAGGACAAATTTGTACCTTTCACTAGGAGAAGAGTGCAAGCCCCTACCTCCAAATGGTTGGATCACCCACTACTAACCAAAATCATTGAACGTGAGAAGAAATGGAATGAGCTTCAATGAACAGTGCATTATTCTTGGTATTCTGGAGATATTGTTCCTTACTCCGACACCACCAGTGGAGGTGCTCCAAGAATGAGAACTGCAAAACAGTAACTGAGAGCCTATGTTGCATGACTCTGGATGTAATCCGATCCTTGCATGTCAACCACCCTTTGGAGCCACTGAGAGGGGAAGGGGCCTCATATTTCTATTGTGAGACATCACTCACAACAGGGATAGAAGCTAACACATTTTAACCAGAGGAGCAGTGGCGCAAAGACTTGTGGAAGCTGAGGGAGGCACGTGATTTTGAGAGTTTCTGTTATTGTTTCACGTACTGGCCTTTTAGTAAATTAAGCTGGTGTTTCTGATTCACACACTGGTGGTGAGGACCATTTTAGAATTCTATGATGAATTTAAGTTATTGCTAAGTTCTTGCATTGTTGCCACAATTCATCTATATTCTACTGTCCTACTACAGAACTCTGTGGTTGAGAGGGACATAATCCACATCCTGCAGTTCTAAAATGGTACTTACTGCAAGCGTGTGTATCAGAAACACACAACTGCCATGAGCTTCTGAAAAAGGACTGGTTGGTCCGAAAGCTAGAGCACTTTGTTCTTGTTGTTACATCTATGTTGGTCCATTAAAAGGTATCAAATCATTTGCTTCTGGATCAGAAACACACAGTGATTTTACCAAAGGACCAATAAAGACGTAAAAATAACAGAACTGGAACCTGCATTAAAATGAACAGCTTCTGAAAAAAACATAACTTACAGATTCAACACAGTTCTCCTTTAAGAAAATTCCTTTATTTTTAATGTCCAAGACGACTGTAAATGTCAGCGTATTTTATAGATATATATATGTATAGGCTGAACATTGCACAGCCGTAATTATGACCATCCGTGAAAAACCAGGCCAGCACTCAAAATAATAATCTGACCACAGCCACCTTCATAAAGTGCAAAATGCATTCATTTAATAAATGTGTGTAGCATATTAACAGCCAGCTCCAAGAGATTTCATGTACCTCTGGGTATACCAACTGGTATTAAATGAGAGTATCCTTAAACTTCAATAAATATTTTCAGCTGTGTTTTGCTGGCACACACATCGTTCATAAAGCCCACAACTGTGGAATGGCAGAATACGACAGGAGTGTCTTAGTAGAAAAAACACATTTGAAAACCAGCTGTTCTGTAGCTGTCGCCTGAGCTGTCTAAGCTAGGTCAGCATAATGTACTATAGCTAGTCATATTTTACCTTAAATAATTTATTATTTTACTCTGACCCCCCCCCAACCCGACTGCTCAGGACCCTCCTCCCTGTACCCCCCCTGCTCCAGACTCCTAAGTCAAACTACAGCAATAGTGATCACGACCGAGCACAGTCCTCCACTCACCACCTCGGTTGGCCGCCTTCTGACTGTCCATGAGTGATCGTGATTACTGTAGAAAACCAGTCTGACTGTCAGTAAGTGATTGTTAGTACTGTTGAAACAGCTGTTCGTACAATACTCATGATTGTTCACCGATAGTCAGATGGGGTCCAGCTGAGGGGTGAGCAGAGGGCTGTGCCGGTTGCCAATACTATTGCCATAGTTCGACTTATGTGACCAGGACAATGGGGGTGGGAAGGAGAGTCCTGAGTGGGTGAGTCAGGAGGGGGTGAGATACCCTTATAGGGGGGACCTCTAGACCGCCAGGAATATTCCAGAGTTATAGGATGGGCAGTTGGGGTGCTTTTACAAAATATTTTCCCAGGACAGAACAGCCTAGGTGTAACAGCCCCTTTTCAGTGGAGTTCTACTGCATTTACCCAGGATAGCACAGCAGCGATGCAATATCTCGTTTTCAATGGGGTCCTGCTTTTACCCATTTTTACACTGTATTTAGCCAGGATAGCCCATCTAAGAGGCAATATATTATTTCCAGCTGTGTCCTGCTTTTACAATGTAGTTTTGCTGGGACAGACCAGCTTACATGCAAACTTTCAATGGGGGGTCTATGGTACTGAGATCCTGCCTTTACACATTTTTATTATATAGTTTTTCAGGAGAGACCAGGTGCGAGGCAATATTTCACATGCAATGGGGTCCTGCTTTTACACATTTTTAGACTTATTTACCCAGTACAGCACAGTGGAGACGCAATATCTCATTTTTAGTGGGGTTGTGGTTTTACCCATTTTTAGACTATATTTACCCTGGGTAGCACTGCTGAGTGGCAACATCTTGTTTTCAGTGGTGGGGCCTGATTTTACACATTTTTATAATGTATTTAGCCAGGATAGCGTAGCTAAGATACAGTATCTTGTTTTCAGTGGAGTCCTGTGTTTACCCTTTTAAAAATGGATTTTATAAGGATAGTCCAGCTGAGATGCAATATCTCATTTTCAGTGGGGTCCTGCTTTGACACATTTTACACTGTATTTATCTAGGACAATACCATTCAGCTGAAATATCTCATTTTCTACGGGGTCCTGCTTTTATTGATTTTTACACTGTATTTACCAAGGATAGCACAGCAGAGATACAATGTCTCATTTTCAGTGGGGGCCCAGCTTTCACGCACTTTTATAATGTATTTACCCAGAATAGCCTAGCAGTGATGCAATTTCTCATTTCAGAGTGGTCCAGCTTTTCCAGTGTATTTGTCCCAGGACAGACCAGCATAGATGCACATTTCAGCGGGGTTCTGCTATAATGGTGTCCTGCTGGTACAGTTTATATTTTTTACTATATATTTACCCAGACAAGACCAGATGAGATGCAATATCTAATTTTCGATGGGGGTCTTACTTTGAAATATTTTCAGACTGTTGTTACCCTGGACAGCACAGTGGAGATGTAATATCTCATTTTCAGTGGAGATTATGCAGATATATAATGAAATCTTGAAACTCTCAGACTGCCGGGAGAACGAGTATACGAAACTGAAACTTAGCAGACCACATGGTACAACAGCCAGATACTGCAATAGGTGAAATTGGACTATTGTACTGTAAGAAACACTGCATAAAACATGTAATATGGGGGGCTTTGCCCCCGCACCCTCCAACGTGGGGGCACCGCCCCCGATACTTAAATATACATCCTCCAAGGCTGACATACCTCGGGGATGTGGTGAAACATCATTCCTGGTGAAAGTTATTACCAGCACACTGACACAGAAAAAAGCACCAGAAGCATCACACCTGCAATCAGGAAATCCTGACACTCCCGTTGTCAGGCACAATGCTCGGGATGCCAGCTATCGTCCTCCTGAGCATCTTGTGCTTCTGGACTCGGGGAAGTCAGTGTCGGGATTTCAAGTTTCGAGATTTTAAATGGATACCGATCAGGCTTTTGACCATTTTTGCAATGTATTTACCCCAGGATAATACAGCTGATAGGCACTATCTAATTTTCAGCTGTATCCAACATTTTGACCCCAATTTTCTAACATAGTGTTTTTTCTGACTTCACATTTTGATCAAGACAGGTGCACTTGTTTTTTCTATTTCCTTTTTTTTTCTGCCCCCTTCTTCACAAGCCTCTCCTATCCTTTATGTCTGCGAGTCGCCCCTCTATACCTCAGCCTCCCTCAGCTCTGGTCACCTACCTCCATCTAGCCTTGGCTATACCCCCCAGATAGGTCAGGGTGGGGGGGTCTACTCCCAAACTTCAATGTCTCGTCAGGTGGTGCTGGATGCTTGGGGAGGTGGAGACCCATGTTGTACCACAGCCGCCATTGTGTAGGAGCTGGGATCATTTTTCCTTATTTTTCTCCCAGGGAATGCCACATTCATGGATGTCTAGGTGGGTCTGCCCAAGCTATGCACGCTCCATCAGCCAGTCTTTCTATCCACACTGTCACCTTTGGTCACCCAGATGGCAGTATTGCGGCAGAAGACGGAACCCTTCCTCCCCGGAGGAGGAGAACATCCCCTGGGGCACTCATTCCTCCTCTCCCTGCCCAGCCCCCAATGCCCCAAGCTCATTCCCAAACTTGGGACCTCGGCATCATGAGCAGTAGTGCTACCACTACACCAGTGGGCCGGCCCCGGCAGGTGGAATTTTTTAAATCCCATCCAAAAGGTGATCCACGGAGTGAATTCATAAACACGTTTCAGAGCAGATTTGAAAAATGCCACCTGTCATGTTCATGAGTTGGGGTAACACTAGGGCTGTGTTAAAAATTTGGGGTCAAAATCTGCAAAAATAAAGATATGAGTGAACGTTTCTTCATACCATACTTGTTTTTCACATTTTAACACCAAATTTTCAACACAGTCTTTTTATGACCCCCCACCTTGTTATCAAGACAGGTGGAATTTTTTAAATCTTGTTAGAAAGGTGATTTTGTGGAGTGACAGAGAGTTTGAAAAATGACACCTTTCATGTTCTTGAGGTGGGGTATAAAAAAGGCAGTAATGAATATTTGGGGCAACAATCTGCAAAACTCACAAAGTTATGAGTGAACATATAAAAAAAAAAATCAATGTTTCTTCATACCTTTGTTGTTTTTTGACATTTTGACCTCAGATATTCAACATAGTCTTTTTATGACCCCAGCTTATGATCAAGACAGGTGGATTTTTTAAATCTTGTCTGAAAGATGATTTCATGAAGCGACTGTGAAAATATGCTTTGTTGGGGATTTGAAAAATGACACGCATTATATTATTGAGGATGGGAAACAGAAGGGCTATGTTGAAAATTAGAGACCACAATCTGCAAAAATAACAAAGTTATGAGTGTCTGACGCACCCGCTCTGGGCTGTGAGAACCACTAGCTGTGACTCTGGTTCTCTACCCGCACCTCGCTGCTGTTCCAGGAATCCCTGGCCTGCCACTCCATGTCTCCTGTTCTCTGTGATTCCAGGACCTTCTGTGAGAGATTCCAGCTGTTCCAATCAGGGTCCAGACTTCTCCATGCCACACCTCCTAAGCCAGCATGGTCCAGTCAGCTGAGGCTGCTGTTATTCCAAAGGACTATTGCTGTGAGCTAGGGCTTAAACACCCAAGCCGCTGCCTACTGCTCCCAAACTGGCTAAGAGAACCACCAGTTGTAACTCTGGTTTTCCCCTGCACCTCACCACCACTCCAGGAGTCTCCAACCTGGCACCCTATGTTTTCAGCTCTCTGGGATTCCAGCAGCTTCTTTGAGGGATTCTGGCCACTCCAATCAGGGTCCAGACTTCTCCAAACCCTGCCTCCCCAGCCAGCGTAGGCAAATCAGCTGAGGCTTCTGTTATTCCAAAGGACCATCACTGCGACAGGGGCTTAAATACCCCCTGCACCTCGCTCTGACTGCCTGAAGCCACTGCCTATCATTTCTACTCAGGGCTGAGAGAACCACCAGCTGTAACCCTGGTTCTCCACCTGTACCTTGCTGCCACTCCAGGAGTCTGCACTCTGCCACTCCACATATCCAGTTCTTCATGATTCCAGCACCTTCTATGAGGGATTTCAGCCACTCCACTCATGGTCCTGACTTCTGCAAGCCATGCCTCCTCAGCAATGTGGGCCAATCAGCTGAGGTTGCTGTTATTCCAAAGGACTATTGCTGTGAGCTGGGGCTTAAGTACCTTCTACACCTTGCTCCAACAGTATGAAGCACCACCTGTCGCTTTCACTCAAGGCTGAAGGAACAGCCAGCTGTAACTCTGATCCCCCCCCCATTTCTCGCTGCCACTCCAGGAGTCTCCAGCCTACCACTCCACATCTCCAGTTCTCTGTGATTCCAGCACCTTCTGTGAGGGATTCCAGCTGCTCCAATCAGGGTCCAGACTTCTCCAAGACCTGCCTCCTCAGGCAGCATGGGCCAGTCATCTGAGGCTGCTGTGATTCCAAAAGACTGTCACTGTGAGCTGAGGCTTAAATACCACCTGCACCTCGCTCCAACTGCCTGATGCCACCTCCTGTCACTCCCACACGGGGCTGAAAGAACCACCAGCTGTAACTCTGGTTCTCCCCCTGCACCTCACCACTGCTGCAGGAGTCTACAGCCTGCCACACCACATCTCCAGTTCTCCATGATTCCAGTACCTTCTATGAGGGATTCCAACCACTCCAATCAGGGTCCAGACTTCTCCAAGCTGCACCTCCTCGGCTAGCATGCATGCATCAATCAGGTGAGGCTACTGTTATTCCAAAGGACTCTTGCTGTGAGTTGGGGCTTAAATAGCTCTTGCATCTTGCTCTGACTGTCTGAAGCTGCTGCCTGCTGCTCTCACTCAGAGCTGAGAGAACTGCCACATGTAACTGATTCTTCCCTTGCACCTCACTGCCACTCCAGGCATTTGTTGCCTGCCACTCCATGTCTTCAGCTCTCTATGACACCATCACCTTCTGCGAGGGATTCCAAACTGTACAATGGAAAAATGAAGCGCACATCAGCCTCCTGAAAGGTGCTCAAGTAAAACATGATGAACCAAGCAAAATAATGGAACTGGGCACTCAGTGGAGGGGGAGGGCAAGATTGTCTGGGACAGAACCGAAACGGCGTTAGTTCAGGTGCATAATGACCTTAGGGTGAGGGACAGAGGTGATGGGTCAGTTCTTGTTCTCCTCGATCTCTCCTCAGCTTTTGACACTGTAGAACACTTCGTGCTGCTTGATTGTCTCAGAGATTACTGTCGGCTCACCGGCACTGTCTGGTTTAAGTCCTGTCTCACTGGGATACAACATCAACCTGCAGCAGTGTCTTTCTGCCAACTAGGAGGCCGAATCTCTGGTGGAACAGGATTTGAAAGTCTGCCACAGTGACTGTAAAAACAATATTTTCCTGAGTCATCCACAAACCAGCTGAGCATGAGAGGTTGTGAGGGCAAAACTTCCCAGCCAATCTTGCCTTCCTCCCTCACTGCTCACCATGTTGTGATCCTTGGGGCCGGCAGAGGGTCCACCTGCCACATCAACCTGCAGCACTGTCTTTCCGCCAATCAGGTGATTGACTCTCCAGTGGGGGTGGGACTCAGTTTCCCTCTGAATTGTCCCAGACACCTAGAGGTCCTCCACGCTGTGGTCCTCCATGCTAAGGGCAGCAGTGCAAAGGGCACTGTGGCTAGTGTCTAGTGTAGGTGTCAGCTGTGGGAGGCAGCCAGCCATGCCCAGGTGCCATTATCCCAGCTTCTGCTGGAAGCCAGGCAGATCCTGGGCTCTGCAAACCCTCCCCCTGCCCCCGGACAAGCAGAGCATTCTCTGGATGCTTGAACCTCCTCCCCTCCACCCGGTCCTCTGACGCCCCAAGCTTAATTCCAAATTTGGGTCGTTGGCATAGCGAGTGGTAGCACTTCCACTGTGCTGATGGGCCAGCCCCAATTTCATAGATTCTTTGTTCAGTGGAAGATAACTCATGTGACTAGGTGCTTTAGACCTGTCATGGGCCACTTTGATGACCACTGGGTCTGTCTCAGGTTGTGAGGCACAATAAGGCTTAGTAGAGAGGAGGGGATCTTGCCTTCTGAGGCACAGCCAGTAAAGGACTAGGCCTGTACAAAGCAGTCAATGTGGCATCCTCCAAAGCAGAATGAACAGGAGCAGTAATCACAGTGGTCAAAGACGGGACCTCCAGAAACCCATACAAATGTTTCTCAGAAGAGCCCTCTTCCTCAGCAGTAAAGCCCAGTTTATCTTGCAGCTGCCTGAGGAAAGCCTGAAAAAATACATCCTCAGGAGGATAGTGAGGGCTGTATTTAACACCATCCTCACTGTAACAAGAGAGGGTGGAACTGGAACCCACCACATCAGATGGGAGCAGATCATCCTCTTCCTCATCATAATCCTCTTCCATAATGTTAGAAGTATTCTCCAGATCCTCCTCCTAGTTTTCTGCAGGTATCAGGATATGAGGAGAGAGTTCCCGATAGGGGACCTTCATCAACAGCAAACACGTCAACAGAGGAGACTGTGGATAGACTATCTGCATTGACAAAGCAGGTTCAGAGATTGGCATTGACAACACAGGCAACAGTGACAGCATAAGCATCAACTGAGGAGCCTGTGGCAACAGTTGTGAAAACAGAGTCGGCATGGTCCGTAACAACAGCTGAGCATCAACAACTATCATAGCAACTGATGATGGCAGAACCATTCTGAAAAAAGTCTCTATAAAAAACGAGTCATCTGGGGATGCAATGGAATAACAGACAGCACTGTAATTCTTCTCCAAATAAACTTTATTCATATTTCTTTAAGGCCCATTTCTTGACATTTCACCTACACCATGTAGGCTTCATCAGGAGGTGCCTCTTAATATCTTTATCAATGGCTTGACTTCCCTTTGTACCATAAATATTCCCTCTGAATGGGGATAGGTCAATCCTGGTTGTTATTTTGATGAAGATTTCCCTTTATATTTGCTGTTTCATTTTCCTGTTTTAACCTTTTTACCCTACAAGGGCTTCTTTCAAAACAAACCCATACCATTTGCTTCAGAACACCACTCTAATTATTTTACATGTTCTATTGTAGCTTCTCAAAGCCATTGACAGGACAGTGCCTGTCAGCGAAATGGGACGAGAATCCCCTGAAAATGGAACTAAGCCAGCCAGACCCCAATCTTGGTGTCTCAGAGACAGCGTGGGGGGAGGCAACAAAATCCAACGTTTTAGAAGCCTAGGTTCTGTGTTTGGACTTACCTCGGTTCTTTTATTTTAGAGGAGTTCAGTAATGGCAGGAGAAGTCTCCGATCAGGAATCTTAATGCTTCCCTGAATGATGGTGTTTATCCATCGATGACTTGGAAGATTTTTCCTTTGGGTGAGTCAGAACAGGTTCCACCTATTGCCTGTGTCCTCAGGGAGCAGCGGGACATCAGCAACTGGCAGAAGGAGCAGATGAAGCCAGCGTCACTTCCAGCAACGCACACTATTTATCTTCCATAGCTTTCACTTTAAGGAAAGTTTCTAAAGCCTTGCAATGATGTTTCCTCATGGCCTGTTTAACACCTTGGCATATGTTTAGGCCTTAATGTCATGCACCAGGCCAAAATAACACATGCACAAGGAGTGGGTGTCGTTGTTGTATATATTTTTCCACAACAACACAAACCAAAAAGTGATTCCTTTGCCTTTATCGGCAGCTTAAGTCATATGTTTGTTTTAGAAGAAATAAAATGAAAAAATACATGAGTATACAATGACGGGTTTCAGCATTGTTCCTCTTGCAGCGATCCAATCAGCAGTTGATGGCAGGAGAGAGAGAACTGAATTGTGATGGGACTGCAAAATTTTCTGGGTGGTCCTGATGCCACTGGCTTAGAGTTCCAGTGTTGTGGCTCAGTAGAGGGAGATGTCCTCGAAGAAGATATTCATTTTGTAAATGCAATAAGACATTTCAGGGGTGTCGTCAGCTGACTGTCTCCCACTTGCTTCTAGGGTCATGACGGCGGTGGAAAAGCCCCTCCCCTGAGGTCTCCCTGAACGGCTCCATATCTGCAAAGGTATGGACACAGGATCTCCAGACTGTTAGGCTGGCGTTCAGCATCATTTTGTTTCAACAGCTGCATCAGCTGCACTTCTCGAACTCCAACTTCATTTAATGTCGGCTGACCAGTAGTGATTATTTCTTGTACCTGAATTTTACTTTGTCCCCTGCCTTCTCGTGATTTCTTGTGAAGCATTCTAGTATGCTTCTATTATTTTGCATTTTTCTGTTTGTTTTCCCCTGCTTATAGTACTATATTGTGTCCTGCAGTTTTATTACAGTGCTCTCATTCATGCCTGACTTGTGTGATTCACCTTGTTCTGAGTTGTTCTGTTTCTGTCCAAATCCTGCTTTCTCCTCCCGTTTTCCCCTCTGCCTTCACCCTCCCTCTGCTTTCTCATATTCCAGCCCCCTATGACTGTTCCCTCCCATCTGGGTACAGGACTGACTCACTGGCTATATTTTGCTTGCTCCACAGGACCCTGGCTCTTTCGTCCCTCAGCTTGCTGTCCCCACCCACTTCTAGGGTCATGAGGGTGGTGGAAAAGCCCCTCCCTGAGGTCTCCTTGGATGGCTGAATAGCTGCAAAGGTACGGACACAGGATCTCCAGACCACCAGGTTGGCATGCGTGTGGTACATAACACTCGCTCACCCACCCACCCTTAGCTGGTATCCGCAATGTATCTATCATCAAACTTAATTAGTCCCCTAACCAGTGGCCCAGTTCCCAGTCAGCTGTGATAGTTTTACCTTTCCCTCCCCCCCTTAGATCTCACTGCTTGCTCCTGATCTCCCTTTGCTGCCCCTAAGAACATTGTACTGCGCCGCTCCTGCTGCCTGTTCCCCGTGCTGCTGCTCACCCTGCCTGCTGTGTACCTTCTCCAGACTGCTTAGATCCTATGACAAACCACTGATACTGCCAGCTCTGGTAGTCCATAGTATTATTATGTCTTGACACTGGACCCCATTCTGACTTCTTACCGAGGCTCGTTACTCTTTCCCTATCTGCTTGCCGTGTGCCTCTCTCAGCTTGCTCTGAGTATACTCATCTAAACTTACCCTGTCTGTGCTCGCTGACGTAACCACAACAGTTTATAAACCTGTTTCTTCCGATCACCAGTCTTGCTCTATTTTTCACTGCTTGATCCCTTCTGTCATCACCTACTTGGACTCTCTTCTTTCCCGGACTACCTTCCGCCACTGCTTCCTCAGCCATTCTGCTCTGCCCTGCTCAGTCTTTCTCACCCCGCCCCACAGCTGGACTGTTTTCTCTCCTCCCTCCCTCCTCCCTCCCTCCCTCTACTGCCCACCTGCCTGCTTTGTTCTCTCCTTTCCCATTACCCCATCACCCCAGCTCTCCCTTGCTCAGCCTGCTTCTTTCTACTCCTACCTACAGCCTCCCTACTCTCCTTAATATGCCCACCCCACCTGCTAGCCTGTCTAGTTCCCATCTGTGCCTTCTTTGTTGTTGACTCCTTGATCACCCCTCTAGGACCCCCCCCCATCTCACCCATTCTAAGTATAATGATTCTGACTTCACTTACTCCTAACCTGCTGACAGGTGCTGTTCGCGTTCCCTTCCCCATGCTGTGTTACGGTCCAAAGCTGCTTGGCTACCTCATCAGGTACCTCACCAAGAAGTGTAGCATCTTTCAAGCCTCAGTGCCCCTTGCAGTTGAGCATGCAGCCCTCTGAATAACTGTTCTCGCTATAACCTTGGCTGGTGATATAGAACTTAACCCTGGCCCTCAGCCGCCTCAGTACACACCTAAACTAACCAGCTCCCACACCTGGACCCTCTGTTCAACCCTCTGTTCAAGTTTATTGCAGGAAAGACTCAGTTGAGCAAGCTCATTCACAAGGAGGTTCTGAGGCACATACAGTTCGCAATTACATAGACAGGAGATATAAAATGTAGAACAACAAAGAAAAAAAAAATATAATACAAGAGGTATACACAATAGAAGTCCTTATGCTATATATGCAGTACATTCCAGCTTTAACCTTGCCCTAAATTATGCAACACATTTCAGCTTAATAAATAGAGGGCCAGTTGGTACCTAGGAAGTTGACTTGGCATTGGGGGCCTAGTAGCACCTACATATGTCTTTTAATTTAGAGATAGCTAGTGTTTTGTAGGAGTTAATTGACACAAGCTGGTTAGCTTCAGCACGGCTTGTAGTTGGTTCCAAATGTTTGGGAGGGCGTATGAAACAGCTCTTTGGCCAGCTGTGGTACGTGTCCTGGGAACATCTAGTAGGATAAGGTTGGATTTCCTTAGGGAGTAGGCGCTATGCGAGATGTGTATGAGAGACGTTAAATAGACAGGCAGTTTGTGGAGTAGTAATTTGAGGGTCCAAATGCCAGTATGCAGGAGGCGTCTGGTGGCAGGAGGCATCTGGTGGCAAAGAGGTTCACCCAACTGCTGCATAAAGATCACAGTGGTGGGTCCTGTACGCAGAGTTAGTAATGAAGCGAAGAGCACGGTAATAGAGTATGTCCAGTTAAGATAGGCTCAAGGTTGGGGAGGAGAGAAAGATAATGTCTCTGTAGTCAAGCAAGGGAAGGAATGTTGCTTGGACAGGTCTTTTCCGGGTCGCGAGAGAAAAGAGGGTCCTATTTCTAAAGAAGAAACCCAAGCGTGCTTTAAGCCTCTTTGATAGACCCTCAATGTGGTTGTTGAAGGAAAGCTTGTTGTCTATCCACATACCTAGATATTTAAATTTAGGTACGACTTCCAAGGCTTCACCTAGGGAGGTAACTATGAAGTTTTTAGGTGGGGTAGGTAGGGCACCAGACAAGGCAAGTCTCGAGAAAATCATTGTCTTGGTTTTTTGGCATTTAAGAGAAGCTTGGCATTGATAAGGTTGCTTTCTAACTGATAAAGTCAGCTGGAGTGCTTCCCTGACTTCAGTTACGGATCTGTGCTCGATGCATATAAAACCATATCGGCCCACAAAGAAATGTATGCTAGAGTTCTTTATGTGGGAGTCAAGGTTGTTGATGTACAGGAAAAAGGATTGGTCCTAGGATGGAGCCTTGAGGGACTCCTCTGGTAGTGGGAAGGGGGGCAGATAGAGGCCACCAGCTTTGACTTTTTGTATCCTTCCTGTGAGATAACTGTTAAACCACTGTAAGGTAAGTGGAGTGGCACCTATGTAGGCAAGACAGGTGATTAGGAGGTGATGGTCTACAGTGTTGAAGGTCTTACTGAGGTCTAGAAAGACT
Organism: Neoceratodus forsteri; assembly: GCA_016271365.2. Classification (NCBI taxonomy): domain Eukaryota; kingdom Metazoa; phylum Chordata; order Ceratodontiformes; family Ceratodontidae; genus Neoceratodus; species Neoceratodus forsteri. The sequence continues at coordinate 15,376,149 of CM028135.1, read as the reverse complement.
GCACCAGTAACCTTCTTGGTGTCCATAGCATGGATCTAGTCATTAGAGACTTCAGCCAAGGCTGAGATGGTACTGTGCTTCGACCTGAAGCCAGATTGGGCCAGGTTTAGGAGTGAGTGCGCTTTGAGGTGATTTTTTAGTTGGTTGTATATAAGTTTTTCCAGTACTTTGTAGAGAACGGGCAAGATAGAGGTAGGACGGTAGTTGTTTAAGTCACAAGGATCTCCTGATTTGAAGCGAGGAAGAATATGGGCAGATTTCCAGCAGGATGGAACAGTGGCTGTGGTAATAGAGAGGTTGAAGATGTGAAGGATGGGGGCTGTGAGCTGGGCATAGCCTAACTGCAAGAAAAATGATTCAAGGCCATCGTCTCCTGCACTTTTCTTGGTGTTAATGCTAAGAATTATGACTTCTTTGTAGCTAAACAGGCACAACTGGAAGGGATGAGGTGGAGTAGCATGTGTAGTATCTGGGCTAGTGTTGCTATTCACTCAGCTAGCGTATGGGGAGGAGTCGAATGCCAAACCAGCAGTGGCAAAGTGAAGGTTAAGTTCTTCGAGGATTCGCAGTTTATTTTCAATCATCCCGTCCTTGGCCAGAATCTTGGTGGGAAGGGAGGAAGCAGCAGGATGGCCTTCAATGGATCTCAGTGTCTTCCAGATTTTTTGGGAGTTCCCTTTGGCCTGCTCCAGAGTGGAGATGTAGAAGTTTGCTTTAGTAGCACGTATACTTTTAAACAGGCATTTCTGGCAGTTCTAAATGCCTGCCAGTCTGCCGGGTCCTTTGTGTGCCTGGCCCTAGCCCATAGCTTGTCTCTATTGGTAAGTGCAGATTTGAGCTCTTGGGTGAACCACGGATGTGAGATTTTCCACACCCTCATTTTAATAAGAGGAGCATGCTTGTTAATTAGGGTGGTCAGGTTGTCATTTAGGACAGAGACGGCGGCATCAGCAGATTTGGCAAGATATAGGTCTTGCCACCTGATCGTAGCTAGATTGGTTAGGAAGTTTACCGAGTTGAATTTATGGAACAAGCGTTTGATTCTGAATTTAGGGTGCTGCTGGGTTTTAGATTGGAATCTTGTACATACAACGATACTGTGGTTGCTCACGTCGTTATGGAAAACTGAAGAATGTGAGATTTTATGGGGATGCGAAGTTAAGATGACATCTAAGAATGAGCTGTTGGCAGAGTTAGAAGCATTGATTCTTGTGGGTTCAGTTACTATCTGTGTAAGACCCAGTTCATCACAGATGGCTTTTAGGGAGTGGGATTTAGCAGTGAGACAATCCATATTTAAGTCCCCTAAGATTATTGTTTCCGTGTTAGCAGCTAAAGTTATGGATTTTAACATGTTCAGAATTTCTGTACCTCCTGATGGGGGTCTATAGCCACCAATGATTGTGATGCACTCTGAGGATGGAAGGTGACGTTTAGGCGAGACAATCTCGTATTCCTTGGGCTTAGTTTTACAGGAAATGCTGCTAACATCAAATTTTGATTTGACGTATATAACCACTTCCCCCCCTCGAATCCCTATCAGCCCTAAAGAGCTTGAAGCCCGGTATAGTAATTTGTGGATCAGTGTTGGTCTTTTTTAGCCATGACTTGGTAATTATAATCAGATCTGGCTTAAAAATCGCACATCTGAACACCAGGAGTTTGATGGCCAGTTTCTCCAAGCTAGAAGTGTGGGCCACGCTTCATGACCCCAACATCCTGGGCATCTCTGAGACGTGGCTAAAACCCATTATCTCTGACAACACATGCTCCATCCCCGGTTACAGTCTCTTGCATGTCGACTGCCCTTCAACTAAAAGAGATGTTGGCCTTGCCCTATTCTTTAAGTCAATCTCAGCTTCATTCTCCTACCCACACTTCCTCTCCAGTCCAGTGAACTTCTTGATTCCCTCTTAATTCTCGAGGAGCCAAAAAGCTGCACATTGTATGTGTCTATATTCCCCTAAAAGTGGTGCACCTGGACTAACTGAACTGGTGGACTACCTATGTTCTGAAAAATGAAGTTATAATAATGGGGGGCTTCAACCTAGATTGGCTCGGACCTCAGGCTAGTAGCTTCAAATCCAACATCAGTAAGGCCCACCTCTCCCAACTCATCTCCGACCCCACTAGGCACTCCACTTTCTTGCAGACTCTATAAATCATCACTGTTCTGTCCTCTGCATTTGGAACACTACCCCCCACCCCTGAAGGTAATTACCATTACCGACTTTTCTGCCTTAAACCTTACCACCTTTTTAGATGACCTTAGGCAAATTGACTGGTCACTCCTTTTTATTACTAGTGACATCAAACTTGCTGCCAAATATTTCACCTCAGTCATTATCTCTCTCCAATAGATTCACATACCAACCACCAGGCGTCGGGTTAGAGGATCACCCACCAAATGGTTACACCACCCCCTTCTCTTGATGCTTAAAACTAGGGATAAAGCCTGAACCAAGTACAAGTCCTCATCCTTACCTACTGAATGGGCTGCCTATCGCAACTTGCACAACACCTGTAAATGCGAAATCCGTTCCGAAAAATGTAAATACTACAGGAATCTCCTTACTAATACAGTCCATGACCCCAAAAAGTTCTTGTCCCAAATAAATGGCCTCCTAGGGAAAAACAAAGTCAAACCTCCTGAGAGCGGCTGATTGACAACATGAACTGCAACAACCGCACCACTATCGCCAATGCCTTCAAGTCCCTCTTTTCAGATCTATCCTCCTATGAATCCTCTATGCCCTACCTCAACTCTCCCCCCAACCCTCCTTGATACGCTTCTCTTTGGCAGCTTCACCATGTTACACGCTTCCAAGTTCTTCACCTCCTCAACGTTCTCTCTCCCCATGGTAGTGCTGGCCCTGACAGGATTGAACCCAAAATACTTAAATTGGCTACCCCCTCCTTGTCACCCTGGTCATCCACTTAGTTATCTTATCTCTTCAATCCTCTACAGTGCCTTCTATCTAGAAGGTTGCCAGGTTTATACTGGTGTTTAAAAAAGGTAATCCCAACTCCATCACAAACTACCACCCTATTGCTATCCTGCCATCCCTAAGCAAACTCTTTGAAAAGCTAGTCCACTCCCAAGTCTCTGACTATTGATTGAACTCTAATCTCTTATCCCCTGCCCAGCATTTATTTAGGCCTGCCCATAGTGCCTCTACCTCCCTTACTTTATTCATCAGCAACATCAAATCCAATATGGATGGAGGCCTACTTACGGGCACCATCTTCATTGACTTAACTAAAGCCTTTAATTTAGTGAACCACTCCCTCCTTCTGCATAAGCTGGAGTCCCTTGGGGTCTCTAGCCAGGCCCTGGCTTGGTTCTTGAGTTACCTTTGCAACCGCCACCAGTCTGTACCCTTTAATAAGGACCTATTCTCTCATGCCCCTTAAAACTAGGTGTTCCTCAAGGCTCCATCTTGGGTCTGCTACTCTTTTCAATCTTCATCAAGTGACATTCCAAACTCCCCTTCCCACTGCGAGACCTTTCTGTACACCAATGACCTAGCACTTTATACAGGGTCCAACTCCCTAAATGATATCAACTACAAGTGCACCTTCGATCTTCATGCTAGCCAAATCTGGATCTCCCACAATCACCTTGCCCTCAACATTCCCAAGACCCAGGCTGTGCTTTTCAGGTCCTCCTGTAGGACCCATACCCTGGCCTCCAAGCTCTCCATTCAGTGCCTGGATGGGTCCCCTGTGTCTTCGACACGCTCCTTTAGATATCTTGGGGTCACTCTGGACCCTGCCCTTGACTTCTCACTGGACATTAATGCTATTTGTAGATCAGTCAATACCAAGCTTGGTTATGCCTACCATATCCACCATGCCCTCACCCTAGCTGCTCACATTGCTATAGCCCGGGGAGTTCTACTTCCAACACTCTGCTACACACTCCCATCATTCTTCCAGGCCAACGCCAGCTGCCTTCACAAATGGGATGTTACTTGTAGCAATGTATGTAGGTTCACCTCTTCCTCCTCTCAGCTCACCCACCATTGCCTGCTTTATTCATTTTTAAACTGGTTATCTTCTCCCTCAAGGCATTCCTACATTCTTGGCTGTTTCACTGACAATATCATTAGATCCTCCCAGCCTGCCTCGTTAGCCTCCTTATTTTCTTCAGTAGACTACGTATACTCTCTGGGGCCCTCTTCACAGACCCTGTTGACTATCTCCAAATGTTCCACTAAGATAGGCACACAGGCATTCACCAACTGCGACCCTAATTTCTGGAATTCCCTACCTGCACACCTCCAGGTCTCCAACTCTCATAATAGCTTCAAAAAAGATCTCTTCCACCACCTCCGTACCTCTGATATATGCTCATGCTTCTGATCTCATCATCCCCTGCTGCCCAGTCCTGCTTTTCTGCTACAATTGTCCGTCCTCCTGCCTTATCTTTCCACAGCTATTGCATGAGATGCTACCTACACTGCTATCTTACTTATACCCACCTCTTGCCAGCACTTCTGATATTATCCTCAACTGACTTGTATTCACCTCTAGTCTGTAATGCTAGGCACTTCCTGTATTTACCAAAATGTTTATTTCCTTGACCGATGTTTGTATGCTTGTTCACCTGTTATGTACTCTCCCGGGTCATGCCTGAAAATAGGCAGGTTTCTTGCCTAGTGCACTTGTCCAGTAAACAAAAGTTAAATAAATAAAAGTATTATCCTGATCTAATACCACTTCCAGGAGCCAAAGGCACTCTGCCTGCAGTGTCATGCCTCACTACACCCCTGTGCATGTGGTTAGATCAGCATAATCCACAATCCATAATGTCTTATTGCTTACTCATTGAATGAGAGGGTGGATGTGTAGGGAAGAGCGCAAGGTCATTGTTTTTAAATTATGTTTCATTAGAAACAACCTTGCAATGTTTTAAAATAAGACCCTCCAGGGGTGGGTCTGCAGTTGACAATTGTCACACTCCAATGCATGTGGTGCTCAGTGCAGACTTATGTTGTTCGTTCTGCAGGAGCGCTGATTTCCTGGCAACAGGTAACCCATTCTCATCATACCTTACTATCGTTACACCTGCCCCGCAACCCTCATCCAGATTTATCCAGTGTTGGTTTTATCCAGTGGACACCATGACAGTGGGGCCATTTGTGTAACTACATCAGGACTCCTTTTGAGCCATTTAGAGCAAGCTACTTTACGATATTGATTTATACAGCTTTCAGTATAATAACGTAACTGACATTCATGGTTACAAGAGCCTTTTCTGTTGTTTCAGTCTTTCCTGGCATGGAGTGCATGCCATCTATATCAGTTCTATGCCCCTGGTATGTAACGTGATTCCAAAAAAAAGCCTGCATTTCTTATTTTCTGTAACAATCCATGCTTCTTTTGACAGGTCAGAGCCAACAGCAACCATTTCAAATATTTCTCAGTGGTTTAAGTTTCTACTAATGATTCAAAAACTATCATCCAGATAGCAGTTAGCACTTTCTGTTCCCTGAAGAACTTTGTTCATTATCTGCTGGGAAACAGCAGGGGCACACAAACCATTCTATGGTGTAATTTATTCTTCAGATGTACTGAAAAAGAACTTTGTAGGTGTAGGCTGGATAATGAATGAATGAATGAATGAATGAAAGAATGAATGAAGCATAGACCTGTTCGTAGCTGAATTGGTCTTCGTACAAACATATAGACAAAAGTAGGTGAATATGATACCTTTTATTGGACCACCTGAAAAAGGACCTCATACAGACCTGAAAGCTTGTGTACTGAAACTTACTTGTTGGGCCAATAAATAGTATCAAATCACCTCAGTTGTCTACTGTCTGAATGAATGAACGAATAGAAACATAGAAACATAGAATTTGACGGCAGATAAGGACCGCTTGGCCCACCCAGTGCACTAACCACCCATGAATGGTTTTATGTCATACCTTTCACACACAGTGTATCTCAAAGCACTTAAGTAAGCAATAAGTTAGCTACTATTTATTTTTTATTTATTTATTTGTTTGTTCTAGGATTACAAATACCTTTGAGCCGAGGCTCTATTACAAAGGTTCCACGTCATTGATACAATTGAGACAAACATAAGCAAAGATAACAGTTTAAAAAAAAAAAAAACACATAGTCTTGCAGAGGAAAAAAGAACAATAAGGTGAAACTCTGGGGAGGGGAAAGGAGGAGGGTGAAATCAGGGAGACTAAGTGGATGGGAGAAAAGGGGAGGTAGGTTGGGGGGGGACAGAGAGAGGAGAGGTGGAAGGCGGGTAAGAACAGAGGTAGTGCAGCCGGGTGGCATTTGTCATGGGCCAGCAGGGGAGGTGAAGATAGGAAGGGGGAGGTGCTGGCAAAGTGCATGAGTAGATGTAGATCCAAAAGGGCATCTTCAGCTATGGAACCAAAAGACATGTTTAGCCACAACAGTCACAGAGGTTGGAGGCAGTGAGTGTTAGGCGGAGCCGAGTCTTAAAAGTGCTGAGCGATAGTGAGATGAGATGTCAGTGGGAAGACCGTTGGACCAACTAGCGGCCTGGTAAGCAAAGGATCTTTGACCTTGTGTTGTGCGGCAATGTGGGATTTGCAGAAGCTGAGGTTTCGATCCCCTGGTATGGTGGGTGTGAATTCTCGGTTGTATGAGGGCACAGACTCCAGAGGGGGCAAGGCCCAGCAAGATTTTCTTAGTAGTAATGTAAGTTCGGTGTTTTATTCGATTGGCAAGGTTCAGCCATCCAGTTTGAGAATAGAGGTCACAGTTGTGAGTTAGGTATTGGGAGCCAGTGACAAGTTGACAGGTCTTGTTGAGAGCGGTGGATACACGTTTGAGTGCGGTGGTTGTAGCAGAGCTGTAAATGATAATGTCATAATCAATTATGGATATGATGGAGCTCTGGACAGCGACAGTGAGGGCTTCGGGTGTCAGGTGTTTCCTATGATGGAATAACAGACTTAGCCAGGAGTTAGCGGCTTTGGTGACATGGTCGATGTGGGCAGTGTAGGAGAGGTGAGGGTCAAGGGTGATCCTGAGGTATTTAAAGTTTTTGACCTGTTCCAATGCAGCACCTTGTCTGGTGATAATGGAGAGTTGTAAGTGCTTATGTTTATTATGGGAGTTGCTGAAGATCATGGCCTTGTTTTTTATTTGATTAAGGATCAGTTTGTGCTTTGTGAACCAATTCTTAACCGAGGAGAAGCCGAGTTGGAGATTTTCTTGCAATTTCTTCGGGTCCTGGTGTGTGGCAAGGATTACTGCATCATCGGCATACAGGGTGATATGTTCAGTGCAGGAGTCCAGTAGGGTGTTAAGGAACAGGCTGAAGAGTAGGGGGCCCAGTATTGAACCCTGGGGGGACTCCAGAGAGGACAGGATTGGAATCAATTTTTACATGCTGGGAGCAGTTTTCAAGATAGCTTTTGAATCAAGAGATTAAATCATTGGAGAGACCGGCATTTTTTAGTTGGCTCAGCAGGAGGGAGTGGTGGACAGTAGCGAAGGCTTTGGTCAGGTCGATGAAAATAACACCAGTTAGTTGTCCATAGTCGAGGGAGCTGTGAATGGAGCCAGTAAACTTGAGTAAGGCAGAGGATGTACTATGACCTTTTCTAAAGCCATGTTGCTGTTTACAGAGAATATTATAATTGTCCAGATGCTCAGTAAGTTGGTCCGCTACTATACATTCCAGTGCCTTCGATAGGGGAGGCAGAATGGAGATAGGGCAGAAGTTCGCATGTTCAGTCTTATCACCACTTTTGTGAATCGGGGTAACAGTGGCCATTTTCCATTTGTCCAGGAATTCGCTAAGGGAAAGAGAGATTAAAGATCTTGGTGAGAGGCCCAAGTACCTCGTCAAGCATTAGGGCCAGTAGCTTGAGGTCAAGTGTGTCATTGCTTGTTCTAGATTTGCTGATGGCTTTGGCAATGTAGTTTTGGACTTGATATTTCTTTAGTGCTTTAAAGTAGAAAGGTGGGTGACAGGCATGGGTGGAGGAGTTGGGGGTGAGGTGGGAGTTGACGCATCTTGGAAGAAGTCAGAAGGGAGAACACTGCTAAGGTCAGTGAAAGCGATGTTAAAAGTGTTCGCAATAGTTTCAGTGTTGAGTGTAGTGTGTCCATTTATGTTGAGTATGTTCGACGAAGATTTTGACTGCTTCCCAGTGACATCTTTAATGTTTTTCCAGATATCCCTCCCATTCCCCAGGAGCTAGTGAGGGCATTTTTCTAGTAGTCAGATTTCTGTTGCCAAATGGACTTGGTACAGTCGTTCCATGCTCGTTTATAATTCTGGATGTCAAGTTGATTACCAGAGTTTCTAGCCAGCTCCCAGAGGTGGTCCCTGGATTTAAGGTTTTTTTAAGAGAAACATAGAAACATAGAATTTGACAGCAGATAAGGACCGCTTGGCCCACCCAGTCTGCCCATTTCCCTACCTAATGGATAAGCTGCAGATCCTAGTTAACCAGCAGCCTACTTCTTCCTACCCCCACCCCCAGAATTGCCTTATGACTGTCCCATGCATGCTTGAATTCCACCACTGTTTTTGACTCCACAACCTCCTCCAGAAGGCCGCTCCATGCATCCACAACCCTCTGTGAAAAATACTTCTTAAATTACCTCTGAGCCGCCCCCCTCTATCTTCAAATTGTGCCCTCTTGTTCTTGCACACCTCTTTTTTTGAAAGATGCTACCATCTTGGACTTTGTTGATTCCCTTGAGGTACTTGAAAGTTTCTATCATGTCTCCCTTCTCCCTCCTTTCCTCGAGGCTATACATATTAAGCTCCTTAAGTCTCTCTTCATATGTCCTCCGGTGCAGACCCTGCACCATTTTAGTTGCCCTCCTCTGAACAGCTTTCATCCTGTCTATGTCTTTGAGGAGATTGGGTCTCCAGAACTGCACGCAGTACTCCAGATGGGGTCTGACCAGCTGTCTGTACAGAGGGATGATAACTTCCTGTTTTCTACTGGTGATGCCTCTCCCTATGCATCCCAGTATCCCCCAGCCCTCCTTGCTGCCCTCTCACATTGTTTGCCCACCTTTAGGTCATCTGATATGACTACCCCAGGTCCCTTTCCATTTTTGTTGTTGTTAGTATCTCACCCCCCATTGTGTACTCTTCCCCTGGGTTTTTGTTTCCCAGGTGCATTACCTTGCACTTCTTAGCATTGAATCTAAGCTGCCATACATTTGACCATTCCTCTAACCTTGCCAAGTCCCTTCTCATTCTTTCCACCCCACCTTGTGCATCAACTGTGTTGCAGATCTTTGTGTCATCTGCAAAGAGACATACTTTTCCTTCCAGTCCCTCTGCAATGTCACTTATAAAGACATTAAAGAGGACCGGTCCTAATACTGAACCCTGCGGTACCCCACTAGTAACCCCCCTTTCTTCAGAGTGGACTCCATTTACTATTACTCTCTGTGTCCTATTCTCCAGCCAATTCTTCACCAGGCTGTCATCTTGGGACCCACTCCCAGGCTGGCTAACTTGTATATTAATCTTTGTGTGGGACTGTGTCAAATGCCTTGCTAAAGTCTAGGTAGGCCATGTCCACAGCCCCTCCCTGATCTACTACTTTGGTCACCCAGTCAAAGAAATCTATCAGATTTGTCTGGCATGACCTTCCCGCTGAATCCATGTTGCCTTGGGTCCTGTGCCCTCTAGCCTCTAGATACTCAACCATTCTTTCCTTCAGAAGTGATTCCATCATTTTCCTACTACTGAGGTTAAACTAACAGGTCTGTAGTTTCCTGTTTCTGCCTTGCTCCCACTTTTGTGAAGGGGAATCACATCTGCCCTCCTCCAGTCCTCGGGTACCACCCCATCCTCCCATGATTTGTTAAAGAGGGTAGTCAGTGGTGTCACTAGTTCTACCCTTAGTTCTTTTAGAATTCTGGGATGAATCCTATCAGGCCCATTGGAGGTCTCCTGACAGCCAAGGGTTACTGAGCGATTTAACTTTACGTTTTTTTGAGGGGGGCAAATGTATTACAGGCTTCACTGAAAATGTGAATAAATTGCTCCAGTGCAGTATTAGTATCTGTTGCCTTGAAGATGGGGAAGGGACCAGTCCTGCAGACGAAGGTGTGATTTGAGGTGGGGTAACTGACCACAGGGTAGGACTCTGCTGGTGATGATTTTTGGAGGGGGCTTATAGAATTTGTTTGACCAGGTACAGCTGATGGGAGAGTGGTCAGTGAGTGAGTCAGGGAGGACTGAGGTTTTCGTGATCTGAGAGGGGTGGTAGGTTAGGATCCAGTCGTGTACGGTGCAGGCCCCAGTTCTGTAGTTCTTTCTGGTTGCATAGTCAACCATTTGAGTCAGGTTAGCTGATATAATGAAGTCCTTAAATGACCCACCTTCAGCTGAGAGCCAATTAATGTTAAAGTCACCAAGAAGGATGATTTCAGAGTCCGATGGGCGGGATTTGACAAAGTCAAGGACGGCGGTTAGACCAGGTCCCTGTTCCTTAGGAGGTATAGAAACAGTGACAACTGTGAGGGCCTTATTGTGGGTGCCTAATAGGAATCTGATGGGAAGAATCTGAGCAGGTGTTGCTGGAAGATTGGAATCAATGGGGTGTCCTCGGAAAGTGTCTTTCACATATAAGGCACACCTCCACCTCTTTTGACTTACGATCAACCCGAAAGACATTGTAGCCAGGAAGGGTGATTGCCTGGTCAGGAATCTTTGGGTGAGCCAAGTTTCAACTACTGACAGAATATCCGGTTGTGTTGGTGGTAAAGGCTTGCAGTGCATCAAGCTTAGGAAGTAAACTGCAGATGTTCAGGCACATGATTGAGAGAGTGCCTGTTGGTTTGTTTTGGTTGGAGGTGTTTGGTCCGGGGTTAGGGTAAACAGTCCCTGATAGCAGCAGGAGGAGGAGCACAAGTTTCAGGGTGCATAGGCGGAATTCTGTCAGAGAGCGGTTGCGTTTCTTTTTTGAACAGTAGTATGTCAGGTGGTAATGTTGAAAATGCAACATTGGAATAGTTGTATACGATGTGGCTAGATGAGCCCAAGGCTCACACATGAGCAGGGACAGATCAATTTTGGTGGTGTACCTCCAGGGGGAGGATTTGCCCCATTGCCAAATGATGTAAAATAATCAAATCCACAGGAAAAGGACCAGTAAACTGTTTGATCTACAGTAACAAGACAAAGGATGTGTTAAATTCCTGGAACACTGGCCCGGGGCATATGCAGGAAGTTAAAACCCTTTGTCAGTGTCTTCCCTTTGTTTAAATAGTTGTGAATGGTTCTCAAAGATAAGCAGATCCCTTTAGCAACAAGGTAGATGGAAATGCGGATTCAATTTTCACTCCCTAGGTCAGAGCTTGTAGAATTTCTTAGCTGTACTTATTTTGATTGTGATGGCTTCCAAAAAAGTTGATTTATAATGAGAATCCCAATATCTGCTGGTGATGTTTTCCAGTTTCTTAGTCCAGGAAACGTTCATAGATCTCATAGCCAAGAATGGTCTAGTTCCTCCAAGCCAAAACACATGAAAATCCACAAAACTAAACTACTGACAGAGACAAACACAAACACTCAGCCACACAGCCCAAGTAGGCAGAGCTACGTCTGGTGTAATACCTGTACACCGTCCGCTACAGTACATTTAGTGTCAACTGACTACCTGTCTAGAAGATCACAGGTAGCAAAGGTACCAGTGCAACCTGATTCCCACAAACCCTCAATCTCTGAGTATTACAAGGGTTTATCAGTTTCATTTATTTGTTAATGATGTTCCCTCCATGTGCATCAGTCCCTATACCAATACCCACCTGTATTTTGACAACACAGTCATCTACGCCATAACAGATTCCATGCCCAAGCTTAAAATAAGACTCTATAACCATCTTTCAGCAGGACTCAACAGGTGCCTATTAAATAATACCAAAAATAAAAGGATGCTGTTCAGTAACAGAATATCTTCCCTCAGCACATTACACATCACCCCATAAACTGCCCCCCCCCTTGAAAACCATGCAGCTCTTCCAATTCATAGGAGTTTGGCTTGATCCAAATCTGAACTTTCATGAGCACCTAAACAAGACTGTAAGTACCCACCAAAAACTTGGGATGCTATGCAAAAGCAAAAACTGCCTGGGCCTCAGTGCTTATAATCTGGTATCGTGTCAATCCCTATTGCTAGCATGCAGTACAGAAGCAACGTCTATTGGACTGCCAACAAGACACTGTTACAGAAAAGCAATACTGCATTTAGTTAGTTAGTTAGTTAGTTTTTTTTCGTTGACTGGGTAAGTTGCCTATTTTCAGGCACAACCCAGGCGGTTATATAACTGTAGTACAACAGTAGAACAATAGACAGTCGAAAACAATACAGTTTCAGGAAGGATGAGTAACAAAGCATTACATTTTGAACAATGCAGTTCCTGGAGGAACATTCTGCACATTCTGTGCATTGTCAGAGTCAATGAATACAGAAACTACATTACAGAAGACAATTGAATATTATTACACAACCAGGAGGATTCGGAGGGGGGAACACTTTTTACCAAAGGAGTATGAAGCCTATGAGGAGAGAAAAGACAGTGGGGGCAAAGAGACAAGGAGAGTTGGGAGTCAGTTGCAAGTGCAGATGTCAGAGTTGCTTAAGAATTTTTGAAGGGCTTGCTTGAAGCAGAACTGGGACTGATCAGCTTGGAGGTGGAGTGGGAGGGCATTCCAGACTCTGGGAGCAAAAGAGGCAAAGGCCCACTTTCCCATTTTGGAGGAGCATCTAGGTACCGCCAGGAGTGATTGCTCACAGGAGTGCAAGGGGTAGGACTGTTCTTGGGGGGTCACCAAGGCTGCGAGGGTAGCTGGTTTGAAGGACCTGACAATGCATTGATCATATAGCCAAGTGCAAGTAGGCGACGAGAGGGAGGGGATAACCAACCTGGCTTATCAATCAGTGAGCTGTGGTGAGTCAGTCTGGGAGTGGAAAGGGCAAACCGACATATATTGTTGGACGAGACATTCCATTTGTCCAGGTTGGAAGCACTGGTTAGATAGTAAGGGGTGAGATCATATATGAGGTTGGGTAGAAGGATTCCCTGAGTTATTGCAATCCTGGCAGCAGGGTTAGTGTAAACCTGACATTTGAGATGTGTTGGTTGAAATCAAGGGTGGGGTCCAGGTTAAGACCAAGGTATTTCAATGAGTTGGTGGTGGAGAGCAGAGAGCCATCAGAGCAGTGGATGGTTAGGCTAGTGGGGCAGGACCTGAGCTTTGGAGAAGACCCAAATAGCATGGACTGGGTTTTGCTGGCATTTAGGATCAGGTACTTTTGGATTAGCCAGGTCTGTAGTTTCCCAAAGTCAGTTTTCGGTTGCAAGTTGATCTCAACTATGTTGTTGGAGCTGGAGTAAAGCACCATGTCATTAGCATAAAGGAGTGTTCTGCAATATGAAGGAACTTTGGGTCCATCATTTATGAATATGGAGAAAAGCAGTGGGCCAAGAATGGAGCCTTGGGCACTGCTATGCTGATAGTGGTCGAGTGCTGATGTTTCTTTATTAGCTTTGACAAATTGTTGCCTGTCTCTTAGGTAGCTGGAGAACCACTTGAGTGCTGTGTGTGAAATGCCTAGGGCGGAGAGTTTGGATTCCACTACTGAATGATTGACAAGATTAAAAGACTTTGTTAAATCAGTATAAAAATAGAACCAGTAAATTTCCCATTATCCAAACCCAGCTTACTATCATTTCTGATTTGGGTTAGGGCTGTGGTGGTGCTGTGGGCCAGCATGAACCTGTGTTGAGCTGAGGATAGCAGGTCATATTTATTGAGGTGGTCTGTTACCAGGAAGGCTACAATTTTCTCTAGTAATTTACTGAGAATGGGCAGGATAGCAATAGGGTGGAAGTTTGCAAGGCTCTTTGGGTCTCCTTTTTATGTTGTCTTGCACATGCGTAAGCAACATATTGGGGTAGCTTGGAACAGCAGGTTTTGGAGGCACGGTCATGTTGTGGCCAGTTGCGCCACTGCTTTTTCAGGTTGGGCTCTGTGGCATGAATTAGATTGCATGCTGTCTATGACAGCAGTGCAAAAGCGTGCCACCAACTTGAAATGATTTAGCCGCTGCAATGAGGGAGCTCCTCCTCATTGCAGGGTGTGCCTTGTCAGGTGTAACATTTCAATAAAAGATGGTGTCTCGCAGTCCCAATCAAGCCGACATTGGGGGTGCCCAATCCCCCTGACGGCATGCCCCCTTCCCAGTTCAGTTTGCTGATGGAGGAGCCCAATCCCTGTCGGCATAATGGCCCCCTTATCATTTAATTTGTGTGCCAAGGGGGCACCCAATCCCCCTTGGCATCTTGCACACCCCCAGACATGTTCCTGTGATAATGGTGGGCCCAATATCCCTGTTGGCTTTGGACCCCCTCCCCCAAAATACAGATGGCACACTGGGAGACCACCCCAGTGTGCCAAAACACACCTGAAAAATAAGAAAACCGACCCATGTTGTCTTTATGGTTTTTGTTTTTTTCTACTTGAAAAACCAAAAAAGGTCCCTCGATGTGTCAGGTGTCCCTCCTTCAACCCGTACCCACCCTCTGCGTACCCCACCTCCCCCTCCTCCCATACTTACCTCCAGAGCCTGGCGCAATGATCTTTGGTGGACTGGGAACACGTCTGCATTCTTTAAAGCCAACCGCGAACTGAAGAAATGCCGGTAAGCTGTATAATGGCATAAATGTTTTTTTTTTCAACTTTGGTGCATATCTCAGCCATTTTTGCAAATTTTGGCACCAGATTTCAACATAGGGTTCTTGGGATGCCACCATACAAATTTAGTCACTGTCATCTCGTTATTTGGTCCCAAAGGGTGATTTTGTGGTCACTGCACGGAGTCACCTTTGAGAACCAGTTTAATGAAATGACAGTGTCACTGCCCATGAGGTGGGCTCCCAAAAAGCCTATGTTGCAAATTTGGTGAAAAAATTCCAAAAAATGACTCTGTTACGTGTGTGCATTTACGCAGTTTCCACACACGCTCATAACTTTGAACATTTTTAATATTTTTACTCCAGATTTTCCACATTGCCATTTTTTCACACTTCCTTAAGAACAGTATAGCTGTCATCCTCCACATCCTGCCCAAAATGTGTTTTTGTACATCCGGTGCACAATGGCACAGTTGCTGTAGGAAAACAATGTTTGGAACAGGGTAAGAAAATCACAGTAACATTGTTTATGAGCAAAGGTTCCCAAAATGCCTATGCTGAAAATATGGTGACAAAATTCCACAAAATGACTGTTATGAGTATGCATTGTACAGTTTCCACACACAGTCATATCTTCAAGAATTTGTAATATTTTTACTTCAGATTTTCTACATTACCATTTTTGCAAACCTCCTTATGAACAGTACAGCTGTCATTTTTCACATCCTGCCCAAAATGTGGTTTCGCACATCTGGAGTACAATGGCACAGTCGCAGTGGGAAATCAACGTTCGGGACAGTTAAGAAAATCATAGTGCCACTGTTCATGAGCAGAGGTCTCAAAATGCTTATGTTAAAAATTTGGTGAAAGAATTCCAAAAAATGACTGTTACGAGCATGCGTTGCATAGTTTTCACGCACGCTTGTAACTTCAAGAATTTTTAATATTTACACTCCATATTTTCAAAATTACCATCTCTTCATACCTCCTTATGAATGGTGCAGCTGTCATTTTTCACATCTTGCCCGAACTGTGTTTTCACACATGGCACAGAATGGCATGGTCGCTGTGGAAAATCAGCATTCCTTACAGATTAACAAAATCACAGCACCACTGTCAATAAACAGAGGTCCCAAATGCTTTCATGAAGTGAGGTCACAAAAAGGCCATGTTGAAAATTTGGAGTGCAAATACCAACAAACGCCTGGGGCCTTAGAGTTTCTAGGCTTAACGTCCCACCCTGTACAGACTAACAGGCATCAGGGGAGTGCCTTTGGATTGTCAGCCGTAATGCTCATGCCACTGCACCCCCCCCCACCCTGCAGCCACTGACAGGCATCAAGTTGTACCTTGGACTCTTCAGCTCCAAAGTTCACCCCATTCTCCTATACTGCACCCATCTCACCGTACTTCCTTATGGAATGGGGTGAGCGTAAGGCCTGACAATGCCAAGGCACAACGTAACACTTATCAGAGTCTGCAGAGCAGGGTGAGGTGAAATGGCATGAGTGTTATGGCTGACAACCCAAAGGCACACCTCAATGCCTATCACTCTCTGCAGGGTGGGGTTGGGTTGACGTTGGTTCCATACTTCACTGCCATTCCTATTATGCATCTCTCTAACTCCTGCACTACTAATGCCAATGCCAGCAAGACAACATTCAGCATTGACAAACGCTTGTTTAAGAACAGGAATTAGTTTGGCCACTTTCCAGTTCTTGGGGGCAGTTCCTGAGGTTAAGGACATATTCAAAAGTCTGGTAAGTGAAGCAGGTAGAGGTAGGTTGGGCTGCAAACTTGAGTAGCCTTGGTCTGATCCCATCAGGGCCAATACTCCCAATGGAAGAGATGAAGTTTAGGTATTTCAGGACTTCCTTCTTGAGACAGTGCAGAGGTAAAAGGGGGAGGAGGGGGCTTTGGCTCAGCATTCTCAAGAGAAGACAAGGGTTGATCTCCGAGCTGAGTAAGTTGGCAAAGCAGTTGCTGAAGGCATTGGCAATCATAACCATATTATTACAGTTAACTCCATTAATTGTCATGTCAGACAGCATTTGTTTGGTATCATTCCCAGATCCCATGAGGCCTTTGATATGGCTCCAGAAATTTTTTGAGTCCCAGGCAAAGGCTTGTAATAACTCCCTGTGGTAAGCACCTTTTGCTGAGCAGATTTCATTTTTAGCTGGCGGTCCCCAAGGTCCAGTAGTCAGTCCAGTCTTTGTGCTGTGACGATGCTGTGAATTTGTTCCAGGATGCATCTTTTGTTTTTAAGAGGGCCAGTAGACTACTGTGAAGTCACCTTATGGTTTTTCCCTTTATCCTGCATCTGATAATAGGGACATGTTTGTCTTGAAGAGAGAGGAAAGTGGTAGAAAAATATTCAAGGGCTGTGTCTATATCATCAGTACAGTAAAGCAGGGACCAGTTGACTAGGTCTTGATCACCAAGGAAGGCTGAGTGTTCGAGCTTGGAACAGCTGCTCTGTAATTGATTGTCGACATATGTTTGTTACCATATCTAGCGGTTTTTGACTGCGCTGTATATGCATTGCTGGCTATTTCCCTGTATTCAGGTTCTCTTGTCTTGTATAGTACTATTCCCAATGTATTTTGAGATTGACAGCTACTCTACTCTGATCTGTAATGGTACCAAAATGTTATGTATTTGTGCTCTGTGCTACCAAAGCCCCACTTGTACAACTTCCTTTCCCCCAGGGTGCATCTGGAAATGAGCTCTCAGCTCAGTATGCCTTTCCTGGTGAAACTTTTTAAATAAAGTAAACTAATAAATAAAAGTCTCGGAAGACCAGCTCTTTGGGGGGCACACATTTCAGATACAGTAGATGGGAGCATAGCCACTTATTACATCAGCAAAGGTGCCAGCATTTGTGAGTCTGTCCTTCCTGTTGAGAGGACCCAGTCAATGAGAGAATGATTGCCTCCTGAGATGGATAGCCTGGTTGGGTCCATGATTAGCTGAGAGAGGTGAATTTTACTTACGAGTGAGTCATACGTATGATTGCCAAGCCAATTTAGGTTGAGGTTTCCCATTACAATGATTTTGTTTTTCCAGTGGCAGAGGACAGGTCAGATAGTGTCAGTAAGGACAGTTATACCACTCTTGGGATGGTTGTATATACAAACAACGTGAAGTTTTTTAGAGCCGCTCAAGGTCAGGAGTGAGTGTAAAACCTCACAGGAAGGGGGCTTAGCACTTGGCACAGTTGTAAGTTGCATATTATTTTTAAAGTAGATGATGATCCCTCCACCTTTTTTGATGGAAGGGCAGTCAAACAGGAGCAAGTTGCAGCCTGACAGGCTACACAGAGTCAGGGACTGCTGGTGTTAGCCAGGTTTCGGTAATGTCGAAAATGTCTGAATTGTAGTAGGAGAGCCAGGCTTCCAGATCAGGAAAATTTACCATGATGCTCCGAATGTTGAGATGGGCAATCCTAAGCTCCTTGGTTTTAAACCACGGGGAAGGATTAGAAGAAGCTGAGCTGGGTGTGGGACCAGGGCTGGTTTCAACATCACCTGCATAAGAGAGAGAGAGAGAGAGAGAGGGAGCCATAAAGCAGTAAGATCAGGTAAGGGGATTCCAGACGGAGGCCAGCGGGAGAAGAATTTGGCAAGGTACCACATAATATAGAACATGTACCTGGGTTTGAGATACCATAAATGGTTAGTGTATGGAGCTGAGAGAACCAGAACATTTGAGAATTGAAAATTCAGATGAGATTTGTTACCAGTCTGAGTAGTATAGTCAGGAATGGGATAAAAAGGCCAGTGATTGTAAGTAGGGATATGTTGATGAGGCCAGTTGCTGTTGACTATAGAGCTTAAGGACAGCATCCTGGTGACCCGGAAGACTGGTAGTAAGAAGGGAGAGAGGAGGAAAGTAAGGCAGGAAGTGAGGAGAGTATAGAATAGCCCAGATATCAGGGTGATTGAAACACAGGAAGAGAGTCGGAGTATGGGATGGCAGGTAGCAGAAAGTTATAAGCAAGCAAACAATATCACTCCATTCAACTGTACGATAAAAAGGTAGCTGAAGTACTGCTGCATAGAAACATAGGATTTGACGGCAGATAAGGACTGCTTGGCTCACCTAGTCTGCCCATTTCCCTACCTGATGGATAAGCTGCAAATTCTAGTTAATCAACAGCTTACTTCCTCCTACCCCCCCCCACTAGAATTGCCTTATGTCTGTCCCATGTATTCTTGAATTCTCCCACTGTTCCTGGCTCCACAACCTCCTCAGGAAGGCTGTTCCATGCATCCACAACCCTCTCTGTGAAAAAATATTTTCTAACATTACCTCTGAGCCGTCCCCTCTATCTTCAAATTGTGCCCCCTTGTTCTTGCACATCTCTTTTCTGAAAGATGCTACCTCTTGTACTTTGTTAATTCCTTGAGATACTTGAAAGTTTCTATCATGTCCCCCTCCTCCTTTTCCTCAAGGGTATACATGTTAAGCTGCTTTAGTCTCTCTTCATATGTCTTCTGGTGCAGACCCTGCATCATTTTCATAGATACATAGATACATAGACAGTGTCGGCAGATAAGGGCCTATGGCCCACCTAGTCTGCCCATTTGAGCTTGTAAGTTCAGTTTGTTTTCCTAGAAGTCTATTTCCCCTTACCCCTGACCTCTAGAATTCCTTTATGTCTATCCCATGCATTCTTAAATCCCGTGATTGTTTCAGCCCCCACCACTTCCTCTGGCAGGGTGTTCCACTTGTCCACCACCCGTTCTGTGAAGAAATTCTTTCTCATGTTTCCTCTGAATCGTCCTCCCTCCAACTTCATCCCATGTCCTCTAGTCCTGAAACATCTTTTTCGCTTAAAAATAGTGTTTTCCTGCACCCTGTTCCTCCCTGTAAGATACTTGTATGTCTCTATCATATCCCCTCTCTTCCTCCTCTCCTCCAGGGAGTACATGTTCAGTTCCTTCAACTGTCTTCTATATAGGATTTGTTTTTTTTTTTTTATTTTCATCTTTATCCTCCTCATTGCCTCCGGTGCCCCCTCCTTCCGTCCGCTCATGTCCCCCGGTACTCACCTTCAGGGATCTGCCCTCAGAGTGCCCAACCTCCTCTCCTTGCACATTGGGGTCTGTCCTAATGGGTGGTCCGGCACTCAAGGACTTCATCTAGGCCACCGAGGGTGGCTTCCGTTTTCCCTGACGCCCCCGCCTCCCCAGGACGCTTGGCGCTTAGGGACGACGTCCGAGTGGTAGCGTGCTGGCGCACGCAGACCCTCATGCGCCGAGACGCCCCTCTCCCCGACTCCGACAAGCAGAGCGCCCCACCCTTCCCTCTGCTGCTGCTTCCACCGCTAGGAAGGAGTGCAGAGCGAGCGCGCTCTTAGTAGCTCCACCCCTGAGGGAGGAGAGCATCCGCTGGGACGCCCAATCCTCCCTCCCCGCCGACTTCTCGATGACCCAGCGTCCGTTCCCGAACCCGGGTCGCCGGCGTGGTACGTGGTGTGGCGTCTAGCGCCTCAACCCTCAGCGCCACCGGGCCGGCTGTCTTCATAGGATTTGTGATGCAACCCATGCACCATCTTTGTTGCCGTCCTCTGAACCTTCTCTACCCTGTCTATGTCCTTACGTAGGTATGGTCTCCAGAACTGTACACTGTACTCCAGGTGGGGCCTCACTAGTGTCTTGTATAGCGGAATTATGACCTCCTTTTCCTGCTGGTGATGCCCTGCTCTATACATCCCAGCATCCTATTTGCTTTACCTGATGCCTTGTCACACTGTTTCCTCATCTTGAGGTCATCAGAGATGACAACCCCAAGATCCCTTTCCTGCTTGGTATGCTGTATCCTCACCCCCAACTGATATATTGTGCCAGGGTTTTAGTGCCCCATATGCATTATCTTGCACTTCTTTGCATTGAATTTCAACTGCCAAACCCTTGATCATTCTTCAAGTTTCTGCAGGTCCTTCTCATTCTGTCTACACCCTCTGGTGTGTCTACTCTGTTACAGAGCTTTGTGTCATCAGCGAACAGTGAAATTCTGCCTTCTATATCCTGTGCAATGTCACTGATGAAGATGTTGAATAGGACCGGTCCCAGCACTGATCCCTGTGGTACCCCACTGGTCACTCTTCCCTCTGTGGAGTGACAGCCATTTACCACCACCCTCTGTGTCCTGCCACCCAGCCAGTTACCTACCCACCACACTACTGTCCTGCCCACACCCATATTCCCCAGTTTGTGTAATAGTCTTCATGTGGCACAGTGTCAAGGCCTTGCTGAAGTCCAGATAGGCCATGTCCACTGCCCTCCCCTGATCCACCTCCCTAGTCACCCAGTCAAAAAATTCAATGAGGTTGGTCTGACATGACCTCCCCCTGGTGAAACCATGCTGCCTTGGGTCCTGTAGTCCATTGACAACCAGATGTTCCACCAATCTCTCCTTCAGTAGTGCTTCCATGATCTTTCCCACTACCGAGGTGAGGCTGACTGGTCTGTAGTTCCCTGCTTCCTCTTTGTTCCCACTTTTGTATAAGGGGACTACATCTGCTGTCCTCAGTCTTTGGTGCCTCCTGTTTCCAGTGATTGGCTGAACAGGAGACCTGAGGTTCAGCCACCACTTCTCTTAGTTCTTTAAGGACTGGGGTGCACCTCATCTGGCCCCATTGCTTTATCAACTCTTATTACTTCTAGTTCCTTCAGGACCCTTTTCTCTGTAAAGGGACTTGTGTCCATTTCTGCACCATTCTCACCCTTGTACTCCCTTCAGACCCATTACCCCTCTTCCTTAGTAAAGACTGAGCAGAAATACCTGTTCAATATGTCAGCTTTACTGTTGTCATCCTCCACGCTGCTCCCATCCTCCCCTTCAGTCTAACTATCCCTCCCTTTGTCCTTCTTTTTTTCACTTATGTACCTGTAAAGGTTTTGTCCCCTTTAACCACTGATTTTACAATGTGTTCTTCTGTCTGAGCTTTGGCTCTCTTTACTGACTTCCCTGCCTCCCTTGTTTCTCCTGGTACTTCTCCCTATCCCCTTCTGCCTGTGTCTTTTTGTATTGCCTGAATGCAGTCTTTTTGGCTTTCACTTTCTTTGCTACCTCTTTGGAAACCATAATGGTCTCCTCTTTCTTTCCTCTTGCTAACCTGCTTAATGCATAATTCTGTTGTTCTTATAATCCCCATTTTAAATACTGCCCACTGTTCCTCAATCCCTGATTCCTGTCCCATTCCCTTAATGCCTCTTTCAAGCATCTCCCATTTTCCCAAAGTCTGCCCCCTAAAATCCAGGATACGTGTTTTTGTGTGGTTTGTTCTGCTCTTTCTGTGATTTCAAACCACAATGACTGGTGGTCACTGTTACCCAGGTGCTCCCCCACTGTTACTCCCCATCACACTGTCCCTGTTTGTGAGCACAAGGTCCAGTATTGCCTTCTGCGAGTTGGTTCCATGACCAGTTGCTTGAGGAAGGCACCTGAAGGAGTCCAGGATAAATCTGCTCTAGTTGATGCTGCTGCTGGGATGCTCCAGTCCACATCTGGTATATTGAAGTCTCCAACCAGTACTCACTCACTTCTTGTCAGCCATCCTTTGATGGCTAGCATCAGCTCCCATCTGTTTCTTCCTCCTGGGCTGGTGGTTCATAGACCACACCTGTGCGGATGGCTGGCCCCATTTTCCTTTCCAGCTTAACCCACAGTATCTCTCCCCATTTTGTTCCTCCTGATCTGTGTGGCCCTTATGTCATTTTTCACATACAGTGCCACCCTCCTCCCTTCCTGCCTGCTCTGTCTCTTCTGAATATGTTGTAGCCAGGTATGGCCATCTCCCAGTCATGGTTATCATTACACCAGGTTTCAGTGATGGCCACAATGTCCAGGTCTGACTGTACCATGACAGCCTCCAGATCTTCCATCTTGTTGCTAAGGCTCCTGGCATTTGCACACATGGCTTTCCATGATTTGACCTCCTAGACTGCTTCACTGTTCTACTCCAGCCCTTCCTTGGTTGTCATTTATCCCTGGTTCTCCTTGCTGTCTGCCCTTCTGCTGAATTTTGCCCCTTTTCTGCTTATCCACCTTTTGGACACTAATCTCCAACTTTGCACACTGCTTTGCAGAGATAGCCACTACTCTGGTTCACTGGTTCCATTACTAGCTGTGGGGTGAGCAAGTAGGTACCATCCTTGCTGGCCTGCCACCCCTTTGCTAGTTTAAATGCTAGTCAATGTAGCATTTAAACTTATCATTGAGTGCTTGATTCCCTCCAGGATGGATGCAGGCCGTCAGGCTTGAACAAACCTCCATCCCTCCAGATGGGTCCCCAGTCACCAATGAATCCAAACCTTCCTCACAGCACCAGTTCTTCAACCATGAGATAAAGTTCCTGGTGCATGCACTCCATGCTCTCCTTGCTCTCACAGGTAGTACTTCGAGAAAGTGACAGAAGTAGCTACTTGCTTGAGACCCCTCCCCAGTTTCCTAAACTTTCCTGAACTTCCTTTGCTCCATTTGCCAAGTCATTAGTACCTAGGTGGATAATGACATCCAGCTCACCCTCCTGTCTTGCCTTCCCAGTGATCCCCAGTATCTTCCTTCCATCCCTCCATGCCGTGGCACCTGGTAGGCACCTCACCTCCTGTCCTCCCCTCCTGTGTTCCTAGCTGATCCCTCTTATGATGGAGTCCCCCACCAGATTCACTTCCTCCTCCTCTGGGGTCCACTGCTTTCCCACTGAGGTCACCTCCTTGTCTAACCTCCACATCCTTTCCTTCCATTTCCTGGTACTTATTTGGTTGTCCTCATTTGCCAGTGTGGCATACGAGTTCTTGAGAGGAATAGGATCTGGGATGTGCCTCTGCCTGACTGCTCTAACCCTCCTGAGCCCACTGTCATCCAAGTGCTCCTCGCTCGGCATCCTTTGAGGCAGCTGCATTGGACTGGGTGGTTCCTGGACAGGGTGATGGTACTGACCCAGTTTACTTCCGCCTGAGTCTGGCTACCTCATCCCTCAGTCCCGAGAGATGCATGCGATAGGGCAGCACCTCAGTGTCCAGAAGGTCTGTCTGAATATGGCTGCCCCACAGCCACTACATTGCACCACTCCCCACATTATACTGCAATTTCACTACTTATCTGCTACTGAAGCTCTCTTAGTTCTCTTTTTATTTATTTACAGTATTAAAAATCCTGTAACTGATCCTCAGATATATATTTTTTTAAGGAAAAAGAAACCAATAAATAAATAAATGAGTCAAAACACTTGTCGTGCTGAGGGTGGTCTTCTTCCCCCTTATGCCCCTCCTACTTCACACCTCTTACTATACCCTGTGTTTAGCTCCTGTCAATCAGATTTATCAGGGCATATAATTAAGAGTTGCAGCAATTAAAGACAGCACAGAATTACACCACCACTATTTTTAAATTTTCAACAGCCCAAAAACAATTATAAGTAAAGACAACACAGAAAGAAAGTATAGTGTCACTACAAGCCTACAATCTAAGTTTAAAAGAAAAATACCAGTTACCAGTTACTCTGAAGCACTGAATTGAATATGTTTCCTTCCTTCACCTTCTGGCTTCTTCTGAGAAGATGAACTTCTGTTTGCTGCTTTAACTGTGACTAAGCCCCACCTTCAGTTATCACGTAGCTGAGGTCAGAGGCCAGACAATTAACACCCTTCACCCAGCTACAGGACAGTCAGACAAGCCAAGATAAAATTTGCAGCAATTAAAGACAGCACAGAATTACACCACCACTATTTTTTAAATTTTCAACAGCCCAAAAACAATTATAAGTAAAGACAACACAGAAAGAAAGTATAGTGTCACTACAAGCCTACAATCTAAGTTTAAAAGAAAAATACCAGTTACCAGTTACTCTGAAGCACTGAATTGAATATGTTTCCTTCCTTCACCTTCTGGCTTCTGGCTTTTGGTTGCCTTCCTCTGAACAGCCTCCACTCAGTCTATGTCTTTGCAGAGATGGGGTCTCCAGAATTGCATGCAGTACTCCAGATGGGGTCTCACCAACTGTCTGTACAGAGGGATAACAACTACAGTACCTGTATTCTACTGTTGATGCCTCGCGCTATGCATTCCAGTATCCCCCCAGCACTCCTTACTGCCTTCTCACATTGCTTGCTCACCTTTAGGTCATCTGATATAATTACTTCTAGGTCTCTCTCGATTTTTGTTGTTGTTATTATTATCTCACCCCCTCACTGTGTACTCTTCCCCTGGTTTTTGTTTCCCAGATGCATTACCTTGCACTTCTTTGCATTGAATCTGAGCTGCCATATATTTGACCATTCCTCCAACCTTGCCAAGTCCCTTTTCATCCTTTTCAGCCCACCTTGAGTATCAACCCTGTTGCAGATCTTTGTGTCGTCTGCAAAGAGACATACTTTTCCTTCCAGGTGCTCTCCAATGTCACTTATAAAGACATTTAAGAGGACCGGTCCCAGTACCGAACTAATATAAACTGTTATGTTATCGAGGCTAGGCAATTGACAGATGTATTTTTTCTAGGTAAACAGTATTACTCAGTGCAGTTGTAAGATCTTAAGTATACAGAAAATAATGCTGTAACATTTTAAATTACAGGTTCAGCAGTCGGCATATATCAGTTCAGAACTAGGTAAACAACTGTAGAAGCAGACATGAGATGAGCCTGCGTAAAGTTTACACTTAAGATTAGTGCAGAGCAGCAGCTGTAGATACTGAGAACCACGTTTAATTGAACAGCTAGGCTACACATAAACAGTCAGGTATATCACATAGAGGACTGTGGACGTATGATGACACTTACATTGAGGAGGCAGGTGCAATACGGCAGGTAAAAAAGAGGTCTGAAGAATCAGGTCAGGCCAGTTGGGTAGAAATAGATTTACACACCATTGCCTGCAGTAGGATAATTTCTCAGAAAAAAATGCTAACTCAGATGGTCATCAGTAATTTACAAATGTGTAAATGGGTTCTACCTCGATTATCGCAGAGCTGTCATCTCAAAACCTGCTCAATCTTATCAACTTTAGTCAGGTTCAATGAACTGCTCCTTGCACCCAGGGTAACTAAATCCATTGGAGAGAAGGCCTTCACCAGAGCTGCCCTAGTCCGCTGTAAGACCATCCCTGATTTAATTATGTGAGCCAGTAGCAGCTTCTACTTCAAGCACGCCATGCAGAACTATCTTTGCAGCTCATGCACTTGCTAAGCTGCTCGTACACGGACTCTTTTGGATTCTTTGTTCCCACCACATCTGGCACTCTTTTTACCCTAACCAGTATTCTCTTCTACGTAATGCTTTTCCGCATAGCACCTACCTAGGCTTATTGTGTAAATAAAATATTTGTATTGTTTCCAGGATTGTAATTTTGTATTTGCGGTAAACAAAATTGTCCTTCCTTGACACCTGTTAGGGTAACTATTATTAAACCTTGTCTCTAAATACTGTCATGTGACTGGTCAAAATCAAGTCACATGACAGTAATTAGCAGAAACTATTGCCCAGCTCTTCCTTAGCAACAGGCAATAGCTCATAACGATGAGCAATAGTTCAAAAAACTATTGACCGCCATTATTGGCGCATGCACCCAACCCATCCCATCCCCCGCCCAAGAGACGGCACCCAGTCCTTACCCTCCTTTCTCCTCTGCTGCTGGCCACCATCTGACACAAGTGCAATCAATTGCATTATGCAGCTAACTTTATCAATATTGTACTTGGGAATAGTTATAAAGTTACTTGTGTAACATAAGTGACTGTACTTGTGTGAGATGGTGGCCTGCAGTGAAAGTGAATGGAGGGTAAGTGTTGGCCACAGTCTTGGGGGAGATGGGGAAGAGCTTTAGAGAGATTGGTACTGAAAGGGGCCACAGAAATACCAGGGAAAATTATTTGTTGTAAAACAGGATCTGTTATAAGGAGGGAGGGTACTGCTTGCACAAGAGAATTTTTTGAACAAAGGGACCTGGTTACTCGATTGTGTGTGTGTGTGTGTGTATGTGTGTAGGAGGGTAACTCAGGCAAGGTTTCATAAAACAGATACTTTGACCAGAACTGTTTCAGGATATAACTGGAAAATGCTGACCCCCTTGGGATGGAATACTGTGTTCCAGTAGTTATACTGCACGCAGCCTTGGCTTTGGGCAATGTAATTATGGCCAGTCAATAGCACATCCCTTGGGCTCTGTATTTTCCCATTCAGCTCCAGTCAATATTTGTATACTGTTAGTTGACACAATTAAAGATTAGTGGCAAATTCATTGTATTCCCTTGTAATTTTACATGTACTGACTTTTTTAATTTTGTAAGTGCAATAACATACTTACACGGTTTGTGAATTGTGCTCGATTAACCATGGTTATGGGTGCTCAGAGTCACTCAACTTCACTTCATGGTTCCAAAACCCTAACCGTGGTTTGTTCCAGCACAGCTCACACTCTGCTGTGTGTTATTGCTTATACTGTACTTACATATATACATGTACGGCCCCTGTAGCCTGTGTGTCTCCCAATTTCCTTAGTGACAGGTACACCACTACCTTACACCACTATCAGGATTTTGCAAAGTGGCAGGCATACTTCCTCTCTTTTGTCCCATCCCCCATTATGCACCCACAGCATTCTTCTAGCCTTCCTGACTGTGGCTATGTACTGCTTGTCATGCTATATCCCCTTATCTATTTTAACCTCAGGTACTTCTCTGTCTCCTTCTCCACTGTAACAAGAGGAGCCCCACACAGTGTGTAGGTCCTACCTCTGTGTCTCTTCCCTGAGTGAAGTACCTTGCACTTTGCTTCATTGAATCTGAGACTCCATGAGTCAAATCTGTCATGCAGCTTGTTCAGGTCCTCCCAAAGTATGTATCCTCAAGGGAGTCCTTCACCCTGGTCATGTTAGTGCCATCAGCAAACTCAAGTAGCTTGCTTCAGGCCTTAGCTTCCAGATCATGAAAATGCTGAAACATAGAGGCCCAAGCACCAATCTCTGACAGATGCCACCAAGTTCCCTTCTCTGCTCCAAGTATACCCATCCACCACAACCCTCTGTTTCTTGCACCCAATCCAGTTAGAAATCCACTTTGTGTATACCTCTTGTGTACCATACTGATCTACTTTGCCAAAAAGCTTGTCATGCACCACAGTGTCAAAGCCCTTTCTGAAGTCCAGGCAGACTGGCCCTGCCACTCCCCACCTCCCTAATCAGCCCCCCTCGAGGAAGGTGATCAGGTTGCCAGGTTGATTCGACATGATCTGCTCCGCATAAAGCTGTGCTCAGAGGCAGCAAAAAACCTTGGCCACAACCCAGTGATCCCTCATTTTGTCCCTCATACTGGATCCCAGGACTTTGCCCAGCACTGATGGCTGGCTAATCGGGCTGTCATTGTCAGGATTTGACCTTCCTCCCTTCTTGAAGATGGGAACCAAATAGGCCACCGTCTAGTCCCCCAGCATTCACCTTTCCAGACAGACTCATGAAAGACTGCTGCAAGAGGCCATGCCAGTTGTCCCTTTAGCTCCACTATTACCTTGAGGTGTATCCTGTCTATCAGTTGTGATTTACCTGACTTGACAGTCCTCAGGTAGTCAGCAACCAGGGTGGGCATGATGTCCATAGCCTGCAGGCGTCATAGCTACAACAGAGTGTGGCATTCTTATAAATAGCTGTCAGCAATACAAGACACAAATGTGACCCAGCTAGTTTAAGAAACATGGATGCTATTTTGTCTCAAATGGTAGCAAATGTTTAGAAGTTTTAAGACTTCTATTAAGACTACGTACAATGGAACACCATGGTCTGTACTAATGATAATAGTGATTACCTAAGGCATACACACAAACTGTGGCGTATGACAGCGTGCATGGTTTTAAAGAGGATGGTTTCCTATGAACAAGCTGTTAAATAACCGCAGTAAGGATAATATACGTGCATATGGGAAACAGGCTATGCAATAATATCTAACATGCACTTTGCTTTAAATAGGAATAATTTGAGCCAATCATGATTGCTAAATGCAGATGATACTGTGGAAGCACAAATCAGCATGCAGTCATGTGTAGTTCAACGTGTACAGTAGCTGGATTAATGGGTGATGAAGAAATCATTGCTCGCATGAAATGTTTCTGTGCACTATGAGGTGTGGTGGAGGCAGGCTGTATCCTGGAATTGGCTATATTATAAATCATCATGAGGTTATACAGGAACACAGGTGCTGAAAGACACGAGAGCAGCTGGCTCTAGTTGTGAATGAAACATCAAAAAAGGTATACAAGGGAACAAAATTACTAAGGTATGAAGAACCAAAGTATGTAAGCGCATGCCGCTGTCATGGCACTTAAAGCTCCTAAGGTACTCCCCTCCTCTCCAACTCCCGTCTCCTAGCTTAACCTTCCTACTACCTGCCTTATACAGACTGCCCGCCAGAGGCCACGTGTAATCCCTGAATAAACTACATGCAAAGTACTACCAATTGCTTACATGTCATGATGATAACCATGCCTGTACCCATGCATGCATCCACTGCTTTTCTTTTACCATGCCTGTATCCACTGGTTTTCTTTTACCATGCCTGTAACCATGCCTGTATCCACTATTTTTCTTTACTGTAACCACCTCATGATGTAACTCACAATGCCTCAAATGTTCCTTATGTCCTTGTTCATTCTTACAACTTGTATTGTTATCCTGGATCACCCTTGAAAAAGGGACCTTCGGGGCTCAGTGGGCCTACCCGGTCACCAAAATTTAATAAATAAATGTATTGTGGCACTGTAATGAAATATTTAAGGTATTAAATACTGTGAAATTGGGAGTACTTAATACTTAAGGAAGTAAAAGAAATGGATTGTAAATTTATTTTTTCTGGTTTAGTTTTAGATACAAGCCCCCAAAAGAAGCCTTAAAGGGTGAAACATTAGCTCAGGGGTAATGAAGTTTTAAAACAACAAAGTCTTGATGCAAAGGCTGTTCTTCCTTTTAAGCTTCTTTGGAGAAAAAGCAGCAGAGCATTCCCCACCCCCCATTTTTGATTTCAGTCGGATATGCTGCCAGGGGGTTGCTCATGAAGATTACTATCAATTTAAACAAAGGTGCAGTTTTCTGCAGCAACCTTGGTGAATGTGCTCTGCATCATGGTTACCCTTGATGCCATGGACCCCCCCTCACGGAGCACCCACAGCTCTCCTCAATGAGCACCCCGAGTCCTTGGTGAATATTGAAGTGAAGTATCTATTCACCATCACAGCCATCTCCTTTGGCTTTCTCACAAGTCCCCCATCCTTCCTTGATTTCAGGAGTCCAATCCCCTCCTTCACCTTCGCCCTTCCGTTCATGTCCTGGTGTTATCCACTGCTTCTACTGCTATTCTGGCTTGCAGACCCTCATTGACTTTCATCCTTCTAGCTCCCTTCTGTTATTCCTAATCATTGTGTTTCAATGGCAGTGTCCCTTACCCCCCAGGCAATCCGTCAACAATGCCTACTGCTTCACATGTAATGTAATTACAATGCAACATTTCCTGCTATGGCTGATGTCTTTCCCACTGCAATAACTGTGATTTCACAAATGCTGGATCACAATGTCACTGCATAAGCCAGCACCACGTTGTGGTGCTGGGGTGCTGATGGTTCGTGAAGGAGAAAGTTCTCGTTTAAACACAAACATCTTCTTCTAACTGTAGGATGACAAAAATCCATGAATGGTGGAATCGGTCTCATTTAAAAAATGTTTCCATTTGGTTCTATTGTGAAGGCTAATTTATATTGTTTGAAGATATCACCAATTCTGATTTTCTTTTTTGATTTTCTACATTTGTTTTCCTTTTTATGCTGCCCCCCCCCCGTCCCCGTTTAAGTGGGTTGTAAGTTAGGACTTGCTCTCCAACCAAACAATGATATGATCAAATGACATGGCGTGAGCCATGGAGAGGAACTGAAGTCTCATTTGAGAATGCTTGGTCGGAGTCCCAGTGCTGTTTATTTTTTTTACTTCAACCACTGCCCCCAACCCCCTTCCCCCAATTATGGTGGATCTCTCTCTCACAGTGCCCGTGGCTCTAATGGTTTCTGCCAGCTCAGCTGTATTTGGTTGCTAGGAAACCTTGGTCTAGTTTTCCCTCTAATTGTGGTGACAACTGCTCCAAAAAATACCCCCCCCCCCTTAACCTGGCATGCTAACACTCAGAAGCTTGCTGTTGCCAAATTCAAGATTCAACCCAAGTGACAAATGAATCTCAGCCCCCCAACACACACACACACACACACACACACACACTAGATTTGTGAGCTCAGTGAGTTAGCCTTCTCCCAACTTGTCAAGTCATTGCACTCATGTGTTTTTCCCCGCAAACAAAACTAGGAAGGGTGAGTGTGTGTGTGTGTGTGTGTACTCGTGTGTCCTCCTTTAAGATGGATTAGTCAATGGTGTGAGTGTTTTCTAAACCAGCTGGGTGGTCAATTAAAATGCATCCTCAGTCTTCAAGTTTTGCGAAGCGAAATGCCACACGAGGATCCAGGTAATTGTCTTCTGTGACTGTCACATGCTGTTGGCTGGCTGTTGTTGTGACAGAATGACAAGAAAGGCAGAAGACAGCCAAACATGTGTCTGACTTCCATTTCCTGGGCAGGACATTGTTTAGGATACAGTATTTGTACGTTTTGTAATTACTGCCCATTTATTTGAGATTTATCAAACGCATCCTCAGGACCAGCGTATGATTAATTATAATGTGCATCCCACGCATTGCTGTGACACTCTCTTAAAGGGGCAGCAGTTCTGTGAATGAGGTTTACCATCAATAAGTTAAAGGGTCTCTGCTGGTAGCTTGTTTTTTGAAAATATATTTTTATTGCATAAAAGGGCACAGGAACTGGTTAACAACCAAACTCCCCAACAAGAGAGAGACCCATCCAGGACTGACATTGAAACATACAAAGGGGAGTTTACTTATTCACCACATCCTGTAAATCTTTATACTTATTTATTTATTTATTTATTTCAATCTAGGATTGGAGAATACCTTTGAGCACAGTGTAGCTCATTTACAAAGGTTCCACGTCAATATGGGGGGTTACAAGACAGACAAAGAATAAAGCACAATATCATGTACAGATAATACCACATATAGAGAACAACAAAAATATCTTTTAGAAAAATAAGCTACCACAGGCGGGGCTTAGTTTACTGGTGGTAAATGTCTGGCAGAGATTTTCAAGTTGAGTGGCACCATGGAGTGTGAAGTGCTTCCGTGTTTTTGCTTGTTTTTTTTTTAACTCAGTTCTGTGGCAGCGTTTTTCACATAAAGCTCAGTGACTTACTTAAAATCACAAGTTGAACCTGTCGCTGTGGTGGGATTCAAACCTGCAACCTTACATTTGACAGTTCAGTGTTGTAACCACCAGATTATACACGGACAGTTGCTTTTTCTCAAGAACCCCCCTGCCATGCATTTTTCCCTGATTTTTGAATCGGATTGGGACACTATTATCAAAATTACAAAAATTAAAGGAGGTGTTCTCTGTGGGGGGGTGGGGACAACTCCATTTTTATGCAGATGTGTGCTCTCTACCATACACACATGTATACACATGCACACACGAAGGAGAAGCTCCGTAAACCTAAAAATAATTCCCCCCCCCCATTTCTCTGCAAAGCACAAGTGCTTGTGAATCATCTGAAGTATATCTTATACAAATATTGACTGGAGGTTAGGGATTTAGTATGAAAATATTAACCCTAAGGGATGAACTATTGACTGGTAATATACAGGATTGTATATGGCTCTCCATACACAAAAAGGCTGTGTCTGAATCAAGAGGTTAGCGTGGCAATCTCGAGCGTTAGACTCCGTCTTGTTTGTGTATGGAGAACCATACACAATCTTTCTAAGTGTATGGCAGTCTATACATAAAATAGGGACAAGGCAGAGTGATAAATTGATCAAATCATTGTATTTTAACATAGTTACACACAAGCAGGAACAAGCAGTAACTCAGTGCTCTTTTAAATTAGTGATCAGTTTTGTCAGCAACTGTGCACATTTTCTGTACTCACGGGTCACTGTGTTCTCCCCGAGGCTGTGATCCGATTACCTTGGGCTGCAAGCTAAAACAAAAAAGCCTGTGTTAGAGCTGTGAGCTGGTTATCTAAGGGGAATAAGATATAGGATTGCATAAAGTGACGGCAGTTGTAGATCAAGCATCACAGCTGCATGAGGAGCACTTTTTCTGTTTTGCTGCAGCCGTGATGTCGCTAGTGCAGCACAACAGCCTTGTTACGTAGCTACTACAGCACAACAAGGAAATCCTAGGGCTGGATTTCCATCAGTAATAGCATTCCACCATACACTATAGTTCTATTGCCTGGAGCTGAAGGTTGAAGGCAGCATGACCACTGGAAGTCAATAGCTCATCCCAAGGGATCAAGATTTCCTACTACATGCATCCCATAACAACCCTGGTCGATATCTGTATTATTAAACCTTGCCCAAGTTATGTGCTCCCTCTGAATACGATAAAAAAACTAAATTAAAAACGATCATATTTCTATGTATTGGCCAGCCACAGGCCAGAATGTCGATTCAAGGTTCAGTATCCAGGACTGGAGAAGAACAGCTTCAGTCTAGGTGCAGAAGTCCAGAATACAATAGGAAAGAGACTACAGTGTTCAAAAATATAAGTAGACACTGTCCAAAGTGCCATGGGGACAAAAGGAATACACAGTACAAACAAGATGCGAATCAAACAGCACAAAATATAATATGCTACAAGGGCAAAGGACCGGGGGCCGGATTTTCAGAAATTCTGAAAATCACACACAGGCGGCAAAACCTGTTCACAAGGGGGACTCTCCTTGTGCACCTGCAGGTTTCGCCCCAAGTGCCATATGTGATGCTGGCAGTATAGCCTAGAGGTTAGAGTAATGAGCTGTGAACAAGCTTGGTACACCCAGCAGACCAGACCCGAGTTTGATTCTCACAACCTCAACTTGCATACTGTGTGACTCTGAGCAAGTCACTTAACTGCCCAGTGCTCCCAGGTCACCCCTCAAAACAGCCACTTGTTCCTAGTAGGCCTTACCCGGTTACCAAAGACTAAAATAAAAAAAATATTTTTGTACATGAAGTCAGTTTGGGACCGACTCCATGGTTTATGACATCTTGCACCTGTTTTCTGTGTGCAGCTGCATCAAAATGTCATGCCTGGTAGTACCATGTGTAACATCTTCTGCAGCTGTGCCCACCACTCGTGCACACCGGCATGGGGTCATGTCACCACATACAAAAACCGCGCAGCAATAAATGACGCAAGCAAAAGAGCGCTGTCCAGAACAGGGTCGGGTAATACAACGATTCGTCGGCAACAGCGCTGCCCCAGCAAAACAAATGGAAGTTGTTTCTTTATGCGGGGGCTTTGCCCCCCCCCACCCCCCAGACTTAAAATAATCAACTCCAGGGGGTCATGGACTTCGGGGATAGGGAGAATGTTGGGAGAGGGGAAATTACTTGTTTCCATGAAAAAAAATTTTGTAGCAGGAAGGAGACCTGGCAGGAACCGAACCAGGATCCCAGGCCTCCTACCAAGCCATGTGCTGGTGCCATAGTCACTCCACCCTGGGATCGGCTTGACAATCCACTCCAGCACAAAGCAACTTCAGCCCTCATCAGGAAACATGCAGAGTGGGAGGGGGAGTGGTAATCCCTTACCGCTCTAAATCCCTTCGCACTTTACACAGCACATTTCTTGCAGCACTCTTCTTGGTGCACTCTTTCGACTGCACACCACAGGCTAAAATCTGGAAGGTCAGCTGGTGCTGAGATTGTTTTCTGCACTGGCAGGCTATGACAAGGGCCTTAGTCCCTGGGCTGTTTTCAGTCCTTTGAAAATCCAACTCCAGGTGGAAAAAAAGGGGAAGGCATTGGGGGAAAGGAGTGAACTGGTGTAAGAGGACCAGAGAGCAGATACCTGGGGAGGGAGAAGTACTGGGCTACCTTAAATGGAAAGAGGGGGGAGCCAGAAAAAGGGTGAGCAGAAGAAACAGAGGCCAGGAAAACAACAAGGAAAGGAAATCCCACAGGTGCGGGAGGGGGAAGAGGAGAGGAGGGGAAGGCAGAGATTTTGAGGAGGCAGGGAAAGAGACAGGAAGGGGCCTTGTCAGTTTGGAGATCTCTGACTTCCCAAACATGTT
Organism: Neoceratodus forsteri; assembly: GCA_016271365.2. Classification (NCBI taxonomy): domain Eukaryota; kingdom Metazoa; phylum Chordata; order Ceratodontiformes; family Ceratodontidae; genus Neoceratodus; species Neoceratodus forsteri. Next base: position 15,341,311 of record CM028135.1, on the reverse strand, counting down.
TACATACTTCTGTTTGCCTTGCCACTGAGCTAGTTTGGATTCCGCTGTGAGCACAGAAATTATCTGCGGAGGGAAAAACTGAGCTTTCTGTTTGCTGCATTATGATATTATTGCTAGAAAGCTGGATATTTCGGCTAGTTATAGTGTTCAAGGCAACACTCATTCTTTCTACGACTGAACCTCACAAACTACCATCCCTCAGAAGGGTATTTTCCCTATAAATTAAAGAATTTATTAGTAATAGATATATATATAGAATCATAGATTGCACAAAATGTTTTCTTACAAGCAAAAAAAAAAGGAAACAATTTTCTTTTTACTTTTTTAACATGTCCATTTTGGATCTCCCTCTGATCAGACTTACCCTGCCCTTTACCACGAGCACATTATTGCTTTAAAGGAAATGAATTAAGGGGCAATGAAGGTGTCATTATTGTATGGCAGAGGTTTCTCATGTTATGAAATGTAACATGGTAAGTTCTCTATTTGCAGTGATCTTCATTTGAAAACAATAAATAAAAAGTAAAAAAAAAAAATATATATATATATATATATATATATATATATGTATAGATAGATATAGATATGTAATAGATAACCCACTCTGAGGTGTGCAGTCGCACTCTGATATATGCACGCCTTGGTGTGCATTGTTTCGCGCGAGGCCGCAGGCCAAGTGCATCAACCACCCAAGGCATGCATATATGAGAGCACGACCATACACCCTAGAGTGGGTTATCTATCTTATAAAATGGCAAAATTGTTTTGAAGGGGGTGAAAGTGCAAGTGTGCGGTCGCGCGCTGATATACACACAGTCATGTGATGTGTTTCAACCAATTAGCAGGCATAATTTCTCCTACCCATTTTATAAATATATATATACACATACATATATATATATATATATATATGAACAGAACATGCCTTGGGCCTGCCCAGAGATGCAACAGCGGTATGTCCCTGCAACCTGGGAGACAGGTATTCCCATGTGAGCTCTGGAATAGGACTCTGAGGCGGGGGCAGATTTCAGAGACGAGGCCGTTAGCTCTAGGGGAGGGAGGGCAACCAGGCATTCATGTTAGGCTTACTTGGATTCTGAGTCAAGGAATCTGATACCTGAGAGAATGCGACCTGATTTTCAGGATTAGGCTTGGCAGAATTGCAATACAAAAATCCTAATTCCAAGATTTAAGGTTAAAACATGTTTTTACATTGGCATTTAGGAATTAGATTCTAAGGTCCTCTTAGGAATTTTATAGGACTCAGATTCTGAATCAAAAGCTCCTTAAAAATCCTATTGGATTGAAATTGGCCAGCTCCTATCATCCCTAATTTATGCACCCCCTACCAGCCGACCAAGAGGTAGCATTGGCATGAGCAGTAGGCAGCTGCCTGTCTGGCTATTTGTATATAAAGGAAAGGAATTTGGTTTTATATAGTGCCTTTTACACAGACTGTGTAGCCCAAAGCACTTTACAATCCAGAAGAGGGTGGGAGATGAAGTTCTTGTTGTTTTCAGTGCACTGTGAGATCCAAAGAGCACAGAGATAAGAGTTGAGAGAAACTGGGGAGAGGTTGAGCACTGTGAGGTTGAACGACTTGCTCTGGGTCATGCAGTGAAAAAGTGGCCATTGTGGGATTCAAAGACAGGTCTCCAGGTTTACAGCTCTGCACTCTAACCACTAGGCCAACCTGCCTCTGTTAGTTAATGATAGTGCTGGACTGTATACAAACAAAGGGAGCAGACTTTAATGGAGGACTAGATTAAACCTGTAAGTCGTTTTTTCCTGTAGAAGCTGTGTTTTAAATACTGGTTCCAGCTCTTTATTTCAGTCCTGTATGTATCTCCAACTAACCAACCAATTCTATATCTGACCATCCCCCTCAGTCCCATCATCCCATTCCCCAGGTACTCAGCCTGGCCTCTTGTTCCCCCATGGCTTGCCCCTGTGGTGGGGTCCCCTTGGAGCATCACTTCCCTTACAGGGTCTGGGCTCAGAGCGGAGGTAGGTGTTTTGTTGGGGGTGCAGTGTCCACAGGGGGCTGAATTTCATTCTGCATGGCCAGGGGATTGCCCTCTGGTTTTATCCTGAGAAAAACCCATGCAGCAACAAAGCACCTGAAAATAGTAGGCAAGGCTACAGCAAAGAAGAATGCAACCAGACCAAGCTGGAGATCTCATCTCTGGGGTACATGAAGGGATGGAAGGAGCCCAGTTCCTCAACAGCGATGTCACTGGTCTAACCCACGGGAGACAAAGTCCCCACAGTCTGGCTAGTGGTCATGACAAAACACACATGGCTGTGTGAGGATCTAATCAAGTGGGCCTTTGCTTGTGTTAGAGAGGGCGGAGAGTTGGTGGGTAGTCATGTGGAGCAAGGCACCAGGCCCCCGATTGCCTTTCCTGGCAGACACTGAGCTCAAAAGTAGAATATACACCCTCCTGGCATGGTACCGCAAAAAAACCTTTAAAATGATAGTATAAGAAAGCTTCAAAGTGACAGAGAGAGGTGAGTGTCAGTAAGGGAAGTGTACATGTATCAGGGTTAGAGTGCATGGAGATACATATTGGTTGAGTAATATCAATTGCAGTTACTGTGAGGATAGAGGGGAACACAGAAACATAGAATTTGATAGTAGATAAGGACCACTTGGCAAATCCAGTCTACCCATTTCTTCCTACCTACACTAGCACCACAGACAGTGCCTGATCTACAACTCTTTCTCCTCTCCCGCCTTCCTTTCCACTGTGATTCTGTAGTGCATATCCCATGCATTCTTGAACCCCACCACTGGGGGGGAAGGAGGGAGAGAGGGGATATGATAGAGTACTTTAAATACTTGATGGGGATTAATAAGATACAGGTGGGCAGTATTTTTCAGAAAAAAAGATACTCTAGAACAAGGGGACATGCTATGAAGCTGGAGGGGGAAGGTTCAGGAGAGATGTGAGGAAATATTTCTTTGCAGAAAGAGTGGTGAATTCATGGATCAGCCTTCTAGCTGAGGCAGTGGGTGTGAAAACAGTGGTGGGGTTAAAAAAAAATGTATGGGATAGGCACAAAGGGAATCGTTGGGGTAAGTAAGGGTGGGGAAAAGACAGCACCGTAGAACAAGTGTATCTACAGTGAAAAAGAAAGTTTAGAAGAAAAAAAAAAAGAGTGATATGGGCAGAATGGGTTGGCCAAGTAACCATTATCTTCTGTCAGATTCTATGTTTCTACGTTGCACTTTTTCGCGTTGAAACCCAGCTGCCATGCTCTTGACCACTCCTCCAGTTGTCGTGGGTCTCTGCTCATCCTTTCCAACCCTACTTGAGTGTCCACCCCATTGCATATTTTGGTGTCATCCACAAAAAGGCAGACCTTCCCTTCCAGCTTTTCTGCAATGTCACTTATAAAGACATTAAAGAGGACCGGCCCCAGCACTGATCCCTGAGGCACCCTGCTGGTCACCCTTCCTTCCTCGAAGTGAACTCCATTTACTACCACCCCCTGTCACCTGTCCCCTAACCAATTACTTATCCAGTTTACCACCTTTGGACCCACTCCTAAGTTACTCAGCTTGCTTACTGGTCTTCTATGTGGAACATTGATGAAAAACTTACTGAAATCTAGGTAGACTACGTCCACCACTCCACCCTGATCTAAATCCTTTGTCACTCAGTCAAAGAAATCTATCAGATTCATTTGACATGACCCCCCGTGAAAACATGCTGCCTCAGGACTTGTAACCCACTGGATTCAAGATACTCCACAATCCTTTCCTGCAGCTGCGATTCCACTAACTTTCCCACCACCAATGTCAAGCTGACTGGCCTATAATTGCCAGCCTCTTCCCTGCTACCACTTTTGTGCAGTCGGACTACATCCGCCCTTCTCAAATCCTCTGGAACCACTCCTGTTTCCCGTGAGTTGTTAAATAAAACTGTCAGAGGTGTAGCCAGTACCTCCCTGAGCTCCCTCAGTACCCTTGGATGCACCCCACCTGGCCCACCTTCATATTAGCAAGCCCCTTCAGGACTCTCGCCTCCTTCAAAGCTTCTGTTACTTTTTTGTGGCTCCTCCCTTTCTCCTTCATCTGTGAACACTGAACAAAAGTATTTAAGGATGTCTCCCTTTTCCAGGTCCCCCTCTGCACAGACCACCCCCTTTCCATTTTTAACCTTATAATCCCATCCATGGTCTTCCTCTTTTCACTTACTGTACACACCTAAAAAATGCCTTGTCCGATTTCGTTATCTCCTGGGCTGTGCTCTCTTCAGTTAGCGCCTTTGAGTTCCTTACTCCAGGTCCTTACTGCTTTCCCTGCTTCCTTCTATTTCCCCTGCCACACCTCCCCATCCTTCTTCTTCCTCATCTCTTCATACCTTCTGAATGTTTCCCTTTTAGCCTTTACCTTTTCAGCTACCTCTTTCGAGAACTGTAACAGGCTTTTTTCCCTCTTGCTTTCGCCCACTTGTTTGACACAGAGGTTTGTTGCCTTTACTAAGCTCCCTTTTATCTTTGCCCTTTGTTCCTTTAACTCATCCAGGTCAGAGCCCTGCTCCGGCAGACATGGTCAGGTCCATCCATGTGGTATGAGCATACATGCAGAGAAAGGACAGAGAGTGTTAAGTCTAAAATGAATATTAGTATAGCCTGGAAAGTGCTTGGACAAGACAGCATTTATCATTTGTCCCAGCAAGACGCTGCATGTGGAGGTCAGCCAAGCCAGTACCATCCTGATTCAAGTTCAGGTTTATTGTAGGAAAACTCCATTGAGCAAGCTCATTCACAAGGAGGTCCTTTGACACAGACAGGTAGTTACAGATTGCATTGATTATGGGGTCAGGAATAAACCCAGGACCTTGGGAGGAACATAGACAATAGCTCTGAAGATGAGAGGGAAATACTGGAACTCTGAGCTATTAGTGAAGGCCCGAACGGGTATCCAGTGAACAGGGTGACCGTAATTGAACACTTACAAAAATGGCGACTTAAGTTACGGTGCCTGTGTTCAGGGCTACCTGGCAGGGTAGTGACCAGATACCTGGGTGGGCGAGGTAGGGGGCTATGGGATGTACGCGCGTATACATGCATGTTGGGGGAGGAGAGAGGAAGTGGGCAAAGGTATGTGGGAAGGGTGTGGCAGGCAGCTGCCAAGCTGGTCTGCTAGTGTGGTGGGGAGGGTGGTCACTTGGGAGGTGCAGTGTACAGGGTTTGGGTCCAGAGCGGTGCATAACATTTTTTGGCGGCAGGCGGCTTTTATTTTTCGGTATTCTCCTCAACATGCACCCCCCTGGAGTTGAGAATCTTTTAATGGGGGTGGGGGGGCAAAGCATTAAAGAAAATACCACAGATCCCAGACACCCTCTTTCCATTCGCCGCAAGTGTGCATCGCCAAAATTTATTTTCAGTGATGTACACTCGCCCTAACGGCGATCGCTATTCTGCGATTGCCGTTATCACATAGAACCGGCCTGAACCTATAGCCTGATGTATTGTGATCCTTGAATCTGTGCACCATGTGCAACTGAACTAATACAGTTTATTCGTCAGTAAAGGGTGAAGTGCTAGAAGTTTTAGTGTCCATGGTTTTTGATTTACACTAAGCAACAAGTGTTTAAGTGTGTCCTGGGGAACTCAAGGATCGAGTGTGTGTATATTAACTGTATTGAAATGCAAGGGTGCTCTCGTCGAGGAAATTACACACCCGCAGACATGGGAAGTTCCCTAGGCCATGCCTGACCCTCTCCCAGGATAAACTGGGGAGAATGAATGGAGGGGATTGCACAAGGATATCAGCTACATCATACAGTCTTAAAATCGTACTTACCACCAATGTATAAATCCGAACTGATGATCAAATTTACTAAAAGGCCAGCAGAGAGGGATCAATAAGAGAATGCACACCAGTATTTGACACAGTTTATTCAGAAAACCTAGGATTGCAGGGTAAAGGCAGTTCTCCTTAAAAAGGCTCAACAACATCCACACGCAGTCATGCGTAATACAGAACCTGATGTGTACGCTATCAGTGGTGATAAATTAACCCTGATAAACAGGGAATACATCATTTGTTGTAGTAAAATAACACAGTTATTTCCACAGACAGACTTCCTCCCTCCCCAAGGGACCCCAACCTCTCCACATCCACTGGAGATGTGGGAGAAGCACCTTAAAGGAAAACTACACCCTCATAGCTTGTACATTTTATTTGTTTCTATGTCAACAGACAACTCTTCATGTAATTGTTAGGGACGTATGTGATTGCTTTAGTTTATGTTCACTGTTCATACTAGTCCCCATAACTATCCTGAGAGTCTCCATTTTCTGATTGTTGAAATCTCAGTCCCCGAGAGCTTCATTAGCACATGAGAACATGATGTGTCAGCACCCTTTAGACTCCAGAGAATGCCTGTCTGCTTAATTAGAATTCAACAAAACAAGCTGCAGTAAGATGTGATATATCATATTTACCTTTGGTTAGCTTTGCAAACTGTTTGAGTTGTAATGCAGGGGGTTTCCTTTAAACTGCATTCAATTTGTGTGTTTCCAGAGTTTTTTTCAGGATATTTGTACTTTCTGCAAACAGATACAATGTATAAATGAGTGCTGTGACATCATGTTCTCATATGCTAATGCAGCTCTCATGGACAATGAGATTTCATCATTCACAAAATGGAGACCCCCAGGATAGTTACGGGGACTAGCACGGACAGTGAAAACAAACCAAAGATCACATGGGTGTCAACAGGCATACTCAGTGTACTTTGCTGAGTACAGTAAAATCTGGAAAATCCAGGGCAACATGAGGCTCAGGCCATGGGCAGCAAACACAAACAGAGCCTGAGGTTCCTGAAGAACTGTTTTTCCCTTCCTTGGACACTTTAGTGTGAGTTTGTGAATGATCTTCGGAAGATGCGTGAGTGCTAAACTTAGAGGCCATGATTGTATGAGTGACCCAACTGACTATGTATGCACGAGTGCTGGTGTGAATGGACTTCTGTAAGGCTGGCTACCTTGATGTCGTACAGAGGCTTTTAATGTATCCAGAACACTGTAACTAAAAGCCAGCCAACTTCTGTCTGATTAGTAGTGTATGTGTTTGATAAAATTAAATGTTGTCAATCTGTTAGGATCATTGGCTTACCACTTATTGTTGACTGAAGTGGACGTGGGGCAGCAGCATGTTTTTTTGTTTGTGTTTATGGAGGGAGCAACACTTCTCCCAGCTCTCAAGTACAAGTTTAAAATTCCTAGCTATACCACTGAAAGCAAGCCCCTATATCCCCAACAGCTACAGCAAAAGAGTTGTCTGTTGACGTGAAAACAAACAACATTTACAAGATATGAACCAGGGCTGAGGAGTGTGTGCGCTGCCGAGGTGGGCCTGGTGGTGTGGGAGCATGAGAGATTGTAGGTAGTCATCTGGAGCAGCCATGGCAGCCTATTTCGGCCATTTCTCTCCACGCCTCCCATCCCCGTGGATGAACATGCTGGTGGATGGCCTGGGGAAGGGAATTCCTGGTGGTGCGTGGTCACCCATGCTATCCATTGTACCTTCATGATGCCACCACCAGGAGCTGCTGCTACAGTGGTGCGTTGTCAGTCCTCCCTCAAAGGATGAGGGTAGTCCCACAGATGCTAGTAGCCTTCCAAGCCAGCCTCCGCTCCTGGCAGTATGGAAAGAGAAAGAGAACATTGTTTAACCAGGAGTAGCACACTAAGTCAAAGCTTGTTTCCAGATGTGACCTGGGAGTACAGGGAAGTTAAGTGATTGCTCAGGACCACACAGTATGCACCTAGGTGGCTGTGGGATTCAAACCCAGGTCTCCAGATCTGCAGCTCAGAGCCTTAACCCACTGTGCTATACTGCCTGGAAGTGAACCCAGGTCATCAGTGTGCAGAGTAGTTCCCCCACCACTCAGTACCTAGGAGCCAGCGAGTGAGCATGTTTCAAAGGCAACCCTCCAGTGGCTACTGAAATCTGGGAGCTGGGCTAGTTACAGACTGAATAAGGCCCAGTACCCTGGAGGGTAGGAGGCTAGCAAAATTGCAAGAGCAAGCAAATTGCACAAGCCTGTGTTTTGAATCTGTGGCCCTAAGAATTTTTACAGCTAGGCAGAAACTTTCCAGCAGGACCGATTCTGCAGAAGGTCTGTGCTGTCATCTGGCAAACCCAGGCCTAATGGAAAGGGGGAAGGGGAGTCTGGAAAAAAAATCAGCCAACTGAGGAAATGTGAAGGTGGAGGTGACTACATGTTGATTACAACAGGAAGTGTCAAACAGAGTCCCACAAAAGACTGCAAATTACAAGAGGCAGGGCTCCTACAGGATCCAAGAACAGGAAGAAAACAGAACTTGACTTGTTTTTCAGAATGCGTTATTGCTTTTCTAGAAGACCATGCCTAGAGATGTGCTTCTGTCATTGAACATTTTGGAGTAAATTAGGTATTGCAATGTTCAAAATGACAGAAATTATGGAAATCACCGCAGAAGACACAAACAAGGCATTGGTCCATTTTTGCATCAACCAAATTATCTCTGTGTTGACATGTTTTGCATACAGGCACATCAGCAAAGATTTAAATGTTTTCAGGGCTGTGCACAGTGATGAGTGGAAGTGCACTGAGCTGGAAGATAGGGTCAGGGTTTTCCTCAAACCCCACAATCCCACACTTATGTCAGCTGATTGTCAAGTTTATTGTGTGGAAGAGGTGTCAAATTATGGACTTGTCATGGCAAATGCAGCACACTAAGGTATATTCATGGAAAATGCCACATAGCACTGTGTCTTTATAAAAACTGGAGAAAAAGATCCTAGTAGCTCATCTTGCTTTCCAGTATAAAAAATAAAAATGAAAAACGAAATTGTGGTGTCCATTACTTCCATGATAAAGGACCGGCCCTAATCAAATCCTAGTTTCTCCACCAGACTAGATCATGTTACTCAGCCACAGAGGCAAAAATGCAACCCGTGGATGAAGCTATACTTAAGCAATAATACGCTACAGAGTGTAGTACCTTATGAGATATTGTCATGCCTTGGGAGTATTGTGAGGCACAAGGCAATTCCGAGTGCCTTCAACCACCCAAGAAGTAATGATTATACCACACCCTGGAGTGCATTATTGTGACTAAACAAATGGCCCTAATGTGTTAGGAAATGACAGATCTTGGTAATCAGTTTAGGACCGTGATTATATACTGAAATACCGCCACGGGTCAAAGACTGCTGCAGTCAATCGGCTTCCAGGATTTCTCCTCTCTGTAATAGCTATTAGCACCTATCACATCATTCACCAAATTTATAAAAGTTCATGTAAGACAAATTTTGAAAAATGAAACCGTATTAAAATCAGGGGAACTGATCATGTTACCAGGACTATAGGGGTAGAGACTGAGGGAATTGGGTGTTAAGCAGTTATGAGGCGGTTGTTACAATCCTCCAAATAGTGATTTACTTAATAAGCCCCTGATACCATTTGAAAAACATGAAAAAAACCCGCGAGATTTAAACACAATTCAATTTATATTTCATAGTTTTTATAATTCTTTCCTTTTTTTCTTTATTATTGAGGACAGTTGTATGAAAGAGGAATACTGCCCCTTGGACTTCTCTGCTGTTTCTGATAGCCTGCACTTGACATCATAATCTCCTGTTTATAGCATCATAATGATCTCCACAGCAACAGACTGTGGTATCATAAACAAAACTGTGATGTCATGTGTAGGCAAGCAGCCAGAACAGATATTGCTGTGATCTTGTTTACATGCAAATGTCCTTAGTAATAAACAAGTAAGGGTGAGAATTACAGAAAAAATATTAAATATAAGCTGAACTGCATGTAACTATTACATTATTTCAAAGCTGTCACAACAGCATCAGGAGCTCTTTAAGACAATGTCCTTGTATTGTGCTTTTTCTGCCCCTTCTGCTATTTCTATGTCTTTAACCAACACACCCATTAGTCCCCATTTCCTCCCCTCAAGCCCCTGAAACAAACGTTTATTAGTTTTTTTTTGGTTTTTTTTTGTTACCACTGCCTTCATAGAAAAACCATCCCCCACATCCATGACAAATCAGATGCCTCCTACCCTGGCAAAATTCATATAGTGGCTGTTCCAAAATGTGACCCCCTGGGCAACACACCTGCCAGCCCCCACTGCCCTCCCCCTCATAGCCCCCAAAAGTGAAATCTCATTGCCAGTCATGCCCAAGTCATTGAGGAAGACTATTCAGAAAGAGGCTGAAGAGAAGAGGTCCGAGAATGTAACCTTGTGGAACCCCAGAGTATACAGGTTTAGCCTCAGAGAGAAAGTCAGCAATTTTCACTCCTTGAGAGCGGTTTTCGAGGTAGCTCTTAAACCATGCCATTGATTCAGGGGATAAGCCAGCAATGAGCAACTGTGAGATAAGTAGGCAGTGACTGACGTATTGAAAGTTTTAGTAAGGTCTATGAAGACCGATCCCATAAGGAGGCTATTATCTAGAAAGCAGTGGATTGCTCCAGTGAATTCGAGAAGGGCAGATATAGTACTGTGTCCTTTTCTAAAACCGTGCTGTTGGGAGCAGAGGATACCGTATTTGTGGAGGTATTCTGTAACTTGGTCAGACACAATACGCTTGATGGCCTTGGGGGGGGTAATATAGAGATGGGCCGATAGTTTCCAAGCAGAGCCCTGTCCCTGCTCTTGTGGATTGGAGTAACAGTGGCTGATTTCCATCTGTCGGGAAACTGGCCAAGGGTAAGGGATAGACTGAAAATTGTTGTTAGTGGTTGGAGCACCTCTTCAAGGGTGAGGGACAGTAGTTTGAGGTCAAGGGTGTCCCCACTAAACCTAGACCTGGCTACTGCTTTCTTAATGTAGTTGCGAACTTCGTGCTTCTTGACTGATTTGAAGTAGAACGAGGGTAGATTGGGAGAAAGGGGGGGGCTCGAAGAGATAGTTGGGGGGTCGTCTTCATTGAGGAAGCCAGGTGGAAGGACAGCACTGAGGTCTGTGAATGCTGTGTTGAAGGAGTTAGCGATGGTAGTAGGGTCAAGCGTTGTTATCCCATCAATGACCAGCATAGAAGGTGAGTTTTTTTGCTGCTTCCCGGTAACTTCTTTTATGTTGTTCCAAAAGGATTTCCCGTTACCCCAGGTGTTATTAAGGGCGGTATATATTTGTTCAAATGCAGCAGAGAGTGAAGGTTCTCACAGAAGGGTTGGTATATGACCCAAGCATAGACAAGTCCAGTTTTTCATTTGGTAGCCTTGGAGCTAGAAGGCATGCGATGAAGCTGGGGGGGGGAATAAGAGAGAGATGTGAGGAAGTACTACTTCACTGAAAGAGTGGTCAATGCCTGGAACGACTGCCAACGGAAATGGTGGAGGTGAGTAGGGGGCTTCAAGCATGCATGGTATAGACATAGGGGAATATCTGTAAACAGGCAGGGAGGAGGGAGGGTTGCCTTAGACCAGTTAGAGTTTGCAGGGTCAGAGCTAGCCAGAGACCATCTAGGTAGACCGAGTGAGCTACGCGGTCCTTTTCTGCTGACAAATTCTATGTTTCTATAGCTGTATTTACACTTCCTATGTTAGCCATCGCTGTCTGCGTTGCTCACTCCTCTTTGCTACTGCACCAATGCTAAAGTCACGTCTACACAGCCCCTCTCAGCACCAATGCAAGCAGAGCTCAAGGCGGCAGGCAGGTGATCTGTGAAGTCATAATGATGCGTACTGGTCCCTAAGCCACACAGCTAAGCTGTAATATAACTATGCACTGCTCAAGTTACTGACAAGGTAGGTGGCAAAGATTGTATTGGAATAGTTTACCAGCAGTAAAATACATCAGAACCACTCCCTCATTTGGATGATGCATAAAGGGCTGCTGCTTTCAGTAGAGGAATTAAAAAAAATATTTTGAGCCTCTGAGCTGCCAAACAGTCTGCCACACCACCACAAGTACCACACTTCGTGGATTCTGTTCCTGTTTACAACACAGCAATCAAGGGGCACGAGCCTGTTGCAACAATACAAGTGGCGCTGCCTGTCCACATGGCCGCTTACAGTGCTTGCAACTGCCACATGTCCCCAACTTTGCTGCAACTTCAGGAGTGGCTCTGGGAGTGACTTACCATGCTCAGGTAAGTGATTTGCATATGCAGCCCATGATGCTTTGCACTGTGTGGGCATGTGTGATTTTGTAAGTGTCCATACTGCCACATTTGCACTACAGCAACATGTCCGGTCCTGTTGTTGTGGTGCAAATGTGGTAGTGTAAACACACCTCATGTTTCTATGGAACTAGGCCCTTTCCAAGGCTGAATGTGATAGGCAGAGATATGGACACTGTATGAGACAGTACATTAGAGGTCGTCTATATCCCCTCCTCTGCAGACCAAGGGCATGCTAACCTTAAAGTCACTTGCTAAACAATATGGTCTTATAGAAGCATGGTGACAGTTACATCCAATGGGGAGAGAATCATTTCTTTTCTTTTCACACAAACACTAGTATAATAACAAAATGGATTTATGTTTCATGTTGGCTCCCACAGCTGGAGCTGGTGGAGTATGGCTCCGTATTCATTTCAGACTATGTTTTCCTGCAGGTCACCTTGAAATTGATGCAGACAAACCCAGCAACAAAGTCATGGAGAATGGACCCAAGGCTGTTATCTGACCCTCATTTCACAAAGCACATAGACGCAGAAATTAAGAATTATTTTATGCTTCCCTGGCTGCCAGTACCAGTCCAGGTGTGAGGTGGGATACTCTGATGGTGCACATACGAGGGCTAGTAATCTCCTACCCTGTTTATCATGAGAAATTAGAACAAAACAGAAAGAAAGAATTACACACCAAAATAGAAGAAATGGAAAAAGCCCATGTAGCTAACTGAGCTCTCTAAACGTATCGAAATTTACTTAACTAAAAATGGAATATAACATGTAACACTGGACACTGCACAGCTAGACAGGAACATCCTACTATCAAATATAGAGGCATACACCGAAGGAGCTGAGCGGATAGCGTGAGATGTTAACCTCGATGTTGAAAAATGGGGCATCAGACAAAGAGTGCTTATGATCAAGCCCCTGGGGGAGTAGAAACTGTAGACCCTGTGGAAATCAACAAGCACATCTGAGAATGCTGTGAAACATACACTACTAAAGTCCCTGTACCAATGATCCTATGGGATCAAAGGGAAGCTGTGGGGGGAAGGGGGCATTAGCTGGGAAGAAACAGAGAGGGGGTACAGGTACTGAATACAGATAAGGCCCCGGGGCCAGACTATATCACCATTGAATTTTACAAGGTTGAAGCCCCACTGAATTTTACAAGGCTATACAATATGCTACAAGAGAGTTTGAAGACTGATGCACTGCCTCCATGTGATCGGCAACCGTTAATGTATTACCTAAACCAGGGATAAACCTTAAAGGGGAACAGTCAGCAGTAAGAGCTCATCCCAATTCGCACTTTTTTTTTTTATACTTCATTTTTATTGGTATCGTCAGATTCCAGTACAAAGTATATATTATTTCAAACATCATTATTTTATACATACTTATCTAAAGACCTTAAGAGGTCCACTAGAATTCTAATCATTGCTAACAGTTTCAACTGGTACTACATCATTTTAAGAAACACCATCATAGTACCTGTGCATTTCCATCATCTTTAGAATTCAAACCAGAAAAAAAGAATAAATTATAAATTATAGACTACGCCCTAGTTACAAAAGTAGTTTAAACAGTTGGAAGCTAGGGAAAAAAAAAGAAATGAACAAGGGACTGGGTTATAGCAATTAGGGACGTGGGAGGGGGAGGGGGGTATCTCCGACCCAGGTAAGGGTGACATCAAGGCCAGCACCTAGTTGCCAGTGAATAATATCAGAAGATCGATCCCTCTCTAGATTCCCTACCTAAGCAGTTCCCATCTTGCCCATCGATTACAAACTGTGGAGCCTCTGAGTTGCGAAGGAAATCCTCTCATAAATTTTGACATTGTTTACTAGGTCCCTCCACTCCATCTCAGTAGGTGACTGGGGAGAGCCACTTCCTAGAAATCACCTTACAAGCTGCCACCGCCAAAATATTCCAAAGATACTTGGCCTCTTTACTCACAACTCCGGGTGTAGGTCCAAAATTATATTCGGTCCAATAGGAACCTCAATATTAAAATTTTCTGTAATTGGGTCTGAATATTGCTCCAGTATTGACTAAGCATAGGGCAATGCAAAAATATGAGCTTGAGATGCCCCATGATTACTACATTCTCGCCAGCATAGTGGCGAGATCTCTGATTCCACTTAGATGCCTGCCTCGTACTTGGAAATACCTGCTCTTAGTTTCCATAAAAATTGCCCACCCCAGAGAGGAGGAAGTAGACCAAGTATTCTTATAGACAATAACCATCTTTCTTATATATGTTTAACTCCAAAACTTTTCCCATTTCTTTTTATATATGTGGTAGAGCAATGTGAATCCATAATGAAAGCTTTATAAAGTATAGAGATTGCACGTTCCCCCCTCTCTGTCCCCCAAATCCCTTCGAACACCATCGGTTGGGGTATCCCTCCCGAATCTAAAAAAGATTTACGTAAACATTTTGTTATGTAGTCTCTGATCTGGTAGTAGAATATCAAATCTCCCTGTGCCCAATTAAACTTTTGGATGCATTCTTCAAACGTCAGGATCTGGTCCCCTTTCATTAACTACCACGGAGCCCAACATCCCCGTCTCTGAAGTCACTTAAACCAAGGGTTCCCATGAGCAGGTGTATGAGACGAGCTCAGGGACCAAGCCTGGTATTTCCAGAGATATACCTTAGTAGTTCCACGCAGACACCCACGTCTGCAACCCACCAGAGCTGCCACAGTGCCCGAATACAATGGAGGTGAACTACTTACTGATGTAGCTGGCGCAAACATTTGTGACCAAAGGGAGGGAGAACAGGGGGTAGCTAGATCCATGAACTTCCAACTAGCCTGGTAAGTGGGGTGTTGAAGCAATAGAGAGACCCCCAATTGAGTCGCCACCCAATACCCCTCTAAGCAAGGGACACCAAACCCCCCTTCTTCCTTCGAGAGATAGAGAGTTTGTTTTCTAATCCTAGGGTGTTTTCCTGCCCATATAAATTTCAAAAGCATCCTTTGCCAGGCCACCAACCTCTCCTTTGAAATTAAGCACGGCACACATTGAAACAAAAATAGGAACCTCGGCAACAAGTTCATCTTAATAGATTGAATTCGGCTATACAGGGGGAGAGGGAGCACGGACCACCTTTCAATATCTGCTTGTATTTGTTTTATTAAAGGAGGGAAATTTAAGTCGTATAGTTGAGAGTTACTAGATGATAACATTATTCCCAGATATTTCATAGACGAGAGGTCCCAGTTTAATGGGTATTTGTCTCTTAAGAATTGGGAAGGGGAATAATTAAAAGTAATGGCCTCTGTTTTATGAGTATTCAAGATGTACCCTGAAAGTTCCGAGAATTCCTTTATATGTTGAAATAAATATGGGATGGATGACTCAGGTTCTGTGATATATAGCAAGATGTCGTCTGCATACAGAGCAAGCTTTTGTTCGTCCCCATTTATATTTATTCCCTTTATATTTAAATTCTCTCTGATACTTTGGGCTAAAGGTTCAAGATATAAAGCGAAGAGAATGGGTGACAGCGGACAACCCTGACGGTACCTCTCACATAATGGGAAGGAAGGGGAGACATGGCCATTCGCTCTAATGTATCCTTTAGGTGTACAGTATATTTTGAAAATGACATCAATAAACTGGATGGGGAGACCAAATTTGCCTAGTACTGCCCGAAGAAAAGGCCATAGGACTTTATCAAACGCTTTTTCGGCGTCAAGACTAAGAAAGATGGAGGGTGTCCGAGCAATACCTAAATAGTCAATTAGATGGGTAGTTCTCCTGAGGTTGTCCTGTGCCTGACGATTCGGGATGAAGCCCGTCTGATCAAGATTAATCAGGTTAGATATTACATTCTGCATACGTTGGGCCAGAACTGACATGAAAATTTTGTAATCTGTATTTAGTATGGAGATGGGTTGTATCTGAGGGACAGAGCGTGGGGTTTTTCCCTTGTTTGGGTATAACTGAAATGATGGCCTGCTCCCATGAAGTTGGTGGCATCTCTTCGGTTTGCAAGGTCCCATTATAGACCCTAAGTAGGAGTGGTATAACCTGATTTTTAAAGTGCTTATAAACTCCCCAGCAGCCCATCTGTACCCGGCACTTAGAAGCCTTCAGTCTCGTGACTTCTCTTGCATCTCTTTCCATTAATAGGGGTTAACAGGTCTACTTTAGCTTGATGGGTCAATGAGGGCAGTGAAATACGTTCCAAGTATTCAGATATATTGTTCTCTTGCTGGGGTGAGGGGGGCGATACAATGAAGTGTAGAATTCTCTGAAGGCCTCTACTATTACCGGGTCTGATGTAGTTTCTGCCTAGAGCTGGGGTGTATCAGGGTTGAAATCCATGTCCACTCTCTGACGTGTTTAAAGCCGCCAATAGACCAGTGGCTCTTTGGCCTCTCTCATAGTACTTTTGTTTAAGGTACAAGACCTTCTGCTCCACCTGGTATTCCAACAACTTGTTAAGGTCAACCCTAAGTTTGCTAAGTTCTTGAAGGTTTTCTCGTTACACTAATCTTTAGCTGGGACTCACAATTATCAATCTCCCCCTTCAACTTTGTTTTTTGGGTTTCTCTTTGCTTTTTCTTAAAAGCCGATATAGTAATAAATTTCCCCCGCTATAGCCTTGCAAGTATCCCAAAGCAAAGCTGCCGGTATCTCTGGGGAGTCATTGTCAGTCACTGCCTGGCTTATTGTGTCACTAACCGCCTTTTTCACCTCTGGGTCTTGCAGCAAGGACGTATTTAATCTCCAGAATGTACGTTTGACAAAGTCCGCTAGGTGAAGTTGGCAAAAAACTGGTGCGTGGTCTGACAGTGATCTATCCCTATCCAGCTGTCTTTATTTGACCAACTAGCTTCACTGAGTAAAATGGAGTCCAATCGTGAATGGGACTGATGCGGAGCCGAAAAAAAGGTATAGTTTCTTTGCTTTACATGGGTAAGGCGCCATCCATCCCCCAGTCCCAGTTCTGCAAGCAACTTCCCAACCTTTTTTATACAGACCTGGTTGCAGCGGGGAACCGCTGAGGAAGAGTCCAGCCTCGGGTTCAAGACCAAGTTTAGGTCACTACCAATAATTACCTCCCCCTCTGCCCACTCTTGTAATCTTAAAAAAATTTGACGATATGTCTGAAAGTCAGAGCCAGGGGGACATAAATCGATGCCAGAGTTAGTATCCACCAAAGAGAGCCCTTCAGGAAGGCGTAGCCCTTCTCCATCTGTCAGCTGTGCTATTTGCTCAAAGGGCGCCTCTCTGGGACAAGCACTGCCACCCCTGCACCTTCCCTTCCATAAGTTGCACACGCCGCGCCAAAACCAAATTTCCCCAATCTGATGCTTCGTCAATGAGAGATGCTTGCAAAACAGAACGTCCGCCCGCCTCCTCTTGAGGAAGGAGAGTGTTTTGCTATGCTTTATTGGGTTAGTCAGCCCATTTACATTGAAGGAGCAAAAGGTGGTAGGTTTAGCTGCCATTTCTAACTCGGCAGGGACTCTTCCTCAAGCCCAACCCAGGTATTTCTCACTTCCCTTCACCAGAATCTCTTACTTTCACCCTAACGTCACCTGGTTCCAAAACCTACAGGAACCTGTTAGGAAGGAAAACAGGGGCTAATTACTGGAAGCAGATATAAAGAGGGCTCGGGGTGGGGAGGGAAGCAAAAGGGATCAAATAGAGAAGGTAATAATAAAAAAAAGGGGAGAAGTAGTGACGTAGTCTACCTCAACAAATCTATGCCTTTGTTAACTAAAACTCTATACTTCACTAATTGCAACAACAACTTACTGTTCTTTAGAACACGTGGCTTCCAAGGTAGGGGATCCAAAACCTAGGATCCCTTGCCCTAACCTCAAAAACGCCAAAAGAGTGGGCTACAAGGTAGGAGTTAAAGAGGAGGAATGCCCTGAATTAACAAAGCCTCTTCAGCGAATAACTCCAAAGGAGTAAATTCGAGAGGTAAGTTCGCCACAGAGTCACCTCAACTCCTTACACCTTTAGAGGAGCGTAGAACAAGGTCGTGTATGAGCAAAAATATGCCTCGTTGCTCCCCAGGGGCGGTTTAAATTTAAACACTTTATTATTAAACATTTGAAGTACCCTTCCTTTTCAAACCTGTATATTGGAAGTTCAAATAGTATATTTAACCCTGCACCAATGGTGGTCCGCGTCAAGGCAACTCAGTGCAGACCATTAAAGGAAAGAATCCCAGTTTTTAAGTCTAATAGGCCTCACGGCCACAAGTAGTGCTTTGCCAGGTTTATACATTGTCACCACGGGGATATGCTCCTCATCTCAGGCCAACCTTATTTTGATTTCTTCCTCTGTCCTTCTCAGGTACTGTCCGGAGAGGAGTCGCTCGTAGATCCGAAGCTTACTACTCGCTGCATCCGTCCCAGGGCCTCTCCTACTTTCCTCAATGATGCCAGTCTCCCAAGTCCATTTGCAGTCTGCGGTAGAAACCCCGCCGGAAATCTCTTTTTATGCACTCACTCTGCATCCGTAGGGGGAATTGGAATTCCCTTCTTCTGAAGCTCGTCCAGCACTTTTACAGTGGAAAGATACAATTGAGGACCCTCTTCCCAGAACATGCGTAGCTTCGAGGGGAACGGAGTTTGGAATCTTATACCCTTAGCCCTCAGCGCTTTCAGTACCGGTACATATAGCTGCCTTGCTTGCTGCACTTCTGGGGCATAATCATGATCAAGGGTTATTCTAGATGAAAGGTAAGTCAGCTCCTTCTTACCCCAGGCCCTACGAAGAATGTCTTCTTTAGTTTGTAACTGCTTAACTTGAAGGTAATTGACCAAGGGCGGGCTGTCTCCCCAGATGGTTTCTGGCCCAGTGAGCGGTGGGCCCTTTCAATGGATAAGGCATAGTTAGGTGGTAGCTCTAATACATCTTTCAGTAGGTTTTCTAAGAATGCTGTCATTGGAGGTTCCTCAGCCCCTTCAGCGAGTCCATATAGCCTGAGATTGCTGCGCCTTGAGCGACCCTCTAGATCGATGCACTTACTTTGCAGGGCCTGGGCCTGTTGGAATAGCGCTTCCACCACATTAGAAAGGTGTGTATTGTTCTCTTCCAGAACTTTTATTTTGCCTTCTACTGCATTAACTTTGGTATCTATGTTAGAGATTTGAACTGCCAGGGATTGAAACTCTCTCCTTGATTCCATACGAGAATCACGAATCTCCCGCAATATGTTTTCGTACCTTGTGCGAGATAAGAGATCTGTCTCGGCCTCCGTGTCATAGCTGGAGCCTCTCGTGCTGCTGCGTGAGCGGCCTTTGCTGCATGTAGGACTGTGCGATCGTATTTCATCTCCAGGAAAATCTTTCCTCTGTGATTTACTTATATTACTTGACAGAGATGGTCCCCGCTCTCTCCTACGACCTTCTATAGCCATTTTTGTTTTTGGTAGTTTAAGGAAAAGGGTAGCTTTGTCCCTGGTAAATGGAGGTGTGTTCTTAAGCTCTTGTCTGCTCCGTGGCGGAACCGGAAGTCACCCCCAATTCGCACTTTGTGTGCAAAACAATTTTTACTTGCTGTTTACTGTAGTACAGTAGATTGTATCACAATACTGTTGCTTACTTCCAGGCTAACATTTTCCATAACTACAAATCCCACAGTCCTCTGCAGCTGATATCAGAGCAGGGCTGCAGCAGTGGGGGATTCAATAGCCTGCAGTGCATGTTACAGTTTATATAAGTTCTGATCTTATGTTTGACAGTCTTTCTGTCCTCCCTGGCCCGAGTACAGTCACAGAGGACTGTACTTAGCCCTGGGAGAACAGAAAGACTGGCAAACATCTGATCGGGGCCAGATATTCAAAACTTAGCCCTGGGGCAAAATTAGCTCTGCACAGTGTGCTCAATTAGCCCAGAACCATTTGCATGCTATATTCAAAGGAATAGCCCTGGGGCTAAAGTAGCTGAATATAACGTGCAAATGAAGCCATGCAAACAGGGCTGGGAGTGCAGTGCAATAATAACCCGGCAAATAAGACAGCTCTGAATCTAGCATCCGGGAAGTGCAAACCACAACAGCAGCCCAGTGCACAAAGATGTGGAGGAAGGTAAAGGTGAACTATGTGGCCAATGTGTGTGCTAGTAAAGAAGTGGATGCACTAAAGCTGCAAACAACAGTGCAGGCCAAATACTGCAGAACTGTGTTATGGTTCAGGCAGGTTTGTGTGGTGCAAATACATTTGCTCAGCATTTGTGCAGGGCTTACACATTTGCCCAGTGCTAGGATGTTTGCCTGGGGCAAACATTTGCTATTGTGAAGCACACATTAAGCATGGGGCATAACGTTTAGCTGCCGCCCCTTTAAGAGCACGTAGAACTGCATGTATCTAATTGTTGCACTGCCTGGCAGTGCCATGTTGGTCTGTCAGTCAGAGTTCTAGTCAGCATGGGGCTTGTCCTCATGAAGAGAAAACCTACTGAACTGAATAAACCTGCCTTATTCTTTATTTTATGCGTCAGACTAGTTATTCGCACGGTCCAGATGGGGTCCTCACCAGCAGCACCTGCAGCAACCCAAAGGGCTGGCAGACCACAGAGAAGGTAAGGGGTCTTTTAGTGGTGGACCATACAAAAAAACACCTCACATGGTGGAGAATGCGGCCCTTCTTCTGTCCAGACCCCCATCTCGCTTGCCTGCGTCGCTGGTTACCCCAAGTCATCACCCCAGTATGTCTGAACTGCATGAATATTTTACAAGCAGCTGCATAAAGAAAAAAAAAATGAACTGCCTCCTGTATTATACAGCAGCCTGCAGCCCTCCTCGAACATCGTTGACTGTAAAAGAAAACAAAATGTGTTCAGCATTGCTAGCCTGCTGTTTAAATAAAACTGCCACCATCTTATTTCTACTCAGCCCTAACAACCCCACGGAGCTGTGAACAATACACCCCCCCACGCATCGCCTCGTGGCAGGTTTAGTGCCTAACCTCCCGTTCTACCCCACAGTGCAGAACGCTGCTCCAGAAGGACCTAATAAATGAAAGAGCAGCACAGTGGGGAAAAAAACGAAAAACCTGTACCAAGCGTGCCCTTCTGTCTGGGCCTTACTCAACAGCTCTTCTCCCCGGGCCTTGCAGCTTTGCTCCCCAAACGTGGCTCTGCAAAGGACCTCAGCTCCACTCCTCCCCTATCGCTGCCTGTCAGCATGGAGCCTATGCACTCCAACTTGTGCTCTTTCCCCCACACGAACATTACAGCTCAGGACCCTACTACTGTTCAGCTGCCCTTCTGCACCAAGCGAGTTGCTCCATTCAAACACACACGGCTCCAACAAATAAAATAAAATAAAGGGCTGCAACTGAGAACGTGGAGTGAACTGGTCCCCGACTCAACGCAGCAGCGCTCCCCTCGGAGCAACAGAAACAGTCGACCAGCCAGCACCATGAGGATCGCAGCTCCTCCACACTTGGCCCTGCAGCCTGCTCCCTCCCAATCTGCAGCTCTTCCTCTCTCCCCAGCAGCCTCATGGGAAGAGATCCACTTGCGATCGGGCTGCCTTCAGTCATTCCCCCACAGGCAGGGACACATTACCTTCTTTACAGCCACACAGACAGCAACCGCGGCTTCCTCCCTCGCCCCAGCAACGGTACGGAGTGCTCCAATCCCCAACTCATCAAACACTCTCTCAAGAGATCTGCACTCTCTGCTTGCCCCGCAACAAATTGGGACTGCAACACAGAATCTCCACTCCTCCTGAACTGTTTACCTTCCCAGGCCACCGCCTAAGAGCTGCACCTGCTGCTCCAGCAACGCTCAGCCACGCTTCAGAAAGGTAGCCACCACAGCCAAAGCGCCCGACAGACCAAATGAAATAATTAAATACACGGGAGTAAGGGGAAAAAAAAAAACACTCAGCCCCCCAAGTACACGATGCAATTCAGCAAAACGGAGCCCTGGAGATATAAGGGACAGCACTCCTAGGCAGACGGAAACAGCAGGCAAAAGAAAAAAATAAAAGGGAGGATCAAACAGTAAATTCAAATCCATAAACAGAACAAATGCAGCAGGAATTCTAAGAAGGGCACAGACCTAATTAAATATTTAACCAGGGCAGTAGCTGAAATGAGAGCATGGAAAAAAGAAAGACAGCAAAATAAACCAAAGGCAATCAAATACAGAGATTCCCCAGCATTTTGTGCCACTCACCATAAAACTCCCACCAATGTGTTCTTCTCAGTGGGGAAGAAGCACCTCAAGGCGGCAATCGCCATTTTGACCATTGTAGAGCAGCCAGGCAGCCTTGTGGCAAGAATCCTCCATCTTGAGCACATCACAACAAGAAGGAAGGAAGTGAACCTTGACCCCTTGCTGGTGGCCATCTTACTACAGTCAGCCCAGTCAAATCCCACAGGAACTGCATGTCACAGTTCGGTGGCCATCTTGGGAAGGGTACAAATTGACCTCACTCCATTGAAAACAATGGGCTTCCTATTGAAATGAAAGGACACTGCTACAAAAAGCTGATTTTTGCAACAAAACCTTTATTTAAATAACAAACAACACAGAATTGATCGGGAAATCCTTTATTAAGATGTCATTGATGAGCTTTGCTACAAAAAAAAAACTTGTACTTTTGTCTACAAAATTAATTTGTGCTCGGCAATTCATCTACAACACGATGTCCTGTCTCCTGCATTATGGCAACTCCTTCTCACCCGTACGACCTTCGCTCAGTGAAACGAAGCTCCTGTCCAACCACAATGTCTCAAGACAACACAGATATGGGCGTCAGACCGTCCGGAGTCTTACCTTCACCCACCTCTAGGGCGTGGGGCTACAAAATCGAAACAATCCTCCATGACATCCAGTCTTCTATTTCCGCTCAAGGAGCACCAGCTACGCAAGCTATTCAAGATGACTTGGCCTACATTAAAGCCATTTCACCACAGTCCACGGTCCATACCAGCCTACAGCCAGTACCCTTCTCAGCCTTGCCTCACGAAGATGCTGTCGACTGGCTGGAACAATTCCAAGCCTTGATTTCCTTGCATGGTTGGACTGATTCTGTGCGTATTTCCAATGCCTTGCACTTGCTTCTGAGAGGGACTGCCATTTCCTGGTTCAACGAACTTCCAGATCAAGTCAAAGGAGATACTGCCACACTGTACACAACCTTCAAAGCCCATTTTCTCCAAGCACATGCATCCTGGTTATTGGAGCAACAGCTGTGGGAGCATACAATGCAACCCACCGAATCTCTTGAAGCCTTCATAGTGGACATTGAGTCTCGCTGCAAACGCTTACAGAAACCTGAGAAAGAACAAATCACAATATTTGTTCAGGGACTGCTTCCTCAACTCCATCTTTTTGTCATCCAGCAGAAACCAGCAACCTGGATGGACACAATCCAAGCGGCATGACTTGCACAACAATCCATAACAATGTCCCAGGCTACCAGTGTACAAGCACCTCAGTCGTCGCAGTTAGCCATGCTCGCAACGTGTGTCCAGCAGCAACAATCAATGATAGAGACGCTCACTACAAGTATCAATACTCTGCACCACAGCTCAACTGCTTCTTCTACTACCTCTGTCAATGTCCTTCGCCCAATTCGACAGCGACCTCATCCACCTCCTCCTTCACAAGAACCAGTGACCTGCCAGTGATGTGGATTCAGGGGGCATACTGCCGCTGTCTGCTGAAAGCTAAAGTACAACAGAAATCAAGAGAACCACAGGCGCCCACCGCTGCACAAGCAGCAAGATAACTGCAACTACTCCCAGCACCAGGGGAACACAGCAACTGACCACCCCTCTGACTCTCACAAATCAAACAAAACTCTTCCTCCAACTGCGAACTCTGGGACACTCTCACTTCTTGGGGCAAAGGTACCTGTCATCCGCTTACCTCTCCTAGCAAACTATGTACCTGTAACCATCGGAGATTGGTCTACACACGTCTTGGTCGACACTGGAGCAGAAATTTCAGTTATCAATAGCAGCATTTTAAACAATCAAGCTATTCGTCACATACCTAATGTCTCTCCAGCCGACATAAAGTACATTATCACAGCCAGTACAGATACAGTACCTATCACAGGCATGGTCCATCTCAAGCTCCACTTCCGCTCACAGCAAGCTACTGTCAAGTTTTAAATCGTACCTGATTTTCAACCTGCAATAATTCTAGGCCTGGACTTTCTCAAAGCTCACAAAGCCATCCTAGACTTTGCCTCAAGAAAATTGTCGCTAGATCCTCTGAGGCAACTCGCAGCTATAGACTCAGTCACTGTACCTCTTCAGTTAGAAATAGTTTTGATTGCCAAGATTCGAGGTGAACCACTTCCACAAGGTGTTGTTGGCATCGTCACAGGATCCCCTGCGCTGCATTTGTCAGGTCTCCTTCCAGGAAATACCTTATCAGTGGTGCATGATGGCGCAGTCTTCCAAAAATGCTGCAACTTCACAGATGAGCCAGTGGTCATTTCAAAGGGTTCCAATGTCAGAAAGTTTGTCTGCTTGTCTTCAGGGGACCAGCTTCATCTCATGCAAGAACCTCAGCCTGGTTCCACCAACACTACTCCTGTCAATACTATCACGACCACTCCCACTTCAACAGTTACCCCTCAGTCAACGTCTATCCTCTTCCAAACTTCCAGCATCTTCAACAGAAAAACAACAACTTTTGAAATTCCTGGAAAATTACCCGGATGTCTTTGTTGGTTCAGATAACAAGCTCGGATGTTGTGATATCCTGCAACACACCATTGAAGTACAGCCCAACCAGGAACCAATCCATCAGCGAGCCTACAAAGTGGGACATAAACAGAAACAAGTCCTCGAGGACATAATCAAAGACATGCTTGACCAAGACATAGTCGAAGAGTCTATAAGTCCCTGGGGTGCACCTTGCTTGCTGGTGGTAAAGAAGGACAAAGGGTATCATTTTGTGGTAGACTACAGAAAACTCAATGCCTACACAGTGCAGGATGCTCATCCCTTGCCTACAACCGAAGATGCATTAGAGAGTCTTGGTGCGGCCAGTCCTGCTTTCTTCACCACTCTAGAACTTCAGAGTGGGTTCTACCAAGTTTCCATTGATCCAGCTTCTCATCCATATACAGCATGGTGCTGCCACTTGGGACTTTTCCAGTTCAAACGTCTACCTATGGGTCTTTGGAACAGTCCAGCCACATTTCAACGTGTTATGGAAGCCGTAATACATGGGTTGTCTTGAAAATCTTGCCTAGTCTACCTGGATGATGTGATAGTCTTCAGCAGAACTTTGCCAGAGCACCTCCAACATCTTCAAGAAGTGTTCGAATGTCTCAGACAAGCCAATCTCAAGCTTCGCCCAGAAAAGTGTTGTTTTGCGCAACATCAAATTCATTACCTGGGACATGTGGTTAGTTCTCAAGGCATCTCTCCAGATCCTGACAAGCTCTCAGCAGTCAAAGACTATCCAGAGCCTAATAATCTCAAAGACCTTCAAGCTTTCCTGGGCTTGTCTGGCTACTACCAAAAGTTCATTTGCAACTACACCAAGATTGCAGCGCCACTGTACGCCCTCACCAAGAAGGAATGTGAGTATATCTGGACTTCTGAATGTAAAGAGGCCTTTGACACCGTAAAACAAAACCTAATCTCTTCTCCAATATTGGCCTACCCAAGGTTCGACCAACCATTCAAGCTCTACTCAGATGCTAGTTCCTTTGCAGTGGGCGCTGTGCTCTGTCAAATTCAAGATGGAACAGAGCGAGTTGTCGCCTATGCTGGATGCTCTCTTTCCTCAGCTGAGCAGAACTATGGCATCACAGAGAAAGAATGTCTAGCCATGGTATCTGCCGTGAAGAAATTTGACTGCTACCTTCGCTACTCCTCCTTTACAGCTATCGTTGATCACTGTGCCCTCAGGTGGTTATTTGAAATGAAGGAGCCAGTAGGCAAGTTTGCCCAATGGATCGCCATGCTGCAATCCTACACCTTCGAAATCCAATGCAGACCAGGTCAAGTTCACTCAAATGCTGATGGTGTAAGGCGGAGATGATATCCCTCTGCATCCTCCTCAACAGATGAAGAATCCTGTTTACAAGCTCTTCCCTTACATGCCACAGATGTGTTTCCTGTGGACACTCCTTCAACACCTCAAGTTGCTTTGCTGCTACCAACTACCTGCTCAAAGAGACACACAAATCCTCAGTTACTACAAGCAGCTGAAGAGCTTCTCACCTCTTCTGCATCTGATCTGTCCCTGGCAACTGTTAAAATGCAACAAAGGACTGACACTAAATTTAGAGACATAATCACCTACTTAGAGTCTGGAACATTACCGCAACAAAAGCAGCATCGCCAAGATGTGCTTTTCCTTGCTTCGCAGTACTTCCTCAATGACGGTGTGTTCCTTTACATTTGGACCAAGAAAGGCAAGGGTCATCGCACGGATAGAACTCACGTACAGCTAGTTGTGCCAGCCTCTCTCATCCCTCAGGTTCTTCTCTCCACTCATGCCTCTCTACTCTCTGGAGGTCATATGGGAATACACAGAACTCTGGAAAAGACAAGTCTTCACTTCTTCTGGCCACACATGAACAGAGACATTGTCCAGTTCGAAAAATCCTGCCAGCCCTGCTCCCAGAGAAAGCCTCCGGCCAAACCGACAAAGGCACACATCATCCCAATGCCTGTAGCTACTGAACCATTCCAAAGAGTCAGCACTGACATTCTTGGGCCCTTGCCAACATGCTCTGACTCTGGTAACAAATACATCCTTGTCTTTGTAGACTACTTGACAAAATATTTGGAACTCATCCCTCTGAGAGACATTAAAGCCACCACTGTGGCCAGTGCATTTCTCAACACAGTCATTTGTCATCACGGTACCCCATCGTACCTACATTCAGACAGAGGCACCAACTGCCTGTCCACCATTGTCCGAGAAACTTGTAAACCTCTCAACATAAAAATGTCACATACCACAAGTTACCATCCACAATGCAATGGACAGAGTGAAAGAATAATGTCCACCATTCTCGGCACACTCTCCAAGTATCTGGATGAGACTCATGACACCTGGGACCGGTTTGTTCCCTTTGTGCAGTTTGCATACAATACCAGCCCTTGTGTCGATAGCACAGAATACACCCCCTTCTTCTTAGTCCATGGACATCACCCAAGAACTCCACTGGACAGGGATCTCTCGCTGCTAGAGGTGCCTATGTCAGCTTCTTCTTTTATTATCCCTCTTCTGGAACAGCTGGAACTTGCCCGATGAGTTGCAATCACCACGTTGAGCCAGAGAAAATCGGCAATGAAAAAAATGTCTTGCAGCCAAGGTGCATGAGCCTTTGTTCTCTGTTGGGGACATTGTCTATTTGTACCGTCCTGTTCTTGTTCCGGGCACCACCAAGAAACTGCTTCGCCCCTGGACTGGTCCCTTCTACATTGTAGAAAAGCTCCCTCTGGTCCACGTTCGTCTACAACACAAGTCGGATGGCAAGCTGATACACAACAAAGTCCATATAAACCGATTAAAGCACGGGCACCTCAATAACAGCCTTCTAGATTACCCCAATCCTCCCACAAATGAAGCTGCTCTTGAGCCTGCCATCCTCTCTGAAGCTGAGATTCCCCCAGATAACTTGCAGCCAGTTCCTACAGATCTTCCCACTCCTGACACTCTCCAGACAGATTCCAGTTTACCAGATGATTTGCCTGGGACTTCCTCTTCTTCTCAATCTTCTTCTTCTTCTTCTTCGTCTCAGAACTGTCTTCCACACACCCCAGTGTACCAGATCGAGAAGATCCTAAGAAAGAAGTTTGTCAATGGATCCTGGACTTATAGAGTAAAGTGGTGTGGATTCGATAGTGAGCAGAACTCCTGGGTCGCTTTTAACGACCTGACCCCCTCCTGTCAGGAACTGGTGCAGTCCATGCATGCCTCCATTCCCACTGACCGGAAAAGTCGACGGAGGTCTTGAACTTTTGTTACCTGACTCAGTGAAATGTGTCAGGACTAATTCATTTTCTGATTTTCATTGTTGCAATAGATATCTTGTTGTACCTCTTTCTTGCACCTGTTGCCATGGTACTATTTACCTGCACTAACGTTTTCTTCCCCTTAGGAATGTCTCTTTCAATGGACAGTCCACCTGTTTATGCAACTGTCATTAAAGTGTGAACCTGCAGTCTGGGTATCCTCCTGCTGCTACCCTTCCCTCTCTTCCCTTTTCCTTCCCCCACACTTTAGTGCTTGTGGCATGACCAAGTCTCAAGTACTATTGTGTTTCCCTCCTCTCTGGTGCTACTCTGACTGGTCCCCGGTGTAGTCCAGGTTCTTTCCTCCCTCCCACCCCCTGCAGTGGAGTACTGTTCTGTTTTGGGAAATCTAATGCCTTATAACGCATGACAATGTTTTTTTGCCTTAAATTATTTACTTAAAAATTCTTAGAAACGTAAGATTATTGTTTGTTTGAGTGGTGCTCACATTCACTGTTCCGGCGGTGATGTGAAGCACACATTAAGCGTGGAGCTTAATGTTTAGCTGCCGCCCCTTTAAGAGTACTTAGAACTGCATGTATCTAATTGTTGCACTGCCTGGCAGTGCCATGTTGGTCTGTCAGTCAGAGTTTTAGTCAGTGTGGGGCTTGTCCTCTTGAAGAGAACACCTACTGAACTGAATAAACCTGCCTTATTCTTTATTTTATGCGTCCAACTAGTTATTCGCACGGTCCAGATGGGGTCCTCACCAGCAGTACCTGCAGCAACCGAAGGGGCTGACAGACCACAGAGAAGGTAAGGGGTCTTTTAGTGGTGGACCATACAAAAAAATGCCACACAATATTCAAAAGTGACATGCAAATGAGACTACTTAGCCAGTCCGTGGGCAAACATCCATATTAGCATCTCATTATGGCCTGACC
The DNA here is from genome assembly GCA_016271365.2 of Neoceratodus forsteri. Taxonomy (NCBI): domain Eukaryota; kingdom Metazoa; phylum Chordata; order Ceratodontiformes; family Ceratodontidae; genus Neoceratodus; species Neoceratodus forsteri. The sequence goes on along the minus strand of CM028135.1, from coordinate 15,312,289 downwards.
TGCATGTAGATTGCCCAACGCTATTGCAGGGTCCCACAGCACCACCTGCAGGTCAGTCTGAAAGTACAGGGACAGACTGAGACTGCTCACAGCTCCACCTGTAGGTCAGTCTGGAAGTACAGGGGCAAGCTAGGTCTGCTCAAAGCTGCACCTGTAGGTCAGTCTGGAAGAGCGTGGTGGTAACTGCAGGCTACATTTGTACACAACTGCACAGATTATTGTGCCCCAGGGGACAACACAGCACAGGCACAGGTGGTGGTGCTGCATGCAATAGTCAAAATGTAGTTCCTGCTACAGTGCATAGCAGATGCTACAGTAACAAGGTGGCTGGTAGTGTGAGGGACACAGCAATGCCTATGGCGTGTAGGGCATCAATAATTGCTGCACTCCACACAGTGACAGGCCCCTCTGGCAGGTGTGTTGTGACAGTGGACATTACTGTCATGCTGTCATGTGACCTACAGATGCTGTGCCACTGGCATGGGATGCTCACAGTGAGACACACATGGCTGGCTGTGTGTGCTGTGGTGTCTGTACAGATGTGCACTATGTGGCCCTGGGGGGGCACATGTCATCAGTCAGACACACTGGTGTCAAGGTATTCCCTACACTGGACCAATTGCACTGCGTGGATGGTCCCAGCCTTGTGGACCACTGCCAGATGATGGCAACATAGGAGGTGCCGTCCATGTGCAGCATGTTTCTTCCATGTCTGGTTTCTTATTATGTTTAATATTTACTGGTTAGGGTCAATAAACTGCCGCTGGCAGACCGTCGCAAACTCCATAATTCACACTTGTGAATTACGGAGTTCCATAAACCACGGTTCTATGTCGCGCAAAGTCACTCAAACCTGCGCAAAGTCACGAAAACTCACTTTTGCCCAGTGCTAACCACCAGTAAATATAAAAAGTAAAACACGGGAAGTTCTTTGGAACTTGATTTTAGCACGACCAGTGTGTGATGCCCACAGATACACCTCTCGGGCTTTGCCCTTGGGGTTTATGGGGCATCGAACACCTCGGGTGTGGATAAAATCCTTGTTAACCACACTTCCCCATGCATTATTCTAATTTTATCACCTTGTTGCCTGGGTAAGCTCTCTGGGCCAAGGCACATTGTCAGTAACCACCCAGAGCCACTACATGTGCAGCTGAGATGATACAGAGTACACGAAATACATATCATTAACAACAACACACAATTCACAATGTGCAACATAGTGTCACATTGCAAACCATATCTGCTGCAGGTGCAGGTGCAGCTCTATCAACGACAGGATGGTTGGCTTCTAAGCAATATTACTGCATTGTATTCCATAGTTTGGCTATCTGTGCATATGAAGTGGCCCAGGGTGGCCAACCGCCCACACTGCATCCTCATTGGCTGCATACAGCCTTGTTCCCTGTTGCTGCTGTGTCCACGCCTCCCATCCTTGGTTTACCCAGAGTTAAGACTACCTTTTCCTGGGCGGTAATTTGCACCGTGCAAAGTGCTGTGCAAAATTGTACAAACACACTTTGCACAGTGCTCATGCACTGAATATAGCAAAGCGCCTGTATTCATGTACACGCTCCCTCTCTTTTCACATTGCATACATTATACCTTTGCCCGGTGCAAATGCAGTTTGCCTGTGCTATTTGGCCTTTTCAATATAGGGGACCTGCACAAACCCGGCACAAACCTGGCACAAATGGTTTGCGCCCAGAGCAAAGTTTTGAATATCTGGCCCTTGATCTTATAAAAGCTCTAAAATGCACTACAGGCTATTGAATCTCCCAGTACTGCAGTCTTGCTCTGACATCAGCTGCAGGGGATTCTGGGATTGGCAGTTACAGAAAATGTCAGCCTGGAAGTAAACAAAATTAGTGATACAATTTACTATAATACAATAAACAGTAAGTATAAAACATTTTTCTTGCATGCAGACTGCAAATTGGGGCAGACCCCTATGTGGGTGTTGGGCTCTTGATGCTGACTGTTGCCCTTTAAGCAACCTGCATCCTATCGACTGGCCTCCCTGCTTACAGCAGATGATAAAACTCTGACCAAGATAATAGCAGACAGGATAGCTGGGGTCCTTCCCAAAGTTATCTGTGATGACCAATCAGGAGTCATTAGTGGGAGGCTACCCAAAACAGTATTCTCTGTACACTTAATGATATGGGCTTGGGGTAAGAGGAAAGAGCAGTCATCCTGTTTTTTGGCCCTTGACATAGAAAAGGCCTTCAACCACATGGAGCAGGGAAGATTTTATGTTGCACACTTTAATTTGAGGAACAGATGTGCTCATGGATTCATACCTTGCACCAGAACCCCCAAACCCAGAACCTCAACAACTTGAATCTGTCTGCACCATTAAACTCAGCGAGGTAACCAGGCAAAGCTGCCCCCTTCCCCCTCCCATACATGCTGTCTATATAGCCACTTGCGATAACTATAAGAGAACATCCCTTGATCCAAGGGCAACAAATGGAAAACACCCAGCATTTAATATCACTTGTACCACATAATGCAAAGCATCATGGGATGTATATGCAAATCACTATTGTTCTCACCCTTTGCACAGTGCATGAGAGGTCCTTTGACATCATGCAGTTCTGCTTAAAGCAGAATCAGAATACAGTTTCATGGTGATTTGCATGTACATCCCAAGATGCATTGCTTTATGGCTATGTGTGATTTTGTATTTCTTCAAAACACGGCTTTGTTGCCAATCCCCTTTTTGTGTAACCCTTGCCCCAGTGCTTTTTTGCTGAGAATCTTTGTCTTTTTAGCTATATAATATCACTGTTTGTTGTGGATGATGTCTTGTATCCGAAGGGAACCCTTGTTGGCCTTTCCAGCTTTGGACCCCAACTTTCAAGAATATAGACTGTTGTCAGGCCATAAGGTCAACTGAAAAAAATGTTTCCACTGGGAAAGGCAGCAATATCAGAGTTCTCTCCACCTGATCTCGCCCTTAAGATATCTCACACCAGGAAATATTAGCGCACAAAGAATGTAAATCAGCATTCTAAATTACATACATTAAACGTTAACCCTACTGTTATCAGCACTTTAGCAAGACTGCAGCAAGTGGTCCACAGTCCCCTTCACTGTGACAGGAAGAATCAACATGCTAAAAATGTGTATCCTGCCTAGAGCCCAATAGTTTTTCCAAGCCTTTGCTATGCGTATACCCCAGAAGTGCTTTAAAACTCTGAATGGAATAGTGTTAACTTTCTTGTAGAGAGGGAAATCAGCATGAGTTAAAAGGCCCATATTAACTAGAGCATTGAAAGACGGAGGACAAGCCTTCCCCCCACTTTCAGTTGTGTTACTATGCAGCCAAATTGGCTTCTTTGAACTTTAACAAGGTCGGTAGGGCACTGCCAATGTGGGTGGCCATTGAAGAAAGTTGTGCGGAGGGCCCCTCTCGTGAGGGAGGGACTGCTTAGCAAAGTACTGTACTGTGAATGTGTGAAACAGGTTTTAAACCCCATGACAAGAAGAACAGTGGCAGCTTGGTTGGAAGCACATGGGATCCTAAAGCAAAACCCAGGTCTATCTGCAGCTGCTGCACCCCACAGTCATGTGTCAGAATAAAGGGAAGACCCACGGATACAGAAAGTTCTTCGAGATTGCAGGGCAAAGGTCTAAATGTAGTAGGAGACCCTTTGGGAGGTAGGGAGGGAGGAGGAGGGGGGGGAGGGGAGGAGACTAAAGCCCTTCACAGATTTAAAACAGCAGAATCCAGTGGTGACACAGGAGTTTTGACTAGTTATGAGTGCGACATTTAGTTATGACAGCAACACCTGAATTAACGAAACCCCCATTTCATCACTCTTGCAAGAGATGTTGCATAGACACAGCCAGTGATTAAACCCCTATCACATTATTATGAAGTTGTTTTAAAGGCCACACCAGAGGCAGTTAACCATTAGAAAGGCATGGGAATGAGATTTGAGATGTGGAATCCCACAACAAATAGGGAATTTCATGCATCCTGATTGGCTGAGAGAGCTCCTGGCCTGTGTCCTTATTGGAGCATACTGTGCCAAACAGTACTTTGTATGCCAACCAGGATGCAGCGCAGCCATCTGGTATCATATGTTTTCATCCGGTTGTTAATGCGGGCTATCATTTTCTCCATCCATAACTTAAAAAAAAAAAATCCTGTAGTCATTCAGTACATGAAATACTTGGTCCAGCCAGTGTCTTAAAACCAACTTTTTTAACAGTCAGAGCAATCATAGCCATGGAATATTGTCATCCTTTTACAGAAATGGATCTAAAATCCCCTATCAGGCAGGTCTCTGGGGTGAAGAAGGCTCCGATGCTCAGAAGAGGGTCACCTTTCCTTTGTATATCTACCCAAAGGGGTTGCACCTTCGAGCATTGCCAGAAGATGTGATAACGAGTACCTTCCTCCAATCCGCACCTAGTGAAAGGAAGACTGCAGCCATCCCATGTTAGCCAATCAGACTGGAGAGTAATAAATATTATTTAAAATTTGAAACTGTGTGATGCATAGCTTATCCTTTTAATGAAGGTATACATGTCGTTCCAGATTTTGTCCCAATTAAAGTCTTTGTCAGGGAAGGCCGCATTCCAGTAAGGATAAGTGCCATTGAGATTTGGGTACAATTTAGAAAAGAGAAAGCCATGTAGTTGGGGAATGGTACACTGCTGTGAGGCTCTTTGTATACAGGACTGGAGGAAAGGCCATGGTTCTGGGGCCCATGGTCTCAGTCCTAGGTGTGTTGCAATGGTGTGAATAAGTTGTAGGGAAGGGAACATGTGCCTGGCCACCAGGCTGCAAGTGGCTTCGACAGAGTCAAAGGGCAAGAACTGGCCATCCCACATAAAGTTAAAGACTGCTGGGATGTCAGGGCACTTCAGCAGAGTATCTGGGATTGTCTTGCCGGCTATTTCGAGATTGGGATTATGGCAGATGGATAGGGCTATGTCCATTGGAAGCATATGCCTAAATGCCCTTCCAAACGGATTGTGGATTTTCAGTGAGGTACCGGCAATAGATTGTCTGAGTGGGGTGGGCAAGAGGTTATAAGTAGTGTGCAGGATAGCTTGGGGAGAAATTTGGGCATTCAGTATCATTTCTTTTTCAAGAACCAACCATTAGGGAACATAACCTGCATCATCCTCCTGAGGGTCTGGAGTGGCTGATCGCATATATTTCACAGCCTGGCTAGCCCAATAGTATGTATGAAAATGTGGAAGCTTTGATCCTCCGCATGCTTGGGTAGCACAAGTTTATGGTAAGCCCACCGAGTAGCTTTCACTGCCAAAATAAATTTAGATATGGCAGTATGGACCTTGTCAAACCAGGTCAGGGGGGATGAATATGTTAAGCATAAAAAAGGGTACAGCAGGTGGGGCAGGAAGTTCATTTTGATAATATTAATTCTGCACCAGAGTGTCAGCGGCAGCTGGCAGGGCGTTCCTTCAATCTAGGTCGAGCCTGATAACTGCAATCAAATCCTCTAGATTCTATTGGAACAGCGCCCTAGGGTCTCTGGTTAACTCAACACCCAGGTAGCAAAGATGCTGGAGTACCACAGTATCCCTAAATCTGTAACATTCTGCATCACCACAGTGCTATTAAGGGACGTAACTACTGTTTTATTCGTGTTGAGTTTATATTCGGATAGAGCACCAAACATATTTATAGTGGCCAGGGCAGCTGGGATAGAGGTGTCTGGGTGGGTTACCTGCAGTAAAACATTGTCCACATAGACTTAAAGTTTAAATTGTTCTATACCTATTGGAATGCCCTGAATGTCTGGGTTTGCTTTAAGCTTGAGAAGAAGGGGGTTCAAAAATAAATTAAATAAAAGAGGGGAAAGAGGGCAGCTTTGTCTAGTACCACAATATAGACAAAAGGAGTCAGAGAACACCCCATTGCAATAAATACAAGCAGTGGGTTTGGAATAGAGAACCTAAATCCAGGTAAGGAAATCTGGGAGGGGAAGGGAGCCACATTTCTTCAAGACTGTAAAAAGAAAAACCCAGAAAACCCTGTCAAAAGCCTTCTCCACATCTACAGACACCAGAGCTGCTGAATGTCAGTGGCTCTAGATGAGGAGAAGATGTGTACTAACTTTCGGAGATGGTCTGTGGATTGTTTGGTGGGCATGAAACCAACATGTTCTGGCCCAGTTAAAGAGTCCCAAGCCTTATGTACCTATTCAGCCAGGATTTTGGCCAGGATTTTGAAGTCCTGCCAAAGAGATGGGCTGACAATTGGAGACCTTGGCCAGGTCTCTGTCTAGTTTGGGGAGGAGGGTAATCATTAAGGTGAGTTCTGATAATCCCTTAGCATGGATGTAGCTAGATGTCTTGGTGAGAAGGGGTGTTAGTTTGGCTGTAAACCTAATATAAAAATTGGCTGTAAAGCCATCCAGGCCAGGGCTTTGTCCAGAGTGACAGACTGAATCCCTGACTGAACCTCATGGTTGGTAATTGGAGCCTCTAGGGTTTCTACCTGTTCCAGCAGGAGTGAGAGCACAGTGTGCACATCTAGACACTCATTAATAACTCACTGGGGGGAGGGGTGTTAGCTGGGGGACCATAAAGAGTGCTATAGAAATTGTAAAATTCCTCTGCTATATCAGGGGGCTGGAAAGGGACCTGGGGGTAATTATATCAGATGAACTAAAGGTGGGCATGCAATGTGAGAAGGCAGTAAGGAGGGCTGGGGGAATACTGGGATGCATGGGAGAGGCATCAACAGTAGAAAACAGGAAGTTGTTATCCCTCAGTACAGACAGTTGGTGAGACCCCATTTGGAGTACTGTGTGCAGTTCTGGAGACCCCATCTCTGCAAAGACATAGACAAAGTGGAGGCTGTCCAGAGGATGGCAACCAAAATGGTGCAGGGTCTGCACCAGAAGACATACGAAGGGAGACTAAAGGAGCTTAATATGTATACCCTTGAGGAAAGAAGGGAGAGGGGGGATGTGATAGAAACTTTCAAGTACCTCAAGGGAATCAACAAAGTCCAAGAGGGGTGGTATCTTTCAGAAAAAGAGATGTGCAAGAACAAGGGGGCACAATCTGAAGATAGAGGGTGGGACAGCTCAGAGGCAACGTGAGGAAGTTTTTTTTCATGGAGAGGGTTGTGAATGCATGGAACAGCCTTCCTGAGGAGGTCATGGAGTCACAAACAGTGGGGAAATTCAAGAATGCATGGGACAGACATAAGGCAGTTCTAGTGGGGGGTAGGAGGAAGTAGGCTGTTGGTAAACTAGGATCTGCAGCTTATCCATCAGGTAGGGAAATGGGCAGACTAGGTGGGGCAAGCGGTCCTTATCTGCCGTCAAATTCTATGTTTCTGTCTATTTCACATCTGATAAGAGGTATAAGCTTAAAAACTTCTTGCCTCATGAGCCTTAGGGCCATCAGCTTTCCAGCCTTTTCACCCGGTTCCACATACTTTGAATGTATTTTGAAACTAGTACATTCAGCTTTCTCACGCATGAGTTCTGCATATTCTTCCCTCAGCAAGTCTAAGAAGGTTCGTACCTCATCCGGGGTGTTGGGTTTCAGGTTCATTTCCAACCAGTGGCTTTTGCAGTATGTTCTTTCTTCCATTTGGAGGCCAGTCTGATATACTTCCTACTCAGTGTAAATTTACAAGCTGCCCATTCCAGATCCATTTTGTCAATGGAACCTGCATTACTGACAGTATAGGCGGTGAGGGTATCCTTAAAGGAAAACTACGCTCATATCTTATACATCTGATTTGTGTCCATATCAACAGACAGCTCTATTTGTGTCACTGTTAGAGATGTATGCAATTGCTTTAGTTTGTTTTCACACTTCATTCTAGGCCTTGTAACTATCCTGGGGGTCCGCATTTGCTGGTTGTTGAAATCTCATTGTCCCTGACAGCTGCATTAGCATATGAGAACATGATGTGTCACCACCCTTTAGGCTCCACAGTGTACCTGTCTGCTTAATTAGACTGCAAAGAAACAAGCTGCAGGAAGGTGTGAAATACCACATTCACCTTCAGTTAGCTTTGCAGTCTTTCTGAGTTGTAATGCAGGGTTGTTGCCTTTAAACTGCAGTCAATGTATGTGTTTCCAGATAGTTTTTGTAGAGTATTTGTTCTTTCAGCATAGAGACACACGGTATAAATGGGTGAGGTGACATCATGTGCTCATATGCTAATGCAGCTCTCATTGACAATGAGATTTCAACAACCATAAAATGGAGACCCCCCCCAGGGTAGCCATAGGGGGCTACCATGAACAGTGAAAACAAACTAAAGCAAACACATACTGTCCTAACAGCTACAGGAAAAGAGTTGTTTGTTGACATAGAAATAAAATCTACATGATATGAGAGTGTAGTTTTCCTTTAATCTTACCCACTATAAATGTGTCTTTCAAATGCTGATTACTCTGTTTCCAAACATTGAGCCCTGTGCACTACTGGTGCGGAGTGGCTACATGCGCTTATCTGGGGTGCGTAGTCACTCAGCACCCACTGTGCCCCCCCATGCGGCATGCACAAAGTGGCGGTGCACAGACCTACTGCACCCAATCCTCCACGTCCTCAGACAGCTCCATGCTGGAGGCATTTTGGAGGCATGCCAGCACTACGTAGTATTCACTAACCCACGTAGTGCTAGCTGCATGGGTGCGGAGGGTGGTGCAGGGTACGCCAGGGAGACCCTACCATAACCCACTGTGCACCCTCATGGGTAAAGGCCTGCAGCTGCCGGGGAACCAGGACATAGTACACCATACTGCCCCTGACCGCGGGACAGCAGGAGGCGGCGGGGCAGCTGGATGGGCAAGCGCCCGGGAATTTCAGGAGCAGTGGCAGCAGGACTGGATGGTGCTGCTCAGGTCCAGATGCCTACAATCAGCATGCACAGCCCCAGACCCGTGCCGCCCTAGGCATGGGATCCACTATGGGTCCCAGGGGGCATCCCATTGGATGACAACTCCTCCCCATGTCATCCTGCGGAGTCCTGTGTGCCAGGGGGAGGAGCCGCAGACAGTTGGCCAGCACTGGTGAATACCGGTATGGGCGCCCCTGTCCACGGGGTACAGGGCCACGAGCAGGGTATAACTTTTCCACGTACCCCCGCCCGCTTCGTGCATAGGGCCCATATGTCCTTATCTGTGCCCTGTGTAAAAGAATGCTTCAGCTTAGTGGGAGAGTGATCAAATAACACACGCATGGGGAAATGTTGCAGATGTGCAGGCTCTGGAAAGAAGTCTGGCTAATCAAAAACAATAATTTCGGTAAAATGAATTGTGTGCCACAGAATAGAATGTAAAGTCCTTCGTGGAGAGGTTCAGTAGTCTCCACAGATCACAAACCCCCAGTGAGTCCGTCACGTCACATAACGTCCACTGTGCAGGTGAAAGCCCTGCCCTAATATTATGTGTTCTGTCTAAATCCAAGGCATATGTTAGGTTCCAGTCTCTTCCTATTATCAGTGGGAGCTGTAGAAAGGGGAAATAAAATTTGCTAGGGACAGTAAGAAGGGGGAGGATCCACACTGCAGCCACAGACACTTCCCAACAATATCTCTGTGTTATCAAGAGTACCAGCAAGGACGAGATATCTCCCCTCTGTATCCACTACAGTTTGACAGAGTCTAAATCTGGTGGACCTGCTGATTAGAATGGCCACCCCTTTTTTCATTGTGAAGTCCCCGGTTCCGTACACTTGTCCCACCCAGTCCCGTCTGAATAATACAGTTTCTGAGGCTAGCATGTATGTTTTCTGTAGCAGCAAGATATTGGCCTTGAGCTGCTTAGCATGCTTAATAATTTGATACCTTTTTGTTTTGGAATGTGTCCCTTTTATGTTCCAGGACACATACAGTACTTTTTTTTTTTTTAGTCTATTTTTTCCCTCCCCCTGCCGCCAGCTGCCCGGCACCTCAGCTCGGTCACGGACCATGACTTCCACCTCCACAATGTCCGCGACCCTCCAATATCCCCTGGCTTACCCCCCAGGGCGGGGTTGCAGCACTAGACTCCTCCAGTGCCACAGACAATGGGATAGGTCAGAGGGCCAGCCTGGAGGCTAATTGAAGCCATGGCAAGCTTCATCTAGGGTGGCCGGCAGCTGCTCCTTTTCCTGGTTTTCTGTGAAGGGTGGGGACATGCAATGACATCCTGTGTCCACCCCACCCCCTTGGCGTGCTTGGCGCTGGTCGCTTGCACAACTCCCGGCCTCTGCCAAGGGTCCATCAAGCACCAGACACATTTCCCACCCTTCTCCCCTGAGAAGGAAAGCAGTCTTTGGGATGCTCCATCCTTCTCCCCCCAGCTGGCCTTCCAGAGTCCCAGGTCCGTTCCCGAAGTCGGGTCGCTGACATCTCAAGCGGAAATTTTTTTTTTTTATTTATCAATTTGGTAACCGGGTAGGGACTCTGGACAATGCCCTTTTTCAGGTCCAACCTGGGACAGACAACAAACAACATTAATAACAAACAATAACTCACGGGCCAGCGTACACACACAGTACTTGATAATACTACTCATTCCAAAAAAATGAAATACATTAACTGAGGTAACTTGTAAGCTTGCAACCATGCTGTCTGGAGTAAGATCCACTCAGTCCTCCCACCCCCACCCCCAAAAAAACAAGAAGGAACAATACAACAAGTGAAACAGTTGAAACAGTAAACATAAATCTTACCCCTACAGGTAGGTTATCCCCCAGTCTCCTAACTGTCCAGCACATAATGGTACTAGGAGAGAAAACAATCTGGACCAGGCTCCCTGACACTATTTGTGGTGGACTAAAATTAGTCCTCAACCTTGCCAGAGAGTCAGAAGGGAAGTGACTTCAGGGCTAAAGCTTACACACCCCTAAGGTATAGGAGTACACAGTGTATGGTGGCCTGGAAGTGCCCTGTGATAATGGCACCTTCCAGCCATGTGGGTGTGTCAGAAAAACAACAGTGAAAAGGCCAGCATGATACTGGGACACTGCGTTCAGCAGAAAGATAATCATAATTATAATTAAGCTTCTGAGCTGGAATCCAGCTAGGAACACTTCCTAGGTCACTGGTACTGAGTCCCTAAGAAGAGCCAGTTACTTCAAATGGCTCATGTCACTACCTCCCCCCCAGTTCACCCTCCAAGCACAACAATCACTAAATTAAGATTTAAATGTTCAGACAACCAAGGATGTAATGTCCAGTCATCAGAGAAAGGAGTAGACAGGTGGTTACAGTCAGCATAATTTTCCAAACACTTCTTGGATTCTTCGGTGTCTAAAAAGCGGATGGAACAGCTGTGCAGAAGCATCAGGTAAGCCCAATTTCTAGTCAGGGTTTGGAGGCTGTGTACTGGCCAATTGTGGCAGATTTCCACTAAGTTTGCAATGCAGGGCGGGTTAATCTGTGACTGGGCTGTGTGCTAAAATGCTTTTGAGAAATTCTGCCTATGTTGGCAGAGCCTGTGATATGCATATCAGTAATGCCACATGGCAGGCCTAAGGCATTCCAGTTGATTATCGTAGGTACGTGGGGAAGGCAAACCCAGGTAAGAGATGGTGGAACAGTGGTGGATGGGGGAGGAGGTAAAAGCACCTGGCTAACAGTAAGAGAGAAGCTAAGTCTTGAATGGAAGGAGAAAGGAGCTTGCAGTTTACGCAGGCCAGTTAGTGTCTCACAGAATCAGTGTGCAGGGGCTCTAGGTGCAGTGAAGAGGTTCGGGAAAAATTTCAGCTGGTGTCTTGCTTGGCACCAGTGGCTGTTAAGAAATGCTTTTCTCCTTCAACAGTTATGACCTCTAAGCGTAAGAGATATAAAATGTGAAACTTCACCCCCGCTGTGTATAATTTGATTTTTATCTTCCAATACTTATTTTCTTTTACTTTGACCTGGGGATCAGATCGTTAAAAATGGAGAGCTGTGCCCCTTCCCACCAAATTTCTTTCTACTCATGGTTTTTAGCTTGTAAGTGTTTATTTTCTAAATAGTTGAGGAGATTCAGAATTATAGGTCAGAATTTTTCTCCAAGTGCAGGCATCAGATGGAGAGCTTGGTGGGCTCATTCGATGATGTAGCTTGCTCCATGAGGTGGTGGGCCTGTCACTTTTTCTAGGAGTTTCTGAGTAAATCTGATGGTGTCTGGCCCTTAAGCTCACTCCGGAAGACCCACAATAACAAGGTTATTGTGACAGCTTCTGCCCTCCTGGTCCTCTACCCATTCCTCCAGTTTCTGGATCTTTCATCTCAGCCCCACCATTTCTGGCTCCAATCTATTAGCCCAGTCTTCAAGAGAGTTGTTTCTTGCTTCTGAATCTGAAACTCGCTGAGTCAACATGTCAAGTGCAGATTAAATTATTTTTAAATCTGTTGTTAAGTCCAGAAGTGTATCTTTAATTGAGCCTGACTCCCGAACGCAGCACTCCATTGTTGATGGGTTGGCCTCCTGCTCTGGGAACAGTAGCGGTGAGTCATCCTCCTCCTCATGCCATTTCTGAGCTTGGGCTCATGCCAGGAGAGATGGTGGAGTTTTAACTACGTCCATACAATCAGATTCTGTGGCCATCTGTGCAATAAATTCAATACCACGCTGTAGCAAAAGGCAATTGCAATCAATTGGCCGTGGTTGTGAGGCACAGTAAGTAGTTCGGCAAAGTATTTTGACTAGAATAAGGCTTGCCTTGAGGAGCTGAAACAGGAGCTGCTGCTCTTCAGTGCGCCATCACATGACTCCCTCATAAATGTGTCTCTGTTCTCCTATGAGGTCAAACCAGGTCAGGTGCAGCAAAGTGGCCTTCTGAAAAAATATGAATCCATAGTAGCCAGAGGGCAAACAAGTGCCAGAGGGTCCCAAGCTGTCCATGAACCAATGCACATTGGCAGGGGAAGGTGGCTCATCTGTAACAGAGCAGATTTGGGTCTCCTTTATCCACTCAGAAACCGTACAATTACAGTGCGAAGGGTATCCTGACAATGTGTCTGCATCCACACGCTTGAGCCATGGGTGATATTTTACAGAATAATCATAAGTGTTTTTTAATTTCTTTATTGACTGATTTGTTAACTGTGTAGGCACAGTAGGCCAAAGTCCTTTTTCAGGTGCAAGCTGGAACTGATTTACCTAAATACAGCTAATGATGATATGTATACACAGGACCAGTACAACTAATACATTAAACAGATAAAGTACGTCTTGCAATATGCAAATATAAAAACACAAAGAAAAAGCACCGTAAGATGTGGACAGCTTAAAAACATTTACAGTCTGACAAAGCAAGAAAATCCTTCTTCGGTTGATTTTTTCTTTTTTTAGAAACCACATGGCTCTTGGCAATATGAACTGAATCTGGGCGATCTTTCAACATTTGGTAGAATGTACTGAGAAAGCATGCTGACCCACGGCTGTAAAAATGGACTAAACAGAAAACAAAACCTTGTCAGTCGATCTGAGATTTCTGCTGGGTTTTTTTGGCGTAAGTGGAGGACTAAGGACCCCTTAGTTATTAAAGGGACACTGCCAACCCACTTAGACCTCAAAGTGTCCCTAGTTTAAAAAACACATCATGATTGTTCACATTCTGTAGGGACTGCTACTGTAGCTGGCTGTTTGATTCTTTTTTTTTTTTTTAAAGATAAAAACAGAGTGCGCACCATACTGGTGTTACCACATAAAAACATTTGTTTAAATTCCTTGATCAACTCCCTCTGCATCTTTCCTGGACTTAGGAACCCCCCTCCCCCCGTACTGTCTAGCCACTCATTATGCAGTGGGAGTAGAGAAGGCTGTTTCATCATGAGTGATTGCACCATTTGGGGGTGTTTCTAATGTTCAGGAAGTATGCAGTATAGATAGCTCCAGGATTTGAAACAAAACAAGGCTGGTTATAACTGTACATTAGCATGCATTTTAGTTCTATTAAGCAAGGAGGCAGATAAAACAATCAGCAACATCAGTGAATTTTAGAGAAAGTAAGCAATCACAAAACATGCGTTTTTAATGAGAAATAATATGATGCAAAAAAGGTTGACAGTGTCCCTTTAAGCATAATGCTGGGCAACCTATCCAGCAATTTTGTAGGGCAGTTAGTTGCACTCGCTGAACTAGCAGCAGTGATCTAGCATAAACTGTACCTTTTATTAAATCTAAAAACTGGGGGGCACACACTCCATTTATTTCTCTTATCTTAGGAATTCTCTCAAGTGGTATGCTTAAGAACAATAGCATAGTAGCCTTTCATGTTCGTAGCATTCGGTTCCTTGTTCGATATTCAGGGACACCTTACAGCAGGGTCCTTAGTCCTCCACTTACGCCATTTTGTAGGTGTGATAACAGAGACTTCAAATTTAACCTAAGAATCTTGTCCACAACACAGTGGAGAATATAAAGTCTGCTTGATTCAAGGGACAAACAACCTGGCTGTGTGTACATTGTACAATGTACATTGTACAATGGTGGGTTTTGTAAGGCACATTTAAAATAAAATGGCAGGTGTTGTTAACAATTCTGTTTAAACAAATTAGAGCAGATGAAGATGTGCTTGCAAAAATGAACAAATTATAATTCAGGCTAATGTATAGTTATAATAGCAGAACCCTAGCAATAGCTCAAGTGGTATCAGCTGTTAAGCAATTTTTAAGTCGATAAAGCACACCTAATTTTTAATTGACTTGCTTACAAACAGAACTTATACAAAGCGAAAATGTTAGATTTGAGTCCAAAAGGACTACCAAGTTTTTCAAAGACTCCCCCTGTTCAAGCTAAATACCATTAGAATCAAGTATAGTAATACTTAAGAAATTTTTAGACAGCTTGAGTTTTGAGCCAAAACCATACATTTAGGTGATTTGGCTTTTTTTGCTACTTAATATGAGACGGTGCTCAAGTAACCATGAATTTAATGTATGAAAATCCTTATTCAAAGTGGAATTAACCTCAGCAATAGAAGTAGAGCTACAGTAAATGATGGTGTCACCTGCATACAAAAAGGAATACATGTGTTCCAAAACTGAAGGGAGTGTATGATAAAAAGAGGAAATAGCTAAGATGTAAGGCAAGATCCTTGGGGTATGTCATCTGCCAGTGTCCTTGCACTGGAGTAAGAGCCTTGGAAACTGACCCTTAATGAGCAGGTTCCAAGTTTAAGGCACCCAAATATATACGATACCTCACCTGCTCCAAAGTTGATGGGTATCAAAAAATCCATTTTTTTCAGTCATGTAAAAAAGTTATTGCACCGTAATTTTCACCTCAGGAAAAACTGAGCCACTTCCCTAATCGATAGACACGCCCCCATGCCGGCACACGCAGTTCTGTTTTGTGATGTTAGAAAAAGAAAGCTACATGTGTGCACCCCATTGACTTGAATGTGGGTGATTTTTCTATAGATGTTATTACTATTTAGAGTTGCGATTTAAATAAATCAAGTGATCACACGACTCAACAGGGTCCCTGTTACCGAGTGGTCTTTGATTTATTTAAATCAGAATTCTAATTAGTAATAAAGTTCATAGAAAATCACCCCATTCAAGGCAATGGGGTACACATGCAGCCTTCATTTTCGACATCACAAAACGGGCTGTGCTGACGTGGTTCGTATTAATTAGGGAAGCGGCTCCGTTTTTCTCTGTATGGTCCCGGGACAAAATTATGGAGCAAATAACTTTTTAAAATGGAAGCATTTAATGGGCTGATTTATATCCAGAAACTCTGGTCCAGGTCAGTTATTATATATCTTTGACGGAGTGGCTACTATGAAACTAAGAAGCTGCTCTTTAAGGGTCATCCACTCAAGTAACTTTGAAATCAGGTAGAAGGTAATCTTGACAATCCAAGATTTTTTCAGAGTTTCCTGCAGCATGGGGTGGTTTATAATGTCAAATATCTTGGACAGGCTCATAAAGATGACACCAGTGAGCCCACCCCAGTCTATAGCTTGACTGATGTGGTCAGTGAACCAGACCAAGGTTGTACCTGTACTGTGATTTTGTCAGACTCCATGCTGTTGCAAGGTATCAAGTTTGTAGGTTTGCAAGTATACAAAAATCTGATTATTTACCAGTTGTTCCAACGGCTTACTGAAAGGGCAAAGAATAGAAATTGGATGGTAAATATCTGGGTTCCTAATAGTTACACATTTTAATATTGGGACTATGATTGTCTCCTTTCTTACATGCTCTATCAAACCCTTGACTGAGGGGCAACATTTTGGAAGGTTTCCTAATGATTCATTTTGCTTATCATTAAGATATTTAGATTTACACACATGAATTTTTGATTTACATAAATTTTTAAGTTATGATACTTGTTCCAATCAGAACACTGCAGACACAAAAAGTACGCACAAGGATGGTGGTGCTGACAAAAAATTAGAGACAATGCAGCACACATTCAGGCACTCACCACCTCAATAAAAGAATGCCAAACAGCTCTTCAGTTATAAAATTATAAAGGACAGGTAGTCCGAAACGCATCAGGTGAGGCACTGTCTTGGGTGTTAGCCGACACTCATGATGTCTTGATCAATAAAATTACTTTTTACTTTTATAACTGAAGAACTCTTTGGCATTCTTTTGTTGAGGTGATGAGTGCCCAACTGTGTGCTGCATTGTTCCAGTCAGATAATTGGTTAAAAGTTTACATTTTGGCCGGACCAGTGGTGCCACACCTGCCACCACACAGGTGACCACAGTTCAGGAGCAGAGTCAGTTGCTGGGGGCTGGTTAGAAGGCAAAGGATTGAGCTTCTAGAGGACAGCAACAGCCCTCCTCTTTTGGGGAAGGGTGGTTTTGCCATCCCGCTGTTGACTGCTGCTGAATGGAGGCTCGGGGCAGTGCAAATACTGGCAATGAAGTAGGCAGGGTGCTGCAGGTTTGATGCAGGATGTGTGTGTTGCCAGATAGCATATCCCACCATCTACACTGTGGCAAAGGGACTCGGGAGAAAACAGAAAATGTGGTGCTGGCTTTGTCAAGCTCTGCCTGCCTGCCCCGACCCACACCAACACCTGGATATTCTCCCCCTTCCCCACACTTCTGGATATGTTCACTGGGATGGAGGATAGTCCTCCCTCTCCTGGCCCCACCACAGAGGGGTAAATCTGCGGGGAAACTCAGGGTGGGTAAGGTAGGTTCTCGGGAGATGAATGCTGGGTAGGGAAGGCAGGAATAGGGCTGTTGGGTGCTTGTGCCATGCCAGGAGAAAAAGCTTTCTAAAATAAAAGTGAAAAAAAGCATACATTTTTGTTCCAGAATGTATCTGTTTGTTTCATTAATGAAAACAAGTCTGGAGTAATCCAGTTGCTTTTCTGACCTTGAACCCACTTTGATTTTAATGGAAAAAAATTGTTTTGGATTTCAGACAAGGTTCTAAGGAGGAAATCAACAGCAGATACTACATCAATGAATGACCAAGCAATTGAATTTACTGCTGACAGTAGCTCAACCAGGTTAACTTCTTTAAAGTTCCTAAAAAATTATTTTAGGTTTAGATCGTTGGGTTTTCCTACTCCACGTGCAAAAAGTAGGCAAGTGGTCACTAATGAAGTCAGCAAACATCACACTACTTTCAATTCTCTTTTTAACTTTATTTTTATTACATTTAATAAAAAGTAGTACAAAATACATTATGTTATGGAGGTGAAATCAATTACATAGCACTAGGAACTACATTACAAACAGGATTCCAGTAGCATTTCTCCTTTGTTGTTACAGCATTGAAGCCACTAGAGCAAATTATGGAATTCATTCATTTATTTATTCACTTTTAGGGACTGGGTAAGTGCATTAGGCAATATCCCTGCCTATTTTCAAGCAAACAGTATTCAACAGTGACTGCACAAGGAAAAGGCACACATACAGTGTAAGCATCCAGAAAGTCTCTCAGTAAAAGTTCCCACCAGAGTCCTGGCTTTGTGCCTTGATAATCCATAACAATGTAAAATATTTTGCATAGCATAGATGTAATAACAGAACTCTAACTTTTACAACGTCATTATTAGTTGGAGTAATGGATAAACAGTGCTGTTTAAGTTATCATGAGCTGGAGAGATGAGATTATTTATTATTATTTATTTCGTTTTTGTTGACCGAGTAAGTGCACTAGACAAATTCTGCCTATTTTCAGGCACGACCCGGGAGAGGGAGATACAGATGAATGCCAACTGACCTTGAACCAGATTAAGCTGTTGGTGGTATTTTTAGTGAATTAAACTTGTTGCTAGAGGTAGACCAGCTGCCCTTGGTAGGTAATTACAATTCCTTTGGCCTGTAAAGTATGGGACCCCCATGTCAGTTAACAAGGAAGCTTCAAAGAGCCCAAGGACTTTCATGTCAGGAAACTGTCCTGGCCATGTAGCCAGCCCCTGCAGAAGCAGACATGGCTCAGAACAATGAGAGGTGTCCCGAGTCCACAGAATCCAAGGTTCCAGTTTAGGCCAGCTTTCCAGAGAGGTGGTACCCCCAAGAAAACAAAGAAAGTGTCAAATCCATGATATCAGAGTGACATAATTGATGATGCAGCATTGGTGGCTGGCAGTTGAAGGCATTTGAGATCTATGCCAGGCCCTAGCAAGTTAGTCTGTGTTGGGGCTCTAGACTTAACACTATCTAAGAGTTGAAGTCCACAGTGGCTTACTAAAGGTATGCTGTGTGGTAAGAGTCTTTCTACTCTGTTAGTTTTAAGAAGCTATAGAAAGGTTTTTCTATGTGTTTCTTCTGCTGTATGGAAACCATTTTTTTATTTCTGTAGTAACCCTGTAATTCCCACAGTCTTGTGTATTTGTGATGTCCTGTAGATTGTGTAAACATTGTGAAGTAGTAAATATTATTTTTATATACCTCATACCTTTATGACTCAATCTTTTTGGAGAACTTTTTTTTATACAGCTTTTTGCCCACCCACCACCACCATCTCCTGTCATCGGGCCTTTCGGGACTCTCTCAAGGGCTGTCACATATGGTGGTGGGGAGAAACACAGGCTTTTCCCCCAACTTTTTCCCCATTCCCCATGCTGGGGTGTACACATAGATGCAGGCACATGGATGCATGCGTATTCCCACGGAGCCCTGCAGCCCTCCCTTCTACTGCCCTCCTAGACATTCACTACCACGTAGTCTCCACCAGGTGGCAGTCATTTGGCAAATTGGTAGGTCCCTCCCCCCCAGAGAAAGGAGAGCAGCTGTTGGGCACTCAATCATTTCCCTTCCTGGTTGACCCCCAGCAACCTGTGCTCATTACTAAATGTGGGTCACCAGTGTGGCAAGAAGTAAGGGGCCAGTGCTTCAGCTCTCCACACCACTGGGCTGGCTTGGGGTAATACTTAACTGCTGGTATTGACAAATCCACTATCTGTCTCTGGAGAGGGAGAAAATGGCTACAGTTACCATATTCTAGAAGTAAAGTGTTTCTCAGGCGTGAGGTACCATACATTCCAGGTCATGCCCTCCACTCAGTGGAGGTAGACCACTTGTCCATACCTAGATCTCAGCTAAAATCCTCAGGTGACAGAGTGTTCAGTGTTGCAGCCCTTTGGAACACCCTTTCCCGGGAGGTGAGAGGTGCTCCTTCACTGGCTGCTTTTAAAAGGTCTTTGAAAACCCACTTTTTTAATTGTTTTGGTCAGGATTCTTCATTTTGATGATTTATAGTTTTGTTACTGACTGTTGTTTTATTGGTTATTTATCGTAAGGCACTCAGAGCCTCATGGATTGGGCACCATATAAATAAACTTGCCATTGCCAATGAGTGATGGGGAAGGCCATTTTCCCTTAGTAAAAGGAGCACTGTACTGGGTGGGCAGTGGCTCTGGTGGTATTCAGACCAAGACAGTCCCCAGGTAGGAGAATCACACCTGAGTGGTGGCAGCTGCTGAGGTACCCTCATAGGTGTTGGGGGTTGAGAAACTTGGCAATTTGTTGCGGACTGCGTCACGGCTGTGGACAGGTTGTGACAGTCCCACTAACCCAGTTTGGTGTTAAACATTAATAACAAGTAGACAGTAGATTTCAACAATTAACTGACTGTGATGGCATGGACCCATATTCCGAGCTGCTCCAGAGATCAGACTGCATCAATGTATAGTGCAATCAAGCTCGCACCACAGTGCAATGCTTGTGAGGTGGGAAAAAGTCTCCTCATAATTTAGGGGATGGGGGAAGGGATCTGCACCAGGATGGGAGAAGCATACAGTGCCATCCTGGCCATGCAGGTCTCACCACCAAATGTAGTAACACATTAAAGGGTAACATAAATCTGCTCCAAACCGGCAAGATGCCAAACCCCCAACAAATAATTTCAGCATGAAAAGGATCATGTTACCTGTAAATTTTTTAGGATTCAGTGTAATATGCAACATTAAATTTCCAGCAAATGATTGTTGTCAAAAATCTTGCTGCAAAGTGTTCAAACAGTTCTTTCCTCAGATTCTGCTTCTGATTTCTTGTCCCTGATTTGGTGGGTGGGGGGGGCTCAGTGCTGCTCTTCGCAGTGAGTTTCTCTGCATCTGATGGACTGGAGTAAAAGAACATTTTGCCCCCATAATGAATTTTAGGTTGCATCAGCAGCAGCAAATAATGGTTCACACCTAGTTCTGTCAGGAGTGTACAGACCCCATCGAACCCTTTACGTTTGGTCTGGTCCCCTAAATCTATGCTACCAGAGCATTTCATAGCCTGTAAAATGTTGCCTTTCTCCTCCAAGCTGCCAGTAACCAAAAATACTGTGAAGAGCATTCTCACCTGTTGCTGGCCTCCAGGAATTAATCCGATATGCTCTCTTAACTGTAATGTCTGCATCCAGAGAGAGAACCCCTGGAAGCCAATTATGCAGGTAAAGTTTTAAGCTGTCACCCGCGGTCATTTCTGGAAGGCCCAGACACCTCAGTTGGCTGTCCCAGAAAAGTTTTACAATTACTCAAGACAAATTTTCTTTAACAGGGCCAGTGCAGGACACAATAGTTTTTAAAGCTGTTTCCACCGCCTTCACCACTTCTGCATGTGCTGATATGGCTTTTTTTCCAGGAAAGTCTTGCGACTGTTAAAATTGTCCACATTTTTATCACGTGCCTGCAAAACCATGAGGAAAACCTTAGGAGTGGGCTCCTCCCCTGCGGCTGCCGGCTGCTCTGATTCCGCAGTCGTCTTGCTTTGCTGGGCCTTGGATTTAGGCAGGTCTGGCTGAGGCTGCTTCCTCCATTTCCCTGTAATGCTAGTTCTTCAAATTTGCAGTAATTGTAAGTAAAGGTATTTTCTATTGATTGTGACAGTTTGATCTCAAAATATTGAAATTTAAAGTCTTTTCTCTACTGGTTATAGGTTATCCAAGTCGGAGCTCTGTAGCTATGTATCTTGTTAAGCCAGTGCACTGCTTGTAATTTTACTAGTATTGTTTGCAAGAAGTCAATCAAGGGTTGTGTGCATTTGACTATGCAAGTTTATGCAGGTAAATGAGGTTATAAACTGTGAAAGCCCTGTAAACCAAATGTTCATAATTCACATCGGAACAGTGATCACGGGTTAAATTAAAATCCACCATAATTAATATATCCCTATTAATGTTACAAGAACCAATAAAATCAGTAATAACACTTAGCCCCAACACCAAATTTAGGAGGGTTATAAACTGTACAAAACCTTAACTTTTGTTGGCCGCTAAGGAGCCATTCACAACTTGTTATAGTGGTATAATCAACAACTGGTTCGGAGAAGTCCAAATATTCCTTAAAATATACTATAACACCCCCATCCTTCTTTTTCCCAGGTCTGTCTCTCCTAAACATTTTATAGCCATCAATGAAGCATTGGCTATCATTTTTAAGTAGACAAAGTAGATGACCAGATAACCAATTTTGCTGAGGTCTGCACATATGTTGATAGATTGTTGTTGGTTCTGACAGTTATCTTTTCTCCATACAAGTAGTCATGATACTGGTTGACTATGGCCCATTTGAGTGCAATGAATTCCAATTTGAGCACAGAGCAATTCTGTTCACTGGGTGTTAAACTGCGACTACCAAAAGTGACTGGCCTCAGTCTTTAACAGAGTCCTGGTACAATGCAGCCCCCAGTCCATGTAAGCTAACATCTGTGTGCAATACATAGGATTTCTTTGGGTCAACGTAGGCTAAAATGAGACACATGTCAAGTGTTTCATGATGTCTCTAAAGGCTTCTTCACAGGCAGCATCCCACCTGGCACCAAAAGGTTTGCCAACTCTGAAGTAAGTAGGAGGCTCTTTTCCCTTCTTGGTTTTCCACAGGCTGGCAGTATTTGTAGGTGGATACCACTGAGTTAAATTCAACAATGGCCACGCTTTACTCAGATGTAATCTTTAATGAAGGATCAATAATATCCACAGAAACCCAGAAACCGCTGGAGATTCTTGAGGTTTCTAGACCAGGGCCCATAGGCCGACACTTCAATTTTGTCAGGATCGGTCTGAATCTCATCCGCAGACACAATATGCTCCACATATTTTACCAAAGTCTGGAAAAATTGGCACTTGTCTAAAGGCATCTTACGTCCAACATCTTTTAATTAATCCAGTACTTTAAAATACTGGGCCTCATGTTCTTCTAGGGTCTTGCAAGCACAGTGACATCAAACTTTCAAATAGATTCGATTCATGTCTCCAACAGCTTATTCTGTGAGAAGTTGAAAGGTGTCCCGGGCCCCATAAATACCTTGTGGTATGCACAGAAACTCATAGAATCCAAGAGAGCAGATGAAAGTGTTCTTCTCTCAATCGGACTTGGCCATTCGTATCTGATAACAGTAGCTGCTCAAGTCCAAAACAGAGAACCAGAAGCCCCCACTTCACAATCCTCCTGCAAGGGAAGAAGATGATAACACTGTGAATAATAAAGCAGTTAAAACTGAAGCAATTTTTTTTTAATTTTAACATAGAAACATAGAAATTGTCGGCAGATAAGGACCGCCAGGCCCATCCAGTCTGCCTGAAAGCCCAACCCTGGTCTGTGGCCTCTAACCTTAACTGGTCAATGGCTTTTCACCCCGACTTCCCACCTCTAAGGCACCCTTATGCATGTCCCATGCATGTTTAAAACCCTCCACTGTGCTCACCCCACCACCTCCTGTGGCAGTCTATTCCATGTGTCCACCACCCTCTCCATGAAGAAAAACCTCCTCACATTTCCCCTCAGCCTGCCACCTTCCAATTTCAAATCATGACCCCTCATTCTTGTACATCTCTTATATTGGAAGATGTCTTCCCCCTGCAACTTGTTTATGCCCTTAAGGTACTTGAATGTTTCTATCATGTCCCCCCGATCCCTCCTCTCCTAAAACAAATACATATTGAGGTCCTTTAGTCTCTCCTCATATGTTTTCTGGCACAAGCCCCATACCATCTTAGTTGCCCTTCTCTGTACTGCCTCCATCCTGTCAATATTCTTATGAAGGTGCGGCATCCAGAATTGCACAGAGTACTCTAGGTGAGGCCTCACTACCATTTTGTACAATGGCATCACCACCTCCAGCCTTCTGCTAGTGATACCTCTTCCTATGCACCCCAGCATGCCACTGGCTCTCCTGGCAGCCTTTGTACTCTCATTAGACACCTTTAGGTCATCAGAAATGATAACCCCCCAGGTCCCTTTCTTCCTTGGTGATTGTCAGCAACTTCCCCACTCCCATCCTGTAGCGCTCACCAGGGTTCCCTCTTCCCAGGTGCATTATTTTGCACTTCTTGGAATTGAACCTCAGTTGCCACACCTCAGACCATTTTTCAAGCTTCCCCAGGTCCCTCCTCATTCTTTCTATCCCATCTGGAGTAACCACCCTGTTGCAGATCTTGGTGTCATGTCATCTGCAAACAGGCAACCTTTCCCTCCAGTCCTACCACAGTGTCACTAATGAAGGCATTAAACAGGACTGGCCCAAGGAATGATCCCTGCAGTACCCCACTGGTCACCCCCTCTCCCCTGATTGGATCCCATTTACCACCACCCTCCGCTTCCTGTCTATTAGCCAATTCCTAACCCAGTTTACCACCTTGTGCCCCATGCCCAGACTACACCTTTTGTTAAGCAGTCTTTTATTTGGGACGATGTCAAAGACTTTGTTGAAATCAAGGTAGGTGACATCTACCACCACCACCCCATTTACCTCCCTTGTCACCCAGTCAAACAAATCTTACCAGATTCGTCTGACACGACCTTCCTGCTGTGAATCTATGTTGCCTTGGATCCTGGGTATTGCTGGATTCCAAGTATGCCCTTATTCTTTCTTTAGGCGGTGCCTCCATGATCTTACCCACTACTGAGGTGAGGCTGACCAGCCTATAGTTCCCTGCCTCCTCCCTATTATCACTTTTGTGTAGAGGGACTACATGTGCCCTCTTCCAATCCTCTGGAACCACTCCTATGTTGAGTGACTCAGTGAACAATGCTGCCAGAGGCACCACTAGCTCTCTTCACAGATCCCAGAATATCCTTGGGTATATGCCATCTGGCCTCATTACTTTGTCCACTTTCAGTTTTGTGAGCTCCTCCAGGACTCTCTCCACTTTGAATGGACTTGTGTTTACCTCTCCCTCCCCTTCGTGTCTGTTACTCAGCTGTGGTCCCTGACCCTCCCCCTCTTTAATGAATACTGAACAGAAGTATTTGTTCAGTATTTCTGCCTTTTCCATGTCTTCCTCCTTATACTTTCATGTCTTCCCTTTGAGCCTTACAATCCCCACCTGGTCTTCCTTCTTTCGCTAATGTACCTATAGAATGCCTTGTCCACTTTCTTCACCGTCCTTGCTAATCTTTCTTCAGTCTGCACCTTTGCTCTCCTTACAGCCTTCCCTGCTTCCCTTAGATTCCTTAGGTATACCTCCCTGTCCTCCTCTCTTTGAGTCTCCCTATATTTCCTGAAACCTGCCATTTGGTCCTTACATATAGGTAGAATCAATATCAGATGTTAGCAATCAGGATCTGTTATAGCAGATTGCCGGTTAAGATCTGTTGTTCCCACTGGCACGCACCAGTTCATCCAAAGGGAATGCTACCCATTGGCAAGCACCAGTTCATCCAAAGGGAATGCTACCTCCTGTAGTACTCCACTGCTTACTCATCATTAGTGGGTTTGAAGCTGATAACTGCAGCAGTGTCCCTCGTGTATCAGAGAAATTTGGAATGCGTTGTCTGGTCGCTAAGGTCAATTAAAAGCATGAATTAAAAAAATTGAAAAGGACTGTAAATCTGTACGCTCGAATAAACTGGGGGAATACACTTCAATGGAGCAAGGAGCAGATATTAAACTAACAAAGGAAATAATAAGAGGGCAAGGGGCAAAAACAGAATCTGATGTCAGAAGGTCCCTCAAGTCTGCCTGTACTATATTACCTCACCCTGATCAGGCAGTTCTTCTGTCCTCTCTGCAGCAGACAGTACTGCTTCACAACATGACCAGCAGAACTGCCTGATCAGAGTGAGGTAGTATGGTAAAGGCAGACTTGAGGGATCTCACTCAGGAATTCAGACTCCTGCTTTCTCAAAACTCCTTTTTTTAACACTTCTGCTTGGCAGGAGGCTTTTTCCCCTTCAGACTCCCCCATCTCAGGAACAGCCTTCTGCCCCCTAGTCACACCTCATCCTCACCTTTCTCCCTGAAAGCCTTGCTCCATGTGTTCAAGGTTCATTTCTGCTCCTATATCTAGCCCCCTCTTCTGTCGAAGGGTCCTATCCCTGGTGTCCCTCCCTCCTGCTAATTTCCCCTGGCACCCTCCCCTCCACTGAATCCATTGGGCCCGATTCATGAACGATGATGCAGGACTTGCATCAAGCCCAGTGTGATCCGTAATGTGTGGCACAGCCATGCCAAAGCCTGTCGGCACCACACAGCCTGATTCAGGAAGGCCTGATGCAACTGTGACAGATTCCACAGTTTGCGGCAGCTTGCGCCAAAGGTGTGGCACCAGCCTCTTAATCTGAATCCCCCGTGGCACAAAGTTAAACCACGGGGGAGCTGGTCTAACGCACCTGACTAAGAACTGCAATTGGCACCAAAAGGCTGCTGCAAGCCCCCCGCACCGTACATTCAGCGCACCGGGGACTCATGGCAGTGCAAGCCATTGCTGAATTGGGCCCATTGTCTTCTGTTTCTGGCACCCAATCCTGGTCTCTCTGGGCAGTTTTCAGATTGGACTATCCTGTTTTTTTACACTGCTGATGGGGTAGAACATGTGGTATTAGCTTTGTCCTCTGTGAGTGCATCTTGTCAGGCAAGCTTGTGTACTGTAATGTCTTAGTACAATATATTTATCTATTTATTTATTTGTATAAAGTCAGATTTACAGACCTTTGAGTCAGGGACTCATTTACAAATGCACCTCGTCAAATAGAAACAAAGACATACAGTGACAAACAGGACAGTGAATTAAACAGCCATAATAGCATACAGGGGGTTACAAACAAAGCGCATTTCTATCATACATCTTACATGATTTCAGGTGAGTGGCCAGAGAAGTCATCTCATGTCTCATATCTCATGATCTTATTTTTCTGCATACTTAAGGGTATGGACAAGCTCAAATATAGAGAGGGCATAGGTGCCGGAACCTATGAGTGAAGGGTGGTGGCAGCACCACCACTTTTGCCCAACAGCATTCAAAGTGCCCCTTTAAAGCACGCAGGGTTGGAAGGTAAGCAATCATGGTCTCATGTTATTACAGCCCCCCCCACACACACACATACACACACGCCACTTTTTGTCATGTTACGGCACCCCTTCTAGAGGGTGAACCTATGGAACCATCTACCAGGGGAGACAGTGGATGTGTAGACAGTACATGCCTTCAAGGCAAACCTGGACACATTTCTGATTACTAAGGGAATCACAGGGTACCCTGGGTAGTAGTAGTGCAGGCAGGGAATCCCTATTATAATCCTTGCTTCTGATGGAGGGGCGGTGGCAACCTAATGGTCTAAGAGTCACTGGCAACCTTAAGTGCCTGTTATTATTTATTTATTTGAATTTTGTTAACCTGGTGGGCCCACTGAGACAATCATGCCCTTTTTTAGAGGTAACTCTGAATTAATTACATACAGCGATAGTGTTGCACATACCTTCAGGAAACAGAAATTGCACAAATGCAATCAAACACACAAGGTACCTAGTTAGTTACATTCATAGGCAAAAACACATTCAATGTTGAGGACATTATATAACATTAACATTATGTACAGTATATATATATATATATATACATACACATACACACACACACACACACATATACATGGTCTAACGAAAGGGATCAAAAATCTCTGAAGGCTATAATTTTCTAAGTACAAACATGGCTACAAAGTTTCTTTCCTACATTAAAGTCTGGATCCTATAAATACAGATCTTATCTGAATGGCAGGGCACCAAAAAAGAAAGCCAAACAGGGTGCGGCAAAATGGTTTCAATTATTGTGATCCCTCCTCCGCCTGAGGAAAAAAAAAAGACCCTTTTTGACAAATTACTTTCTTACTTCCTCAATTTAGAAAACCCTGGGTGGGATTATGCTTTTTGTGTTGTGCACACAAAACCCCGGCATTGAATTGATAGACTGTCGCTTTAAAAGCTTAATCTTCTATTCACACTTCAGTGTGCTTATGGGCTTTTAACTCAAGCCGCAGAATGAAAGCCCAAATCTACATTTTAATAGAGGCAATATGCCTTTGTTCTCAGTCTGAAATGAAATGTCATTCTCAAGATAAAAAAAAAGTTCATATAAGATTTTTATGAGACGTAAGAAAAGGTTCTGGGAATAGGATGCATTGTAACATCTCCTGAAAGCCCTGGTGATAATGCCAAGGTTAGAAAAGCAAACTTTTAAAACTTTATAAAACTTTTTTCCTGCAGAGGAGTCATACTCATGGAAAGTAAGACTCCAGTGGTGTACATCGGGTCTGCTCTGCTGGCCCTGTAAATTTTGGGTCCCTCAAAGAGGCTATTCTTTTGTGTTGTCTCTGACCACCCCCACCCCCACTCCCAGCCCTCTCTGCTCAACCCTGGACATCAGTTTCCAGTAAAATCTGCCAAGTCTGTAGTGTGGGAGTCATCATGGTTATGAGAAAATAAGCTTCATAGTACAGAATTTGCCTTTTCATCCTTACAAATGTGGAAACAGACATTTTTTCCATTATAGGGAACAATCAGCACTAAGAGCCCCACACCTAAGAATGGGGGCTGATCACAGTTTGCACTTTGTGTGAAAAAACATTTTTTTCTTACTTACTGTTTACTTCAGTGTGGTAAATTGTATCAGACTGATTCTGCAAACTTTCAAGCTGACATTTGCTGTAACCAGAAATCTCCTGCTGCTGACATCGGAGGAGGTCTGCAGCAGTGGGATTTTCAATAGCCTGCAGTGCATGTTAAAGTTTTTATAAGTTCTTATCTTTTGTTTGTTGAGGTCTGTGCTTAGCCCTGGGAGAACAGCAGGAACTTCTGGTTACAGCAAATGTCAACTTGCAAGTCAGCAGAAGCAGTCTGATGCAAACTATTATACTGCAGTAAACAGTAAGTAAAAAAAATATGTTTTGCATACAAAGTGCAAATTGGAACCAGACCCACACTTGGGTGTGGGGCTCTAAGTGCTGACTGTCCCCTTTAAGAACACAAAAACCAGGGGTCTGTCTTATGGCCCAGGCTCCAGAGAAAGAACACCATGCTTCTTTGCGGGCAACCTGAATTCAGGATCAGACTCAGGTGGTTGACACTCAGGCAGTTAGCTGGACAAATGCTGCTATTAGCGGTGCTCACAAGCCTGGGGAGGGATGGCAGTGGCACACACAGGATAACATGTTGGGACCCAAGATAAAAAAACACTTTTATTGACACCTCCCCCAAGAATACATTTTCCCCACCACATTCATAAAAGTTTGTCAAAAATTTGGGGGGGAGCCCCGGGCCTTTTGTCTCCCCTGCGTGCTTGTATGTAGGATGGTGCCATGATCTGACACCAGAGTGATCCCCGGTGGAGGGCCATGGAGCTTACTCCCCCCTCTGTAGGGGTAGCTGCATGCATTCAAGGCCTCCATTAGGTTACATACATAGAAACATAGAAATTGACAGCAGAAGAAGGTCACTGGGCAACCCAGTCTGCCTTTATCCCTGCCTAAGCTATGAGACCGAGCCCCCTTGCGGTCACTCATCTTCTCCCTCCTCTTTTATCCTCACCTCCTAGTTGCCTCTCACTATACCACGTGTCTATCCCATTTATGCTTGACCCCTAACAGTGATTATGTGCAGACCACCTCATTGTGCTGTCCGTCCCAGCTATTAACCACCCTCTATGTAAAAAAAGTACTTCCTGACAGCCATCATAAATCTGCCGCTACCAACTTTTTTTTGCACTACCCTAAGTGGTTGTATTTGCACAAAAGGTGAACAGTGCACTGCTGTCCACTTTGTAAATCTCTCGTAGAAACTTGAATGTTTTGGGGGGGGGGGTGGAGCCAGCAGCCAACACATGAGGATGGGTTTTCTATAGCTCTACCTTGTGTACTGATAAAAATAGTCCTTTCTACCAAGTCAAACTTCAAATTTAATTACATGTTCTTGTTTATTGTAGGAAAACTCCTTTGAGCAAGCTCATTCAGAAGGAGGTCCTTTGACACAGACAGGTAGTTACAGATTGCATAATCAAAAAAACAGTACAAATTCTTGTACTGTACATATACTTAGCGAGGTCTTCCTTTCTTGCACCATTGGGCACAAACTTAGCTTTTTTTCCAGCATGGGAAGATGAAAAACAGATGCCTCAAAAGAAAGCGGGAAGGGAAATATTTCAGTGCCTACAGTGAGCTCTAGCAAGGACTAGCAAAATACAGACGGAAGAGGAGGCTTAAAAGCATGGTCAAGGCTGTCTTTGAAGTAGCCGGATAACAGGACAAAAAAGTTGAGGCTTTCCACACACAAGTTTCACTAGCTGAAACTAAAGTTGACTAATTGACAGCTGAACAAAAATAAAAAATCTCTACCTCATTCATAAAAATGCAAAGAGTGGTTATTGGAGTGGTAAAAGAGAACAAACTTGTGAGAGCCAGACTTGAGCATTTAGAAAATGTAGCTAGATCACCTAACCTTCACTTCCTAGGGATACCGGAGGAAGCAGAGGGCTCAGAAACATTGAACTATATGAGAAAGCTTATGAAAAGCTTACTAAAACTTGACGCTGATCCCCTCCTACTTGGCTTGCTGCATCACACAAAGATGAAGACCAGGCAACCCCAAGTTTCCCTGAATCATGATGGCACTGAAGGTGGGGATTCATGTACAGGACACAATTTTACAAAAAGCTAAAACAGTTGGAAATCTACAACTGGAGGATGGTACTACAATCCACTGTTTCCCAGACTTAAGCTATGCCACCCGTCACAATGCTGTTGTGGGTTTGACGTGGTAGTGGGTGGGCTTGAGGGAGCTGGGAATCTACCATTCACTGCAGTTACCAGCACATTTAAAAACTGCCTGTGCGGGGAAGGTATTTCTTTTTGGAGACCCAAGTGAAGCTGTCAAGAAATTTGAGGTGATCAGATCAGATTTTGCCAGGGGAGCAGCAGCTGCTAGAGGTGGGCAAGCCAGGAATTTGTACCCAGAGCCAAGCCGGAGCCGAGCCAGGGTCTGGCTTGACTCTACAAGCCAAAACACGAGTCGAGCCCTGTCTACTACAGGCTGTTAGGAGTTGAACGTTTCTGACACTACACTAACTGCTCAGGCTGACAAAAATGCTTACTTTGACCATAGCTGGCTTGGCTTGACCTTGGCTCTCAACTGTTTATAGAGGTCGAGCCGAGTCCGACATTAAGCATAAGCCTGCTCTGGCTTGATCAACTCTAGCGGCTGCTGAATGAGGGGAAGAAGAAGAAGAAGAAGAAGAGACATAGAGACTGTAAAAATGGCTTTATCAGTCAGTTTCTGTTTAATGCTCATAATGTGTTTAACTGGTGATCTATTCATCTAAATCAGTAGGAGCTTGTTTTACAAGAATAATAATAACAGTACGGTACCACCGACATGTCTGTTTTATACGCTGTTAGGTAACTCATTGAGATGTCCTTTTGTCTTACCTTAGCATCTATAAGATGACAGCAACCACATGACTGCACATGTGAACAGTAACTTTACTTCTCCCTGTACGAAGCTGTGCTGCACTGCGTCTGAAGATTCAAATTCTTGTTGGCTGCCAACACGTTGCCTAGCGGACACTCTGAGGTATATCCTCTTTTGGTAAAATGCCTGAGCCATAATACATGGTTAGTGGGTTTTACTGCCCAAAGATCCGTTCCTGCTTTATCTGACAGCACCAAGACTGGTCAAATTTAAAGAAGAAACCTACTGTACCAGTTCTTCTGTGGTTGGGCACTTGGCCTTGGTTTAAAGGTTGTGCACCCTAGCACTTACATTGCTTGTTTGTGTTAAAAATAGTATCTCAGTTTAGAAATAATGGTAGATTAATATCAATCAATCAATCAATCAAGTCTTTATTTAACCAGGCGTTCATCGTTGAGCAGAAGCTCATTTGCAAGATGGACCTGGGTGGAGCATGAACAATTGTATATACAGGTCAACACAGGTATTTACAAGGCAATACAGATAATACTCTTTACAGAGGGGAAGAAAAAGAAGTTCATATGTACATAGAATTATACAGATATTGTACAGATTACACGGTATTTACATACATAGAAGTGTCTATAGGAAGATAAAGCAAGTTATCTAAGGTTGCAGGAGGAAGTAACGGAAGAAAATATAAAAATAAAAATATACACCAGGTAGAGGTGAAGGTAGCGGGAAGAGAGGGAGGAAGTAGGGAGAAAGGCTAGAGGCACGGTGCACAGAAAGGAGTTGGTAAAGCTGGATGTAGAGAAGGTGGATGGAGAAAAGGAGGTGTGTGAGCTCCGGGATTGAATGTTATAGCACGGGCATGGTGATGTCACAACCCAGGGTAGTGAGCTCCTATCCGAGGTTGGGAAAGGAAGAATAAGGGGATGGATGGGCCTAGTGTTGATAAGACAGGGGGATAGAGAGAGAACAATTAGGCTGGTGAGGAGCAAGCTGGGGGTCAGTACTTAAAATTGGGTCTAGGCATGGCTATATACCAGTGCAGACACCGTACTGGGTCTGAGTGGGTGAAGCAGTTACATATTCTCTGATTGTATGGAAATAAAGCATCTTGAAAGCATTTATACCGATTAGAGTGCTTAATTTGAGGGTTTTTGTAGATCGCCCATAAGGTAGGTGGCACGGGTTTATGGCTGCCCTGCCAAGCGGGATTTTGCTTTGGTGTACTTTTAAGTGTAATAGCTGAGTAACTTCTTAATCTGTGATTTCCCAATTATACCAGGGAAGACAGCAGGAGATATAGTAAGGCAGCTTATTAGAGATGGCTCTATAGGTCCAGAGAGCGGCGCTTCTGTGACTGAACTTTAGTGATGTCCATCCCACTGCCGCATATAGGGTGCAGTGATGTGTGTCAAAGGGGAGTCCCGTTATAAACTTCAGTGCTCGATGGTAGAGTGTGTCCAGTTTAGCCATGTAAGAGTTGGGGCATTGGCTGTAGAGGAAGTCAGCGTAATCAACCAATGATAGGAAAATGGATTGGACCAGTTGTTTCTTGGCATCTCTGGTGAGAAATTGGCTGATTCTATAAATATGTCATGAATGTATAATTTGGGGGTTTATTTATTCAGTTGGTGTTTATAGTTTTAGGTATATACTGTTATTTATTTATTAGTTTGTTTGTTTGTTTACTGGGTAGGTGTGCTGATCCAAAGACCATTTTCAGGCACAACCCAGGCCATGAAGATGGCACAGAGGGCATAGCTGCAGCACAAAACAACCACACGACATCACAATACAACAACGTTACAAAGTCAGTCTGGGATCATACAGGCAAAAAGATGATACATTTTTCAATTACTTAGACAAAGGACAAGCAAATTGTTCAAAGATTAACAGCCTGGGGAGAGAAGGGATACATATGGCAAATACATTAACAAAGGACAAGCAAGTAGTGCAAAGTCTAACAGCTGGAGTAGCAGCACAGTAACTACACTGGTTGTTAGGAAGACAACTACAGTGTTTTAATGTACAGGAAACTAAGAGAAGAGGCAATTTTGAAAATTGTCCCTCTTAATGCAAGGAATTTCCTCTTACTTTCTACTTTTAGGTTCATGGACTAACAGGTCATGAAATGACCGCTAACAAAGGGACTCTCTTAAATGAACTCTATCAATTACTGTAAATTGTCCATGGTTGTGCTGCAATGGGAGATTTATCACTGGTGGACAAATTCTGTTTATTAGAGGATGCCCCTCAAGTGTCGTAACATGAGGAGAGAAGGCAAGAATTACTATTGTTTCATTGCTTCTGTAGTGGTACTTTACCCTGTATCAAGCACTCATAACTTGTGTATGTTCATTTGTTTAAATGAATAAAAATAAAGTTGAAAAAAAAGGAAACTTGAACATTTCTATCATGCCCCCTCCCCTCAGTCCTGGTTTCAAGCAAGTACATCTTAAGATCTATCAGACTTTCTTCATAGAGGACCCACCCTTCTGCTCCTAAATCATCTTGATGGCCCTCCTCTGGGCTGACTCCACCCTATGCCAATCTTTCAGCTACATGAAAGACTGTAAGTGGGATTGCAGCATCACCTCCTTACTTATTCAGACTTACGTGGAGAGGTCATCTTCAAATCTCAACATGTATACACTGGAGGCAGGAACAGAGAGGAGGGACATGATAAAGAGGTACAAATATCTCTGTAAGGATTAACAAAGTTGACAGTGGAGAGTTATTTACATTGAGCGTGAAAAGAATCACCAGGGGGAAGCTCATTGAAGCTGTCAGGGGGAACTTTAAGAGGGACATCAGAAAACATTTCTTCATGGAAAGGGTGGTGGAAAGGTGGAATAGGTTGCCAAGGGAGGTAACCTGTGCGAAATCAGTGGGAGAGTCAAACATGAGTGGAATAGGCATATGGAGCTCGGGAAGGCAGTGTCAAAAGGGGAGGGAGGAAAGGGAAGTGAAGTGCCACAAGGACCCTCAAAGAAACAACATGTAGGTAGGTAGGGCTTGTGTATTTAATGGGCTGCAGCACTGTTTTTTTGCTAACAATGTCTATGGTTTTTATGTTTACTTGTGACTACTGCTCATCCCTGTGCCTATGCAGCCACATTGTATTTTCCATAACTACTGTCTTATTACACTGAGAAGACAGTTTACATTATCAGATATAATAGCCCCAGATCCCTCTCTTCCTTCATTTGCTTAATGCTCTCCCTAACCCCCATCCTGTATTCCATTCTCAGGCTCTTTGCTCACATAGTATGTGCATGACGTTGCTCTTCTTCACATTGAACCTCAGCTACCATACCCTAGACCTCCTCTCCAAACTCTCCAAATCCCCCTTCATTACTCTTAATTCCATCTGATTCCTCACTATCCTTTATCCTGCATACCTTGCCCTGGATGTTTTTTATCAATGTCACAAATTAAAATGTTAAAAAGAACTGGCACCAGGACAGACCCCTGGAGCACCCCACTACAGAATGCCATCACCTCTGAAAATTTACCATTGAGCACCACTCTCTGTGTTCTCCCCCCACCCCACCCCCACCCCACACACAGAAGTTTCCAACGCAGGTAGCTACAGTACTGTCTCCCCTGCACCAAGGTTAGCCAGTTTCTTAACTAGCCTTCTATGTGGGACAGAGTCAAATGCCTTACTAAAGTTCAGGTATAGTACATCCACAACCTGGTCTCTGTCAGCAGCCTTTATTAACCAGCTGAACAAGTCAATCAGGTTCATCTGGCATGATCTTCCCACCACAAGCCCATGGTGCTTACTGTCTTGTAACCCATTTACTTCCAGGAACTCCACCAGCCTTTCCATAAAAATAGATTCCAGCATCGTACCCATTATTGAGGTCCTAGGTTCTCCATACCAAAGCTCTAGTATATGGCACCACATCAGCTACCCTGCAATCAGTTAGTACCACTCCTCTCTCTCCAACAAACAATTGATGGAGTCCATCTGTGGTACCTTGAGCCCTTGGGTCACTTTTTTTTAGCACCCTTGGGTACACACCATCCAGACCTGGGGATTTTTCTACCTTTAGTGACCCTTGCCCCTTAATTACTCTCTCCCCCCTTCTATAGCTTCCATGTCTATGCCACAACCACCACCACCACCTCCATCTGGGCTTGGTCCCACACTGTGGAAGCAGCCCATACTTCACCACTGTAAAGACAGAGCACAAGTGATCATTTAGCAGGTCTACTTTACCCTTATCACTTTACTCCCACCTCTCCTCCATTTCAGCCTGACAATCCCTTCCTTGGTTCTTCCTTTCTCCCTGATGTTGTGGAAGAAAGCCTTGTCCCCTCTCTCACTGAGCTTGTACTTTTGCTTTCATCTTCCCACTATCCTGTTTGCTTCCTTCAGGCTGTTTAAGTATGCTTCCTTGTGTTCATCTGTTTAGTTAGCTCTGTAACATTTGAAAGCCACCTTTCTCCCTCACCATCTCTTCTACCACCCTTATATATCATATAGTCATCCTTCTCTTCTCGTTCTTCCCCACCTTCCTGACACAGAGGTTAAAGACCTCTTCTATCCTTCCCTGATTATACTCTACTTCTAGCTTTACTCTCCCTCTGACCCTGGTCCTGGAATTGGTATGATGAGCCTCTAGAACTATGTTGAACCATACTGACTGATAGTGACTGTTCCTCAGTGGTTCCTTTACTGCAACCTGCATGCCAGGCTCTCTGTTTGTAAGGATCAGGTCTAGAAGTGCTTCTTATCATTAAAGTAAAAAGGGGGGGACTGCTTACAAAGCCTTTCAAAAACTCAATGCTAACTGTTGTGTATTTTTATTTTCAAAACTTTTGTTGACTGTACCCCAACGTTTCGCTCCTAATATGGAGCCTTTTCAAAGGGATTTACTTCCTGGGATATAATAAAAAAAATGATCACCTTCATTTAACTAATTTCCATAATATATTTTTTCAGAATTAATTTAAGTTAAAAATGTCACCATACTTGTAAACAATAGCTTCAGTCACATCAATTTCATATAATGCATTATGTTTCCATTTCATACAAAAACAATGTTCTCAGTTATTATTTTTGTAACTGTAACAGCTGTTTGTGCCACCGCCACCATTCAGTGCATATATGTGTAACACATGCTACATGCTTTAAACTCCATAAGACTGGGTCAGCTTGTACCTATCTTGTACCTGTCTGCACATTTCTGAATATGCCCCTTTTAGTTCCAGTTTCTACTGGACATGTTGTCTTAAAAAATAATATAAAAAATCCCAATTAGAATTTAAATTAGTGTCTCATTCATCACCTTCTTTTTAAAATCACTTTAAGTTCAACAAGTAGCAATATTACCTTAAAGTAAGATGGTAGCATTTCTGTTTAATGGTGTCCATGCAGGGGACGCCAAGCTGTCTCCCAGATCTTTATGAACCCCCCACGCAGAATGCCATATTACAACACAGCCATGTTCCTGTGCTCCCAAAGGAGCAAGAGTTCAGTTACACAGGAACTGAACATGGTGACATTGCATAGGCAATCTGACTGGGAGGCCAGCCAGCAGGTTCTTATGCATTGAATAGGGGAAAAAAACAGGCAGTGTTTGATCATTCATAGCATATAAATGAGAAACATGTACATGCCTAGTTATAAATATTACATAGTACATTGTTGTCCTATAAGTTACAAGCTTCCATTCTATTTATATATACATCAGCATTCACTTATTCCAAACAATTTTTCAGATTCGGAGGAGGGTGGGAGGAGACAAGAGAATGAGGTCATACCTAATAAAGCATATGTTTATATGAATAGTCTATCACACAGATTTGTGTTTCTGATATAATGATGCCAGCTCAGAAACATATGATTTTACATAAATACTCTTTACATGAATGTGTTCTTTTTATTAGTGATGCCAGCTCAGAAACATACTGTACATCTGGTCAGAATTACCCTACCATAACTGCTGTATAATTATCATTATACAATGGCAAAAACATTTCCTGGATTCTGATTGGTCAGTGTGTCCCTGGCACAGTGAGGTTATCCCAGCACAACCTCACTGTATTGATTTGTTGTAGCTTTTCCTCCAACTTCCCTTCAGAAACAAAGATATATTGCCACACTAAAAATCTGCTAAAAACATTTTAATTTTTTTTTTTGTATAACAACGAGCCATTGTATAATAGCAATAATGTATCAGAGGTTGTGTGTTGACAACTCTACTCGTATGTTGGATGCACTCTGCCTGCGGCCACATGCCCAACCACCCAGACATGAGGTTATCCCAGCACAACCCACACTCTGTCATGCGTTATTGCTTAAATATTGAATTCTGGGGGTAACTCCTGAGCTACATGAATTAATAAAACAGAGATAGGTCATGGAAAAAGTTTAAAGTAAAAAGAGATTTAGTAATGCTGCAAAATTATAAAACATTTCACAAGAAGTGTAAAGCTGAAATTAGAGAGGACAAGATGCAGATTTTCACAACTAAGCAGTTTAGATCTATGGAGGATCCCAGGAAAACCTGGCAAAGTTTAAATTGCTTTTCAGGCAGGGACATTAAAGAGAATACGTCTCCCTGCTGGATGGAACTGAACTGGTTAGTGAACTGAATGATATAGCCAAAAAGATTAATAACTATTTTGGAGATCTGGATAAGTTCAGGGCCAACGCTATTAGTAAGGAATTTGTTTCTAAAAAAGAAAATAACATCAGTATTGATCATCCTAAATTCTATTTCCAGAGTGTCACACCTGAATTTGTACAGGACTGTGTATTGAAATATAATCCACGTCCTGATATTGGCCCACATAACATTGATTTTAGGCTGCTAAAGCTGGGTATCTCAGAACTGGTTTCCCCACTTGTTTTTATTTTTATAACTATTGATTGTATTATGGGGAGTTTTCCTAAGCTTTGGAAATTGGCAATTATTAAACCAATACACAAATTGGGTTAAAAAGAAATTGTTTCGAATGACCAACCAACATCACTCCTGGCCCCTCTTTCAAAGGAATTAGAAAGAATAATTTCTGATCAGGTTGCGAGTTACCTTGACCAATATAATTTACTTCCTTGTTCACAATATGGATTCATATGAAGTCATAATACTGAAACAACCTTGGTGGGATTCACAAGCTGCATGTAGAATGCCTTGGATAAAGGGCACTGTGCCACAGTGGTATTTTTGAGCTGCACCAAGGCCTTTGACCTTATGGATCATGGGCTGATTTCTGATACCCTTACAGAATTGTACTTTTCCAGTAATGTAATAAAGTGGTTTTCTAACTCTCGTCTTGGGGATAGGGTGCATAAAACAAATATTGCTGGAATTTTACTTATTTATTCTATTTTATTTCATTTTGGTAACCCAGTAAGCCCACTGAGACCAGAGGTCCCTTTTTCAGGGACAACCCAGGATTAATCACAGATAAAACATAGGGAAATACACATTTCAATGGTATTAACAGGATGAGCAGGGACATGTCAAACTCAAGTTATTAAGAGAGTAATAAATAGAACAACATATCAGGGGCAACCAGGGATTAAGTACAGGTGAAACATATGGAGAGACACATTTCAACATTATTAACAAGATGAGCAAGAACATATCAAACACATGTAACGCAGAGAGTAATAAACAGAACAACATTACAGTGGAGGGTGTATGCACACGGTAGGCCAATGGTATGAGGAACATTATCTTAAACAATAAACATATTTACAGGGCGAATAAGTATTAGGTTCAGGGCATTTAGGATAAGTAAGTCAGTGACTAGGTTACTATAGGGTTTGCCATTCATTGTCATGGGTAGAAGTACTTGAGTTAACTAAATATGAATGATCAACGGTAGCAGACGCCACTCTCCAGCTGGTAATTCTTAAGCCCTTTTTTTAAGCAGAAGAGAGTGTTGGAATACTGTAAGACCTCAGGGAGAGCATTCCAGAGGGAAGGGGCCATGAAATTGAAGGACCTCTTCCCCATAGAAGTACAGATCCTAGGTACCTCAAGTAGTTTTCTATTCGAGATATGAAGTAGCCTTCGAGAGGGTTTGGGGGCATGAAGGCCAGCCAGACTAGGTGGGGCTTGTAAAGCGATTAGCTTAAACACCATACAAAGTAGGGGGTACTGGAGTCTTCCATCAAATGTTGGCCAGCTTAACGAGGTAAGTACATCACAATGATGCTTCATGATCGGGGGATGGACACCAGAACAAAGCGACCAATTTAATGGTAAAAGTCCTCAAGCCTATTTAACTCAGATCTCCTTAGAGACTACATGTCGGGGGCACTATACAAAAGTTTAGGGAGTAGGACACCTTATTATTGCTAGCCTGGAGTCCAGGCTAAGATAGCCACTCAGTCTGTAAAGAAGACCAAGCTTCTGGTGGATGGATCTGATAACATGATCTGCCTGTGCTTTGAGAGTCAGATCCTGCTCTATATGGATCACAAGGTACTTAACCATATCCACCACCTCAATCTGAGTTCCCAAAGAGGTTGAAAGGGAAAGCAGTTGCCATCTGTCAGGTCCAAGATGTTTAGGTCCAGTCTCCAATGGTCACTTGATTAAATGTGGTGTACCACAGGGCTCAACATTAGGTCCTCTTTTGTTTACATTGTTTATGAACTCTGCCTCCAAATATTGTGAAACATCTGTGATAATTGTGTATGCAGATAATGTAGTTATTTCCAGTACTAGGGCTGTGCTTGGGGGTGTACTGGGTGTTGTGCAAAAAGATTTAGACTTTTTCCAGGAGTGGCTTTTGTCTAGAAATATGCTTCTGAATACTAAAAAAAACACTAAAGGCCATGATTTTCATAGGTCCAAGAAAGAACAGAGAATCCAAGTGTCCTATACTTGATTCAAAGGGTGAACCCATTGAAACTCTAGGTAGTTTTAAATATTTAGGGGTTACCTTAGATATTAATTTTACATTTGAATCTCATGTTAAATATGTTGTAAGTGTGACTCATCAGAGATTGGGACTCTTATTCAGAATACGTACTTTTCTTGTACCTGAATCTCGAAGACTGATAGCACAAACTCTTCTGCTTAGTGTTTTGGACTATTGGCTTACTGTCTATTCTGCAATCAGCGACAGACTTTTGACTAAATTAAAAGTTACATATAATAATATTCTCCAATTTATGACCAACCTTCTGAGAACTTATCACTGTACTTTGTATAAGACAACAGGCTTCCTCTCACTAGAAAATTGATGCAATTTAAGACTGTTTTCTAAGCTTCATAAGAAAATTCTTGGCTTGCTTCCACAAACAGCTATATCATTGTTCCCTTGGGCCATTAATACGTAGGGAATGAGGGCGTAAAGCAAGTATGTTTTAAAAATTCCCTTTTTTCAAAAAATCAATAGGACAAAAATCTTTATTATACAGGACTCCTACTTTTTACAGTTCCCTACCTGATGAAATTGTTAATTGTACAACAATCAGATCCTTTAAAATCAGATTAAAACAGTGGCTCATTTTAAAGAATGGATGCACCTGTATTTAACATTTAATTGTGTGTATTGTATATCGTAAGCTATGTTTGTGTATTGTATTAATTGTTTCTTTATTATCTGTATTCCTGTATTTGTCACCTGTGAAAACGGGCATTTTGTACATAGGCTAACAAGTATAAAAAATAAAATGAAATGAAATGAATTGCTGTCCTGTGTGTAGGTGTGTAAAAATGCTTTTTTTTTTGCTAGTGTGGCTATACATGAAACATCTGCCACACTGGACCATACCTGGCCTTAAGGGTCCGAGAAGCACCTGTCCCTCACTTCTATTTGTAGGTTTAAATTGTGATCTAACCACTCTATCTTTAAGGTTTCATACCCTTCTTGCAGCTATAACTGGTCTATTCTGCAAAGCCAGAACTGGGGGGTTATCTATCTTCCCTAAGTGCCAATGTTTGTTTATTTTTTTGATAGCTGCGTATTTGTGCTTATATTAAATGGCTAATACCACCCCACTTGGTGGTGTGTGGGTGGGTGGGCCCCCTGATTCCAGAAGTTGCACCCTACTTAAACTTTTGTATTCTCATATCTGAATTTTTGAAAGTTCCTGCACCGTAATCCCTCTCCCTGAACTGTCTCAACATATCTCCTTTCTGTCTCACAAAGTCTACCTCATCTCCAAAGTTTCATTTAAAGAGCAACTCTCAATTATGTTAAAAAGCTTAAAAACTCTAGATTTATGCCAATTATGTTTTAACTTTATTGCTTTCTCGTTATATATAATTTTTTTAACTTCTTCTACATTTGGTCCACTAAATACTGTAGGTAATACAACAGTTCTTCCACTGAGTCTTTGAAAATGCATCTTACTCTCCCCTGCTAACCACACAATTCTGTTTGTGACATCACAGGCTGTTGTCATGGTGAGCGCTATGATGTCATAAACAAAGGCACTGTGAGGTTAATGGGAGAGTCAGATGTTTTCTATACAGACTGTTTAGAGGGACTATTAAGATGTGCTGTCAATCATGGAAGGAGAGATTGAAAAAAAATTATTCTCTAGTAAATTGAAACAGCTGAAATGTCTTATTTATGAAAGCACATGCTAAAGTGTGGAGTTGCTCTTTAACTCTAGTAAGACTGATAATATAATGATGAGGGAAGAGAGGGACCTGGGCATAGCTAGCATCAGTAGAGAGAGAGAAAATTCCTAGGATGTATACAAGCCGGGAGAAGGGCAACCTGGTACCTATGATTCCCCTTTCTATTCATTCTGTCTTTTCTCCTTCCTCTCTAAAGTCTCTTCTTTATGTCTGTTGTTATCCTTCCTGCAACTGAATATGACCCTTTCCTTTTGTATTCCCTCACTACTTGTTACTGGTTGTCCTCTTCTTCTCCCCAACTCTAGTTTTGCTCTGTTCATGCTGCTTCACTACTTTTCCCTTCTTCTTCTTCTCATATAAGATATTGTTATATTTTTCTAATTGCATTCAGTTCAAAATTGTCTCTTATATTGATGATTCTGCGTGTCTTGTCTATATCATTGTATTTGACTTATGTACTTTCAGTGTCATATTTATTAGTTATCTCCTTCTCCCCTTCCCTGTGACACATCTGAAAATGATCTGTTATAAGCTCAGTACGTATTTCCTGGTAAAACTTTTAAATAAATAAATAAATGGTTTTCTCACATATGGAATTAATATTTTCCCAAATATTAGTTAATCCAGGATAGTTCCATAGCATATAAGACAAGTTTGCTTCTTTTTGATTACATTTCCAGCATCTATCATCTTGTGTGAAACCTACTTCACATAGCTTGACAGGGGATAAGTAACACTGATGCAGAATTTTGTATTGAATAAGCTTAATTTTGAGTTCCTTGTTGCTATGGTAAACGTGTTCCCAGGTGGAATCCCAGTCTCAGAGGGAGATGTTTGTTTACAGTTCAGTTTCCCATTTCCCTTTAGTTGAAAGAGTTAGGATGAAGACAAATAGGCATTAGAAAAATCTTGTAAATTAGGTTAGCACCTTTTTTTTTTAAAGGACCCAATTTAATAATTTGATTACATTCCCCATTGCTTGGGAGTAATAGTCAGGAAGGAGAATACTGCATTTTAACATCTCTGTCTCTCTCTCTTAACCACAAGTAACAGCAAAATTGAAATCTGTGTATCTTAAATTTTTCTTTAATCTTTGTGAAAGACATTAGAGATTTTGAATTATGGGATAGCATATCCTTTACTTTGTTTATTCCTGCTTGGGACCATTCAGTGTTGTCTAGGATGAAATGGTTCTGAGTTATGAATGGGCAGGATCAGATAGGTACAGTATGAACTGCAAAGGAAGCTATTCAGAAGTAATGGCCAGATAGATTTTTTTATGTTCTTTAATAGAGCCTGTTAAGCAGGGATTTCCTTTGAGTTTTTGAGGAACAGGGACATAGATAAAATCTGACAAGAAATGGGGAGCTAGAATTCTGTTTTCCATTGAAAGTCACAAGGGGGCATTTCCATAATCCTCTTTGGTGTTCTGTAGGTGTTAAGGATGCCTATGTAAAGATGAAGACCCACTGATACTTCTCTGACCAGGGCAGAGCCATGTAACCCACTGCATGGGGGTTCTTAGCTTATTAATGTTCCGTCTAGGTAGTGATAGCTGTGCCCAGTCTTTTTAGCAGCTTCCTGTTTAGCAGAATAGGGATATTTTGAAAAATGTAAAATATTCTTAGGGACAATTATCATTTTAATAGAATTTATTTTACCCCAAATGGATAAATGAAGGTGACACTGTCTATCCAGATCAGATTTTATGTCTTTAAAAATAGTGGAAGGAAGGGAAGTAAATTTTTCTAATTTAGTTGTTATTTCTAGCCCCAAGTATGTTAGCTGGTCTTTCACCCAGTTGTCATTCAGTAGCTATTTTAAGCACTCCTTCATTATATGTGATAAATTAG
Organism: Neoceratodus forsteri; assembly: GCA_016271365.2. Lineage (NCBI taxonomy): Eukaryota > Metazoa > Chordata > Ceratodontiformes > Ceratodontidae > Neoceratodus > Neoceratodus forsteri. Next base: position 15,268,835 of record CM028135.1, on the reverse strand, counting down.
CATGAAGTGCCTGGTATTGCCCCAATTAATTATGAGGCCTGAAACAGTTTCAAATTGTGAGAGAGTAGATTTTAAGCATGAACACAGTTCTACTGGCCTGGTGAGGGTTAAAGGAGGTTGTCTGTAAAGGCAACTATTTTGTGGCTTTGTGGGCCTATTTTGACCCCTGAAATGCCTGAATTTTTAATTATTGCTCTAATTAGAGGCTTGATGGATAAAATAAACAAGTACAGGGATGGTGGGCATCCCTGCCTTGTACTGCCTTGATAGCTTAAAAGACGAGGAAAGTACTCCATTTGTAAGGACTTGGGCTGATGATTTTTTATGAAATAGGGAAACACATGCATTAAGTTTGTTCCCACACCCATAGTGCTCTAGGACTTTAAGCATGTAATCCCAGGCTAGTATATCAAATGCCTTGAATAAGTCAAGGGACAGAAAAATATATGGTTCTTTCTTTTTGTTAGCTGTCCAGAGAACATTCAGAAGTCTTCTGACACTGTCAGAACCTCATCTTCTCTGCATCGCTGTCTGGGACTACTGTGCCCCACTTAGACAGGCTCGGGTAAGGGGTGATCACCTGCCCTGGATCTCAGCTGGCATCATGGCCCATCTCAGAGCCAGGGACCAGGCTTGGAAGTCATACAAGGTATCCAGCACCCCTTCGAATCACCAAAAATATCACTCTCTATGAAATGCCTGTACAAGGCTAATCCAACAAGCAAAAACCAACTACTTCAAAGCCTCCTTTCATGCTAACTTAAACCACCCTGCTAAATTTTGGAAGGTGGCTAAATTGCTCTTCTCCCCACCTGCTCTGCCCCGATCCCTACTCCTGTTCTAGATGTAGATGACTCCACTATCTCGGGACCTCTCACAGTAGCCTCAGAATTTAACTCCTTTTTCACAAACTGTACATTGTCACTTTTGTCCACTCTCCCACCTGTCCCACTTACCTCCATTAACATGACCTCCCCTGCCCAAGCCCCCCCTCCTGCCCCCTCCTTCTCCTTTTACCAGATTACCCCATCCAAAATACTCAATGCCCTGCTCACCCTCAATCCTTCCAAGGGTAAATGCCCCTCAGGACTGGACTCCAAAATGCTCTATTTGTCAGCTCCTGCCATCGCCATTGCCCTGGCCTCTCTTCAACCTCTCTTTCTCTCTCACTTCTATCCTATTAGATTGGAAACATGCCACAGTCATCCCCCATCACAAAGGTGGTGACCCCTCCTCCCCTGGCAACTACCACCCTATCTTCCTCCTCCCCATACTAGCTAAACTACAGGAACACCTAGTCCTGTCATAACTGTCCTCCTTTCTCAACTCTTCCTCTTTCTTCTCACCCTACCAGTCTGGTTTTAGAAAGTCCCACTCCACCATCACTTTCCTCTTAAGGCTCACCAATTCCATTCTTACTGGCATGGATAAAGGCCACATCACCTCAGCCATTTTTGTTGACCTAGCAAAGACATTCGACACTATCTCACACTCCCTTCTCCTGTTCAAGCTCTCTCTCTCTCAGGGCTCTCTAGCAAGGCCATAAGCTGGTTCCACTCCTATCTGGTAGACAAGTCCCATTCTGTCAGAATTGGCAACACGACCTCTGCCTCCCTCCCTGTTACCACTGGTGTTCCCCAAGACTTGGTCCTTGTCCTGCTCCTGTTCTCCATCTTCCTTAATGATCTGCCCATGGCCTGCCCACACACTTCCATTCACATGTATGTGGATGACATGGTACTGTATACATCCGGACCCTCATCCACTGATATGGTGACCAGACTTCAGCAGAACTTCAGGGATGTTCTGCTCTGGTTTTGCTCAAATCAACTTTTTCTCAATGCCAAGAAAACTGTCTCTTTAACCTTCGTAACTAGGCAGAGACTTTCTCGGCTTCCCTCCATCCCCACATTCCACACCCTGGACAGGACTCCCCTGGAGGCCTGCCACTCCCAAGTCCACCCTAGCTAGACTGGACCCCCTCTTCCACTCCTTCTGTCACTTTGCTCTTGAATGTCCTACCACCACCCATCATTGTATCCTCTACTGGACCCTGGACCTCCCCTCACTTCAGGATTGAAGACAGTCCCACTGCACTAGGATCACGGCTAATTTCTGGCCTAGTCCCTGCCCTCCTACCTTGCCTCAGTTCTAACAGCTCAAACCCCTCCCGTGTACTCACTCAGGAAATAAAACTCCCATCTTTTGTCTGTACCACACATGTCCACCGCTGCAGGCCAGGCAGTCTTTAGATTTTGCATGCCTAGACAGTGGAACTCCCTTCCCGGCATGCTCCCCCCACTCCGCAGCTCAATTCCCTCCTCAGAGAACACTTCTCCTCTACCTGTACATGCAACTAAGATATGTTTTAGCACTAGGGCCTAGCTTCTCCTTTATTGTGACCGCGAATATGTGATGTATTTTGAACCTATATTGTTTGTGCCTCGAACAACTACCTACTGTACTGTACTGTATCTGTATGTTTTGCCTGCTTGTTCACTACACACTGTATTCTAGGTGTATTCTCCTCTAGCCCCCTCCCCCAGGGCGCATCTGGAATTGAGCAGTAGTGTGCTCAGCATGCCTTCCTGGTAAAACTTTTAAATAAATAAATAAATAATAAACAAAACCTACCTGCTCTTTTCCCACAGATCCTTGATTATGCCTCTTGAATTTTAGGTAGAATTCGCCAGAGATCGGTGCTACCACTGACAGGAATGACAGGCTGATGACGAAGTTCCTGGACAAAAATCCTCTAAAAACACCCTAAATAATATTTAAAAATAGCAGCAAACGCAATCGGAAAGTAGTGATGGATAAATAAAGTCACCGACCACTGTTTGGTGCAAACAGGGCTTTTCTGGTCAATTTCTTATACATAACACAGTATCACAATGGCTAGTGGACAGTTGAGATGTTAGCCGCAAGCCACAAGCCAGTAAACTCCACAGCGCGACCACCTATTTGAGGCGGTTCTCCATGACCACAGTTCAAATTGGACCTTCAGGAAATTAAAGACATATTTGAGGGGCTAAAACTGGACATTTCAGAAATGAAAACATTCATGCCTAGGCTACAGCAGGACATGGAGGGTTTTAGGTAAAGGTTTGAGCTATCAGAAGAGAAGGTTAACAAAATGCAGCAGGACGTGACAGTTCTACAAGACAGCTCTGAGTACTATGACAAGCAGTTTGTTGACATTCTGGATAAGCTGGATGACTTGGCAAACAGAGGAAGAATAACCTGTGAATCACTGGGGTGCCTGAAGGTGTAGAAGGGAGGAATGTACCACACATTTTACTGAAATTGGTATCTGAAGTACTACAAAAAAAAACTGGGACTGGCCTTTAGAAATAGAAAGGGCACACCATTCTTTAGCTCCCAAGCCTCAGAAAGGAGCCCCCCCACCCCCTGACCAATAATCGCATATTTCTTGCGATATTCAGCAAAGGAGAAATTCTTGAGGTTGGTTAGGGAAAAACAGAACTTGATGTAGAAAGGGGCTAAAGTATCACTATTCCAGGATTTTTCCTCTGAGATATTGCAGAGGAGGAAAAAATAAAGCAAAGTAAAGCAGGAGCTCCAGAGGAAAGGGGTCAGTTATTTTATGAAGTATCCAGACACCTTAGTGATACAACCCCCCTGCAGCTCCAACGTTTTCTGTACAACAGTAGAAATGGCATGGGGCTTTCTGGAAACTTTCAATAAAAGCAAATCACAGTTCAGTATCAAAAGACAATTCACAGGGGGAAAATGCAGAATGGAACGCAACCAAAAAAATCAAACTGTGAGAATGCAATGGATTTAGAATCCAGTCCATGCCCTAAGAATCTTAGCTTGCCAGCATGAGCCCAGCAGTACAATGTGCAGGGGCAGAATGATGGACCAAACCTCAGGGCCAACACTGCAAAAACTGATGCTCCTAACTGGTGCCCACCCTCACCAATCTATGCCTCGGTCTCCAGCCACTTACCTGTCAGAAAGATTAACACAGTGAGGGACAGGAAAGGTCATTCCATATCCAAAGGAGTGCCAAACACCATGAACAGATCAAATACTGGAGCGGGGAGGTAAACAAGAAGTCACAGAGAGAGTCTCCCAGTACCTACTCATCTCCCAGCCAAAAACCATCACTGGTACTGCAGGAGGCTTTCCAGGAAGGGAAAATGCTGACAACATAAGATTACACTGAGGCTCCTTATTGGACAGATGTTCAAGGAAATGGTCCCAACCAATTGGATTTAAGTTCCTTTTTTTTATCTTTCATACCTCTGAAATCTCATTTAAGGATCTGTAAACCATCATAGGGTTTCAATGAAAATCACACATGTCCCCACAATGCAAAGCATCATAGGCAACATATGCAAATCACCACATAATATTATGCTGGTTCAACCTTGCTTAAAGTTGAACCAGCATAATATGCTGTGGTGATTTGCATATGCAGCCCATGATGATTTACATTGTGGGGGCATGTGTGATTATGTATTTCTTTGAAACTTGGCTTCCTGGCCAAATGCCCTTTGGGGTAATCATTGCCTCAATGCTTGCACACAGAGGTTCTTTTGTCTTTTAAATAGGGTTTCAATGTCATCTCAGTGGTTTGTCATCAGTCTCCTTCCTTTATGGATTCAGGTAAGGAGGACTTTTAAATCCTCATTCGACCGTATCATGGGGATGGGTTGGACGTTTAGTTCCTCAGGTGACTCAGCTTGCTTAGGCACCTGGGGCTGGCCAATTGGTAAACCACTGACTGAGAAGCAGGCGTGGAGGCACACTGGGGATGGAATTTAATCTAGAACTGTTTATTTTTGGGTCGTATGCAGTGGAGAACTGCAGCCTGGCCTTTACACTTTATCTTAATGGCAGAAAATAGCTTTCCGGGTGCTTCATACTAACTGGTCTATCTGTACAATAACAAATATTACAGTAACAAATGTTTGCAGTCCTGATTTTAGACACGTTGGCTACTTTGAACTTCATTTGGTATATACAAGGTTTGTAACAAAGGCATTAGTTACAGTTATTCCCCCATTTACTCTGAAGTCCAAGGTACAAAAAGAATGGAAAATGCTTTGTTTATCTTACCACTGAATTTAACTGTATAATTGGCAATTAAAGAGGAGAAGGGGGGCAGTACAACCAAAGGGAATCCAAAGCTGGTTCTTTGGGATTGCTGTTGTGTGGGCTGAAGGTGGATTGTAGAGGTCACTGAAACTGGGTTCATTGACGGCAGGTGTGAGCTGGAACCCAGGGAGAGAAAGGCTATAGAGCCCATTGACACAGAGCCCACACTGCAATACCAGGAATATAATATGAATGAGCAGCCATACTGCTGTAACTTAATGGTGAGAAGAGCGTCACTGCCAGCTGGCGCGCTGGGTGCATTTGACAGATCTCACAATTTCTCGGGAGGTTCTTGATTTAGATTGAATTAATCTGTCAATTTTATTACTAAGAATTCAGGGAAGAATGCCAGGGGGATCCAGGAAGCGGGGTCAGCCCTGCAAGATCCAGCTGTCTATTGGCTGCCTTGAAATAATTACTCAACCTCTTTCACTGTGCCTGATATATGAGGAGATGGGGTGCAGTTGTTTTGGCCTGTTGCAGTGTTAATCTCGAACAGTATGCACAGGGCATATAATCTGTCATGGCCTACACTTTCTATTGTCATTTGCTCCACTGCTGCCTATAACCAAAGGAATTCAGTGATAAGAGTGAGATAAGTAGCGGTTGGCTTTCCCGAGCACAACAGCGGTCCTAGTGGGCTCATACAGTATGGAGGGGGAGGTCATCTTTTTTGGAAGTGAATTTTTCAAAAATTCAAGCACACAGAAATAAATACTGGGCAATGTAAGGCACATCTACAGCAAATGTTTATGCAGGTTTCCAGGCATAGCTGGCTGGCATCTGTTAAATATTCTAACAGGCTGATGTGATGAAATTAAATGAAACAGAATGAAATGGTTCTTTACCTGGGGACAAGCCTTATTATTATGAGGCTTTACAATAAGCCTGGGGGAGCTCAATTTGTACAGAGCCGGCATCAGACTGTTTAACAATAATTTGCAGCAGATGATGGACAGGAGGGGAATGGTTTATGGAAGTTTCTTCTTAGCTGTTTTGATTTAAGTAACACAACATAACTGAGACATGCCTGATCAGGTACGCCTAACACACTAGCCAACAACATTAGAAATTATAGTTCCTTTAGCACAAAATGGATGTAATTATTATATAACATTAATTTGGGCTAATGGAGGCCTGGATCGGTCTGAAGTCCTGATTTAATTAATATTTTTGCATATTTGTTTAAAGTTTTGTTTATGCTGTTATGAAGATAGTAGTTATTAGAGGGTAGTAGTCGCTCAAAGCCGAAGTTGTTAGGAGAATTATCAGTTTAGTTTGCGGCCACATTGGAGCCTAGTATTCCAGAGGGTAGCAATTTTTAGCCTTATGGCTTTTTTGGGGGTTGTTTATTAGGAAAAGGCACTTTGTATTACCTTACTGGTAAATTCCCACTCCTCAAACCATTATTTAACTGCTAAAGGGACATCTTATCTTGGTGGGCTGGGGTTCTATTACTAGTGAAAGCTCAGGTAGCCTTATTAGATCCAGTTCAGTTTGTGATTGACAAAAGCCAACAAATATATTCAAGAACTTGGAAAATGTATAAAATTGATCTGAGCTTTGGGACCTGGAGTGTCAAAGGGCTGGGTACCCCAATTAAACGGAACAAAATTCTCAACTATCAGAAAAAGAAAAAGGTAGACATAGCCCTTTTACACGAAACTCATCTATTACCAGAGGAAGCTGAAATACTAGCAAGATCATGGGTAGCACAAGTGGAATTCAGTGTGTTCAACACCAAAAATAGGGGAACTGCAATCTTGATAAGAAAGGGGGTGAACTTTACAAAAACAGATCATTATGCAGACCCAGAGGGGAGGTTTCAAATCTTAACAGGTGTGCTAGAGTGGAGGGAACCTGCCATTTGTAATATCTATGCGCCTAACTCAGGACAGGCTGAGTTCTTTAGAGATATCAACTTTAGGTTAAGCACTCTGGGGGTAAAGGATATCATACTGGGGGGGGCTTCAATGAAACCACTGACTCCTTGATATGGTGGATTCCTGGAGACTCTTAAATCCGCAGGGAAGGGACTACACTTTTTATGCTCACAGGCACGGTTCCTTTATTACACCGGACATGATCCTAGTATCAAAAACTCTGGTCCCGGACTTACTATCAAATAGAAATGGAGATCTCATTTTATCTGACTATGTTCTCATAAAAACAGGTCTAGCAATTTGGGGGGGGGGGGAGAAGTAAGTCTTCCAAGTGGAGGTTTAATTTTTCGCTTTTACAGGACTCCAGTTTTAGGGATGGGTCAACCACGAAGCCAAAGACTTCTTTTGTATTAATGACAATGGGGAGGTGGGCCTCAATTGCTTGTGGGATACATTTAAGGTTTTTATGAGGGGTAGAATTATCAGCTTTTCAGTAGCCAAAAAAAAAAAAAAAAACTTTTAAGGAATTAAAGGAGAAGGAAACACATTGGCCATTACCGAACAATTTAAAAGCAACCGTCAAATAAACAATCATCTCTTTCACCAGATAACCCTGATAAAATATAAGATTAACAAGGTCTACTCTGCCAGGGTGGAGTTTGCTCTTTTTAGAGTAAAAAAAACTTATTGGGAATCGGGAAAAGGTGGGGAAACTCTTGGCCTACAGACTCAAAAAGAAGTCCATGCAAAATAACATGGCAGGTATCATAACAGCCCAAGGCAACTATTGGTAACTAACAGCAAAATATCTAGGGAATTTGAAGAGTTTTATAAACAACTCCATAAGAGTAATATAAAGGGGGGGGGCAGAAGAAATACAAGTGTTCCTATCCTCAGCCCACCTCCCAAAGTTTTCGGACACAGATAAAGACATACTAGCCAGGCCTATTAGTTGGGAGGAGTTCAGTAGAGTCACACATTAGCTTCCATCAGATAAAACACCAGGCCTGGATGGCCTACCCGAGGAATTTTATAAATCCCTAGAACCGGATAGCCAGGTATGTCTGTTCCAAACACTCAAGGAGTCTCTAGCTACAAGGTTCCTACCTGAGTCTATGACACATGCCTACATTTCTTTAATTCCTAAAAAGGATAAAGACCCTCAAAAGTGCAAAAGCTACCGACCAATCACATTACTTAATGTCGATTATAAAATTTTAGCAAAAATTTTGGTAAATAGACTTAAAGGCCTAGTAAATAGACTCTTAGATGAGGAACAGGTAGGCTTTGTCCCTAATAGGAATGGATATGAGAATGTGAGGAGACTGTTAGGCTGTCAACATTTAGCGAGCAATTAAAAGACCCTGCCATAGCTACAGCCTTCAATTTCTTTAAAGCCTTTGACTCCTTAGAATGGGAATAGCTTTTCTTAACCTTAGAAAGTTTTAAAATAGGCAAGGAGTTCCTGTCAGGAGTAAAAACTCTATATACAAATCCGATGGCAAGGGTAATCGCGAATAAGGTAAAAGAGTTGGATAAGAATCTATTCGCGATTACCCTTGCCATCTGATTTGTGTATAGAGTTTGATGGCCAAGGAGGGATTCGCAAGAGTAAGCAGTAGCATCTAAGCTTTTTTTTCTCTTCCAAAACATCCCATTTATTAGACTGAGTAGCTTCTTCAAACAGTTGAAAGGTTTAGTTAGGCGGTTCCTTTTGGGAGAGTCCCCTCCGAGATTATCTTTGAATAAACTGAGAGCCAGTAAATTTGAAGGGGGATTTGGCTTGCCACATTGGGAAAAATCTCTATTAGCTTTCAAGTTTAAACAGGCTGTGTGGTATATTACACCAGACAAAGGCGGGAAGTGTCCTTTATGGTATAGATTAGAGAAGCAGATGACACTCCCTCATTCCCTAATGGATTTTTTATCCACCAACAGTGCTACACAATATAAAGTATCTAGCTGTGTCTCAGAATCTATGCAAAACATCCAAAAGACACAAAAACTCTTGACTATTGAGGAACCCCCTCTGAATCTAACACCAGTCTGGGAGAATAACAAGCTGCTACACAATAGTAATGCTCTAGAAGACCCGGGCTAGGGGGCATTGGCATTAAAACCCCAGGGGATCTACTGAATGAGGCAGGTATCTTACTGCCTTTCAAAGAGTTGAGAAAGGCATTCAAACTGCAAAGATTTCATTTCTCCATTTAATTACAGATCTGGCAGGCCTTGTCAAACTCTGTACTAGGCCCAAGCCTGATGCTCACTGATGCAGGATTCACCCAATGGAACCAGTTAATAAAAATGGTAAACCTAAGGAAAGGGGTAAGTCTGGGGTATAAATAGTTAACTCAGGTCACAGATCAGAAATTAATAACTCTAGAGGCAAGGCAAAAATGGTAAGGTGAATTGGGACTAGACATATCTGAAACAGAATGGGACTCAACTTGGAAGAATGCATGTGTGACGAGTAAAGAAACTTCAGGCAGAATGGTTCAATTTAAAATATTGCACCATTATTACCACTCTCCGCTTAGATTGCAGCTAATGGGATACTTGCTAGATGGGCCCTGTTGGAAATGCCAATGGAAGCAGGCAAATCTCCTACACATGCTATGGGATTATCCCTACATCTCATCCCTTTGGAAGACATTACACAAGCTTACTGAGACAGCATACGTCACCTCAATCCCATACAATCCAATATTTCTGATTCTCGGGCTTGACCCAGGTGATGGGGTGGTTAACAAATATCAGAAAATGGGAACCTGGGCTGTGGCACTGGTACTCAAATGAGTCTTACTATCAAATTGGAAATCAGCTGTAATGCCCTTCATTCAAGAGAGTTATAACAAGTTGGGGAAAACTATTAATAATGAACGAATAGCTCATGGTCTAGCTGGCAAACTCTATATTTTTGATTCCATTTGGTCTCCAATCCTAGAAATGCTACAGGAAATTGCAAGGGGAAGCATAGGACACCACCAAGGTGTCTGAAGAATTAACTAAGTGTGGTCCTTGACTAAGAATACAGTAATTTAGACAATTGTCATTTGAATCATTGTTAGTTTTATTGTCTGTACATGATATATCAGTTAAACATTTGGTACCAGATATATGTGATTTATGTTCAGTGGAATATACAACAGCTCTTATCAAATGTATGTGTAATGATAACTGAAATTTGTATTGTATTATTAAAACCCAATAAAAAATGTTATGGAAAAAAGAATGTTTGCCAGAATTTTATAGTCACTGCTCATCTGTGAGATAGGTACTGTGTATAACTAGAGAAGTCTAAAGGGTATTTATTCTTTTTATGGATCAGGGTCATCAATGCTTCATCCAGCATTTGTGGTAAGGGCTTATCATGCCATGTTTCTTCAAACATCTTGAGTAAGTAGTTTGCCATTTTAGGTGCTCTGACACAGTTTCTTCTGTTGGTCTAAGGAGATGATGGGGAAGGGGAGGGAAGCTGAGAAGGTCTGTGTTTTGCTCCAATCAATTTCAGAATTGCAGTCATATTTGTGTTTATAGAAATCCCTGAATTTGTTATTTATATCCTAGTTCCTGGTGATTCTTCTACCTAATGAATCCCTGACTTACACTATAATGTTCTGATCCTGCACTTTTTTGTAGCATGAAAGCTAATCCTTTTCCTGCTTTCTCCCTGGTCCCCAATATTTCTGTTTTGTTCAGAACAGTGCATATTAGGCTTGTTCCTAAAGGATCTCATATCAGATTTAGCTTGGATTGCTTTATGAATAAGGGAATGTTCCAAGGGGTTCGAACCTTTAAGTTGTTTTTCAAAGTTGTCTAACTGGGTTTGCTTGTACAAAATAATTTAATTTTTGTTTTTCTTTTTCTCTGATTGTGGAAAAGCCAATTATTTCCCCTCTTATAAAGGCTTTATGTGTTTCCCACAGACACGTCTGTGAGACAGAATTATGATCATTAATGTTAAAATAAACATCTGTTTCCTTAGAAATCCAATCTACATTTCTTTTTTTCTTTTTGAGCAAGGACATATTTAATCACCACCTGAATTCTTTTGGACAGCCCTCTCCTATGCTGATTTGTAGGTCTATCAGGTCATAGTCAGAGACTGTAATGTTGTCAATGCCTGCACCACTACAGAATTAATCTTTTTTTTTAAAAAAACAAGCAAGTAACCAAGTCTAATACATGTAGAGTACTTATGGGGCAAAAAAGTTAAATCTTTTCACTGGTGATGAAACAATCTCCAAGCATCTGAAAGGTCCAGTACATCCAATAATTTATGAAGAGATTGTCTAGACTTTGTAACTGTGAGAGACAGTTTGGTAGAGTTTTTATTGAGAATGGGATTGAGAAATTCATTAACGTCTCCCCTACTACCCCTCTATTAGGAATTTCTGTTATAGTGAATAACTGTGATGGCTCCCATTATTACACAATTAGACATAGTAACACCTCACTATAGTGAACAATAGCTGTAGTGAACAAACTGGTTGGCTCTAGAGGTGTCCCTTATAAAGAGGGACTACTGTATCTTATCAAAGCCAGCGAATTTGCTAAATTCTATTGTAAGTGAGTCAAAGAATAAGTCCTGCCTAGTATTCAGTGCATCCAGATTACAAGTAACATGTTTTGACCATCAAGTGTATGTGACAATATTTGAAATCTGCCTTCTGGGTCTGATACTTGGTTTGTCTTAACAACATTGACGCCTTTTCTAATTAAAATGGCAGTACCTCTTCTTTTACTGCTGAAACCGTTATGCTCTACTTGCACTAATCAGGATCATCAGAGTTTTCCAGATTCAGTTTAGTCTAAATAGTTTTCCTGGATAAGGGTGATGTCTGCTGTTTTCTTGTTTAACTCATTTGCTCCTGGTGGCCATTTTGGGTCGGATCTGGCAATGGATGATTCCGATGCTATATGGCGTCTATGGGAACAAATGTGTTTTAAATAGCTAAGTATTTTCTTATGCTTAATCAGAGAACCTAGGCCCTTTACATTCCAGAAAACAATTTCATATTGGTGCATATTTGTAAGTCAAAGGTTGTCGACTGGCAGACTGTAGTGGTATGTGATCTGTACTAATAACAAGAAGATTAAGTAACTATAATTATACTCAAAACTTGACAAAATGGAGCTAAGGGTATCTAGCCTATTCTATATTAAAAACCCCAGTTGGAAAAAGAAAGAGGGAGAGAAAAAATAAAGGGATACTTCTCACAGAACAGTAAACTATTTTCAACAAGTAAGATACTAGTTAACAGTAAATACAACTATATTTAGCTACTAGAGTCAGTATGAATAAACAGTAATTTAATTAATTTATTTATTTTATTTTGTTGACCAGGTAAGCCCACTTAATGCTTAGAAGGTAAAGTAAACAATTAAGGACTATACAAGGCAAGCTGAGTGGGTCGTAATAGTACTACGCCATCACTGTTTCACCAGACCCTGCTTCCAAGGTCTAAACTGATGACTACGTTAGTTACATTTGTCACTAGGTAGTGAGATGACGAACTTCACTTATTAATGTAAAGGTCCATTAATCATTTCTTGGAAGTAAAATTCCGCCAAGTAAAAAGGGTTAAAATGTAAACATTAACTAGAAATGTGTAAAATAACTCAGAAGAACTCTGGCCATTAGTTAAATGGCAAGGGATGAGCCCGCACACAGGATTAAATGATAAGGCACAAGATGTTGCCAGTCTGAACCTTGTTGATAGGAGGAGGGGAGGATGTTTGCAAGCCCCAAGTGCCACAAGGTTAATTGAGTATGATTTGCTGCCTGCAAAGTTAAACGGCATTGTGCAGGGTAGGATTGTGAGATATGATGGTACTTGACTGTATAAAGGTATTGCATGCTAGCGTGTAGTTTAGTGGTACCACAGTGATTAATAACTCACACGAGGGATAGCTAAAGGATTTACAACAAGACGGCCAGCAGAGCTACCTCAGTTCATCACAATCCCCTGTAAAGCATCATGACAATGACTGTCACTCATGCATTATACCCAGCACCCCTTAGGGTAGAACAGCGATACTGCCAGACGGTTACATAACCATAGCGATACTTAAAGGTAAATTAGTAAGTTGCAGTAAGTACCAACAGAGACTACACATATTACATGATCAGTTTATAAAAAATATCAGTGGCATGTGAGGTAGCTTAGGAAAAAAAAGAACTATGGCATGATAATCACTCAATCCAACATACTGAGCCCTCCACCCACTTAATAACAGAAATAAGTTTAAAGTGGCAAGTGACCAGACTGTTACAGTGTAACCAGCCAGTGCCTGGGGTTACTAGGATCCCATCAGTTTTAGACCAGGCAGGTAGCCTGGGAAGTTCCAGAGGCTGTAAAACACTCTGAAAAAAGCATTACATCATCACCTGCTTAGCTCTGCTGTGGCAGGGGATGATGTAATGGAATTTAGAACTCTCGCAGCAGCATAAGCCTTGGTGCTCTGCTGCGGTTGGGCTTCTGTGAGTGAGTCTGAAGTTGGAGTTTGGAGCTGAGAGTTCTGCAGGCAAATGGTGCTTTGCCAGGGTTACTTGTCAGAGGGAAGGACCCTCAGTTTGTTATTTTTCCCCTTAGTACCGTAAACCAGCAGCTGTTTTTTTACGAAATACGAACATATGAAATTGCCAGTACATACAGGCCACATGGTCTATCAAGTCTGCTCGAGTGTGCAGCACTTCAGCCCATTAGACTGCAGCTACCCCTCCTCCCATTAACTCTTCCCTCCCCCACTGCCCCCCCAGTATGTACTTTCCCCCTTGAATTTGTCCCACCCCGTCTTGAAATACCCCACAGTCTGCACTGATACAAGTTGCTCAGGCAGTGCATTCTACCCTGCTACCACTCTTTCAGTGAAGTAGTGCCTCCTCCTTTCCCTCCTGAATCTGCCCCCCCCCCTTTAACTTCAGGGAGTGCCCTCTAGTATCTCTTCCATTCTGGAGAGTGAACCCACCCTGGAAGCCTACTCTGTTCATCCTCTTCAGGTACTTGAAGGTCTCTATCATGTCCCCTCTCTCTCTTCTATCCTCCAGGGTATACATGTTGAGCTCTTTTAGTCTTTCCTCATAGGTTCTATCCCCCAACCCCTGGATCATCTTTGTTGCTCTTCGCTGCACTGCCTCCAGTAGTTTGATATCCCTTTTCAAGTACAGGCACCAGAACTGCACGCAGTACTCCAAGTGCAGCCTCACCAGGTACCTGTACAGGGGCAATATGACTTCGCTACATCTGGATGTAATCCCCCCTTGCTATGCACCCTAGCATCCTGTTAGCCTTAGCCACTGCCTTCCTACACTGGGACGAGTGGTTTAATTCCCTGTTTTTTTGTAGCATATGGTGGCTACCAGATCCTGTGAAGCCCCGAGAGGGGTGAAGATTGTTCATCAAGATAAATGGGACTGAAGGTTCATTGAGTAGTTTGGAACAATCCCCAAAAGGCTGTGAGAACTAACAAAACTGCCCAGAATGTAGAGACTGTGTGTTTACAAACCAAAAGCTATGGATTTTGTGTGAGAACTGTGGAATTTCAAGCATTTCAACACATGCCTTGAGGGGCGCATCATGCTGTAAAGTACAAGGTTCATTTGGTGTTCAACTGTGGGTTGGCTAGTGCCTTGCTAGGAACCCAACAAGGTTAAGATGCAGGCTGTCAGAACCCTTGCACAAACAGTGTATTGTAAGGATGTCTCTTGTGGCCCCCCGTGTGGCTACAGAATCTGGTTTTCTTAAAATGTAATGGCAGAGGGAGTCTAGCTTTGGCCAGAGTGAGCTGACCCCTCATCCAGGTTTCAAGGGGACCTAACTGGTTATAAGGAAGGGTCTAAGGTGTTAACTTAGTTCACCTAGTGGTGCTCAAATTTAGTGCTGTGGCATCAACCACTATAAATGCACAGGTAAAGTCCAGAGGTCCTTAATCAAAGGGATGGACATCCGTGGGAGGTGTTCTTTCTGAGAAGTCTCAGTACTGCCAGAAAGAGTTGTAAAATGTTTTTGCCTACTACAACTGTACCATCTGTGCCATACAGCTACAACCCAGGGGCGCCATTTAGGGGCGGGGGATCACTCGCTCCCCCTACACTGCAGGCCATTGTTATTTTTCTTGTTTTTCAGCACCTGGAGCCATCCCATAGCCCCTCTGACCAGTTGTTGCCCCCCCCGTTGAAAGCCAAAATGGCCCCCCTGCTACACGCCCTGGGGGCACCATCGTATTTCTGTTAACACTCTGTCAGGAATAAAGGCATACAGTAAAATCCCAATTTCTGGTTGTGGACATTCCATCTCTGAGTGACCTGTGTGAGTTTTTGGGGCCCCCACAAATAGGAGACACACCATAGCCCTGGCACTTCTCCCCTGGGTATAAATAGAAATGTTGTTTTGTGCTGTTCCCCCCGACCTTTCAGATGCCCAAGCCAGGTGTTGCCCTCATGCCAGGGGTGATACCTTTTCTGCCAATTGTGGTCGTTGCTTCATCTGAGTAACAAAAAGGGGGGTCCGCCCTTACAAAAATGGGGGCTGGACAGGTTGCAACAATAATCCAACACACAGAGAGCATAAGGTGTGGACATCTAATAGCATTGCATTTGAAAATAGCTCTGGAGTGTTCAAGGAGCATCTCAGAGTAGGCTAATTAGAAATAGCAGAAATGCAGCCCCCCCCCACATAGATGAAAAGTTGAGAGTGTGAGCTTCAGTACTCTGAAGGTGCAGACTTTTTTGTGGCTCGAGCTTCGTTTGAATCTGAATGGCTATTAGTAGTAGTAGAGACATTTGTTGAATTGTGGTTACTCTGCAAGTACTGAAAGTAGTCCCAAGCATCATCCACTGTCCTACAAGTCACAGAGCCACCTCTTGCATGTAACTGTACACCAGGTTTATGCTGTTGTTTGACTTCAAAAAAGGCTTTCCCCTTGTCTACAATGTCCCCTGAGGAAGCCTGAAAAATTAAGATTGTTTTCCCCTTTCCGTGACAAAATTCCTCCTTGCTTTACCTGTCCAGCTAATAACTTCTTCCTTTACAGAAAAGTACAAGAAGTAAGCAATAATCAGTCTTGGTTTAGAGCCTTGAAGGAATTTAGGGCCATGTGACCGGTGGGCTCTCTCAGTGTCCAGTGTTCGGGGCCACAGGTAGCCGAGCAAATCTCGCAGACATTGCTGAAGAAATAATACCATGTGCCCCCTTCTAAACCTTCACATACTTCCAGAATCTGCAAATTATTTCTTCTCCCCCTATTTTCTAAGTCACTCAGTTTTTCCATTAAATAGGACATCTGTTTGCTTTGATGTTCAGAAAGGTTTTTAAATAGGAAACTGTGGACTTTAAATCACAGTCTGCTGTTCTGACTCCCCAACCATGTTCATCACTTCCTCCTTTTCTTTTTCAAGTCTAGCTGTGGATAATTTAACTTCCAGCAAATCAATTTCAATCTCTAATAGCATTTCTTTTATTAGCTGCAAGTCATTCTTACTTGTAGAGCTGGTACCAGCAGTTAAGCTGCTCCCAGCACCTGCTCTGTGTGGTTTGGACAGCTTCCTGATTGTGGCCAGCATGTCAGCTACAGATGGTGGAGTTTTTGTTTTGAGAGGAAAAAAACCTAAAAACATGCTAAAACTTTCCAGTTTTCACAGATTTTCAGTGGTGGCCTTACTTAAATAACACTGATTTGGCAAGGAATTAAGAATTAAAAAGAAAATTAAATTAAATAACAGAAAAAAAACGGGAGAAGTAAGGTGCTCACATTTAGCTGACCATCTTCTTCAGGAAGAACTATTAAAGTACCAGCCAAAGAGAACATTTGAATACACTCCTCTGGTAGTAACATACAATCTAGAACAAGAAAAAAAATGAAAAATAAAATTTTTACAGCCACTATTGTCTGAAGATGAGATTCAAACAACATGGAGTCTTGCTATATTATGACAATTGCAGTGTGATCCAATCTTGGAACTGCCCCGGAGGTGAAATAGTTAACTTTCCATGCAAGCATGGAACTCTGAGCGCGAGCTCGGTTACAAAGCTCTGTCTGCTGCTCTTCAAACATAAACTGTCAGATTCTTTACTCCGCCTCACTGAACAGTCGCTCTGGAGATTTCTCCTTCTGCTCGGTTCATTTTGTCGGTTTAAAAGTATTATTTTATCGTTTTCGATCGAAATTAAACTGCAACCGGTCGTTCAAGCTCTGTCTGTGGTAATGTGAGTATAGATAGGTCTTACATGTTTTCTCTGTGGAACTTGTAAACATTTATCGGTTCGGTGAACCGATCAGATTGCGATTTAAAATTGCTAGTCCTTTTTTAGAGTGCGGTTCCCGGTTCTTATCGGTTCTAAAAAAAACAGATTTCATTACGTTTTTTTCCACGACCCGTGACACGGTTGGGAACCGATAAGAGAGTCTTGCTTGACGGATTGCCATAAATGGGCAAGTTTGGTTAGGCTGGCATTATGTCTGAGAAACCCAAAAGAAAAACTGGGCCCACTGGGTTTCAACACTGTAGTGTCTGTGGGGAAGCCTTTGCTAAGGCTGACCCTCACACCACCTGTGTCTATTGTCTGGGGGTTTGACCACCTCAATGCAAACTGCCAGATTTGTAAGAATTTCCCTGCTGCCACAATAGAAAAGAGAGTTGGTAGGCTCAGGGAAAGGGAGGCCAAAAAGTCCGCTGCCCCGGATGGCCGGCCTGGTTCGGTTCCAACCGAACCAGAGGGAGTGCCCTCTGACCTGGGCGATACTTCCTCGGGCCAACGAAGAGCTGGCTCTGAGGAGCCAGTTCCTGCAAAAAGGACTAGAAAGTCAGTGAAGAAATAGCTAAAGCAATCCAAATTGTCCAGTCTCTCTCCCCGGTTCCGACTGAACCGGCACCATCAGGGAGGTGCTCAGTTCAGCCGGTTCCACCGGTTCAAGATTATGATTTTGAGGAATTTTATGAACCGTGGGAGGGGGAAGAGGAGTATGAGGACAGTGAATATGGTTTTGAAGATCTGGATGTGCCCATTGAACCGGACACCTCTCCAGACAGACCTGTAGGGGTTTCTCCTCCAAGGCTCTCTGAGTCCCCTTCTCATTTTATGTTTTATAAAAAGGTTACTGAAACTCTCCAGCTCCCTGTTGAGGAAGCTGTTGATGACCAAGAGGAGCTGAACTATGTAGAAATGATGGATATTTCAGAGTCTAAGAGACTGCCTATTCCTCTGCATAAATCTTTTCGGAAGCAGACAGTAAAAGTTTTAAAAACTCCTCATACTATACCTCCTGTAGATAAAAGGATGGACAAGAGATATACTTTATCAGGCTCTGATACGGAGTTCCTCACACAGCAATGCAGCCATGTGGGAGTAGTGCAGGCTGCAGCCTGTGACAAGGCAAATATTCCCTTAGCTTCACACCCTCCTGAGAAGGACTCCAGGAAGATTGATGCTATGGCAAAGAAACAGTACATGGCAGCATCCTTGGGACTCAGACAAGCAAATTATATGGCTTATGCTGCTAGATACCAGAAATCCAGATGGGATACTGTGCTGGCTCTAGCAAAACAAGTCCCTGACCAGCTTGCCAGGGAGCTGGAACAGGTGGCTAGAGATGGTATTGAGGCATCTAAGGTGCAATTTTATGCTGCAGTAGACTCTAATGATGTCATCAAGAGTCATGGCTACATCTGTGGCACTTCACAGGATGGCTTGGCTCAGATGTACTACCCTGTCATAGGATACCCAGTCTAAGGCCATGGATTTTCCTGTTGTGGGCAACTCTCTGTTTGGGGAGCAAACAGAGAATTACGTGAAGAAAATGGATGAATACAGCACCACTTATAGGAGTGCACAGGCCAAGGAAAGGCAGGCCACTCCTCAGAAGCAGCTTCCCAAGGGCAGGGACAGGCCTTTTCATAGGCCTTTTTACCAAGCCCAAGCCTCCTCTTCCGCTTATGCCCAGAGGGGGTTCTTTAGAGGGAGAGGCAGAAGGGGTTCAAGCAGGCCTGCTTCCACCCCTCAACCCAAAGCCCCTGCCAAGCAGGCTCCCTGATGGGGTAGCCAGGGCTGATTCTTCTCTACCTGTAGGGGGCAGGCTGGCTTACTTTGTCCAGGACTGGAAGTCTCTAACGTCAGACAAGTGGGTCCTGGAAGTAGTAAGCCAGGGACTGGTTCTCAGCTTCAAAAAATTTCCAAAGATGAGAACCAGATCTTTTACACCTGCATCTCCATCAGAGGCACTTGCCCTAGAGGCAGAGGTCTCTACCCTCCTCACTCTCAGAGCTGTGGAAAGGGTTCCACCCCTACACCAGGGCAAAGGTTTGTACTCCAGGTACTTCCTTACCCCAAAAAAGACAGGAGAATGGCGGCCCATCCTGGATCTCAGATACTTAAACAAGCACCTTTTAAAACCAAAATTCAAAATGGTGACTCTGGGAATTATTTTACCCTCTCTAAGGCCAGGGGACTGGCTAGCGTCCCTGGACCTCAAGGATGCCTACTTCCATATTCTCATCAGAAGCTCCCATCGAAAGTACCTCAGGTTCGAGCTGCCCTCAGGCCATTACCAGTTCAGAGCAATGCCCTTTGGCCTCACCTCTGCTCCAAGGGTATTCACCAAATGCCTAGCAGTAGCAGTTACCTGCCTAAGAAGGCAAAGAATTGCCATCTTTCCTTACCTGGACGATTGGCTCATAGTAGGCCGGTCCCCAGACCAGGTCAGCTTACACCTTCGGGTAACTCAGCAACTGCTGACCTCCCTAGGTTTCCTTCTGAATCTCTCAAAGTCAGTTCTAGAGCCTGTCTGGCTCCTAACCTTCATAGGTGCAGAACTGAACACACAGAAAGCCAGGGCCTTCCTCCCTCTGGACAGGGCAAAGACCCTAGTCTCCCTGGCCTCCTCATTCACCCTGCAGGTCTCTCGACCAACAAGGCATTTTCTGCAGCCCTAGGACACATGGCTGCTTCCACAGCAGTAGTGAGAGAGCAAGATTTCAGATGAGGGACATTCAGTTCCATTTGAGAGCTTTTTGGTCTCAAAGAAAGGATCCTCTTACCAAGTTGATCCCAGTAACTCGAACTCTGATCCAAGCCCTACAGTGGTGGCAGGATCAAAGCAACCTGAGACAAGGAGTTCCTTTTGTCACTCAGTCTCACTCCTTAATCCTTAGTACGGATGCATCCCTCTTGGGGTGGGGGGCTCACATGGGCGACCTCACTATCCAGGGACTGTGGTCCCCCCAGGAATCTCTGCTCCACATCAACCTGTTGGAGCTCAGAGCAGTTTTTCTAGCACTTCAAGCCTTCTCCAATTCTGTTCAGAACAAAATTGTACAGGTCAGAACAGACAACACCACTACAATGTGGTACATCAACAAGCAAGGGGGCACTCGGTCTACAGCCTTGTGCACCAAAGCCATGAAGTTGTGGTCTCTGGCTTACTCCCTGAACACCTCCCTTACGGCAGTTCACCTCCCAGGCAAGGACAATGTCCTTGCAGATGCCCTCAGCAGAATTTCTCAGGGCCATCACGAGTGGTCCCTGGATCCCCTGGTTCTGGGAGTGGTATTTGCCAGATGGGGCACCCCGCAGATAGATCTTTTTGCAGCCCCCAGACAATCACCAACTTCCTCTCTTTTGCTGCAGGCCCCCAGTCTTGGGCTCAGTCCCTCTGGATGCCTTAGCCCTCAGTTGGGAAGGGAAGTTTCTCTATGCCTTCCCTCCCTTCCCTCTCCTGTTCAAAGTGCTAGTCAAAATCAAATCCCAATCCTGCACAGTCATTCTGATTGCCCCGGATTGGGCCAGACAACCCTGGTATCCACTCCTACTGTCCTTAGCAGTCCATCCTCCCCTGTGCCTTCCCAGGAATCACAATCTGTTAACTTGTGTCCAGGGAAGGGTTTGGTACCCGAATCTCAAATCTCTCAATCTCAAGGCCTGGTTCTTGAAGAGTTAGAGTTTGCTGACCTACACCTCTCACAAGGTGTAATGGATATATTGAAGGCTTCTAGGAAGCCTCCCACCAGGGCTACTTACAACTCCAAATGGAAAAGGTTTTCCATATGGTGCTCAGAAAAGCATATTTCCCCAGACTCTGCTGATTTGCCCACAGTCCTGGATTATTTGTCCATCTGAACACTCTGGGCTGAGACCAGCTACCCTGAAGGTGCATTTGGCAGCTGTGTCTGCTTTTATTTCAGCAGGTAATCCTTCCTCTTTCAGCTCACCCTGTATTTTCCAAGTTTTTTAAGGGATTGCTTCACACCAACCCTCCATTCAGGGATCCTGCCCCTGCCTGGGATCTTAATGTTTGCATTGCTCAGCTTATGCAACCCCCCTTTGAGCCTTTGTCTTCAGCTGAGCTTAAGTACTTGACTTGGAAAACTGTGTTTCTGTTAGCCATCACCTCTGCCAGACGCATAAGTGAATTACAAGCATTGTCGGTGGAGCCGGATTTTATTTCCTTTCACAGAGATAAGGTAGTCCTCTGGACTAATAGAAGTTCCTGCCTAAGGTGGTTTCAGATTTCCACCTTAATCAATCTATATCTCTTCCAGTGTACTTCACTCGACCATTCCTCCTCTGGTGAGAGGAGGCTGCACAGCCTAGATGTGAAGAGGCCCTTAGTTACTACATAGAGCATACCAAGGGTCACAGGTTTGACTCCTCCAACTGTTCCTCACTTATGGTGAGGTTGGTAAAGGAAGCCCGCCACTAAAAGATCCATTGCCAGGTGGATTGTCTCTTGTATCCAATTCTGTTACGAAAAACTGGGTAAGGTTCCTCCCTCAGGCCTGAGGGTTCACTCTACCAGACGTACAGCTGCTTCTCTGGCTGCTGCCAGAGACATCCCTATTCTAGAGATATGTCAAGCAGCTACCTGGAAAACAGTTCACACTTTTACCAAGCATTACTCCCTGGACATCCAGGCTCGGAGTGATGCTCGGTTTGGCACAGCTGTCCTTCAGAGCCTATTCCCTAAGTAGGTTCTGTCCCTCCTCCATGGGGGTACTGCTGTATAGTCTGTAATTGTCATAATATAGAAAGACTTCATGTTGTTTGAAGAAAAATTACTCACCTTAGTAATGTTGTTTCTTCTAATGGAGTCTTACATATTATGACCTCCTCCTGCCTGCCCCTCTCAGAACTCTGTTTTGGGATGTGGGTGGGCATTACAGTGTTGGCAATTTTATTTATACCCACCTTGTTGTTTTTCACCCTTCTTTGGGATGAATTGGTGTTGTGTTTTCATTTTGGGTCTCCTGACTTGAGTCTTTGAGACCAAGAAGTGTGTGTTTATGTTAGTAGCCAGTGGCTAGTGTAGGTTTACAGCTTCCACACAGAGCCTTAGTGAGTTTTAGCTCGAAAAGATCTGACAGTTTATGTTTGAAGAGCAGCAGAAAGAGCTTTCTAACCGAGCTCGTGCTCAGAGTTCCATGCTTGCATGGAAAGTTAACTATTTCACCTCCGGGGCAGTTCAAAGACTGGATCACACTGCAATTGTCATAATATAGCAAGACTCCATTAGAAGAAACAACATTACTAAGGTGAGTAATTTTTGCTTCTAGGAAACATATTTCTCACACCAACAGTGCTTGCCTTCCACCAACCACCAAACCTGAAGCATAGAAACATATACTTTGATGACAGATAGGGACCACTTGGCCTACCTAGTTTGCCCATGTCCCTACCTACTGGATAAGCTGCAGATCCTAGTTAACCAACAGCCTATTTCTTTCTACCCCCCCCACCAGAATTGCCTTATGTCTGTCCTATGCATTCTTGAATTCCCCACTGTTTTTGAGCCCACAACCTCCTCAGGAAGGCGTTCCATGTGTCCACCACCCTCTCTGTGAAAAAATACTTCCTCACATTGCCCGTGAGCCATACCCTCCCCCCATCTTCAAATTGTGTCACCTTGTTCTTCAACATCTCTTTTTCTGAAAGATGCTACCCTCTTGGACTTTGTTGATTCCCTTGAGGTACTTGAAAGTTTCTATCATGTTCTCCCCCCAAGGTATACATATTAAGATCCTTTAGTCTCTCTTCAGATGGCTTCTGTTGCAGACCCTGCACCATTTTAGTTGCCCTCCTCTGGAGTGCCTCCATCCTGCTCTATGTCCTTGCAGAGATGGGTCTCCAGAACTCACCAGTACTCCAGATGGGTTCTCACCAACTGTCTGTACAGAGGTATAACAACTTCCTGTTTTCACCGGTGATGCCTCTCCTATACATCCCAGTATCCCCCAGCCATCCTTACTGCCTTCTCACATTGCTTGCCCACCTTTAGGTCATCTGATATGACTACCCCCAGGTCCCTTTCCATTTGTGTTGTTGTTAATACCTCCCCCCACACTATGTACTCTTCCCCTGGGTTTTTGTTTCCCAGGTGCATTACTTTGCACTTCTTTGTATTGAATCTAAGCTGCCATACTTTTGGCCATTCCTCCAACCTTGCCAAGTCCCTTCTCATCCTTTCCACCACCCCATGTATCAACCCTGTTGCAGATATTTGTGTCATCTGCAAAGAAGCATACTTTTCCTTCCAGTCCCTCTGCAATGTCACTTATAAAGACATTAAAAAGGACCAGACCCAGTACAGAACCCTGCGGAAACCCCACTTTCTTCGGAGTGGACTCCGTTTACTATTACCCTCTGTGTCCTGTTGTCCAGCCAATTTTTTACCCAGGCTACCACCCTGGGACCCACTCCCAGGCTGGCTAATTTGTTTATTAATCTTTTGTGTGGGACTGTATCAAATGTCTTGCTAAAGTCTGGGTAAGCCATGTCCACAGCCCCTCCTTGGTCTACTACTTTGGCCACCCAGTCAAATAGATCCTTTGCCCCACTGGCCTCTAGGTGCTCAACAATCCTTTCTTTCAGAAGTGATTCCATCATTTTCCCTACCACTGAAGTCAAGCTGACAGGTCTATAGTTTCCTGCCTCTACTTTGCTCCCACTTTTGTGAAGGGGAATCACATCCACCCTCCTCCAGTCCTTAGGTACCACACCATCCTCCCATGATTTATTATAAAGGGTAATCAGTGGTGTCGCTAGTTCTCCCCTTAGTTCTTTTAGAATTCTGGGTTGAATCCCATCAGGCCCCTTTGCTTTGTCCACCTTCAATTTTAGGAGTTCTTTCAGAACCCTTTCTTCTGTGAAAGGACTGGTATTGAACCCCCTATCCAGAGTGCTTCTATTGATTGGATTAGGTAGCCCCCCCTTTTCTTTTGTGAATACTGAGCAGAAATATTCATTCAGTATCCCTGCTTTTTCACTGTCCCTTTCTGCCCACCCACCCTCTCCTTTATTAAGCCTCACTATCCCTCCCTTGGTCTTTCTTCGCTCCCTAATGTACCTATAAAAGGTTTTATCCCCTTTTTAACCGAGTTGGCTACCTTTTCCTCAGTTTGGGCCTTTGCTATTCTGACTGCCTTCCCCGCTTCCTTCTGCTTTAACTGGTACAGTTCTCTGTCCTGCTCCTTCTGTGTTTCCTTATACTTCCTGAATGCTATCTTTTTCTCCTTACTCTTTTCTGCCATCTCTTTTGAGAACCATAGTGTTTTTTTCTTTCATTTTGATTTATTTGCTTCACACAAAGGCTTGTTGCCTCTGTGATGGCAGTTTTGATGTTTCCCCATTGCTCCTCCACCCTTCTTCTTGCCTGTTTGCTAGTGCTTTTCTGAGGCACTCTTCCATTTTGACAAAGTCAGCCTCCCAAAGTCCAGTACCATCACTTTTGTATGGCTTGACTCGCTGCTGTGTTTATTGTGAACCACACTGTTTGGTGGTCACTTGTTCCCAGATGGCTACCCACTTCTAGATTTGAGATCCTCTCTCCATCCCCGTTTGAGAGTACTAGGTCTAAGATTACTCCCTCCCGAGTGGGTTCCAACACTAGATGTCCGAGGCAAGCCCCCTGTAGGGCATCGAAAATGACCCTGCTCTTGGATGTGGCTGCAGCAAAGGTGCTCCAATTAACATCTGGCATATTCAGGTCTCCCATCAACAATATCTCCCTTTTTCTGCCATCCTAAGGATGTCTTCTATCATTTCCTTGTCCATTTCCTTCCCCTGAGATGGGTGTCTGTATACAACCCCCG
Source organism: Neoceratodus forsteri (assembly GCA_016271365.2). Lineage (NCBI taxonomy): Eukaryota > Metazoa > Chordata > Ceratodontiformes > Ceratodontidae > Neoceratodus > Neoceratodus forsteri. Next base: position 15,243,740 of record CM028135.1, on the reverse strand, counting down.
TGCGGATTGTGGTGCCATTTCCAGTCTCCAGGTGACCCACAGTGCCTCCTCTCCTCCCTGTTTACCCTTTAGTTCTGTTGCTTTGATCCCTTCCTTTACGTAGCGAGCTACTCCTCCTCCTCTTCTACCCTCCCTATCCCTCCTGTAGATTGTGTACCCTGGTATGTTGACATCCCAGTCATTGTTCTCTGTGTACCATGTTTCTGTGACTGCCATGATATCCAGGCGTCCCTCTTCCATCAAGGCCACCAGTTCGGGGAGCTTGTTACCTAGACTTTGGGCATTGGTACTGTTTACCCTCCATTTTTTGATGGCCTTACCCCTTTTTGCCCCACCCCGCCCTTGCTGCCTTTGCCTTTTTCTCCATTTACCCTTGCCCTTCTCCCTATTGACTTCTCTATCTTGGTGTTTACATCACTAACTACCCTGATTTTGGGGGGGGGGGGCTAGGATTGCCCTGCTCCTTTTCAGTGCCTCCTCCCTTGGCTAGTTTAAATGCTTGTCAATGAAGCATTTAAACCTATCACCTAGCATCCTGGTTCCCCTCCTGAACATATGCAGACCATCGAGCCAGTATAGGTCTGCATCCCTCCAGGTGGACCCCAGTCCCCAATGAAGCCAAAACCCTGAACTCTGCACCAGTTTTTCAATCATTGATTGAATCAAATGGTGTGGAGCACCCTAGCCTCACCCATGCCATAGACAGGCAGCACCTCCAAGAAGGTTACCATGTGTGCTACTTGTCTAAGGCTCCTCCCCAACTCCACAAATTCCTCCTGCACTGCTCTGATCCCTTTCCCAGCCAGGTCATTTGTCCCTAGGTGGACAATGACATCATGCTCCTTCCCCCGTGCAGCTGCTCCCGCGATCCTGAGGATTTACTCCCTGTTCCTCCAAGTCATGGTGCCAGGCAGGCGCCTTACCTCCCTCTCCCCCCCTCCCCCAGTTCTACCCTAACAATGGAGTCCCCCACCAGGAGTTGTTTCCTTCTCCTGTGGGGTCCCATGCCACCCTCCTGTGGGTCTTCTTTGTGGAGGTTCCCAGCATCCTCCTTGGTCTCTACTGTGGGTGCTTCCACAGAGGAATCACACTCTGCCAGAACGGCGTATGAATTGTGGAGAGGTACAGGTCGAGGAAGCAGAAACTGGTATGAAGCAAACTTCTCCCAACAGAACTAGGGCTAGGCGACAAAGGCACAAAGCCATGCAAAACACCTGGCTGCAAACTATATATACACACACATCTCTCCTGATACATCTGTCATTCTTAATGGAAAAATCGTTAAAAATAAAATTCATATTCCTGTTCTTCCAGCAACATAGTATATATGATACAGTGTACAAAATGTGAGGACGGCTGCTATATTGGTGAGACTGGACAGAAGCTCAAAACAAGAATGAACCCCCACAGATTCACAATCACTCACAAAGATGAGACTATACAGATAGGGGAACATTTCTCAAAACCAGGCCACTCCATCAGTGATAGTAATGTCAGAGTATTAAAAGGTAATTCCAGAAATATTCAAGAACAGCGAACTGAAAGTGATTCAACTTTTAGACACTAAAGAAGAGGGACTTAATAAAAATGTTGGCTTTCTGGCACATTACCAGAGATAAATTAAAAAAAATGCTTCAAATGTTTCTCCTTTTATCCTTGAACCATCACATTGCCCCCCCCCGATCAAAATGGAACTATCACTTTTATCTTAAAGTTGTCTCTTGAGCAGGCACTTTCTAATGACAATGGGATTCCTCCTGTCAGTTTTTTACGAATGTGAATTGACTTTGTAGTGCTTTAATGTTTAAAAAAGCTACACCATGTCTCATTTGGATCCACATCCAACCTCTGTATCTAGCATGTTATTCAGCTCTGCTTTCACTGACCTGAAGAAGAGAGTATATCAAAACCAATGTTAGTCCAATAAAAGGCATCCCCTGCCACATATTTATTGTTTTTTTTTTCTTCAACATCTGTTCAAGCAGGACTCTGAAAACTTGGCCCAAAAGCTTCCACGAGTGGGACGTTCAAAAGTTATTTCTCTTGTATACAAAGTTATATGTATTGGGAATATGCAACTGTTATGAAGTTAAGTGCCTCAGTCTCAGAGACAATGGTATCCAGACCATTGAGGTAACTGTACCATTACCTCAACCATCCAGAAAGAAAATAACTGTCACTGTTAAAACTCAAGCTACAGGTGGTTATTGCAATAAGCCACCATTTGTGACTGATAAATGATTAAAACAGACATCTGTTTCCAACACAGTTGTTTTACGCTCCAGCAGAGATGAGGTGACCGGGGATCTGGGGATCTTCTTCGGGGGTATCTCAATCATCAGGTTAAATCTGACAGCAGAAAAGGACCCCAAACAGCCCATCAAGTCTGCCCTTTCCTCAGTCAAGTCAGTGAACAGGAATCCACATGGAAGATTTTCAGCAGTACAACTGGGGCCGACCACGCCATTGACGTCCGCCAATGTCACCAACCCTATATAGGCATGGGTGGCCCCGCTCCCTCCTCAGTTCTTTTCTACTATAAACTTGCTTCCATGAGTCTCTGTGGAAGCTTCATCGCAGCATTTGTGCCTTTTTTTGGCCTATAGCCTTTTTTCTACAATATTCACTTAAATCTCTTTTTCAAGAGATTTTTCTTTTTGTTTATGTTGAGAGTTAACCCTTCTTCTTTTGTTTTCCATCGCTGCCACTGCAGAAAGAAGATTGCCTCTACATATGAACACTCAGTCTGTGTCTGCTGTCTTGGGCATGGCCACAATGTCTCGGACTGTGAGCTCTGCCGGAAGTTAAACCAAACAACCCTCAGGTGATGCAAGAAGGCTCTCAAAAAATTCATGGAACAACAGGTGGCCAGCTACGGGTATGATTCCTCCGTGGCCCTGGTCGCCAAGTCACCAACTGGCTCTTCCAGCTCCCAGGCCTCCAAGGCCTGAAACAAGTCCTCACGGAAAAGTCATAAAAAAAACTGAGGTTGTGACCACTCCCCACGGTGGTGCTCCCATTCCCCGTTGATCTCTCCTTCTTCAGGGGGCACTTCGTCGGCTGTGGCTGCTCCGACAAAGAGACCAGCTGTCCAGATCTCTGTGCCTACCAGACCCATACCAACAGCACCTCCACCCGACATGTAGGGTGCTCATCCACCAACCTCCAGGTCGTCGGCCTGTCATCATCGATGGGCAGGTCATGGATGACCATTCCGTTGAAATCTGCCCCTTCTCCCTCCAGGGCTACAGGCTTGTCAGGTTACTAGGATACAGCCGGAGGGTCACTGGCACCCATGCCGTGGAACCCCCCTCCATTGACGTCCACTATTGACCTGAATGGAGTACTCATTAAGTTCATGAAGGTACTCATTCAGCAGCTTGGTGCCTTGAATAGGCCCACTTCATTGATGCCATTGATGGCAGTCTCGTTGTCGACGCCAGTTCATCGATCGCGGGAGGCTCCCCATGGGGCTACCGGCAGTGAATCCAACACCAGACTCAGATGATTAGGTTGATGTTGAGGAGGAGTACCATCCTGATCACATTCTCCTTGATGATGTGGAGGACAAAGAGGAGGAGATCCTTATCTCAGATAAGTCCATTGCCTCCTCTGTCAGTAAGGACTCTGTGAAGCACACTCCAAGGTCCCCTCCTGAGGATGCCATATTTTTCAATGTGATGAAGCAGCTGTCTTCCACAATGGGCTTCCAGACTGAGGAAGAGGATGTTACCAGGAAGGACCTGATGTGTTTCCTGTGATCCCGGAGTCCTCCCCCTAAGATTATTCCTCCAGTGCTCCCCCTCCATTAAAGAATGCAACTATAGCAGCCTGGCACAGACCAGACATGGTGCCAGTCATGCCACACAGGGAAGACAAACTTTACAACACCCCTCAGGGTCTTCCTTGCTTTGTTGCCCAGGCTGAAACTGACTTTGTGGTCATCAAGGTAACTCATGACAGATCCAAGGTGCCTAAACACCTTAGTTCCCTCCTCCAGACAAAGAATCCCATAGGATTGACCTCTGGGGAAAAAAGGGTTTATGCCTTCTCCACCTTAGGCCTGAGGATTGCAAATTATCTATAACACATAGTTAAATACCAGAATGCCAACTGGAGAAAGGGCAAGGCTGATGCCCAGGCCCTTCCTGAGTGTTCTCAGAAGCAGGAATTGCTTTAGTGTTTGCAGGCTGCTGAGGATGTTAGCAAAAACTTCCTCAGAGCACTGTACGACGTGGCTGGCACAGTTACCAGGGCAGCTGTCACTGCCATATGACTTCATAGGCACTCCTGGTTTAGAGTATCAGGCTTTGCAGCTGATGCACAAAACAAGGTGCTTTATGCCCCCTTCAGTGGCACTAAGCTATGCGGCCCTGATGCTCAGGACCTCATTAATGCTCTGCGGCCTTGGGCACGACCATTAAGTCGGTCCATTCCCTCTACCACACTCAGCTGAGGGGCAGAGGAAGGCCTACTTTTCATAGACAGACCAGTAGGCCTGGATCATCTCCCTGTACCCAAGGAGATGGTGGGAGGGAAATATACCTGATGATTGAGATCCCCTCAAAGATCTACTGTTACGGTAAGTTCTTATTCATTTATTTTATATGATAATCTAAGATTTATTTATTCATTTGGTAACCAGGTTGGGGCACTGATCCAAAGTTCTTTTTCAGGCATGACCTGGGCCAGAAACTGGCCCAAACAGTGTAAAATACAGAAAGAGAACAGCGTGGATCATACAGCCAACATAACAGGGAATCCAGAGCTTTGGAGAGCAGGACAAAGGTAAAGAGATCATTGTTCATCTAACAATGTTTCCTAACAATAGGGCCTACACTTGTCTCGAGATATTTCTCCCGTCGCCTGTTCCTACACAGGTTGGACTTGGCAACAGTGGCTATGAACTCTGGCTGACTCACTTGGCATTTGGGGTAATCCCACGCAACTCCAGTTACATAAAGAATGCAGGAGCAGTAACACACAGTACTGGTGTGGTACGTACCATACCCTGTCATGATCATGTAATAACAGTTGCCTGTTGTACTTCCTCCAGTTGATGTTACCTGGTAGTGTGCTCTGCAGTCTAAGCTGTCACAGTATTGCTTACTGATGTGGACTGATACATTGTTTGCTTGTACTCCCCTTCCCCCAGGTCACACATTGAAAGGCACCTCGGCTTAGTGTGACTTTCCCAGTTACTAATTTTCAATAAATACTAAAAATCATTTCTTTAATAATAAACACAGCATGTCAGAAGATGCTAGCACCAAAAGAAAGAAACAAGGAGGTGGCATATAGTTTTCAAAATAGTCTTATGTCACCTTGATAGAATGGGTGGTGGGGGGGCTCCATGACTAGAACCTACCACTCAGTCGAAAAGTGTGGCATGCCACAGATTCTTTAATGTTCATGACCTTAAGGAAAAGGGAAGGTCGACGGGCGTCTGGGCATTCATCATCCAGCTCTCCTTGTTGTCGCAACAGCAGCGGGGGAGGGTGGTATTATCCTCCATCAAGCAGACTGCCATGTCAGTCTGACGGCTGTGCTGCACTGAATATTAATAAGCAGTACATGCTATATATAGGAGACATGTGTAAGCCATCCCCACGGCAGAGCTACAAGGTATGTGACTGGCTTCTGGGGATTGGGATGAGGCCTTTCTGGAATCATTTTTTTTATTGAAATTTATTAACAGTCCATTAATATAACATTTGTACTGCTGATTTCAGTAAACATAAAAGCAAACTCAGCGCATCATTAGGCACTAACATACGTTTTCAGTAAACCTGTCTGTATGGCTGACTAGTGTTTCTGTGAACAAGTCTGTGTCTATTATGTAACAAAGATTCTTTCAAAGAGAAGTCCTTTAGTGTCGATTCTCATTTTTCTCCAGTCCTATGTGTCACGTCCTTTAAAAGCGTTCGGCTCTGTTCATAGTGCGATCATTAACAGTTCATCATTTTAACCGTGACCGCCTGAGACACAATTTATATTTATTTATTGAAATAGTTTCACCAGTAAAGGCACACTGAGCAACAAGATGCTCATCTCCCGGTGCAACCTGGGAGGTACTGGACCAGGACCTGGGACCTGTTAAATTTTGCACTGAACAAAAATAACAAAAAAATTAAAACAGAGTAATAATGATTGACATTATTTCATTGGTAATCTTAAAACAAAGTTATACTCTAAGGGTTTAAGGGGGAAGGGCCTGTATTTAAATATTATTAGCTGTGATAATTTAGTGACACGGGGGATTTTCAGCCCATCATGGACTAACTCCCATGCCACAGCCACCACTGTGGGACGAAATCTCCACACCTGTGGAGATTCATATTGTCAGCGGGCACAGCTGCAGGATATGTTACACCTAGTTCCATGGGGCATAATATTACGGCACAGCTGCACTGAAAAAATGTCCACAAGCTGCTAGAAATTATGGAGCCAGTTCTAATCTGGCTCCACTTTTGAAAATACGGCAACTGCAGAAAAAACTGTGACTCTACAAGTGGTGACCCCCCCTTGCACCATTTTTTTTCCTGAAGTTGTATGACTTTAAGGCGAAATCAAGCCCAGTGTTTCCACCTGGGAAGCCCTCAAAATAGGTGATGGCACTCAGGATGTTACATCTCCCCCCCAATTACACCTCTTCCCAGGAAACACCTACCCCATCATGCCTCCCCCTCCCCCCCAGATAGTATAATATTGAACAGTCCCACCCAACAATACAGTAATACAGTAACCAAGCAGAAATAAATAGTAAACAGAAATAAAATGCAAACCAGGGATACGATTTATTGGGGAGGGCTGGAACCAGGATCTGGGATAAGGAAAGAATGAACAATACCATGCAGTCCCCACAATATCTGCTCTTCACCCCCACCATCAGTCCCACAGTGTCTTTCACACTGACTGGTACAACAGATTTACTTCCCGAAATGTCCTTAGGGAGCACCCTTAAATGTCTGAGTACCACAGTTGTTGAGTCATCACTGGCCCAGCACAAGCAGATGAGACACATTTACCATGCACACTTGTCAAGTTCAAAAATTAAAATGATCGGTCTGGTGGCGCTGAGGGTTGAGGCGCTGGATGCCACACCTCGCACCACGCCGGCGACCTGGGTTCAGGAACTGACTCGGGCCGCCGGGGGTCGGCAGGGGGAAGGAGGATTAAGCATCCCCACGGATGCTCTCCTCCTTCGAGGAGGGATACCAGGGATGTGTTTAACACACCCGACGTCCGAGAGAGCCGGTGGAAGCACCGATTCTTGGGGCAACAAGCCCGGCTTCCATTGGGGAGCAGGAGGGACATCATCAAGGCACTTGGCAGGCGGCTGATGCATATTCCCCGAGCCAGCGCCCTCAGTGGGAGGGAGAGGGAGGGACAAGAAAAAAGTAGATATAACCCTCGACGCTCCTGGGTGACGGCCGCTCCAGCCTTCCAGCCTGCATCACGGGCAGACCCTGCTGTGCAGGTGCTCCGTGGAGGAAGAAGTAGGTAGAAGCTACTAAGAGGCACTCTAGGGGCAGACTCCGTGAGGGATGGGAGACATTGAGTGACCCGACTGAGTGGAATGGCGAGGGTGACAGGAGGGAAAAATGTAATTTCAAAAAAAAAAAAAAATTGATTTCTATATGTAATCCAAAAAAGGCCAATTACCTAAATGCAGGTCTACTGCCTGGGCACTCCCAAACAGACCCAGTCCTGCCCTGTCTGTTGCCCCTTGCCATGACTATCTAATTAAAAGGTTGCAGAGTCAATGCCTGATCAGATATTCGCAGTTAACAGTCCTCACAGAATTTGGAAGGTCTGAGATGCTGCATGCTAAATGCCGGTCTCTCTGTTGTGCAGCAACTGCAGTTCAGGTGCTGCCTCTCTGGACATTGTCACAGCAGTCACTGCTGCATAAGGGGCTTGCAGGAGTGAGCTGTGGTCAAGCGACACCCTTTTCTCTGACAATTTCATCACACACGGGGACTTGTTCTTCACCCCTTGGTGGGGACTCTTTCTCCTCTTCTCCTGGCCTGTATGAGGACTTCTTGATGAAAGAGTTGATGGTTGGGGTCAGTCAATTTCACATGATCTCCTCCCTTACTCTGGAGTGGCCCTGGGTGGAACACACTTTCAATAGGCATTGTCCCCAAAGAGAATCAGCCTCTAGTGGTTTGGAAAAATATCATGCCTGGGAAAGTCTCTCAGGTTAACATGCCCATGAAGGGAATGTGTGTGCACACACACATGCGCACACGCATGCACACACACACACACACACACACACACACACACACACACACACTGGCCTACTAGCCTTTTGCAGAACACTGGCAGCATGTCTGGTTACTCTCAGACTACAGCAGGAACAGTCCTCCCCCATCCCCGAGTTGTGCCCCCCTTCCCGAAGTTGGAATCTATAGTAAGGGGGTGTAGGGGGCAAAGCCCACACACACAAAGGAGGTGCAAGAGGCAAAGTCCACCGCAAGAAAAGACTTTTCCTGAAGTGTTCACATTGTGGGTTTGGCACTGTTATCACATGTCGCCGTTCCACAGTCACTATTATGACATGGAACCATACTGTACATAAAATGTTTGCTTGTAGTGGGGAAAATGATAAATCAAGCAGGGCATGGAACAACTAAGAAAAAATTATCTGAGAAAGAAAAGCAAGCTAAAATCACATGAATTAAACATGCAATATCGAAAGTTCAAGGGCTCCATATTCAAAGCTTTGCGCACCGCAAAACGTATTTGCATCCGCACTGTGCCTGCTTAGCATTGGAATCCCACATTCAGAGGGCATCGCTGCACCCAGCATTTGTGCCAGTGCACTAGCTCAGAGGTAACGTATGCAGTGCTCAAACCAGTGGGCAGTAACCTGCATAACATGTGCAGCCTAAGATTCAAAGGTATAGTGCTGCACAAATGGGACTGCACAGACCACTAGTGCAATACAATTACCACCTCTAAAGAGACCGGCTAAACCTGAGGTTAACCCCAGAGACAGAGGGAGACACTGTAGGCCCCACACCAGAATGGCTCACACAGCAGCAGCACACATCACTTACCTGATGCAGCAGGCCATGGAGGATGAGGAGAGGGCCAATGTCCGCTCTGGGCCCAGGCGCAGGCCACGGAGGCACTATGCTGCAAACAGACAGCCCCGTCCTTGAGCCACATTCGAAGTCTTTAGTGATGACCAGATCATGGGCCAGTGCAGGTTCAGCAGCCCCTTGTTCATGTACCTGTGTGAGCTGCTGCATGATCAACTCTAGACAGACACCCGGCACAGCTGTGCGATGTCCGTAGAGCTCAAGGAGATGGCAGCACTGTGCCTCCTGGCCACAAGAACCTTCCGGACAGTGGTGGGGGATGTGGTGAATTGGCCATTGCTGAAATTTTCTTTATGTTTAATTTCCCAATGGTTCTGCTTATAGGGGTATCCTGGGAAAGAAAAGAGAAAAACTATAGCCCATGCCCCTGTTTCAGCTGGATAATTCCATTTGAAAAACAAAGGAGATTAATTGGCCTAGGACGGCTGGAAGAAAATTAATTCTCGTTTGAATAGCTCAAAAGCTGAGCCCAAGGTCCTGGAGTCAAGATGTCTGAAGTTCTTTGATGTGTCTCCAGACCAGGATCTCTTCAGACAAAGGGGATAACCATTTCAGAATGCGCTCATCTGTATGTAAAATGCTTAGGTAATCTCATTATAGTCTAACCACCCAGGGAGTTGGGGCAATGTGCAAAACCCATTTCTGACATTTGTTTTATATTTTTTAACTTTGGGGAATTTAGGAAAGAGCGAGAGAGACCCCTGCAGGCCTAGAGATGAACATCTGACTCTTAAAGTTTTAAGAGACCAGCCAATCAGGAGGAAGGCTGGACTGATCTCACAGACCCTACAAAAAAAACACTGCGAGGAGAGGCATTTTTGCCATTTTGTTGAACATTTAGCAGTTGCCTATGTGTTGAGCCTAACACATGGAAAGGAATTGCTGTGTGTGTGTGAAAAAAGTTTCCACACGAGAAGGGACTGGCTAGCTGCTTCAAGGAAGAACCAGAACCCTTGCAACAGATCTTCATATCAATACAGAAAAGCCCTGTTCTACTGGGAGAGTAGATCAAAGAACAAAAATCACCTTTTTGTTTGGACATTTTCATCTGAAAACTTCAAAAAGAAGATTTTCCAACATACTTGCTTCTTTACTTACCTTGGACACTGAATACCATGGGTAGACTTTATTTAGAATTCTAAACAGTGTAGGTTTTTCTGTTTAATCCACTTTATTTTAGAATTATTGTCTGCAACTCAATGCCTGAAAATTTCTTGTAGAATATTATGATGACTTTCTTTATTTAAATAAACGTTTACCATTTTTTTAACAACAGCTCTGCCTGCACCCATTGCTGTGGGTGTTATTTTGGGATAAAGGTTTGTTCATATGTGCCTAACTGCTCTAGGACCAATATACTACCAAAGAAACAAAATGCAAAGAAGGAAAAAGGCTCCTTGACAGAAGGAGAGGAAGCTCTCCTCCTGGACAGTCAAAGTCACAAGATTCATCAAGAGAAGGGGGCTCCTGGGAATAGGGGATCGGGCCGTGCCTAGAGGTGAGCCCATGACAGGGGCACCACTTGTATCTCAGAGTAAGCCACCTTGTGGTTGTTGTGCCAGTTCCTATATGCCCTGCTGGTTCATACTGGTGAGTTCACTGTATTCCCCAGCATGCCAGCCAAGAGATCAGTAACCATGTAGCACGTCTATTGAGTTGTACACTTACCAGCTGTACTTGGTGCCATTGTCTGCACCCATGTTGCCATCGGGCACCCACCATTGTAGGAGTGGACGGTTATGTTAATAGGAAGGGGTACCATTTATTTGAATGTTGGTAACCGGGTGAGCCCACTGAGACCATGCAGTCCCTTTTTCAGGGGTGACCCAGGGGAAGAGTACATAGGATAAGTAGTCTACAGAGTACAAGGAGGCACAGTGCTATAGACAAACAAAAGAAATAATGTCACAATGTAGTATGGTAAATAGGACTATAATACATATAGAGAGTTACATTTCTGTATATAATCTACAGCAGTGTCACAACCAGTGACAAGTTTTGCTTTGACAGGAGTGAAATAGGGTACATTCTTGAAGACAACTGCACTGGAGTTCGAGTTTGCACATTGCAGAACATTGATCAAGGATGCTGTGCAAATTTTGCTTTGACAGAATGGAAACTGGGTAGTCTTTAGGACGGTTATACAGGTGATCAAGTATTTGCATACCACTCCATCAGTTACCAGGTACATATCTTCTTTGTGTCGGATGGCGTGGCTGACATTAAGTCAGGGCTTCGCTTCCTTCCCTGCAGCCAGGATCTGTATTGGGAGTGGATGCGTGGCCCGGTTTAGACATCAGAACTCCAGCTCTGAAGTGCACATACTGCACACGTGCAGCAGCCCAACATGCCCTCTGCACTCCTCCCTCTCCCATTCCCTGGCTCAGCCCCAGGTGAAACTGGAGGGGCCCAATAACAGGAGGGGTGTATGCAATGGCTGCAAAGATTCACGGTAGACCCCTGGTTTGTATTGCACCTGGGCTCCTGGCTACAGATGCAAGTGTCAATACCGGAGATCTAAGGGTTCCCGGTGCGCTTTCTTTACGACTAGGTGAATTAAGGTACATCCTTAATTTCACTGTGCGTCATCACATTCCATGATGAATGCGAATGTGATACATTTCTTGATCCGCTGGCGGCGTGTGTAAAGTAAATAAAGAAATCAAGAAATAAATATACACACAAACTATAACTCACAGAAGGGACACATAAGCACCCGGGGGTGTGGAACGCCCCCACAGAAAAACGTTAACTCCATGATGATTAACTAACGCTTGAAATGCAAAATACAAAGTGTTTATTTCATAATACAAAAGATAATTACAAAGAAGGGACACATTAGCACCCGAGGGTGTGGGGGGCGGAGCGCCCTCATAGAAAAGCTTCAACTTAATAATAAGCAGCTGAAACGCTACATACAAAGAAAGGACACATAAGCACCAGGGGTTGGGGTCCGCACAAAAGTGTAAAGATGCGAGCTATGTGTGCAATAATAAGGTTGTAGAATTCTGTCTGTGTGCAATAAATCTTTTTTTTTTAGTTTTAATATCATTTGCTGATATGTGAGCTATGTGTGCAATAATAATTGTCTTTCATTAGGTTTCTGTGGAATTACAAAGTTTTTTTGTATAGATTAGCAATGGTTTTGTTGATTTCTTGTGCTGCGGAATGCACTGCTTTGGTTTGCTGGTAGCAGCATCAGTCTGATGCTCGCGTGGGTACCATATTTGCTGTAAAAAAAAAAAAAAAAAAATATATAGCGCACTGGGGACCCTTAGAGCTCTGGTAACGCTATGCAAGTACCCTGCCAGTCATTGCATTCCTAGGCGACGGGAGGATGAAGGTATTACCCAGGCATCTGGAGGAGGCAGTCCAGGTAAACCATGATTTTTTGGGGTGGAGCTTACATAAAATTGACAAGGAAAGGGGGACGACTTATAGACAAGTATATATGGTGTATGCACATCACACCCTCGTGTATAAAAATGGAATTATCTGTGTAGCACCAGGTTGGGCATTAGAGAAAGAGTAATGTGCTTCTGGGAATCCTATGTTTCTAGTTGCCTTTGGTGGTGCAGCTGGTAGTGCAATTAAAGGGTATTCCTGGTGGCCTGGGTTCAAATCCTAGCTAAGACACTTATTTCTTTCTCTCCTCTGTTTGTTTGCTAACCTCAGGCAGGTAAGAAAAGGCATCCTGTCAAGAAGAGAGGATTATCCAGAGAGAGAGTTTTATCAGAAGCCTTTTTGCATGACTTGCACACTTCACCACCAGAGGCACATTGGGTTTGCCAGTCCAGTTAATGCTACACAGCCAGGATCACCAGAAAGGATGCTCTAGTGTGACTGCACCAGCTACGTGAGGTCAGTCGTGAGTACAGATCAGGGCCCTAAGTTCTGTAACAGTGTTAGATAGCTAGGGCCATAGATACTTTGTCTGAGCAAGGACTGCGCCAACATAGACAATGCTTAGTAAAACAGCCTCTGAGCATGAAGTCCAGCAGCCACTAACTAAAAACTGTTGTTTCTGTTTAATTATAAAATGACAAGAACAATTCCTGGGCTCTGATTGGTCAGTGTTGACCTTCAGCAGTGATGTTATCCCAGCAAAACATCATGCCTATTCAAAAAAGGAACTAAGCATGTATTTTAAAAATGTATATATATATTTTAGACTCTGCATGCATGGGCTAGGAGGCTAGATGTGCTGTTGAATGCCCCCGTACCTCTGTGGCAAACAAAGTTAAAATCAGCCTCCATCAGCACCCATGACAATACCAGAGGGAAGCAAACAAGTAAAACTGTGCACAGTGGGCACTTAGCTGGCAGCTGTTGGATCAAAACTGGCCAGACTGATGAGAAAATCAGTGGCGAAGAGGGCCAGGGATGGGCCAAGGGTAGACACCGACCCTGGTTGAGAGGCCTTGGCGGAGGCAATGGAGGCAGTAGGCATAGCCCAGAGTCCTGTGGTTTGATCATATAAAAAAACATTTATGAATAACATATCAGTGTGTACCTGGAATGTCCAGAGCATCTCTACCCCAAGGAAGAGAAAAAAAATCTATACTATTTACAAAAGACATACAGTAGAGTCCAAGTAGCAATGTTTCAGGAAACCCATTTGACTGACCTGGAACATGGCAAGCTTGCCAGAGAATGGGTGGTACATTGTTTTGCTCTGTCGTTTAATGGACACAAAAGGAGGCTAGTGATACTCCTTTATAGAAGCGTCCCCTTTATTAATGAGAGAGTTCTGGCAGACCCATCCAATGGAAGGTACGTCTTTGTATAGGGCAAGACTGGTGGGGAATCTCTGATACTGGGCAACACCTATGCCCCAGCAGATCATAATCCAGTTTTTTATAATCAGATCCTGGCTCTCTTCCAAAGACAGCAACTCCTGAACCTTACCCTAGATGATGATTTTAACTGTGCATTGAACCCACTTCAGGACAGGTTGGGGGGGGAGAAGAACTGACCCTGCTGTTTGTAGATACAGGAAGGGACTCGCAGAGTTGGATCTTATTGATGTTTGGAGGGAGGCAATCCCTGGTGTGAGGGAATTTATGTTTTATTCAAATCCCCACCATTCTTAGTTGTGTATTGATCCCTAGAACATTGTATCAGAGAGTGGCACAGGTGGATATTAGCCCCATTATGGTCTCGGACCATGCTAGGGTCCTCGTTAAACTTAAACCATAACAGGTGCAGCAGCCACAATGCAGCTGGAGGTTCCCAGCATATAGGCATCACAATAACGAGTTCAGGGATCACTTGGCCAAGAACTAGCAGCTCTATGTAACCGATAATGAGGCTACTGTGCCTTCTAAATCAGTGCTTTGAGCAGCAGGAAAAGCTTTTATGAGGGGGGGCCATAGTGGCCTATGCGATGGCTAAACACAAGCAGAAAAAAGAAAGGTTGCAGGAATCGGAGGCCCACACAAGGGAACTAAAATTAGAGCCTTTGAGGACCCCTCTGTTGCCTACAGTGGCTCCACTAAGATCAGCCAGGGAAGCCAAGAACAGGGAACTCCAATGGGGACAACAGCCTCCCATATGCCAATCAACACTTCTAAGGAGTGGGCAACAAATCTTGTCCCCTATTGGCAAGGCTTGCAAGGGGGAGAAGGAAATCAAATGTGATAGCCACCATCAGAGGTGGGGACGGAGCTCTCTCCAGTAATGGGGGAAATGCAGAGGAACGTTGTTGATTAATACACCAGATTGTAGCAGTGAGAATATGAGGCACACAAGACAGGTGAAGACCTTCCTACAAAATGTGAATCTACCTAAGTCCACCGAGGAGAAGGTTCATGAGCTGGAGAAACCAATACTAGCTAGCAAAGTTTGGGAGGCAGCATAAACCTTTACAAAGGGCAAGGTGGAGGGCCCAGAGGGGCTCCCTGTAGAGATTTACAGGGCAGTGGGAGACTCTGCCTGGAAACACATGCATGATATGTTTATGGAGGCAAGGGAAGAGGGAGAACTGCCTGTTTCGTGTAATTTGGCCACAATCATATTTCTTCATAAGGAGGTCAGGGATCCTGCAGAATGTTCGGCCTATAGGCCCATATTCCTTTTGAACAATCATAGTAGTAGTTACATATACAGTAGTTGTCAGCAGATAAAGACCCTCGGGTCCATTTAGTCTGCACAATAGAAAAAATTATTCAGTCTCTCGTCGTTTAGTCATATTTAAGGTGTTGGCCAAGATCTTGGCTAGGAGACCGGAGAGCATCCTTCCTTCTGTGGTAGCAGATAACCAGACTGGATTGTTAAGAATAGGCATTCTTACCACAATGATAGGAGATGCTTGGGATTGATGGTGGTGGCCTCTCGGCATCCGGGGGGGGGGGCTTATGTGCTCTCCCTGGATGCCAAGAAGACCTACGACAGAGTGGACTGGAACTACCTATTTAGGACATTTGAACTCTTTGGGACACCTGATATACAAGAACTCCAAAGCTAATATTCTAATTAATGTGAAGCTAACGGCACAATTCCATTTGGCTAGGAGAACAAAGCAGGGGTGCCCTCTGTCCCTGCTCTTATTTGCACTTTCAGTAGAGCTGCTGGCAGCAGCCAGTCACAGGGATCCAGATGTCAGGGGGGGTTACCAGCACATGGGGGCAGCAACACAAACATTCCCTATATGCTGACCATGTGCTCCTTTTTTTGACACAGCCAAAGTCGTTAATTCCATCAGTCACCCAGATTATAAAGGATTTCTCCCCAATTCTCTGGATATAAAATTAATTCTGAGAAATCAGAGCTGATGGGTGTGGGGGATGTCCAGCTAGGGAATCTAGATACAGAATGGTTTCCACACATATAAAATACTTGGATATTAAGGTAGGGAAATCCTTGGCTGCGCTGTGCAATCTGAACTATACTCCTATATGGACCACAATCAAGGAGGATTTGCAACACTGGCAAGGGCTCCTCATATCCTGGATGAGACGAATAAATGTGATCAAAATAAATGTGTTGCCTCAGCTTCTCTATCCCATCCAGATGCTGCCCATGGAACTCATCAAGTGGGACCTACATGCGCTAGAAAAGGCATGTTCAGATTTCATATGGAACTCCAGGAGGCCTAGGATCAGCTTGAGCAGATTAAAAAACCCATCGGGTAAAGAAGATGTAAATTATCCAGATTTTTCCCCATACCATTTGGCGTCACAAGCCAGATTGTTGACACACCAGGTCAAAGGGGACAGAAGGGCGCACTGGGTACCCCCTCAATAGAGCAGAACTAGGTCCCCGAGTAATAGCTCATTTAAACCCAGGAGGGCTGAGAATATATACAAGGTAGAGGGTAGGGAATGAGCTAGTTAAGATGACACTGGAGGCATGGGAGAAAATACGCAAGCTGGAAAAGGGCCAGATGGGTGGCACATTGTTGGCTCAGGTGTATGCAGATCCTGAGTTTCTCCCAGGCCTGGAAAATGATGGGGTTCCAGCAGTGGGCGAGGGGGGGAGAATAAGATGTCTAGGGGATCTCTTTAACTCTCAGGGGTTGGTAGATGAACTGGGAATTCTGCAGGCACATAGATTTCAGTTCTTCCAGGTTTGGAGCCAGGTCTGACAGATGGGTAGGTCAGACCAGCTGGACTCTAAACGACATGGAGTGTAAAGTTTCATTTTATAGGTAAGGGCTCAACCGAAAGGAGTCCTGGTGAAGGTTTACCATTGCCTGAAAGATAACACTCCAAACTTGTCCCTGAAGGTCAAAGGCCTGTGGAAGTGGGACATAGGCAGTGAAGTCCCCAAAAAAGTATGGTAGGACCTTTGTGAACCGCACATGGGCCTGCTGGTCTACAACAAATTTGAAGAAGCACAGTATAAATTTATACACAGGCTTTATATGCCCCCCCAATACCATCAATAAATTTAATCAGGAGTCTCTCTGATATGTGGGAGTTGCAGTATATAAATAAGAGGCATGTATATGCATTATTTTTGGGCCTACAGAGAGTCATGACCTTTTCAGTCAGACAGAGCGTAGACTGTGTCGCGGCTGCCGGGGTCTAAGGGTGGTTAGTGAACCTTGGTCACAGCAATTCAGGGTGGATGCCTGAGACCAAGATGGGTGGGTCCTGTACCCTAGGGTAGTTCGAATTATGCTCCTACTACTAGCCAGGAAATGCATCCAGAGCATGAGGGTCTCCCATGTCACACCCACCAAACAGATGAGGAAGGAGCTGCTCATCAAAGTGTTGCCCATGGAATTCCTGACCTATGACCTGAGAGGGCGGACAAACAAATTTGAACAGCAATGAGGGGGCCATTTGTCTCATCACTGTCTCCCCTGGAACAAGCTATCATTAGAGTGGGGGGGGGACCTCAATATAATAAGTATGCTAAACAAACTACGTGATACAGAGTAGTGTAAACAGCAGGGGATGTGTGAACTATGCAGAATGTTAGGTATATGCTTGCAATTAATTCTGCCATTTACTATGGTATGTGGGTCGAGTTATGTTGTTGTGTTACTGTTATTGTCACTGTTACTGTTTGTCTATTCCATGTTGAGAAAACTGATTCTCAATACTCATTCTGCCAATCTACAAAATGCAAGGGAGTATAAACTGTAATAAATATATGTAAAAACAATGTTGGTAACTATCGTCCCATTTCTATTCTTTCCCCACTCTCCAAGATCCTAAAAAAAATTGTTCTTGATCAGACCAGGCTTTTCCTTGATAAGTACAATCTGTTCACGGACTCTCAACACAGTTTCCGGTCTGGACACAACACTGAGACTGCCCTTCTCAATTTCACCAACTCTGTGGTTAAGGCAAATGGTGAAGGGCTCTATACAGGGCCAGTCTTCATCAACCTCAGAAAAACCTTTGATCTGGGCGACCACAGCATCTTCCTTTTGTCCCTCTCCTCCCTGAACTTCTCAGAGGATGTTGTCAAATGGTATAAGGATAATCGTGGCAGCCGCTCTCATAAAACCGTCATCTGTGGTTTCTCCTCTGTACTCTGCCCCATCAAGTATGGAGTCCTGCAGGGCTCTATTCTTGGCTCCCAGCTTTTCTCCCTGACTGTTAACTCCCTACCAGAAATCTGCCAGTCCACTGATCTCATCCTAGGCGATGCTGCCCTGTTTTGAATGGATAGAAATCCTTCCATTGTCCTCAATAAACTCCAATCAGATTTTAGTAGGCTGCACTCCTGGTTCACCTCCCATGACCTCAGCCTCAATTCTAAAAAAAAAAATAACATTTGTTTTCTTAGGTCCCCAAAAAGCTACAGACTTTGCCTTCCACCTCAAGGATAACCATGGCACCCTAACTGAGCAGGTCTCTGAGTTTAAATACCTACGCATCTACCTCAAATGCCACCTTACATTCGAACACCACAGTAACCTGCTAATTAAGAACGTTCATCAGAGGTTTGGCACCCTATACAGGATAAAACAATACCTTATCCCAGGTACCAGGGCCCCTCTGGCCAATAGCTTCCTGCTCCCGGTTCTCAATTATGGATCCCTGATATACATGGTACCAGGTGAATATAGCGCTGCAAAAACAATGCATGAAAAACCACGCTGCAGAAAGGGCTAAGCTTTGTACAGCGAAAGGGGTTTCTCAGCATATGGGAAAAAATGCTATCCCTGTAGCTGTATGGGGAAATGTCAAGGAAGCTGCCAGTGGGTACCTGATTGAGTCACTCCCATGGTGGGGGGGCTGGGGCACCAGCACCCAGCAGTGTAGGGGACCTGGAACTGGGGTTTAGTTCCCCCCAGGTCCCATACTATTGTAGCTTTTTTTTTTCTGGAAAATAAAATTTCCCCCCTGCAGTGTTTCGCCCCATCCCGAAACTCCACACCCCCGTTGGAGATATTTATATTTAAAGTCTGGGGAGCGGGGTGTGTGAAGCCCCCATGTTGGGGCTGGGCATAGCCCCCCCCCGAAAAAGAAAAGATAGTCCTATGCGTTTTAATGATGTGCACTGTTTCTGTTCAAGTCGGTGTTTTTCCCAACGTTATTTCAATGCACACCATTTTGCCTGCAGCATTTTCCTTTGTGCTTTTTCGGCTGCAACATAATGACCCCATGCCAATATACACACCCTCCCGCTCCCTAAAAAACCTTAGTAGGCCGAGAGCCACTTACCACAACATAATTCGGTTTGTCAGTGGCCTCCTCAGGTACACATACCACTTCGACCTCTGCCTGGCAGCAAGCTGGCTCTCTCTTGATGATCAGTTTAACTTCCAAATTCTCACTTTCCTCTACAAGCCCTTTGGTGCCTCCTTTCCTGCAGTGTTGCCAACATCTTCCAGAAACCAGTCATCTCTAGATCTGCCTGACTCTCCTCTTGCTCTTACTTTGCCACTCCTTTCTTCCACACTTCCCACGTTCAACACTCTCTTTCCTACAAGGGTGCTAAACTTTTCAGCAGCCTTCCCTCCTACCTGGCTCTATGCCCGTCTCTTTCCTCCTTCAAAATCAACCTTAAGCAATTCCTCTTGGAAAATGTCTCCTGTAATTGCACCTAGTTTTAGCTTCTCCTTATGCCCTTGTCTGTTTCTTTCTCTGTTTTCCTTTCTACTCCTCCTTCCCTTGGTTCTTCTTCCCAAATCGTTTTGTCCCTCTTGCTCTTTTTGTAACTGCTGTTATTATAGCATCATCATTACCACGCACTTACACTTTTCTACACTCATTGTCCATTCATAGTCTCAGTGTACCTTGATTGTTTTATGCCATGAAGCCTATTTATGAACATACGAACATATGAAAACTGCCAGCAGGAAAAGGCCATCTGGTCTATCGAGTCCACTCGATTATGTAGCTAGCAACCCTGTTCTGCAGCTGCCCTATTTGCCCTCATATCTCCATCTATGTTGTATATATATTTTCATTTGTGTATTGTAATCTGTAACTGGACACTTGTGAAAATGGGCAAGTTTTGTTCACATGCCTTTTCTGGTATAAACAATGAAATGAAATAAGTCTGTGACATATTGTTAAATGTTATTGTATGTTATACAAAACTTCAATAAACAACATTTCCAAACAAATGCATTTTTTTACCTGTTTTTCTTTTTTTTTTTTTCTTCAAGATAGCCATTTTAGAATAGCAATAATGCACTCCAGGGCATGGGGGAAATAACATCACTTCTGGGGTGTTGGATGCACTTGGCCTGCGGCCTTGTGCCCAACCACCCCAAGTGTGATGTGATCCCAGTATGACACATACACACACCCTGTTGTGCATTATTGCTTGAATACAAAGATGAGGCAAAGCTCTGTGGTAGGGTAGATAGTGACAAAGAGATCAGAGAGACAGAGAGGGATCAACAAAGGCTAAGGTTTGGCAGTTGAAATTCAATGCCAAAAAATACAAGGTTATGCAACTAGGGGAAAAAAGAAATACAGGACAGAGTCCTGGATGATAAGAGTTAAACTGAGCCCTACGACAGAGGAAAGAGACCTGTGACTCCCTCAAACAATCAAGCAGTGTAATAAGACCTAGATGAAGGTTAATGGGATGCTGGAGTGTATTGAAAGGGGTATTGACAGCAGAAAAAAGGAGGCCCTACTTCCTCTATATAGGTCACAGGTAAGGCCACACCTGGAATACTCTGTTCAGTTCTGCAGTCCTCACCTAAGGACAGGGACAGGCTAGAGACAGTGCAAATAGAAGTGACATCAAAAATAGAACTTGTTTCTGAAGGATTAATGACAGTAAATGTTTCCCTGTTCTTCCAGCTGCAAACTTCAGATGAACTTTAGCATTACGCTATCAGCAAAAGAGGTGTGTGTCTACATCTCTGGTGACAGATGATGGCAGAAGTAAGCAGAAAATACCAGTCTGATGCTAAAGGAGGGAGCCCATGGTTGTGACGGCAATCCTGCAAGACTCCTGCAAACAAAGTCTGAGTTTGAACCTGAAGGCCAAACACTTGATAACGGAATGAAATTCCATGGTCTCCACTACTTCACTGAAGCTTCAGGAGGAGCACGGGAAGCATGAAAGAAACAAGATGAGGGGACCTCCCCCGCAGCTCTAGCACAGGCATCTCTCCTCCGAACTCGTAGCAGCACTGAACTACTACAGTATCAACTCTGCAGCTCTTGATACCCTCAGGGAGCAGTTATACAGCACACTAGGCCCCTCTCCCTGCACCAGAGCACATGGCAGCAGAAGCTTTTAAACCTGAATGCCTGAGGTGCGTGAGGGTAATGTCTCTGGATATTTTGGAACCCTCTGGGATACCCTGGGATTACACGTTTATTTCACCTGCACTTACGATTGCATTGCCTTAACTTACCCTTTCCTTCCCTAGAGCCTGCTCTCCTAATAAAGCCATTCCTGCCTTTTGTACCATATTTACTGCCCCAGCTGCCATTCTTGTATCATGTTTAATGACGGTATTGCTCACTATGGTGTATACTGCGTCCTGATTAAGTGGCTATTCTGTGTACATTATATGTGTCCCCTGTCACCGTGGGTAGGCACACACTGATTTCCTGTGGTAAAGTACCCTTGCACTTTTGCTGAATTGATCCTCCACAGGTGAAAACCCCTGCTCTTCATCCCAATCCCCATAATGGTTCTATGTTACAATCACGAGCGCCGAACGGCGACTCGCATTATCGCAACGTCAGGGCAGTGAAAACAATTTTGCCACCCTGACATCCTCGGTGCATGGAAGAACAGTGCTGGGGATTTAAATACTTTGCTTTCTGGTGGGGGGCTCTGCCCCCGCACACCCCCACGCACACCCCTACTTAAAGATTCTCAACTCCAGGGGGGTGCATGTCGGGAGGGGTGCAAAGCAAAATAAATACAAGTTTTGGACCAGGCGCAACAAAAACACAGTAGCGCCCAGACCCGAACCCAGAGTCCCATGCACTACAAGCAGAGGCCAATCCACAACACAACGGCGCAGCTCGACAGCTGACCACAGTGCCACCCCCTACATCCCCTCAGCCCCCTCCCAGGCCACACTCGCCATGCTTGCTGTCCCTCCCCCCGTGTGTGTGTGTGTGTATACATATAGCGACATCCTGACGCTAGGGTCGACCACAACCCCACATCTGGTTGCCCTCTCTGCCCCCTAACCTTTCGGGCTTTCACCCACATCGCATCACCATTTTGGACGGCAGCGTCTTTCAGGCACCCACCTCACCTGCTACCCCCATAACACACCAACCCCGGCAACATTTACACAGATACATAGATACATAGACAGTGTCGGCAGATAAGGGCCTATAGCCCACCCAGTCTGCCCATTTGAGTTTGTAAGTTCAGTTTATGTTTTCCTAGAAGTCTGTTGCCCCTTACCCCTGACCTCCAGAATTTCTTTATGTCTATCTCATGCATTCTTAAATCTCATGATTGTTTCAGCCCCCACCACTTCCTGTGGCAGGATGTTCCACTCGTCCACCACCCATTTATTTAGCTGCTTTACTTCAAAACCAGCACAATTCACCACTGTTCTTTTTGCTGTATTTCATGTCATATTTACTGCTACATGTGTGTATATTTGCATTATGTTAAAATTTGCACAACTGCAGATAAGGACTGCTTGGCCCACCTAGTCTGCCCATTCCCCTACCTAATGGATAAGCTGCAGATCCTAGTTAACCAACAGCCTACTTCCTCTTACCCCCCACTAGAATTGCCTTATCTCTGTCCCATGCATTCTTGAATTCCCCAACTGCTTTTGACCCCACGACCTCCTCAGGTAGGCTGTTCCATGCATCCACAACCCTCTCCATGAAAAAATACTTTGTTACATTACCTCTGAGCCGTCCACCCCCCCCCCCGCTCCTTTATCTTCACATTGTGTCCCCTTCTTCTTACACATCTCTTTTTCTGAAAGATGCTACCCTCTTGGACTTTGTTGATTCTCTTGAGGTACTTAAAAGTTTCTATCATGTCTCCCCCTCCCTTTCCTCGAGGGTATACATATTAAGCTTCTTTAGTTTCTCTTCGTATGTCTTCTGGTGCAGACTCTGCACCATTTTGGTTGCCCTCCTATGGACAGCCTCCACCCTGTCTATGTCTTTGCAGAGATGGGGTCTCCAGAACTGTACACAGTACTCCAGATGGGGTCTCACCAATTGTCAGTACAGAGGGATAATAATGTCCTGTTTTCTACTGGTGATGCCTCTCTCTCCCTGTGCATCCCAGTACCCCCCAGCCCTCCTTACTGCCTTCTCACATTGCTTGCCCACCTTTAGGTCATCTGCTATAACTACCCAAGGTCCCTTTCCATTTTTGTTGTTGTCAGTATCTCACCCCCCATTGTATACTCTTCCCCTGGGTTTTTGTTTCCCAGGTGCATTACTTTGCACTTCTTTGCATTGAATCTAAGCTGCCATACGTTTGACCATTCCTCCAACCTTGCCAAGTCCCTTCTCATCCTTTCCACCCCACCTTGTGTATCAACCCTGTTGCAGATCTTTGTGTCGTCTGCAAAGAGATATAATTTTCCTTCCAGTCTCTCTGCAATGTCACTTATAAAGACATTAAAAAGGACTAGACCCAGTACTGAACTCAGCAGTACCCCACTAGTAACCCCCCTTTCTTCACTGTGGACGCTGTTTACTATTACCCTCTGCATCCTGTTGTCCAGCCAATGTTTTACCCAGGCTATCACCCTGGGACCTACTCCCAGGCTGGCTAATTTGTTTATTAATTTTCTGTGTGGGACTGTGTCAAATACCTTGCTAAAGTCTAGGTAGGCCATGTCTACAGCCCCTCCCTGGTCTACTACTTTGGTCACCCAGTCAAAGAAATTGATTAGATTCATCTGACATGACCGTCCCACTGTGAATCAATGCTGCCCTGGGTCCAGTGCCCCACTGGCCTCTAGTTTCTCAACAATTCTTTCCTTCAGAAGTGGTTTAATCATTTTCCCTACCACTGAGGTCAAACTGACAGGTCTGTAGTTTCCTGCCTCTGTCTTGCTCCCACTTTTGTGCAGGGGAATCGCATCCACCCACCTCCAGTCCTCAGGTACCACACCATTCTCCAATGATTTGTTAAAAACAGTAGTCAGTGGTGTTACTAGTTCTTCCCTTAGTTCTTTTAGAATTCTGGGGTGAATCCCATCAGGCCTCATGGCTTTGTCCGCCTTCAGTTTTAGGAGTTCTTTCAGAACCCTTTCTTCTATGAAAGGACTGATAGCAACCCCCTTATTCCGAATGCTTTATTGACTGATTAGGTACCTCCCCTCCTCTTCATTTGTGAATACTGAACAGAAGTATTCGTTCAGTATCCCTGTTTTTTTCACTGTCCCTGTAAGCCCACCGACCCACCCTCCTCTTTATTTAGCCTCAGTATCCCTCCATTTGTCTTTCTTCACTCCCTAATGTAGCTATAAAAGGTTTTATCCCCCTTCTTAACTGAGTTGGCTACATTTTCCTCGGTTTGGGCCTTTGCTATTCTGACTGCCTTCCCCGCTTCCTTCTGCTCTAACTGGTACAGTACTCTGTCCTGCTCCTTCTGTGTTTTCTTATACTTCCTGAATGCTATCTTTTTTCTCCCTAACCTTCCCTGCTACCTCTTTTGAGAACCATAGTGTTTTTTTCTTTTGTTTTGATTTGTTTATTTGCTTCACACAAAGGCTTGTTGCTTCTGTGATGGCAGTTTTGATGTTTTCCCATTGTTGCTCGACCCCTCCTTCTTGCCTGTTTGCTAGTGCTTTTCTGAGACACTCTCCCATTTTGACAAAATCAGCCCTCCTGAAGTCCAGTACATTCACTTTTGTATGGCTTAACTCTACAGCTGAGTTTATAGTGAACCACATTGTTTAGTGGTCACTTGCTCCCAGATGGCTACCCACTTCTAGATCGGAGATCCTCTCTCCATCCCCATTTGAAAGTACCAGGTCAAAGATTGCTTCCTCTCGAGTGGGTTCCAACACTAGCCGTCTGAAGCATGCCCCTTGTAGGGCATCGAGAATGGCCCTGCTCTTGGATGTGGCTGCAGCAAAGGTGCTCCAGTTATATTCAAGTCCCCTATCAGCAATATCTCCCCTTTCTCTGCCATCCTAAGGATGCTTTCTATCATTTCCTCCACCTGAGACGAGGGGTCTGTATACATCACCTATTTGGAAGGTGGTGCCATTTCCAGTCTCAAGGGTGACCCACAATGCCTCCTCTCCTCCCCATCTGCCTTTTAATTCCGTTGCTTTGATCCCTTCCCTTACATAGAAAACTCCTCCTCCTCCTCTTCTAACCTCCCTATCCCTCCTGTAGATTGTGTACCCTGGTATGTTGACATCCCAGTCATTGTTCTCTGTGTACCATGTTTCTGTGACTGCCACGATATCCAGGCATCCCTCTTCCATTAAGGCCACTAGTTCAGGGAGCTTGTTACGTAGACTGCGGGCATTGGAACTCATTACCCTCCATTTTTTAACGGCCTTACCCCTTTTTGCCCCATCCCTGTCCTTACTGCCTTTGCTTTTTCTCCATTTACCCCTGCCCTTCTCCCTATTGACTTCTCTATCTTTGTGTTTACCTCACTAACTACCCTGATTTTTTGGGGGGGGCTAGGATTTCCCTTCTTTTCAGTGCCTCCCCCTTGCTAGTTTAAATGCTTGCCAATGAAGCATTTAAACCCATCTCCTAGGATCCTGGTTCCCCTCCTGGACAGATGCAGACCATCACGCCAGTATAAGCCGCCATCCCTCCAGGTGGACCCCCAGTCCCCAATGAAGCCAAATCCCTGAGCTCTGCACCAGTTTTTCAACCACTGATTGACTCCCATGGTGCGGAGCATCCTAGCCTCACCACATGCCACAGACAGGTAGCACCTCCAAGAAGGTTACCATGCATGCTACTTGTCTAAGGCCCCTCCCCAACTCCACAAACTCCTCCTGCACTGCTCTGATCCCTTTCTCAGCCAGGTCATTTGTCCCTAAGTGGACAATGACATCCAGCTCCCTCCCCCGTGCAGCTGCTCCTGCGATCATTTACCCGAATACCTAAAGATTTCACCACTACTGACCAATTGACAGGCCTTGTCAGTCACTTTATAGGTGGGGGTGGTTCCATGGCCATTTTTATTATACTTTTAACTATTGAAAAGGCATAAAGATGACTCCTTTGCCATAAATACTGCAATGAATTACAGTGTAATGAGCAGTCATTCCTTATAGCAAAATGGCAGTGTTTGTTTAAAGTTTATTTTTTTATTTATTTTATTGATAACAAGGAGAAATAGACTGAGGCTGATAGTCCATCTTTTGACTATGCTGATGTTCTGTTGCAGCACAATAGCTGGGGGGTGGAGGTTGTGGTGTGAAATAAACTAATAGTGAAGTCCTCAGTGCAGGGAGGAAGCAGCAGTCAATCTCTGACACACCTGGCCACTGCAAATGGGAGAACAGGAAACATGGGCTTAGATTTTATGTGGGTTGCACAGGCATCCTGTATGGTGCAACAGTGAATAGCTCAAGTGAGGGAAAGGACCTAGAGGTAATTGAGGATGGTAACCTGATGTCAGACAGGCAGTTCAAAAAGCAAACACAGTGTTGGAATGCATTAGGAACAAGGTAAGCAGCAGGTAAAGGGAGATGAAATGTTCCTCCTGTGCAGAAAGCCCTTGTTAGACCACACCTGGAATTGTGCTTCCTGTTCTGGTTACCACAATATAGAAAGGACACTGAAGGGAGCATGAGGTTCCAGCACATGGCCACCAAGCTGATTAGTGGGTTAGGAGGCAGCAGCTACATAGAATGATTGGGCATATTCAAATTATTCAGCCTACAGAAAAGACTGAGAGGGGACTTGCTCAAGGGGGAAAATTCACCAATATTGAACTGTATAGTGCAAGTAGAATCAGAGGGCATGCACTCAAACTAGAGGTGGGAGTGCATGGTGAAAGGGAAACATTAGAAAGCATTACTTTACACAGAGGGTGGTTAATGTAAAAGAGCATGGCCGGTAAGGTTGTGGAGGCTAGCTGTGTTTAGGCAGTCAAAGCAGGACCAGACAGATTCCTGAGGGAGAAAGGCATTGATGGTTACACAGCACAGGTAGGGATGGCAGTCTAGCTGTTATGTATGGATGTGTGTCCATACTCATACAGGGCATAGTCACTGTCACATGGCAGGAGAGGTGACAAGATGGACCCTAAATCCCTTCTGTCATCACATACTATCTCACTATATTACTGTGGCCTGCCTTAAGTTGGAGAGCCACCTCAATACTGGGTTCCTGTCCATGCTGCCCTTTTGGCACAGGAAGTGATATGGGACCAGTGTGAAAAAAGGCCTGGGGCTGAGGGGCCATCATCCAGTGACCCAGCGGAGGCACACTGTGCTCTCATGTGAGCAATCCAGATTCAGGAGTGGACTTAGGGAGCCAGAATCGGGTGAAGCCAAGGCTGGGCAGTGCTGCCACAGGCAGCGTGAGCCTGCTCAGGGAGCGTGACGTTGGGAACCGTCAGCGCTGCAACCTCTTGCAGTGGGACAGGGAACATTCTCCCTCATGGGGGCTTGTACATGTGCACATTAAACTGCTTCTGGTGAGACCAGTGAGAGGGTGGTGCCTGACATAAAGCTGATTGGAGGGACACAAAACCCAGCCTCTGCGGTAATGATGGGACTTTGCTTCGCTCTCAGGGTTTATGATCAGCTAACCCCTTGGGTGTGTGTAAACTTTTCGTTATACACACCATGCCATACTTTATTCTATATGTATCTTTATTTTATCTTTCAGAAGCATACAGGTAGTGCAGCAGCACCAGTCGAAATGAAAAGTCACAAACTCTTTCAGGAACCTGGAGGTCTAGATGCTTACTTTCGCAATCACATTCCCACTCCCACTTGGGAAATGACTCTATCTTCATCTCAACATACGCTTGAAGGCCCTACCACATGGTAGTCCTAGTGCCAGTCTGGGGGATCCATACCCCTACTGCCCGAGGGACTAGGCTCTCCCAATAATGTCCATCGGAGGAATGATCTCAAATGTCAAATATCTGGGTCTTTAACGCCTCTGCAAAGGATGGAAACCTGGTATGGTGTCTTGCTGGGTTCAAGTAACCCTCTCTCACAGAGAGTTCAGGAGCCACCCCCATAAAATGCCTGATGTCTCAGTGGTGGAGGAGTGTACCAAAAAGTGAGGGGTCAGAACTGCATAGAACACCTCAGCCGGGGCACTGTTCAATTCAATGTCTGACCCTTCAGCTACAAACCTGAAGGGTCACCTGACCCCCCTGACCCCACCGCCTACTGAATCCCCAGAGGATTAGTAATGACCTCTTGCCCCTAGTGGGAGGAAGGGGTTGTTACATAATGCACTTCAAGCAGGCCAAGCTCAGCCACATCTTCTTTCTCAATGACAGTTACATGTTTTTGATGCAGTTAGAGCACTAGGATGGTATTCCTGGATCCTGGGTTCAGTTCCCAGTAGGTCACATTATTTTTCTCACTACGATGTGCGATCTCCTTTCTTCTGCACATGATCCACATTCATGTAACTACTGCAGCAAACCAAGATCTCTCTCACCTGCCCTCTTCTATATCCCAGCAAATTACTCCATGTGCTGAGCTAGGATTGGCTGATCTACACCTTTGTTTATTTGCCATGGGCTAAAGTGGGTGTCGACGAACATTTTTTGATGTGCGTGTTCAAATTTATGATTGTAACTGCTGTTCTGTTCTGTAACATCTGCTGCTGCTCTGCCCTCCCTCCCCAGACCTTTGAGGGGAAAAAGTGTTTCACTTAAACAAGACTATATCAGAGTACAAAAATGCTAAATAAATAAGTAAAAATTAAAAAAAGAAAGAAAGCATGTAGTATTTTTTTTTCAACTTACAGAGCCTTACCTAGGCACCGAGAGAATATTGCTGGCACCATTGCCTAAGTAAGCAGATGGAAAATGTCCCATTTTAATAGTGCAAGCCATTAATTTTAATTTGCCTGAATCCTTATGCCAGATGTGTGTGTGTGTGTGTGTGTGTGTGTGTGTGTGTGTGTGTGTGTGTGACTCAGAAGGTCATTTTAAGGAGGGGGCCAAGGAATCCTCTTTCTCTTTATGTCTGACAAAACCACGGATATCTAGGACAGGACAGAGAGAATGAGAGGCATCCATCAGTACTGGCTGGCCCTGCTGTGTTTCATCTCCGTTAGTAATGCTTCAGTGAGAGAGAACAGACAGCAGCATGCATACCTTAACTGTCTCTCATTAGAAGGGATGTCCCGCTCTCCTCACCACCCACTCATTCACCCTCTTTCATTCTGCCTCTCTGTCATACACATTATGGATGTTAATTTCACAGCAGAACCTGCCACTGAGCTAAGATGTCTCAAGAACAAGAAGCACCGCAACTGCTGTAACACGCATCTTCTTGAGTTCTCCTTGCTCTTTTTAATGAGGTGTCCCACATTTTTATTTTCTCTTCCCCGCCAACAGTTTGTATGATGAAAGAAAGGCTGAGAGGCATGGATGGAAGACAAAGAACATTCCAGCCCCTCCCCCATCTTCTCCAACCAACACCGCTAACAAGAAAGGCAACTGAATAAGCATTTACTCCACTTCTTTCAGCACCCGTGCTTGCAACTCAGCATTTTCTTTGTAACCCACAGGCATCTTTTCAGAGTGTGGCAATTTCCAAAAGCCTGTGCTGAACTATGTCAACTTCTTCGTAGGGTACACTCGAAGTCCGAGAGCAGGAACTGTGTTGTCATTTTCAACCCCCAAACCGCATGGGGTTGTGAATTTCTTATGACTGAATAGTTTGCAGATTGTGATGACGGACATTGGCCTTCCTTGTTTTGATGCCAAACTGTTCTCCTGTTACAGTATACAGCACATGGCAAGCAATGCTTAAACACTACATAGGTTAGCCAGTCTGCTACAAATAGTTTGCTTCAGCTACTGACAGGGCAGACGTGGCTCAACATTGACTGACTAACAGAGCTTATGTGGGATCTTTTTTTAATTTTATTTTAAACAAGACTAGTCCCTAGTGCTGCTATAATATTACATTTCATTTGTCATGAAGTAAAGATATAGGAAAGCAGCTTCAGACTGAAACCCTACTGACTGAATCAATTAAATTGTTGTTAGATTCTAAACATGATATTAAAGAGTGCCATTCTGGTGGCAGATGAAATTTTATCTGAAGAAGAGTCTGTGGAACCAGGAAAAATATGTGGACTGTTCGGACTAAATACTGGACTGAATACTTAATTATGTTTTATTTAAATTATTCAAATACCTGTTTTGAGGGGGACAGGGGGTCCACTAGCCTGAGGTAACGCCAGGGGGTGGGTGGCAAGGGACTGGGGGACATGGTGATAATATCACTGTCCATAAGGTGATAGCACATTTTCTACAGTACTCGAGATCGTTCACTGACAGTCAGAAAGCAGCTGGCTGAGGTGGTAAACAGAGGGCTGTGTCAGTCACCACCACTTTTGCTGTAGTCTGGTTTAGATGACCATGCAAAGGAGGTGGAGGGACAATTGTCCCAAGTGGGTGGATTGGAAGGTGGTCAGAAGCCTTTATGGGGGGACCACTAGACCACCAGGAATATTTAAGACAGTGTGCACCACCTCTATAAATACATTTTTGGAGTTTTAGCAAAGAAATGAACTTCTAAAGTGTCATACTCCGTGTCCTGAGTGAGTTTACTAAAGGGAACAGTGTTTTACAAAGTGCAACCGAAATGCTTAATGCAACTGAAACAACGTTTTACTTTACAAATAAATTAAGCCAAAAACCAAGTTGCCATGCAGGGAAAGTATCGTGTATAGTGTGTGCAAGTTAAATTTCATTTTTGACCAACAAACGTGACTCCATTTGCCCCCAAAGCTAAGGGAAGAACATGACTATAGTGGGACCTGTAGAGGCAAGAACGCAGCATACTAATTTGGGTGCCATGGGGCAGGGCACACCATGGCTTCTGTTGGAGACGAGGGTCGTCTCCCCCCCACGGGGCACTGGTAGTGTGGCAAAAGCAGTTTCTGATGAGATGTGCACAGAAAGTGCCTCGGAGGGCCACACCTCCAGGGGCTTCCAACCAAGCCAAGGAACTGTACAGTTACACAGGGGTGGCTGATAGCAAGACAGACAACCTAAAATACCCCTAGACACAGAACTTGCCCTTGTGTTTATTGCCTGCTCCCCTTCTATCCACAGAGCAAGGTAGCAGGGACGACATGTGGTGGGGTTGCACTATATCCATAAGTAACCACCCCATCTAGTACCAAGAGAAGGACCCCATTCCCAGTCCATATACTGCTGAAGCGGCTGCTGACAATCTCTTATGCCAATTCAAAAAAGCACACTACAGCTGCAGTCCGCATTCTCCTCTCATTGTACCATACCCATCCCAGAAGCCCCTTGCTCTTCCTGAGTGACCTGTGAAGTGGCTGATCTAAAGAAAACCTGGAAGTAGGTTCTATCAGACGCTTACATGTTAAGGCATTTGGTGGTAGCCACTCTGAGGGTTTTCTTTAGGTCAGCAACAAAACAAAACCACAAGGTGCTCAGGAGCATGCAGCACCAAAATACTTTGAGCTAACAGACAAAACGGTGTGCAAAAAAACAAACTGGACAGAGGACGATACACAGAGTGGCTTTATTGGAGAACAGCAAGTGGACACACTGACAAAAAAAGCCCCAACTTTTGTCAGTCTGTCTGCTTGCTGCTCTCCCAGTAAAGCCACTCAGTATATTTTCCACTGTCCAGTTTGTTTTTTATGCACCGTTTTGTTTGTTTTCTTTAGGTCAGTCAACTCAGGTCACAGGAACAATCAGTGGCTTCCAGAATGGGTAAGGTAAAATGGGGGGGGTGTGACCATGGCAGTAGTAGTGAAATTTTTTAGAAAATGGTTTAAGTCAGTGCCAAATGCCAGCCAACTTCACTGGTGTGTGGATCAGTAAAGGGTCCTCTTCTCAGTATTGGAGGGGGGGCTAGGCCACTATTACTTCATTTATTTAGTTTTTGTTAACCAGGTAGGTACACTAGGCAGCAACTGCCTGTTTTCAGGTACGACCTGGGAGAGTTACAACAAAGGTGATGCAGCACCAGAACGGTTACAGCGAACAGCAAAATACAATATATACTCACTTGCAGAGTTTTACTCATCTGGATTGGGGGGAGTGGGACTATGGTGGCCATGGAGAATCAGGCTAAAGGGGCCAGGGGACAAAGGTGGGGTGTGGTTGGACTTTGAGGCTTGCTGGGGAGGGGGACCTTTTTTGTGGACATTGCCTGGAGTCACTGGACAAGAACTGAAGAAGCCAGGAGTCACTGGATCAGATCCTAAATGCCACCTGCTCCAAGAGCCACCTAACAGCCTCCAGACCATCACCGCAGACAACCCCAGCAGCAGCAGAGACATGAAAGGTAACGGGAGGGAGACAAGCTTCTTCCTGGTCCATTAACCATTGTATTAGGTGGCAGGAGTTTTTGAAAACGTTTGGGTACAGAATGAGATTGCTATTCCACATTCACCTGTTTTTTTTTTTTGTTTTTTTTTTATATTTGAATACTGAATCTCCAAATTCTGAAAGAAAGCTTGAAATCCAATAAATACGATTTTGTTCAATGGATTCCTCCAAGCAGCCCAACTGATGACACTTATTTGTTTATTTAGTGCTTTCTCAATGTCCCAAACTGACCTGAGATTTAGAAGATGGAAGCAAACCTTTACAAGACCTCCAGTGCATGGGTAGATCGTACCAACAGCAAGCCTTGCAAAAGACAGAACTCTGTCTACCCACACTACATCGAACTACAGCAAGGCTAAGGGGTTTACCTGCCAGAGCAAAGCTGGAAAAGCATGCATTTATGATTAGGAACTTTCTGCCTGATGCATTTGTTCATAAATCTAATACGGTGGTGCTCCCTGGGCACAGCAAGGGGTATCCACCCTAGTCTTTTGTACAGATGACAGTGATGACAGTCCATTCACACTGAAAGTATAAAATGGGCAAAATGACTACAGGCAATATCCAGTTTGGCTTGGTATACATTTGTAGCATTTCTGTATAAAAAACAGCAAAAGTCCAATATTGGCTAATAGAAGTTATAATTTGGAGGTGCATACTGGTAAGGCTGAAAGCCTGTGGTTCCGTGGATGACCCCTTGAAAGGCTCCTCCCACTGTAACCACTATTTTTTATGTAGACCCCCACCAGTTTGGGGCTTCCCGTAAGTGTCTCCCAGGGCTCCAGCAATTCCCACTGCCAGGCAGACATCCGTTGGAAACAATAAATCCATGATTATTTGGTGAACCTATTGATCTGCGTGAGAGTGGCACGATGTGCCTCCATGCCTGTCCCTTTAAGTGACACTACCAGTGTGTGTAAATGGCCTGGGCTAGGGGTCCGAGTGTTTGAAAGCTCATGACAAGCCAGGCGCTGTCTTGATTTGCCTCACTGTGCTGTCAATGGCAAAGCAGATGGAGCACCAACTGGCACTGTAAATATTTTCTTCTAATTTGTTGTTGTATTTAAATTGGAGTGCTTGTTTTAACCTGCCTTTGTGCAGCTTATGCATCTGAATGGGAGCCATCATGTTTGGTCCTGGACTTCCAGGAATTTGGACCAACTGGGACACAGGGGACCTCAAGGGGTCCTTAGTTCAGGTGCCTTGTGGGAAATACTGTGAACTCTAAGCTTTGGCACCTAAAGGAATCAAATGGGAGCATAGGATTGTGACTGACAGCTCCCCCTGACCAATAGGATTTCAGGAAAAATGGACTGGTCCAAGAACTATTATTCAAACAAGGGGAGTGCAGCTTGTGCTCTTGAACTGAGAAGAGCTTCTGTGGAGAGTTTGTCCCGAGTTGCCATGGAGTAGGAGTCCTGTTCAAGCTTGTGGGGTTCTGGCACAGGAAAAGCCTAGTCTCCTCTGGTGGGTGTCTGTAGTACCGAGTTCGGGAATCGGCGAACAGAGACTGCCTTTTGCAGGTTAAGAGGTTTGTGCAGCAGATTGGCTGTAATTGCGAACCGTCCTGAAGCAGAACTGAGAAGCGGATGCTGTTTCCATCTACTGTGCTGAAGGTTTGAGGTGGGCTGAGGCCTGCTAACCAGGGATGCCTGTTTGCCACCGGGAACCAGTTGCCTTGTTCAGCTAAGTTGTTAGCAAGCTGGAGGCATTCACCAGCAAAAGAACTGAACTTTGTCAGAAGTTCCCGGAACCTGACCTTGGGCTCATGCCAAACCCGGCCCAAGCCATCTATTCCTGCACCAGTTACAGTTATCTCAATGAGAGACCAGCTTGGGAATCTAGCCCCTGCACAGCAAGTTATCGCAGGTTGCGGCCACCTGGAGGGAAAGGCCATGAAGCAGAAGTGAGTCGTGTCAGCCCAGCTTCCCCATGCTCTTCAGTGCTCTGCAACAGGTCTTTATTTCACCAGGCCATCTCCTGCCTACTGGTGTTGTGAGTAAACTCAGGATAGCTCCCTGCAACAAGTTCCTAAATCATTCTGTGGTACCATCTGATTTCATTTAGTGTTTACAGGGTTACAGTGGACTAGGCCAACCGGGCGAAGATAGTTAACCAAGGTCTTTGTTTATGCATGTTTAACTGCCTTTTCTTTTCATCAAGGGCCCCAACAGCTGCAACCCCAGGCACCATTCTGGCTAGCCACCAACATGCTGGGTATCCAGCCATTGCGAGACTGTTATAGAGGAACTGAATGCATGTATGCAAAGTAGCCTGGTTAAAATCCAGTACAACAATCATTCGTTCAGATCTGCCCCCTTCCTTGTTCAAATTCCCCTTAATAAATTAATTTGATTGTTTCACTGTTACACTGCCTCATGAATATCTCATTGCCTGGTTTAAGGTTAATGTGTTTGGGCAGAGAACACCAAGATGAAGAAGCTGCTGTTATAACTATACTTCTCTACTGGGACTAAAGAACTAGAACTGTACTACTGGGACCTTCAATTTAGGGTAAAAACAAAACAAACATAAAAGAGTCAATGTGTTTGTCTGAGTTGGCTGAAGTGAATTGTTATCTGTGCAGTTATCTAGGTGTTTGTCTCAGGTGGCTGAAGGGAATTGTTATCTGTGCAATTAACTAGGCGTAGAAAGAGCTGTAAAGTAGGGGGAGTGGCTTAGCTAGAAGGAAGCCAGGTTAAAGCCAGATTTAAAAACTGCCCTAGATAGCTTCTGCCAGAGAACAGGCAGAGAACACCAAGAGGAAGGAGCTGCTGTTATAACTATACTTTTCTACTGGGACTATATTGCCCTCCTTCCCTCCCCTTCCCTCCATCCCCTGCCCTAAGCCAGTTCTGCTTTTATAGGCACAGGATTTGACTGACAATAGGAACTTCCTGTTTGGGAGCAGGAATTGAGTGATCACAGAGCCACAAAAGACTCACCATCCTAGAAGGAAAAGAGTAGCTCTCCGCCCCCTCCCCCCTAACTGCTGGAGGTCTGACTCTGAGCAAGTAAGGAGACTACTGAGAACTATAGGAACTTCTTGTTTCAGAACAGGAAGATCAGGAGCTTAAAGGGCATAGAGGCAGTAAGTAAGTAGGGAGAAAAAAATAAATAAAATAAACAGAGGAAAGAGTAAGTATTCAAAACAACAGTTAAGGAGCCAGAAATAAGACATGATGGGAGTGGCACAGTGCAGTGGTTGTGGAGCAGCAGTCTTCCAGGAGACATTCTGGAGGATACAGTGTTGTCCCATCTGCAGGCACCTCTCTGGGCTGAGGGAGGAGGTTACTTATCTCCAGGCTGAGTTGGCCAGGATTTGGGGGACCTCCTCTCCCACCCAGGGAACACCAGGGCCACTGCCGTTGCCTCAGAGGTTGCCAAGAAAGAGGAGTGGTTGGACCACATTGGGCTCAGGGAGGGTAAGAGTGGTGGAACAGAGGTGCATCCTTCCAGTTGTACCTCTCCACAATTCATATGCCGCTCTGGCAAGTGTGGTTCCTCTATGGAGGCACCCACAGTGGAGACCAAGGAGGATGCTGGGAACCTCCACAAAGGAGACCCACAGAAGGGTGGCATGGGACCCCACAGGGGAAGGAAACAACTCCTGGTGTGGGACTCCATTGTTAGGAGGGTAGAACTGGGGGAGGAAGGGGGGAGGGAGGTAAGGTGCCTGCCTGGTGCCATAGCTTGTAGGGACAGGGAGCGAATCCTCAGGATCGCTGGAGCAGCTGCACGGGGGAGGGAGTGTGATGTCATTGTCCACCTAGGGACAAATGATCTGGCTGAGAAAAGGATCAGAGCAGTGCAGGAAGAGTTTGTGGAGTTGGGGAGGGGTCTTAGTCAAGTAGCATGAACGGTGACCTTCTCGGAGGGGCTGCCTGTCTATGGCATGAGTGAGGCTAGGGTGTTCCACACCATGGGATTCAAACAGTGGCTGAAAAACTGGTGCAGAGCTCAGGGGTTTGGCTTCACTGGGGACTGGGGTCCACCTGGAGTGATGCAGGCCTATACTGGTGTGATGGTCTGCATCTGTCCAGGAGAGGAAACAGGATCCTAGGTGATAGGTTTAAATGCTTCATTGGCAAGCATTTAAACTAGCCAAGGGGGGAGGCACTGGAAAGGAGCAGGGAAATCCTAGCCCCCAAAAAAGTCAGGGTAGTAAGTGAGGTAAACACCAAGTTAGAGATGTCGATAGGGAGAAGGGCAGGGGTAAATAGAGAAAATGTAAAAGGCAATAAGGACAGGGATAGGGCAAAAAGGGGTAAGGCCATCAAGAAATGGAGGGTAATGAGTACCAATGCCTGTAGTCTGGGCAACAAGCTCCCTGAACTGGTGGCCTTGATGGAAGAGGGATGCCTGGATATCGAGGCAGTCACAGAAACATGGTACACAGAGAACCATGACTGGGATGTTAACATACCAGGGTACACAACCTACAGGAGAGACAGGGAGGGAGAAGAGGGGAGGAGTAGTCTCTATGTAAGGGAAGGATAAAAGCAACGGAACAAAAGAGTAAACAGGAGGAGAGGAGGCACTGTGGGTCACATTAGAGACTGGAAATGGCACCAATCCGCACAGGGTTGTATACAGACCCCTGTCTCAGGGAGGAATGGACAAGGATATGACAGAAGGCATCTTTAGGATGGCAGAGAAAGGGGAGATACTGTTGATGGAGGACCTGAATATGCCAGCCTAGATGTTAACTGGAGCACCTTTGCTGCAGCCACATCCAAGAGCAGGGCCATTCTCGGTGCCCTACAGGGGACATGCCTCAGACAGCTAGTTTTGGAACCCACTTGTGAGGGAGCAATCTTAGACCTCATACTGTTAAATGGGGACGGTGAGAGGATCTCAGATCTAGAAGTGGGTAGCCATCTGGGAACAAGTGACCACCAAACAGTGTGGTTCACGATAAACTCAGCTACAGAGTCAAGCCTTACAAAAGTGAGGGTACTGGATTTCAGGAGGGCTGACTTTGGCAAGATGGGAGAGTGCCATAGAAAAGCACTAGCAAACAGGTTTGAAGGAGGGGTGGAGCAACAATGAGGAAACATCAAAACTGCCATCACAGAGGCAACAAGCCTTTGTGTGAAGCAAATAAACAAATCAAAACAAAAGAAAAAGCCACTGTGGTTCTCAAAAGAGGTGGCGGGGAAGGTTAGGGAGAAAAAGATAGCATTTAGGAAGTATAAGGAAGCACAGAAGGAGCAGGACGGAGAACCGTACCAGTTAAGGCAGAAGGAAGCAGGGAGGGAAGTCGGAATAGCAAAGGCCCAAACTGAAGAAAAGATAGCCAACTCGGTTAAGAAGGGGGATAAAACCTTTCATAGGTATGTCAGGGAGCATAGAAAGTCAAAGGGAGGGATAGTGAGGCTGAACAGAATGGACGGTGGGTGGGCAGAGAGGGACAGTGAAAAAGCAGGGATACTGAAAAAATACTTCTGCTCAGTATTCACAAAAGAGGAGGAGGGGAGGTACCTAATACAATTAACAGAAGCATTCTGGAAGGGGGGGTCGATCCTAGTCCTTTCACAGAAGAAAGGGTTCTGAAAGTACTCCTAAAACTGAAGGTGGATAAAGCAATGAGGCCTGATGGGATTCACCACAAAATTCTAAAAGAATTAAGGGGAGAACTAGTGACACCACCGACTACCCTTTTTAACAAATCATGGGAGGATGGTGTGGTACCTGAGGACTGGAGGAAGGTGGAAGTGATTCCCCTTCACAAAAGTGGGAGCAAGACAGAGGCAGGAAACTACAGACCTGTCAGTTTGACCTCTGTGGTAGGGAAAGTGATGGAATCACTTATGAAGGTAAGAATTGTTGAGTACTTAGAGGCCAGTGGGGCACAGAACCTAAGGCAGCATGGGTTCACAGCAGGAAGGTCATGTCAGAAGAATCTAATTGATTTCTTTGACTGGGTGACCAAAGTAGTAGACCAGGGAGGGCCTGTGGACATGGCCTACCTAGACTTTAGCAAGGCACTTGACACAGTCCCATACAAAAGATTAATAAACAAATTAACCAGCCTGGGAGTGGGTCCCAGGGTGGTAGCCTGGGTAAAACATTGGCTGGACAACAGGACACAGAAGGTAATTGTAAACAGAGTCCACTCTGAAGAAAGGGGGGTTACTAGTGGGGTATCGCAGGGTTCAGTACTGGGTCCAGTCCTTTTTAATGTCTTTATAAGTGACATTGCAGAGGGACTGGAAGGAAAAGTATGCCTCCTTGCAGATGACACAAAGATCTGCAACAGGGTTGATACACAAGGAGGCGAGGAAAGGATGAGAAGGGACTTGGCAGGGTTGGAGGAGTGGTCAGAATTACGGCAGCTTGGATTCAATGCAAAGAAGTGCGAAATAATGCACCTGGGAAACAAAAACCCAGGGGGAAGATTACACAATGGGGGGAGGTAGTAACAACAACAAAAATGGAAAGGGACCTGGGGTAATCATATCAGATGACTTTAAGGTTGGCAAGCAATGTGAGAAGGCAGTAGGGAGGGAGGGCTGGGGGGATACTGGGATGTATAGGGAGAGGCATCACCAGCAGAAAACAGGAAGTTGTTATCCCTCTGTACAGACAGTTGGTGAGACCCCATCTGGAGTACTACGTCCAGTTCTGGAGACCCCATCTCCGCAAGGACATAGGCAGGATGAAGGCAGTCCAGAGGAGGGCAACTAAAATGGTGCAGGGTCTGCAAGAGAAGCCATACAAGGAGAGACTCACTTCTCCTAACCTCGCTAACCCAAATAGGTTTCTCACAGGATAACGCCACTTGGTTCTCGAACTACCTGTCCGACAGAACCCAGAGAGTCAGAATAGGGCAAACCTTGTCGTCCTCTCTCAGAGTTACATCTGGGGTCCCCCAAGGGTCAATCCTTGGCCCTCTACTTTTCACTCTATTCCTTAACTCTCTACCCAAGGCCTGCTCTGAGAGAGTCCTACTTTACTCAGATGATGTGGTCTTATTCAGCACCCACACCAACCCTGCTGCCCTCCAAGTAGCCCTCCAAAGGTCTTTTAATGAAGCCAAGTCCTGGTTTACTGACCATAGGGCTTGTCCTAAACTGTAAAAAAACAAAGTCCAAGCTATTTGCCCATGCCCAAAACAAGTTCAGTAGCCACTCCCTGCTCATCCATAACTCCCAAAACAAGACCCTGGAACAAGTTTCTGCCTTTAAAAACTTAGGGGTTACCCTAGACTCCGGGCTAACCCATCATGAACACATCCTCCGGCTTAGCATGGCTGTAAATGTGCGCATTGGTCTGCTCCACCGTTACAAGCTCTGTCTCCTCCCGAAGCCCTACAGCTAGCCATCTCCTCCTCTAACCTGTCACTTGTTGATTACGAGATTATTTTCTATGGTGCTGCCGACAACACCTCTCTCAACAAAATTAGGGTTTCCCTGAATAAAGCCTGTAGACTGGCCACAGGATGTGACCGGTTCACACACACCTGTACGCTTTATACCAGCACAAACTTGCTTAATTTTGATGATCACTTAAAATACCAGACCTGTCTCCTTGCCAAGGAAATCACAGCAGGCCTCACCCCCACCCATCTGTACCAGATGCACACGTCATTCTGAGAAAACGCCATACCAGGTACCGCACGGTAAAACCTCCATGGGGCAAAGAACCTTCAGGTACCATGTCCCCAACTGGCTGAATTCACTCCCCAAACCAGTCCTCCAGGCTCCTACCCTGGGACTGTTCAAATCCCTCCTCCGTAGCAACATCTTGTGTGACGCCACTTGTGACTGTACGTGACCTACACACTACCTAATACTGTGCCACGACAATGGGCCCTCTTGGTCCTGCTTCAGTAGTGTCAGTCCCTGGCATTAGTCTAACCTGAGCCTCAGACTAGTTGGCAATCACTGAACTGTGCTGCTTGCACAATCCAGTCTTAAAATACCTAGCTACAACAATTGTTGCACTGTATGATTATCCCTGTAAATACTGTATAATGTATTGTGCCTATTTACTGAATTGTCCGACTATTGTAATCATCCTGTGCCACATCTACCTGGCATACTATACTCTGTATCAATCGCAAGGTGTGATATCTAC
This sequence comes from Neoceratodus forsteri, assembly GCA_016271365.2. Lineage (NCBI taxonomy): Eukaryota > Metazoa > Chordata > Ceratodontiformes > Ceratodontidae > Neoceratodus > Neoceratodus forsteri. Next base: position 15,203,163 of record CM028135.1, on the reverse strand, counting down.
CACATCGCTATTTATAACTGTAATTTATGCCCTGTATTGTTTTCTATGACGTGGAGCCTTTGTAAAGGCGTCTCTGACTCAAAGGTATTAATTCCGATGGTTTCAATAAATAAATAAAGACTAAAGGAGCTTAATATGTATACCCTTGAGGAAGGCGGGGGACATGATAGAGACTTTTAAGTACCTCAGTGGAATCAATAAAGTCCAAGAGGGTAGCATCTTTCAGAAAAAGAGATATGCAAGAACAAGGGGACACAATTTGAAGATAGAGGTGGGACGGCTAAGGGCAATGTGAGGAAGTATTTTTTTCACAGAGAGGGTGGTGGATGCATGGAACAGCCTTTCTGAGGAGGTTGTGGGCTCCAAAACTGTGGGAGAATTCAAGAATGCATGGGACAGACATAAGGCAATTCTTGTTGGGGGGGGTAGGAAGAAATAGACTGTTGGTTAACTAGGATCTGCCGCTTATCCTGTAGATAGGAAAATGGGCAGACTGGGTGGGCCAAGCGGTCCTTATCGGCCATCAAAGTCTATGTTTCTATGTAAAAGTGCATGCCTGTTTTGAATACTGTTTTACAGGGGGCTACAGGGTGTTTGCCGAAGACCAGACCCTGATGGTAAGTGCAAGGGGTGTGTGCATATTATTAATGCTCATTGCCAACTATGAGTTAACTGCTGTGAAGGACTGTTTCCCAGTGCAAGGTACGTGATCATTAGGTGGGCTTGTGGATGGATAACACTTCCCAGAGGGCTATACCAGCTTAAGTAGATACCCCCACATACTTTACTCTGGATGGAAGCACCAAAGTATTGTGGCTACTGAGGGGATGGGAACCCCAGTAATTGTTAAGTTTGAACCCAGGCCCCTCAACCTGTTGTCAGACATATAGGCAGGGGTGGTAACCCTAGAGATAGTGCCACCTAGGGGTTACATTTAGATAGCACTAGTCTAACTCCCCAGGCTGGTCACATAACTTTCATCCCTCCTCCATCCCCGCCTATTCCTCTTCTGCTCAGCTCAGCTCACTGTGAGGGTGGCCCTTTTTCTTTTATCCAAGGTCCATATAGAGAACTTCCAAGTCAGCACTCCTCAAATGAGGGAGATCTCCTGATTTTGACCACTAACATCAGGTGGATTTTCACAGTGCCCTAATGTATATGCCTGACTGAATCTAAGGGGGCTAGAAATGCATTGCTGAAGTCATTTAAAGACAAGACAGAGGAACAGTCTGTTCTTTGATTCTGATTATTTTAGGGACATAGACTGGTACTATAAAAAGCATGAGGAATCTAAAAAATGGGGGGATAAATCAGGGAGACTCCCTGAAAATAGGGATACTTGGAAGGTATGCATATACCTGGGCAGGTACCTCCTGCAGGATAGAAACATGAAATCAAACCACTAAATAACACATTGCACAAGCATCCAGACATCTTCATGGGCTGCCTCAGTGAACTGTAGCTAGACAGTCTCTGTTTTTTAAACATACTTTAAATAATTTGGAAACTTAGCTTACCAACAAGCTGTTGAATGTGGATATATAATTTTAAATTGGAATCTAACCAGACACCCAGGCACCTATAGTCTTACATTCGATTCAGAGGTTTCCCCTCAGTGGTCACAATTTATAGGCCTGCTCAGTTCCCAAGACTGGGTTTGCAACCAAACAGCAAAACTTTGGATTTATCCAAACTGAGTACCGATTTACTACTGGAATAACGTAAAGCCATGTTGTAGACTTCCAGTTCTACCCTCCCTTATTCAGACCTGAATGGGATCAGCTCTGACATGTCGACGATAAAATCATTTACAATCTGCCTGGTTCCCATTTTTAAAACAAATCCTCAGCCTCCTGAATGATACTTAGCAAAGATGTCTGCAAAGGCAAAAGATAAGGACTTACCAGTGCCTGTGCAAATGCCGAAAACTGTGACACCAGGTCACGAAGCAGATCTGCCTCGATCACCTCACAGGCCAGCACTCAAAGAGACGAGGAGGGGGAGGACCATTTTACAATTACATCTGAAAGGCTGCTTTAAGAGTTAAAGAGACTGGGCTCCTCCATGGAGTGAATGGAGAAGGCCATAGGGGAAACAACCAAAGGACAGGCGGAGGTTACCAAGTGAATGGCGGATTTTGAGGAGGGCTTGATCAATGCCACAACAGTCTTAGACCAACATGCCACCATCCTAAGACTCCTCAGTTGCTGGGAGTGGGAGCTCACCGAGAAGCTGGATGACCTAGAGCTCTGTTCCCAGCACAACAACGTTAGAATTCAAGGGCTGCCTGAGGGCACTGAGACAGGGGACATGGGGTAATTCCTCGAATCCTTCCTGAAGAAGCTGCTGTCATAGCCAGCAGATGAGCCATTAAACACCGTAAAGGCACGTCACATTCTGGGCCCTCACCCCTCTGACCTAAAAGCCAGGACACATTCGATAGTCTTATCATTCCTCAACTATCACGCAAAAACAAAAGTTCTACAGATGGACAGAAAAAAAAAAAAAAAGAAAATCTTTTTGAGACACCAGGGTAGTTTTTGACCATAATTTCATATCTCTTACTCTGCTCAGAAGACATACCCTGCTGGAAATCCAAAAATCAACTGTCCTAAAAGGACAAAAAAATATAGATTTTTTTGCACCAACCCAATTTAAAATTCACACATAGGAGGGAGTGCATTCTTCCAGGCCATATCCAATGCTCGGCCGTTGCTAAAAAAACAGGAGTGCCAGCAGAACTGTTTGCTGCCCCCAGACCAGGTGAAGCATGCCTTACCTGACTCAGAAGCATGGCACCAAGTCACCAGAGCAAGGAAACATGGAAGGCAGAAAAGGAAAGAAACTCACTCCCCGATGGAGTAGCGACTCAGGGACAACTCGCCGGATCAAGAACCGGGACCATCATCTAACAGTAGGGACCCTCAATGAACTGTACCATTTGATTATTACCAGGGCTTTCTGGGTGCATGACAGCTTTTTTTGACTTGGATAACTTGTCAAGACCACGCATTGCCATTGGCCCGAGGCTGCCCTCCCATGGCTGTGATGCCCCACTGACTGGTCTTCAAAAAATGAGGACTAAAGCTCACAAATAACTTTCTTTTATCTTTTAACCATACCTTTCTTAGCCCAACATCTGATATGTAAGTACAGGATGGGGTGACCGCGCGGGGGTGCTTGGGAGGGGAGAGTGGCTGAGAGGTGGTATAATAGGGTACAAGGGATCAAGGGGAAAAAAACTTTTCAAATGTTGTTGCTCTGTCACATGAACATTTTTGTTCCAGTTGTAGGCATAGCCAATGTGTTACATGGAGGAGAACCCGGGCTCATTTGACCGCAGGGAGCCTGGGGTGGGTGGAGTGCTCTACAAGACGGACTCTTATTTTGAACCTCCTACCTGTGTACCTCCAATTGTCTCCCTGCTAGAGGTTAGAATCTGTGTTCACCTCACTGTGGCATGTTGAGATCCGCATCAGCTTGACAGCAATGTAATAGCCGAGGGGCCGACCCCAGGCAGTCTCCACTGAGTTTAGCAATATTTCCGGGAAAGTTGCACTGACAGGGCAGCATAGGTGGTTCAGCAAGAAGCTGAGAGGCATGTGCGCAAAGGGAAGCTTGATGGCAAAATGGTGCGGAAACAGCCACCCCATGAAAGCTGGTGGCTACTTGAGGCATAAGGATGAACCCAGCCATGGACCCACCTAGGTAGGCTCGATAAGATCGAAGCCGCTATACCCAGATGGTGGGCAGTGGCAGGGTGGAACCATGGTAGGAAGCAACCAGATGACTGTGGCATCCTTTGGGGCATCACATCACTGCAGACTCCACAGCTCTGCAACAGGGGATAGCATTCCAGCCTGCCAAGTTGTCCTGGATTCTCACATGAGGGGGATGGAACATGGCCGAGGCTTAGTGGAGGGGGAGGGCAGTTCATGTATTGCTCATCCCTGGGCACTCATGTGCTTCTTATTGAGCCGCAGAGGCCAGCACTCTTAGATAAAGCCTTGTAGGCTGCACCTAACCCAAAGAGCTCAGACAGACTACCTGAGACTGGTGCGGCTCCACGGTAAATCTCTGAGGACACTTTGGGGGAGGAAGATGATGGCAGGTGGCCACGGGAGTGGCCTACGCAAATTGGTGTGCAGCACCCATACTCCAGGCTCCAGAACACATACAGCACTGGGTGGCAGCTAAATGGGTTCTTGATGTATGCTGGTTTATTCATGGTTACTGGGGGGATAGTGGTCAGAACAGAGCTGCCAGGTGCAAAGGAAATGGTAGGTGACTCCTGCAGTGTCAGTCTAATACATTGCCAGTCTTAGATCGGCTACACCTGATGGCTCAGAGGCCACCATGACTTCTACTGACTTTCCCAAACATACACTTCATTGTGGATGCAAATAGAATTTCACCTAAATGATTTATATGATATTTCTAAATATCTTTTTTCTTACTCATTGGCTGTCTCCCCCATCCCACCCCAACACACTTCGACATTTGCTTTCAGCTACTGCCTGTACTTTGAGGTTTTGGAAGAGACTGGAGGGTTCCTCATGTTTTCAACTTCCAGGGTTTCTATGTTGCTACTTTGCAAACGATTCCAATTCCACCCATGAATATTGATCATACTTTCTGCAGGTAGTGGCAGGTAGGCCTTGGCCATATTTTTCAGTTTTTGGACACAAATAAGGTCCGGTTCTTTGAACATCTCCAGTCCCAATATGGTCTCAATAACAGAATATTTTAGATACCTCCAGGTTCGGGCATAACTCCTTAAACAGGGGAGAGGCAGAGGCAGAGCCAGACGCTGAGATCCTTTGAATCTGGTGTGTCATATGTTAATGTCAGCAATATGGGGATGGGGGTCTGGGGGACATATCATGGGTAATTTTTTGCTAGGGCCTCCAAGATCTGGCAAATCAGGACTCTGGATTGATATTAGACAGGTGGAGGTGTGATCTCTCTGAGGATCTAGATCAAAAGTCTTGGTATAAAGAGGCCCTGAACTCAGTTAACATTATCTTCTCTCCCTTCTGGAGAGAATTTTCATGGAAATGCCATTCTTGGTATGTCCGTACACTGGTGGTGCAGGCTTCATCCATATATGGGGGACCAATGGGGCTCCTGTTGGAGGAAATGCAGGAAGATTCATGCAGATCGGGTACATATTTTTGGGGCACGTCCAAAGCTCTCCCCTTTTTTGGAACGAGACTGATACTCAGTTACACCAGCTCTTTCATCAAACCCCAGCTCTCACTGCACCTTTGGTTTTACTTAACGTTTTTCCATGGGGTGTACGACTTGGGGGTAATTCTAGGAAACTGTTTATTGTTATTATAGTAACAGCTTGTAAAGCCATAACTAGGCTTTGGCTGTGAGAAGAAATCCTTACCCTTCAGCAGTCGATTGCAATTGTAAATCATTTGTATTACAGTATATGGAAGAATTATCTTATTCTCTTAGATATAGCGTCCCTGTCTTTATGGACACATGGTGACCATGGACACAATAGGTTATGGACCAAGATCCATCTTTTATTTCATTATTCTTGGCTTATCTATACAGACTGTGGATACTAACTTTGGACTTTAATTATCACACCTGCATATTTTGCTGTCTGTTATGCACTGTTTTATTGACATTTTGCGCTGGCAGATGGGAAGATATAGATAGCTCTCCTAGAATTATGCCATCCTGCTGTGTTAAAGGTTGACTGTCATCCCACCAGCTGTCTCACTATTGCTGCCTGACATTCAGTTTGAACTGTTATGAAAGTAGTTGACTGTATTTGTGTATTTGTTTTATTGAAATTCAAAAAACTTGAAATGTAAAAAAAAAAGAGGCCACCACTACATCCGGTTAGGTGGTTTTAATACCATTTGAAGTTCTGTCATTGCCAGGAAAAAAAATGTTTGATAATACTATTATCCCTGTGTAGAGTGTCACTTTGTTTCTGCTGATAATTTTTGCTGATGAAGCCATCCATAGCTCCAACTATGCTCTATTTCGATAATCTAATATGGGAATCCTGATATAAGTGGATATTATGTACTAGGATTATTCAAGGACTGTCATATCCTTGTAGAGGACATTGCAATGGGGAAAACCCAGACTGTGCCAGGACACCCCGCAGCCCTCCTTTTCTGCTCAGAGGGCTGGGGGGCAGGCGTAGGGAATGCTCCTGAGACCCTCCGAGACATCCTGCAGCTGGGCTGAGAGGGGTGCCTAGACGCTATTAAATGGTCCTGTCCCTGTAGCCTGGGCCCCTCTCTCAGCCCTCTGTACCACATAGGTCTTGACCATAATCAGGCACTTGCATTCCCCACCCCATGCCACTCTCTGATATGGTCATGCACGTAAGTGCACCAGCGGCATGGGATTGGGTGCAGTGGGGGCAAGCAGCCAGACCTGTGGATGCACGGAGGTCACCAGATCCATGGAGCGGGACCTCTGTGCAGCACCACTCCATGCAAGCACCCCTCCTCAGGAAAGCATTTGTTATGGATCAGGCCCTTAGTCTGGATATTAATGTACTGTAAATATATGTCTATGTATACAATGTATGTAGGGATTCCACTACTTAAATAAATGCATTATTCTTCTCAAGACTCTGGCCCAAGTGAAAGATAAACAATGTTATTCACTCAATGAGTAAATAACACTGGTTATTTTTCACTTGTATTCATCACAGTCAACTTGATTGACAGCCCACTCTGCCAATCCCTCAATGAATCCGCCCTTTATTGTCACACAGAACACAAATATTGTATACACAGAACATACAACGGACTGTCTTCAAATATGCCATATCACAGAGACAGCTCTCAAGGTGTACCCATCAGTGTCATAACACAGAGACTGCTCTGAGGGTGTACCCATCAGTGTCACATCACAGAGACTGCTCTCAAGGTGTGCCCATCAGTGTCATAAAACAGAGACTGCTCTCAGGGTGTACCCATCAGTGTCATAAAACAGAGACTGCTCTCAGGGTGTACCCATCAGTGCCATAAAACAGAGACTGCTCTCAGGGTGTACCCATCAGTGTCATAAAACAGAGACTGCTCTCAGGGTGTATCCATCAGTGTCATAAAACAGAGACTGCTCTCAGGGTGTGCCCACCAGTGTCATAAAACAGAGACTGCTCTCAGGGTGTACCCATCAGTGTCATATCACAGAGACAGCTCTCAAGGTGTGCCCCATCAGTGTCATAAAGCAGAGACTGCTCTCAGGGTGTATCCATCAGTGTCATATCACAGAGACAGCTCTCAAGGAGTGCCCCATCCGTGGCATAACACAGAGACTGCTTTCAGGGTGTACTGATCAGTGTCATAAAACAGAGACTGCTCTCAGGGTGTACCTATCAGTGTCATAAAACAGAGACTGCTCTCAGGGTGTATCCATCAGTGTCATATCACAGAGACTGCTCTCAGGGTGTATCCATCAGTGTCATATCACAGAGACTGCTCTCAGGGTGTACCCATCAGTGTCATAAAACAGAGACTGCTCTCAGGGTGTACCCATCAGTGTCATAAAACAGAGACTGCTCTTAGAGTGTACCCATCAGTGTCATATCACAGAGACTGCTCTCAGGGTGTGCCCCATCAGTGCCATAAAGCAGAGACTGCTCTCAGGGTGTACCCATCAGTGTCATAAAACAGAGACTGCTCTCAGGGTGTACCCATCAGTGTCATATCACAGAGACAGCTCTCAAGGAGTGCCCCATCCGTGGCATAACACAGAGACTGCTTTCAGGGTGTACTGATCAGTGTCATAAAACAGAGACTGCTCTCATGGTGTACCTATCAGTGTCATAAAACAGAGACTGCTCTCAGGGTGTATCCATCAGTGTCATAAAACAGAGACTGCTCTCAAGGTGTGCCCACCAGTGTCATAAAACAGAGACTGCTCTCAGGGTGTACCCATCAGTGTCATATCACAGAGACTGCTCTCAAGGTGTGCCCCATCAGTGGCATAACACAGAGACTGCTCTCAGGGTGTACCCATCAGTGCCATAATGCAGATACTGCTCTCAGAGTGTACCCATCAGTGTCATATCACAGAGACAGCTCTCAAGGTGTGCCCCATTAGTGAATAAAACAGACTGCTCTCAGGGTGTACCCATCAGTGTCATATCACAGAGACTGCTCTCAGGGTGTACCCATCAGTGTCATATCAGAGACAGCTCTCAGGGTGTACCCATCAGTGTCATATCACAGAGACAGCTCTCAAGGTGTGCCCCATCAGTGTCATAAACAAACTGCTCTCAGGGTGTACCCATCAGTGTCATATCACAGAGACAGCTCTCTGGTGTGTCCCATCAGTGCCATAACACAGAGACTGCTGTCAGAGTGTACCCATCAGTGTCATATCACAGAGACAGCTCTAAGGTGTGCTCCATCAGTGCCATAACACAGAGACTGCTCTCAGGGTGTACCATCAGTGTCATATCACAGAGACAGCTCTCAGGGTGTCCCATCAGTGCCATAAACACAGAGACTGCTGTCAGAGTGTACCCATCAGTGTCATATCACAGAGACAGCTCTCAAGGTGTGCCCCATCAGTGCCATAACACAGAGACTGCTCTCAGGGTGTATCCATCAGTGTCATATCACAGAGACTGCTCTCAGGGTGTACCCATCAGTGTCATAAAACAGAGACTGCTCTCAGGGTGTACCCATCAGTGTCATAAAACAGAGACTGCTCTTAGAGTGTACCCATCAGTGTCATATCACAGAGACTGCTCTCAGGGTGTGCCCCATCAGTGCCATAAAGCAGAGACTGCTCTCAGGGTGTACCCATCAGTGTCATAAAACAGAGACTGCTCTCAGGGTGTACCTATCAGTGTCATAAAACAGAGACTGCTCTCAGGGTGTATCCATCAGTGTCATAAAACAGAGACTGCTCTCAAGGTGTGCCCACCAGTGTCATAAAACAGAGACTGCTCTCAGGGTGTACCCATCAGTGCCATAAAACATAGACTGCTTTCAGGGTGTACCCATCAGTGTCATAAAACAGAGACTGGTCTCAGAGTGTACCCATCAGTGTCATATCACAGAGACAGCTCTCAAGGTGTGCCCCATCAGTGTCATAAAACAGAGACTGCTCTCAGGGTGTACCCATCAGTGTCATATCACAGAGACTGCTCTCAGGGTGTACCCATCAGTGTCATAAAACAGAGACTGCTCTCAGGGTGTACCCATCAGTGTCATAAAACAGAGACTGCTCTTAGAGTGTACCCATCAGTGTCATATCACAGAGACTGCTCTCAGGGTGTGCCCCATCAGTGCCATAAAACAGAGACTGCTCTCAGGGTGTACCCATCAGTGTCATAAAACAGAGACTGCTCTCAGGGTGTATCCATCAGTGTCATATCACAGAGACTGCTCTCAGGGTGTACCCATCAGTGTCATAAAACAGAGACTGCTCTCAGAGTGTACCCATCAGTGTCATATCACAGAGACAGCTCTCAAGGTGTGCCCCATCAGTGTCATAAAGCAGAGACTGCTCTCAGGGTGTACCCATCAGTGTCATATCACAGAGACTGCTCTCAAGGTGTGCCCCATCAGTGTCATAAAGCAGAGACTGCACTCAGGGTGTACTCATCAGTGTCATAAAACAGAGACTGCTCTCAGGGTGTACCCATCAGTGCCATAACACAGAGACTGCTCTCAGAGTGTACCCAACCATGTCATATCACAGAGACAGCTCTCAATGTGTGCCCCATCTGTGTCATATCATAGAGACAGCTATCAAGGTGTGCCCCATCAGTGGCATAACACAGAGACTGCTCTCAGAGTGTACCCATCAGTGTCATATCACAGAGACTGCTCTCATGGTGTGCCCCATCAGTGCCATAACACAGAGACTGCTCTCAAGGTGTACCCATCAGTGTCATATCCCAGAGACAGCTCTCATGGTGTGCCCCATCAGTGCCATAACACAGAGGCTGCTCTCAGAGTGTACCCATCAGTGTCATATCCCAGAGACAGCTCTCACGGTGTGTCCCATCAGTGCCATAACACAGAGACTGCTGTCAGAGTGTACCCATCAGTGTCATATCACAGAGACAGCTCTCAAGGTGTGCTCCATCAGTGCCATAACACAGAGACTGCTCTCAGGGTGTACCCATCAGTGTCATATCACAGAGACAGCTCTCAAGGTGTGTCCCATCAGTGCCATAACACAGAGACTGCTGTCAGAGTGTACCCATCAGTGTCATATCACAGAGACAGCTCTCAAGGTGTGCCCCATCAGTGCCATAACACAGAGACTGCTCTCAGGGTGTGCCTCATCAGTGCCATAAAACAGAGACTGCTCTCAGGGTGTACCGATCAGTGTCATAAAACAGAGACTGCTCTCATGGTGTACCTATCAGTGTCATAAAACAGAGACTGCTCTCAGGGTGTATCCATCAGTGTCATAAAACAGAGACTGCTCTCAAGGTGTGCCCACCAGTGTCATAAAACAGAGACTGCTCTCAGGGTGTACCCATCAGTGTCATATCACAGAGACAGCTCTCAAGGTGTGCCCCATCAGTGCCATAACACAGAGACTGCTCTCAGGGTGTACCCATCAGTGTCATATCACAGAGACTGCTCTCAAGGTGTGCCCCATCAGTGCCATAACACAGAGACTGCTCTCAGGGTGTACCGATCAGTGTCATAAAACAGAGACTGCTCTCATGGTGTACCTATCAGTGTCATAAAACAGAGACTGCTCTCAGGGTGTATCCATCAGTGTCATAAAACAGAGACTGCTCTCAAGGTGTGCCCACCAGTGTCATAAAACAGAGACTGCTCTCAGGGTGTACCCATCAGTGTCATATCACAGAGACTGCTCTCAAGGTGTGCCCCATCAGTGGCATAACACAGAGACTGCTCTCAGGGTGTACCCATCAGTGCCATAATGCAGATACTGCTCTCAGAGTGTACCCATCAGTGTCATATCACAGAGACAGCTCTCAAGGTGTGCCCCATTAGTGAATAAAACAGACTGCTCTCAGGGTGTACCCATCAGTGTCATATCACAGAGACTGCTCTCAGGGTGTACCCATCAGTGTCATATCACAGAGACAGCTCTCAGGGTGTACCCATCAGTGTCATATCACAGAGACAGCTCTCAAGGTGTGCCCCATCAGTGTCATAAAACAAACTGCTCTCAGGGTGTACCCATCAGTGTCATATCACAGAGACAGCTCTCTTGGTGTGTCCCATCAGTGCCATAACACAGAGACTGCTGTCAGAGTGTACCCATCAGTGTCATATCACAGAGACAGCTCTCAAGGTGTGCTCCATCAGTGCCATAACACAGAGACTGCTCTCAGGGTGTACCCATCAGTGTCATATCACAGAGACAGCTCTCAAGGTGTGTCCCATCAGTGCCATAACACAGAGACTGCTGTCAGAGTGTACCCATCAGTGTCATATCACAGAGACAGCTCTCAAGGTGTGCCCCATCAGTGCCATAACACAGAGACTGCTCTCAGGGTGTGCCCCATCAGTGCCATAAAACAGAGACTCAGGGTGTACCGATCAGTGTCATAAAACAGAGACTGCTCTCATGGTGTACCATCAGTGTCATAAAACAGAGACTGCTCTCAGGGTGTATCCATCAGTGTCATAAAACAGAGACTGCTCTCAAGGTGTGCCCACCAGTGTCATAAAACAGAGACTGCTCTCAGGGTGTACCCATCAGTGTCATAAAACAGAGACTGCTCTCAGGGTGTATCCATCAGTGTCATATCACAGAGACTGCTCTCAGGGTGTACCCATCAGTGCCATAAAACATAGACTGCTTTCAGGGTGTACCCATCAGTGTCATAAAACAGAGACTGGTCTCAGGGTGTACCCATCAGTGTCATATCACAGAGACAGCTCTCAAGGTGTGCCCCATCAGTGTCATAAAGCAGAGACTGCTCTCAGGGTGTACCCATCAGTGTCATATCACAGAGACAGCTCTCAAGGAGTGCCCCATCAGTGGCATAACACAGAGACTGCTCTCAGGGTGTACCCATCAGTGTCATATCACAGAGACAGCTCTCAAGGTGTGCCCCATCAGTGCCATAACACAGAGACTGCTCTCAGGGTGTACCCATCAGTGTCATATCACAGAGACTGCTCTCAAGGTGTGCCCCATCAGTGCCATACACAGAGATTCTGGTGTACCCATCAGTGTCATATCACAGAGACAGCTCTCAAGGTGTGCCCCATCAGTGCCATAACACAGAGACTGCTCTCAGGTGTACCCATCAGTGTCATATCACAGAGACTGCTCTCAAGGTGTGCCCCATCAGTGGCATAACACAGAGACTGCCTCAGAGTGTACCCATCAGTGCCATAATGCAGATACTGCTCTCAGAATGTACCCATCAGTGTCATATCACAGAGACAGCTCTCAAGGTGTGCCCCATTAGTGAATAAAACAGACTGCTCTCAGGGTGTACCCATCAGTGTCATATCACAGAGACTGCTCTCAGGGTGTACCCATCAGTGTCATATCACAGAGACAGCTCTCAGGGTGTACCCATCAGTGTCATATCACAGAGACAGCTCTCAAGGTGTGCCCCATCAGTGTCATAAAACAGAGACTGCTCTCAGGGTGTACCCATCAGTGTCATATCACAGAGACAGCTCTCAAGGTGTGCCCCATCAGTGTCATAAAGCAGAGACTGCTCTCAGGGTGTATCCATCAGTGTCATATCACAGAGACAGCTCTCAAGGAGTGCCCCATCAGTGGCATAACACACAGACTGCTCTCAGGGTGTACCTATCAGTGTCATAAAACAGAGACTGCTCTCAGGGTGTACCCATCAGTGTCATAAAACAGAGACTGCTCTTAGAGTGTACCCATCAGTGTCATATCACAGAGACTGCTCTCAAGGTGTGCCCCATCAGTGCCATAAAGCAGAGACTGCTCTCAGGGTGTATCCATCAGTGTCATATCAACAGAGACTGCTCTCAAGGTGTGCCCATCAGTGTCATAAAACAGAGACTGCTCTCAGGGTGTACCCATCAGTGCCATAAAACATAGACTGCTTTCAGGGTGTACCCATCAGTGTCATAAAACAGAGACTGGTCTCAGAGTGTACCCATCAGTGTCATATCACAGAGACAGCTCTCAAGGTGTGCCCCATCAGTGTCATAAAACAGAGACTGCTCTCAGGGTGTACCCATCAGTGTCATATCACAGAGACTGCTCTCAGGGTGTACCCATCAGTGTCATAAAACAGAGACTGCTCTCAGGGTGTACCCATCAGTGTCATAAAACAGAGACTGCTCTTAGAGTGTACCCATCAGTGTCATATCACAGAGACTGCTCTCAGGGTGTGCCCCATCAGTGCCATAAAACAGAGACTGCTCTCAGGGTGTACCCATCAGTGTCATAAAACAGAGACTGCTCTCAGGGTGTATCCATCAGTGTCATATCACAGAGACTGCTCTCAGGGTGTACCCATCAGTGTCATAAAACAGAGACTGCTCTCAGAGTGTACCCATCAGTGTCATAAAACAGAGACTGCTCTCAGGTGTACCCATCAGTGTCATAAAACAGAGACTGCTCTCAGGGTGTGCCCATCAGTGTCATATCACAGAGACAGCTCTCAAGGTGTGCCCCATCAGTGTCATAAAGCAGAGACTGCACTCAGGGTGTACTCATCAGTGTCATAAAACAGAGACTGCTCTCAGGGTGTACCCATCAGTGCCATAACACAGAGACTGCTCTCAGAGTGTACCCAACCATGTCATATCACAGAGACAGCTCTCAATGTGTGCCCCATCTGTGTCATATCATAGAGACAGCTATCAAGGTGTGCCCCATCAGTGGCATAACACAGAGACTGCTCTCAGAGTGTACCCATCAGTGTCATATCACAGAGACTGCTCTCATGGTGTGCCCCATCAGTGCCATAACACAGAGACTGCTCTCAAGGTGTACCCATCAGTGTCATATCCCAGAAACAGCTCATGGTGTGCCCCATCAGTGCCATAACACAGAGGCTGCTCTCAGAGTGTACCATCAGTGTCATATCCCAGAGACAGCTCTCTCGGTGTGTCCCATCAGTGCCATAACACAGAGACTGCTGTCAGAGTGTACCCATCAGTGTCATATCACAGAGACAGCTCTCAAGGTGTGCTCCATCAGTGCCATAACACAGAGACTGCTCTCAGGGTGTACCCATCAGTGTCATATCACAGAGACAGCTCTCAAGGTGTGTCCCATCAGTGCCATAACACAGAGACTGCTGTCAGAGTGTACCCATCAGTGTCATATCACAGAGACAGCTCTCAAGGTGTGCCCCATCAGTGCCATAACACAGAGACTGCTCTCAGGGTGTGCCCCATCAGTGCCATAAAACAGAGACTGCTCTCAGGGTGTACCGATCAGTGTCATAAAACAGAGACTGCTCTCATGGTGTACCTATCAGTGTCATAAAACAGAGACTGCTCTCAGGGTGTATCCATCAGTGTCATAAAACAGAGACTGCTCTCAAGGTGTGCCCAGTGTCATAAAACAGAGACTGCTCTCAGGGTGTACCCATCAGTGTCATATCACAGAGACAGCTCTCAAGGTGTGCCCCATCAGTGCCATAACACAGAGACTGCTCTCAGGGTGTACCCATCAGTGTCATATCACAGAGACTGCTCTCAAGGTGTGCCCCATCAGTGCCATAACACAGAGACTGCTCTCAGGGTGTACCGATCAGTGTCATAAAACAGAGACTGCTCTCATGGTGTACCTATCAGTGTCATAAAACAGAGACTGCTCTCAGGGTGTATCCATCAGTGTCATAAAACAGAGACTGCTCTCAAGGTGTGCCCACCAGTGTCATAAAACAGAGACTGCTCTCAGGGTGTACCCATCAGTGTCATATCACAGAGACTGCTCTCAAGGTGTGCCCCATCAGTGGCATAACACAGAGACTGCTCTCAGGGTGTACCCATCAGTGCCATAATGCAGATACTGCTCTCAGAGTGTACCCATCAGTGTCATATCACAGAGACAGCTCTCAAGGTGTGCCCCATTAGTGAATAAAACAGACTGCTCTCAGGGTGTACCCATCAGTGTCATATCACAGAGACTGCTCTCAGGGTGTACCCATCAGTGTCATATCACAGAGACAGCTCTCAGGGTGTACCCATCAGTGTCATATCACAGAGACAGCTCTCAAGGTGTGCCCCATCAGTGTCATAAAACAAACTGCTATCAGGTGTACCCATCAGTGTCATATCACAGAGACAGCTCTCATGGTGTGTCCCATCAGTGCCATAACACAGAGACTGCTGTCAGAGTGTACCCATCAGTGTCATATCACAGAGACAGCTCTCAAGGTGTGCTCCATCAGTGCCATAACACAGAGACTGCTCTCAGGGTGTACCCATCAGTGTCATATCACAGAGACAGCTCTCAAGGTGTGTCCCATCAGTGCCATAACACAGAGACTGCTGTCAGAGTGTACCCATCAGTGTCATATCACAGAGACAGCTCTCAAGGTGTGCCCCATCAGTGCCATAACACAGAGACTGCTCTCAGGGTGTGACCCATCAGTGCCATAAAACAGAGACTGCTCTCAGGGTGTACCGATCAGTGTCATAAAACAGAGACTGCTCTCATGGTGTACCTATCAGTGTCATAAAACAGAGACTGCTCTCAGGGTGTATCCATCAGTGTCATAAAACAGAGACTGCTCTCAAGGTGTGCCCACCAGTGTCATAAAACAGAGACTGCTCTCAGGGTGTACCCATCAGTGTCATAAAACAGAGACTGCTCTCAGGGTGTATCCATCAGTGTCATATCACAGAGACTGCTCTCAGGGTGTACCCATCAGTGCCATAAAACATAGACTGCTTTCAGGGTGTACCCATCAGTGTCATAAAACAGAGACTGGTCTCAGGGTGTACCCATCAGTGTCATATCACAGAGACAGCTCTCAAGGTGTGCCCCATCAGTGCCATAACACAGAGACTGCTCTCAGGTGTACCCATCAGTGTCATATCACAGAGACAGCTCTCAAGGTGTGCCCATCAGTGTCATAAAACAGAGACTGCTCTCAGGGTGTACCCATCAGTGTCATAAAACAGAGACTGCTCTCAGGTGTGCCCCATCAGTGCCATAACACAGACTGCTCTCAGGGTGTACCCATCAGTGTCATATCACAGAGACTGCTCTCAAGGTGTGCCCCATCAGTGCCATAACACAGAGACTGCTCAGGGTGTACCCATCAGTGTCATATCACAGAGACAGCTCTCAAGGTGTGCCTCATCAGTGCCATAACACAGAGACTGCTCTCAGGGTGTACCCATCAGTGTCATATCACAGAGACAGCTCTCAAGGTGTGCCCCATCAGTGGCATAACACAGAGACTGCTCTCAGGGTGTACCCATCAGTGCCATAATGCAGATACTGCTCTCAGAGTGTACCCATCAGTGTCATATCACAGAGACAGCTCTCAAGGTGTGCCCCATTAGTGAATAAAACAGACTGCTCTCAGGGTGTACCCATCAGTGTCATATCACAGAGACTGCTCTCAGGGTGTACCCATCAGTGTCATATCACAGAGACAGCTCTCAGGGTGTACCCATCAGTGTCATATCACAGAGACAGCTCTCAAGGTGTGCCCCATCAGTGTCATAAAACAGAGACTGCTCTCAGGGTGTACCCATCAGTGTCATATCACAGAGACAGCTCTCAAGGTGTGCCCCATCAGTGTCATAAAGCAGAGACTGCTCTCAGGGTGTACCCATCAGTGTCATATCACAGAGACAGCTCTCAAGGTGTGCCCCATCAGTGTCATAAAGCAGAGACTGCACTCAGGGTGTACTCATCAGTGTCATAAAACAGAGACTGCTCTCAGGGTGTACCCATCAGTGCCATAACACAGAGACTGCTCTCAGAGTGTACCCAACCATGTCATATCACAGAGACAGCTCTCAATGTGTGCCCCATCTGTGTCATATCATAGAGACAGCTATCAAGGTGTGCCCCATCAGTGGCATAACACAGAGACTGCTCTCAGGGTGACCCATCAGTGTCATATCACAGAGACTGCTCTCATGGTGTGCCCCATCAGTGCCATAACACAGAGACTGCTCTCAGGTGTACCCATCAGTGTCATATCCCAGAAACAGCTCTCATGGTGTGCCCCATCAGTGCCATAACACAGAGGCTGCTCTCAGAGTGTACCCATCAGTGTCATATCCCAGAGACAGCTCTCACGGTGTGTCCCATCAGTGCCATAACACAGAGACTGCTGTCAGAGTGTACCCATCAGTGTCATATCACAGAGACAGCTCTCAAGGTGTGCTCCATCAGTGCCATAACACAGAGACTGCTCTCAGGGTGTACCCATCAGTGTCATATCACAGAGACAGCTCTCAAGGTGTGTCCCATCAGTGCCATAACACAGAGACTGCTGTCAGAGTGTACCCATCAGTGTCATATCACAGAGACAGCTCTCAAGGTGTGCCCCATCAGTGCCATAACACAGAGACTGCTCTCAGGGTGTGCCTCATCAGTGCCATAAAACAGAGACTGCTCTCAGGGTGTACCGATCAGTGTCATAAAACAGAGACTGCTCTCATGGTGTACCTATCAGTGTCATAAAACAGAGACTGCTCTCAGGGTGTATCCATCAGTGTCATAAAACAGAGACTGCTCTCAAGGTGTGCCCACCAGTGTCATAAAACAGAGACTGCTCTCAGGGTGTACCCATCAGTGTCATATCACAGAGACAGCTCTCAAGGTGTGCCCCATCAGTGCCATAACAGAGACTGCTCTCAGGGTGTACCCATCAGTGTCATATCACAGGACTGCTCTCAAGGTGTGCCCCATCAGTGCCATAAACAGAGACTGCTCTCAGGGTGTACGATCAGTGTCATAAAACAGAGACTGCTCTCATGGTGTACCCATCAGTGTCATAAAACAGAGACTGCTCTCAGGTGTATCCATCAGTGTCATAAACAGAGACTGCTCTCAAGGTGTGCCCACCAGTGTCATAAACACAGACTGCTCTCAGGGGTACCCATCAGTGTCATATCACAGAGACTGCTCTCAAGGTGTGCCCCATCAGTGGCATAACACAGAGACTGCTCTCAGGGTGTACCCATCAGTGCCATAATGCAGATACTGCTCTCAGAGTGTACCCATCAGTGTCATATCACAGAGACAGCTCTCAAGGTGTGCCCCATTAGTGAAATAAAACAGACTGCTCTCAGGGTGTACCCATCAGTGTCATATCACAGAGACTGCTCTCAGGTGTACCCATCAGTGTCATATCACAGAGACTGCTCTCGGTGTACCATCAGTGTCATATCACAGAGACAGCTCTCAGGTGTGCCCCATCAGTGTCATAAAACAAACTGCTATCAGGGTGTACCCATCAGTGTCATATCACAGAGACAGCCTCAGGTGTGTCCCATCAGTGCCATAACACAGAGACTGCTGTCAGAGTGTACCCATCAGTGTCATATCAGAGACAGCTCTCAAGGTGTGCTCCATCAGTGCCATAACACAGAGACTGCTCTCAGGGTGTACCCATCAGTGTCATATCACAGAGACAGCTCTCAAGGTGTGTCCCATCAGTGCCATAACACAGAGACTGCTGTCAGGGTGTACCCATCAGTGTCATATCACAGGGACAGCTCTCAAGGTGTGCCCCATCAGTGCCATAACACAGAGACTGCTCTCAGGGTGTACCCATCAGTGCCATAAACAGAGACTGCTCTCAGGGTGCACCGATCAGTGTCATAAAACAGAGACTGCTCATGGTGTACCCATCAGTGTCATAAAACAGAGACTGCTCTCAGGGTGTATCCATCAGTGTCATAAAACAGAGACTGCTCTCAAGGTGTGCCCACCAGTGTCATAAAACAGAGACTGCTCTCAGGGTGTACCCATCAGTGTCATAAAACAGAGACTGCTCTCAGGGTGTATCCATCAGTGTCATATCACAGAGACTGCTCTCAGGGTGTACCCATCAGTGCCATAAAACATAGACTGCTTTCAGGGTGTACCCATCAGTGTCATAAAACAGAGACTGGTCTCAGGGTGTACCCATCAGTGTCATATCACAGAGACAGCTCTCAAGGTGTGCCCCATCAGTGTCATAAAGCAGAGACTGCTCTCAGGGTGTACCCATCAGTGTCATATCACAGAGACAGCTCTCAAGGAGTGCCCCATCAGTGGCATAACACAGAGACTGCTCTCAGGGTGTACCATCAGTGTCTATATCACAGAGACAGCTCTCAAGGTGTGCCCCATCAGTGCCATAACACAGAGACTGCTCTCAGGGTGTACCCATCAGTGTCATATCACAGAGACTGCTCTCAAGGTGTGCCTCATCAGTGCCATAACACAGAGACTGCTCTCAGGGTGTACCCATCAGTGTCATATCACAGAGACAGCTCTCAAGGTGTGCCCCATCAGTGCCATAACACAGAGACTGCTCTCAGGGTGTACCCATCAGTGTCATATCACAGAGACTGCTCTCAAGGTGTGCCCCATCAGTGGCATAACACAGAGACTGCTCTCAGGGTGTACCCATCAGTGCCATAATGCAGATACTGCTCTCAGAATGTACCCATCAGTGTCATATCACAGAGACAGCTCTCAAGGTGTGCCCCATTAGTGAATAAAACAGACTGCTCTCAGGGTGTACCCATCAGTGTCATATCACAGAGACTGCTCTCAGGGTGTACCCATCAGTGTCATATCACAGAGACAGCTCTCAGGGTGTACCCATCAGTGTCATATCACAGAGACAGCTCTCAAGGTGTGCCCCATCAGTGTCATAAAACAGAGACTGCTCTCAGGGTGTACCCATCAGTGTCATATCACAGAGACAGCTCTCAAGGTGTGCCCCATCAGTGTCATAAAGCAGAGACTGCTCTCAGGGTGTATCCATCAGTGTCATATCACAGAGACAGCTCTCAAGGAGTGCCCCATCAGTGGCATAACACAGAGACTGCTCTCAGGGTGTACCTATCAGTGTCATAAAACAGAGACTGCTCTCAGGGTGTATCCATCAGTGTCATATCACAGAGACTGCTCTCAGGGTGTACCCATCAGTGTCATAAAACAGAGACTGCTCTCAGGGTGTACCCATCAGTGTCATAAAACAGAGACTGCTCTTAGAGTGTACCCATCAGTGTCATATCACAGAGACTGCTCTCAGGGTTTGCCCCATCAGTGCCATAAAACAGAGACTGCTTTCAGGGTGTACCGATCAGTGTCATAAAACAGAGACTGCTCTCAGGGTGTACCTATCAGTGTCATAAAACAGAGACTGCTCTCAGGGTGTATCCATCAGTGTCATATCACAGAGACTGCTCTCAGGGTGTACCCATCAGTGTCATAAAACAGAGACTGCTCTCAGGGTGTACCCATCAGTGTCATAAAACAGAGACTGCTCTTAGAGTGTACCCATCAGTGTCATATCACAGAGACTGCTCTCAGGGTTTGCCCCATCAGTGCCATAAAACAGAGACTGCTCTCAGGGTGTACCCATCAGTGTCATAAAACAGAGACTGCTCTCAGGGTGTACCTATCAGTGTCATAAAACAGAGACTGCTCTCAGGGTGTATCCATCAGTGCCATAAAACATAGACTGCTCTCAGGGTGTACCCATCAGTGCCATACCACAGAGACAGCTCTCAAGGGGTGCCCATCAGTGCCATATCATTAAGATGGCACTGAGGGTGTGCCATCAATGCTATAGCATAAAGATGGGTCTCCTTGAAGTGCTCATCAGTGCCGCACCTCAGAAACTGCACTCAGAGTGTGCCCATCAGCACCATAGCACAGAGGTGGCTTTCAGGGTGTGTCTATTGGCACCATAACACAAACTACTCTCAGGTTGTGCCTATCAATGCCATATCACAGGGGCAGCACTCAGGGATGCCTATCAGTGCCTTGGTACAGAGACAGCTCACAATATGTGCCCATCAGTGCCATAACACAAAGATGGCTAACATGGTGTGCCCATTAATGGCATAGCAGAGAGATGGCTCTCAGGGTGTGCCCTCAGTGCCATAACACAGAAACAGCTCTCCAGGTCTGCCCATCAGTGCCATAGCACAGAGATTACCCTCATGGGGTACCCATCAGTGCCATAGCACAGAGATGGCTCTTAGGGTGTGCCTATCAGTTCCATAACACAGAGACAGCATCCAGTGTGTGCTCATTAGTGCATAACACAGTGACACAGCTCGGGTGTGCTCATCAGTACATAACACAGATACAACGCTCAGGGTGTGCTCTTCAGTGCCATGGTGTAAAGGTGGCTCTCAGGGTGTGCCCTTCAGTGCCATGCTGTAAAGGTGGCTCTCAGGGTGTGCCCTTCAGTGCCATGCTGTAAAGGTGGCTCTCAGGGTGTGCCCTTCAGTGCCATGGTGCAAAGGTGGCTCTCAGGGTGTGCCCTTCAGTGCCATGGTGCAAAGGTGGCTCTCAGGGTGTGCTCTTCAGTGCCATGGTGTAAAGGTGGCTCTCAGGGTGTGCCCTTCAGTGCCATGGTGTAAAGGTGGCTCTCAGGATGTGCCCTTCAGTGCCATGGTGTAAAGGTGGCTCTCAGGGCGTGCTCTTCAGTGCCATGGTGTAAAGATGGCTCTCAGGGTGTGCCCTTCAGTGCCATGGTGTAAAGGTGGCTCTCAGGGTGTGCCCTTCAGTGCCATAGCTTACAGATGGCTATCAGAGGTGCCCATCAGAGCTGTAACTCATAGACAGCTCTCAAGGTATGCCCATCAGCACCATACCACAGAGACTGCTCTCAGGGTGTACCCATCAGTGCCATAACATAGAGCCAGCACCTGAGGCTGTACATCAGAGCCACAGTACAGAGACTGCTCTCAATGTGTGCCCATCAGCACCATAGCACGCTGATGGCTCTCAGGATGTGCCCATTAGTGCCATATCACAGAGACAGCTCTCCGGGTGTGCCCACCAACCCATAGCACAGAGGCAGCTCTTAGTATTTGCCCATCATTGCCATAACACAGAGACAGTTATCAGGGTGTACTCATCAGCACTATAGCACAGAAATGCCTCTCAGGGGTGTCCTCAGTGCCATAGCACAGAGATAGCTCTTAGGGTGTGCCCATCAGAAATGGAGACAGCTTTCAGGGTTGCTCATCAGTCTGATAGCACTGGGGTGGTGGACATGATGAGCAGTGACCTAAAAACTCCTCTAGTTTCTCAGGTCACTGCTCATCATGTCCACCACCCCAGTGCTATCACACTGATGAGCAACCCTGAAAGCTGTCTCCATTTCTGATGGGCACACCCTAAGAGCCATCTCTGTGCTATGGTACTGACAACACCCCCGAGAGGCATTTCTGTGCTATGGCCCTGATGGGCAGACCCTGACAGCAGCTAGGTTTCAATGTAAAAAAGTGAAAAATAATGCACTTGGGGCACAGAAACCCAGAGACAGAGTACAAAATGGGTGGAGTGGCACTGACAACCACCAAACAGGAAAGAGACCTGGGGGTAATCATATGCTATGACCTAAAGGTGGCCAGGTTGTGCAACATGACAGATGGGAGGTCCAGTGGGATGCTGGGATGAGTAGGGAGTGATATTACCAACAGAAAGAGGGAGGTAGTGTTGCCTCTGCATAGATCGCTGGTAAAACCCCACCTAGAGTACTGTGGCCAGTTCTGGAGACCACATCTCTGGAAGGATATAGACAGAGTGGAGGCACTCTAGAAGAGGGCAACTAAAATGGTGCAGGGTCTGCATCAGAAGCCTTATGAAGAGAGACTTAAGGACCTACATATGTATACACAGAAAGAGTGGAGGGAGAGGGATGATATGATCAAGACCTTTAAATATCTCGCTGGGGTAAATATGATACAAGAGGGAAGTATTTTTCAGAAAAAAAAGTGCTCAGGAACAAGGGGACATGACACAAAGCTGGAGGGGGGTAAATTCAGGAGGGATGTGAGGAAGTAGGTCTTTACAGAAAGTCTGGCAGATTCCTGGAGCAGTCTTCCAGCAGAGGTGGTGGGGGCAAAAACAGTGGTGGGGTTCAAGAATGCATGGGATAGGCACAAGGGAATCTTGGGGGAAAGGAAGGGGGTGGGATAACAAGTAGGACCTGTGATGATACATTAGGTAGGGAAATGGGCAGACTAGGTGGGCCAAGCAGTCCTTATCTGCCAGCAAATTCTATGTTTCCCAGAGAGGTGGTAAACACTGAGAGGGTAACGAGTTTCAAGAGAGTGTGGATAGCTATAACGGATTGGTGAAACCAAAGGCAGGGAAGGGTGGTAGGGTTAAGGGGAGGAGCACTGGCCAAGGCACGTATCTTTTTTAAAATGTAACATACTTTATTGAATTTTAATTAAAGAAACAGACATGTGAGACCAAGGCATGTCTAATGATAGGCTGGAACAGTTTAGGTAGGAAAATGGGCAGACACGATAGACCGTGAGTCTCCTTCTGCCGGCACCGTTCTATGCTTTTAGCTTTCTATGATTAATTGTATCTTTCTATGATTAAAAGCCGTCTGCCCTGAGTTTTTAGTGTTGACCAGAATCTTTAGAGATGACTATGAGAGAAAACAGCTCCATACATTATGGCCCAAAGGTCACTGAGGTAAAATATCCCCAAATGGCATTCTGATGGCCACCGTTGCGGATGAACCTATACAGGGTGCCTTCATTTTTTCTTGGAATGGAGATAAAAATGGGTGGAAATCAGGTCATCCATCAGTTGGGGGGGCCTGCCCCAGAGTAGATGTACTGTTTTGGGTCAGGGAAGAAGTGGGAATTCAGTTGGACTGGTAGGACCCACCAACAGGAGCAGGAGTCCCTCAGTGGGCAGTAGCTGACACTTTGTCTTGTAACCGGGTTGCCAGCAGGTACCAGGGTAGCCAACAAGGTATTAGGCAAGCACAGTGCTTGTTACCCTGCTGGCAACCCTAGCACCTTGTTGGCAACTCTGATGGAAGGTACAATGCTTATTATCATCCTACTGAGGGCCCCTACTCTTGTTGGTGGGCTTTGTCAGGGCCAAACTGAACTGCCAATTAGGCCAAGGATCTTATCTTATCCAAGCAATGCCTATCACGCTAAGAGAGGCTACTGTTAACCACACACACACACAGCAATGGAAAGAAGTACTGGCTTCCCCATGAAAGATGGCAATGATGCAAAAGAGTCTGGTAGACCAACACACTTGGTTAAGAAAAGTAAAGGATGCATTTAAGGTGCATTCAGAATAAAACCTTCAGAATAACCCCCTTGCTCCACATACAGTGCATATGCTGACACGGCACCTTTTTTGTCCACTGATTTCTGATGCAGCTTTGCAAATCTAATGCACTGTGCATATTTCGACTTTGTCAGGCAGGGCCCTACTGTGAACGACCATTCAGATGCAATAGGCCATCTGGTAGAAATGTTTTCCAATAAACTATGCATAATATGCACCAACGGTCACATACCTGAGCTCGCGTTGCCACACATCAGGTGGCAGAGGCAGTACAGTGAGTGCTGAGAGCTCATCTCAGATGCTTCCTGCATCGAAGATGGTGGGTATCTCCAGCTGTTACACGACTGCCCCCTGATGGCCATGGGGAGGTAGTTGTGTGGGTAAGAATACATATGGCTCCAGATGTGGAGGGCGGTGCTAAAATCCTTCCACTGGTATGACATAAGATGCAGTGGTGTTACATATCCAGTCCTGTGCCACTGAGTCTCATTTGTGGTGTGGTGTGTAGATCTGATCCCAGACTGCTTCTCACTAGCTAGAAAGTTCTCCCGTCTCAGGCCATACCTCAATGGTGGGGGTTGTTGGACACAGGGGAGGGTAAAAACAAGTATAAACAACAGTAGCATTCACTCAGCTGACCCTGACATGCTTTTCCTCCCCATCTGTGGTGCTTGAAGCAGTGGGTTCTCTGCCAGCTCCCCCCCCCCCATCACCCTGATTGGAAAATTCTTGTAAGCTCTCTTCCCAGTTGGCCAAACCTGTTTGTAGAGGTAAATCCTGGACAGTATACAAGGGGAAAGGCCATGGGTATGGGACAGTGGTGGTGGCCACTACAGCGGCTGTGGGTTACGGAAACTGTGGCTGGGCTGAAAGGAGAGCCTGACCAATTGGGTAAGGTGGGAATAAACAAACAAAAAAGTAATCTGCCAAATACAGTTGGGTAACTCAGTGAGACTTTCTCTCTCTCTCTCTCCCCTGACTTTTTTTTATTTTTATAATTCATATACCCAGGATGGCACAGCTGCGCTGCAGTATCTCATTTTAAGCAGGATATTACTTTTAGCCATTCAATGGAGTGGACAAAATCACTAAATGGGTTGTTTCAGCTATGAAGACTATTTTCAAACCCCACCAGATCACAGGTTTGGATCCCACCAGAGTCACTACAACTCATTGCATGACTTCAGGCAAGTCACTTAACCTCACCATTCTACCAAGCTGTGGAAATAGGTAGAAACAGAACCTAATTAAAAATGAGATGTTACATCCCAGCTGGGCTATCCGACCCGGGTAAATAAGTTTTAAATTAAAAAATGTTAGAAATGGCATATACCATTTCCACAGTTACTGGCAAGCAGTAATTGTACATTTTTCCTGTATACACAGATATCCACAGACTCCCACTCTTAGACCCAGAGATTTGCAGTCCTACATACACATGTACGTACAGAAACATGTAGTCATACATACATACATATGCACAGAGACATGCTGTCATACTTACACAGACATGCACAGAGGCATGCTGTCATAACTGTACATATATGCATAATGACATGCAGTCTATATATGCATACATGCCCAGAAGCATGCAATCATACCTACACATACATACAAAGAGACACACATCCATACATATACATGCATGTACAGAGACATGTAGTAATACATACACACTTGCCAGAGGCATGTACTCATATATACACATGCATGCATGGAGTCATTCAGTCATACATACACAAGTATGCACAGGCTAGCGGCCATACATGCACATGCATGCAGCTATACATACACACATGCACAGAGACATGCAGTCACACATATACAAACATTCACAGATGCATGCAACCATACATGCACACATGTAGAGCAGCATACAGACTTACATGCATACACATGCACAGAGACATGCAGTAATACATACCCATGCATGTAAGGAGGCATGTAGTCATATATACATATACATGAATAAACAGGCAAGCACAGTCATTCATGCACTTTCACGCATAGAACCATGCAGTCATACATACATATGCATGAACAGAGGCATACAGTCATTCATGCATACATGTGCATGGAGACATGCAGTCATACAAATGCAAACAGGCATGCAGTCATACATACACATACATGCACAAATACATGCAGTCATACATACACATACATGCACAAATACATGCAGTCATACATACACATACATGCACAAATACATGCAGTCATACATACACATACACGCACAAATACATGCAGTCATACATACCCACACATAAACTCAAGCATGCAGTCATATATACACACGCATGCATGGAGACATGCTGCCAAACATACACATACAAAGTGGGCAAAAGCCAGCACTCAAACTGTAAAAAGTGATTTATTTATCTCACCACCACAGTGCCAAACATGGAAAGCACACAACCACACAGATGCATACGCAGAGACGTAAAGCCATACATGCACGCACATGCACAGAGACATGTAGTAGACTGGGATGAGGAAGGTACATTTCTGCTGATCCAGAAGGGCAACCGTGTGCTTAGGATTCTGTCGAACCTGGAAGAGGAGTAGAGCTCTGGTTGTCCTGTGAAGGATTCTGACAGTCTCATAAGAGGAGGCTGGTGTACAGCTAGTGGGCAGAGTGGCGGTGAGCGGCCGGGGTAACTGGCGTGGTGCAAGGTGAGAGCTCCGCTATCTCCCGAGAAATCCCCGCGTGTCTCCCATTGCTCATTGCCCAACGTGGAACTGAGTGCAGGCCAATAGGAGCGGCCCTTCTTTGATCTAGTTCTCCTTGTGTGAAACCGATTCTCTTCCACTGCTGGAGGTTGGTATCACTGCAGTTGCACTCTGTGGATCGGCAGTACAAACTCTGTCATCTCCATAAACTAGTCGATTATAATTTGGAGCCTTGCAAGTTTTGATCCTAGTGTTTGCCTCGCGTATGTGCCTTTTTCTGACTGTGGAACTTTTTGGCCCCTGGTGGAGTGCTGGTGAGAGCAGAACTTCTCCCTGACCAAAGTTTGCAGTTGGTTCTGCGAGGGTGAGTGCCTTATATCAACCTTTGGTGAAGATATTCCACTGGTGAGAGAAGTGTTTTGTCATAGCCCATTCAAAACTGGCCCTCTAAAAATTTACTAGTCTCAGCAGTTTAAGTGATTCATCTGGACTGTGGTGGTGTCAGCATCATTGTCCTTCTCCTGAGTACTGGAACTGGTTTCGCCAGAGATTAACAGCAAAAGTGGACTGACGGCTGTTGCCCTCTGGACATTATATCATTTTTAGACTGAACATTTTTGTTCCAATCCCTACAGTGGATTGACATGAAATGTTACAGCACATTGCACTTCATTGATCTCTCTCTTTTAAATAATTTATTGCTGTATAGTATGGTTGGGGGTGAGGAAACTTGTGGTTTGAGAGGGATAAGTGGTTGACGGGATATGAGTGGTTAGTGTTAATTGAGTAAGTGAGCAATTGTGAGTGACTGTGGGGACATTTTGTGTTTATCTGCGTGTTTAATGTGTGTGTGGTTGGTGTGAGTGGTGAGTGTTTCCGTTTGTCATTGCACTCTTGTGTGACCATCTAGTACTCTCTCGGGACTGGTCTTGCTAGGCAGGAGATGTGTTAGTGCCGCAGCCTTTCCTGTATCTCCTGTGCTGCCTCTTGGCTCCATGGTCTTCGCCCCTTTACTGACCTCCCAGTTTCTGATATTGCAGCAAGGTGCTGCAGGTGGTCGGTATTACTAGGAGGCAAGTGGTCTGTCGAGAGCCGGCGGCAGCTGAGGAGGGGATGGTGAGCAACATTGAGGTTGTCCAGTGCAGGAGACACCCTGGGTGTAAATGGAGTCTAGGGAGAGGCCCGACATGTTTGGTCTCCATACCCAGGGTTCCCACTGGACCAAGTGGGCAGGTAGCTAGAGGACCAGCTGCATCCTTTAATCCTCTTTGGGCAGTGCTTTGCAATGCCAGATTGATGAGAAACAAGACCGCTATTTTTGCAGACTTGATTTCTTCTGTTGACCTGGCTTGTATCATGGAAACCTGGCTGGGTGACTATGCGGGCCCAGTTTTTGAGGCTGTCATCCCCGCTGGATACACTGTGGTGCATTCTCTGTGGAAGGATTGCAGGGGTGGGGGAGCGGCCATCATTTTTTTTTTTTATTTAAATTTTTCTGGGTTTTTCTTGGGTTTTCTCTTGTTCCCCTTCCCGGAGCCCCGGCACATGGCTGTATGTGTGTGTGGAGGCGCGCATGCACACCAGAAGCCAGTTCAGCCCCTTCCATCCACCTGTACTGCCACCCTGCCCGCCTATGTTACCCCACCGGACCTCCACCTGGTGGGGAACAGGACTACGGGAGGGTCAACAACACATCCCTACCACCCCCAAGAGAGAAGAGCAGCCTAACAGCATGCTCAATCCCACTCCTCCCACCCCCCATACTGGCACCCCAATGACCCGAGGTTGTTCCCGAACCCGGGTCGCTGGCATAGCACGTGGTGTGGTGTCCAGTGCCTTAACCCTCAGTGCCACTGGGCCAGCTGTAAGTGGCCATCATTTTATGATCCAGCCTGGGCTTCTTGGTGCACCCAGTTGGTAGCACCCGATCCTTTGAGTGCATCGCCATACGAAGGGGTGCAGGTACAGGTTGCAGGATTCTCCTCGTTTACCACCTCCCCGGGGTGGGGGGATTCCTGTAGGAAGTAGCAGGCTTCGTCATCGACCAGGTGTTGGAGTCCCCCAGTTTAATCCTGGGGGATTTCAATGCCTGGGTCGATGACGAATCCTTGTGTTTCGGTTATGACCTCCTCCAGTTGATGCAATCACTGAGCCTGTCACAAGCAGTTGCTGCTGCTACCCACCAACATGGCCACACACTCGATCTGGTGTTCCAGCTGGGTCTTGAGATTGATAACCTCAAGATTGTTCAGGTCGTTTGGTCTGATCACTGCACTGTGGAGTTCAGCTTTGGGGCCCCCCCCTGAAAGTCCTTCCCCTGTGAAGATGGTCAGTTATCACCCCTTAAGGGGTGTTGACCCAGAGAGACTATTGGCATTAGCTGACCTATCTAGGGTTGATGCAGCATGTGCGACTGGTACTAGAGAGGCAGTGGTCAGGTATAACAGGGTGGTTACCGAAGCTCTAGATTCCATCGCACCAGTCCGTATATGACCCAGATCCTCTCACTTGAGATACCCTTGGCTTGATGGACATCTCAAGGCGATGAAGCTCCGGGATCGAAAGTTGGAGCATTGCTGGTGGAAGACTCGGCTGGAGGCTGACAGGCTGGCTCGAAGTTCTCACTATATTGAGTACCAGGAGGCAATTTCCCATAAGAAGGCAGAATTTCTGTCCAGGGAAATTGCTGCGGGGAAAAACAGACCATCTCAGCTGTTTCAGACCGTGGACAGGTTTTTACATCCTGCCTGTCTCTGGCCAAAAAAAACCTTTTCAACCACTTTATGTGAAGAGTTTGCTCTGTTTTTCTCCAACAGAGTGTCAGCCATCTGGTCGGGGCTTTCACCTCGCAGTGATCGAGTTGGGGGGTTTCAGAGACACTCAATCTGCCTGGGAGGAGTTTAGGTCAGTAGAGGTGTCTGAAGTGACTAAGGTGATCTTAGAGCTGAGCACACCTTTTGTGAACTGGACCCGGCACCAATGCATTTGTTAATGGGATGTGTCGATGCCGTTGGCCCGGTGTTCACCAGGATTGCCAGGTGTTCAATGGCAGAGGGGGTCTTCCCAGTTGCTTTGAAAGAAGCATTGGTGAAGCCCCTCCTAAAGTAATCTTCCCTTGACCCAGATGTCCTGGCGAATTACTGTCTAAACTCCAACCTGCCTTTTTTGAGCAAGGTTGTTGAGAAATTGGTGGCACAACAGCCTGAGGATTGCCTGGTGTCCTCGGATATCTATGAGCCTTTCTAGTCAGGTTTTCGGGCCAGACATAGCACTGAAACTGCTCTAGTGAGAATGCATAAAGATCTGCTCAGGGCTAGAGATAGAGGAGACAGGTCAGTTCTTGTGCTCCTCAATTCCTCCTCAGCTTTTGACACTGTGGATCACATCGTGCTTCTCAATCGGCTCTGTGAGTTTTGAGGACTAGCCGGTACCGTCAGAAAATGGTTCGAGTCCTATCTCTCGGACAGAGTGCAACGGATGGTGATGAGGAATTTCTCCTCCTCCCCAATGCCGCTGTCCTGTGGAGTACCTCAGGGCTCGATCTTGTCACCGATGCTTTTCGCAGTGTATATGCTGCCCCGGGCAAGATCATTCAACAATACAGTGTGGAGTTTCACTTCTATGCAGATGACACCCAACTGTATTTGTCTTTTGCACCTGGAATACCTGGAGCTGTCAACGTGCTTAACAGCTGTCTGGCTAAAATCAATGACTGGATGGCTTCCAGCTGGCTGAGACTCAACCTGGCCAAGACTGAGTGCTGGTGATCGAGCCTGGTCACAGGTGTGACGGGTTGCCATCGGAGGCTGACTCTGGACTTGTTCTGGAGTCTGCGTAATTGGTGGTTTCTCCAAGGGTGTGAAATCTGGGTGTGATCCTTGATTGCAGATTGAGCTTTGAAGATAAGGTGTCATCTGTAGTCAGCAGTGGCTTTTACCACTTGCGGAACACTGCCCGGATTAAGCCCCTCATTTCACCCGAGGACCTGCCACCACTAGTGCATGCCTTTGTGACTTCTAGACTCAATTACTGCAATGCTCTGTACTTCGGGGTCATGGGAGGGACCCTCCACAGTCTGCAGCTAGTGCAGAACGCAGTGGCCTGGTTGCTTACAGGCCTTTCACGGTCCAGTCATGTGACTCTGGTCCTGTGTGCCCTGCACTGGCTGCTGGTCAGGTGGAGGGTACTTTTCAAGGTGGGTCTTCTCACCTTTAAGGCTCTATACAGGCTGGGTTCTGGTTACCTGTCTGAGCGCCTGACACCGGTGTCTTCTGCTCGCTCCCTCTGCTCCTCCTTGAGGGGCCTCCTAGACATTCCCAGGGTTCGGCTCAGGATCTCAGGAGATCATGCTTTTAGTGTCTCTGGGCTAACCCTGTGGAACTCACTTCCATCTGTAGCCCGGGAGGCTCCCTCAATTGAGATGTTTAAGGGGAGGCTAAAGGCCCACCTCTTCAGCCTGGCCTTTAATTGCTGATGCCATCTTTAGTTCTGGCCAGTCCCTTGAAGATTGACCTTTGGAAACCTTTCAGTACTGCTGAATACCAACTTTGTTATGGTTTTAATGAGGTTTTATTACTTGTTTTAATCAACCGCTGTATGTTCTTATTTATGTTCGGTGCCTAGAGCCTCCGGGACTGGGCACCTATAAATAAAATTGCCTTGCCTTATGCATATCCATGCATGCACAGAGACACACCCACACATGCACACACATTCCAAGACATGCAGTCATATATACAACATGTGCACGGAGGCATGCAGTCATGTACACATATGTAGAGCCACAATCACCACACGCACACACATTCATTCATGCCTCCTGTCAACAGGTTTAAAATATCTTCTTAAAGTTTGGTATCTGGTGGTCACTAAATCAAATTTTTAGAGGCAGAAGCTTCTGTTATGACGGCCCCTTCTTTTGTCGAATAGTACATGCCAGGGAGTCAAACCCTAATAACCACATGGCTGACTACCTACTGACTTTTCCAATGTCCAGGGACATTTTCTGAAAGATGAAATTCAGACACAAGTCAGTTTATATAGCATTTTATTAATTGTCTGCATTTCTGTCTCCTCATTCACTATTACAGAGGAAATTTGCATAAAAACATTGTCTTTACCCTCCAGACTTTATTTCTTCTTCCTGCCCACTCCACTCCTGAAGCCATAATTCTCTGTTCGTGCCATCACACACTGTTTGAATGAAAAAGATTACTGTAAACTCTCCCAACCCAAAAAAAAATGGTGGGGCTTTTCTTTACTCCGTCATCCCAAACTGACTGCCTGAACTGTGCGACCCCCTTCTGTTTGTTACTCTCTTCAGCTTCGGGACTGCAGCTGGCAAGGAGACAAAGGAGCATTCTTCTTGTTGCAGCCGGCCTGGCTGTCTATTGTATAATGAGGCTTGGAAAAGACATAGTTTAAGACATGAGCCTGCCGGTGTGGGGAAGGAAGGAGCTGATATAAATCTCACAAAAAAGCATGGCAAAATACCAGATGCTCTATCAAAGGACATTGCACCTTAGAGGTCAGGTGCTCCAGACCACATTGACATCTGGAATGTTTTAGGTGACTGACAGCCCTTTATACCAATCAGATTGCTGTACTTGCCCAGAGAAAGTCTGAGGCCAGAACCAGGACTAGGCAGTTGGTTGTGAGCTCTCAGGGCAGGTGCTGCTGGCCAAAGTCACTGAGGAATGCTTACCTGGGACTTTTACAGCCACTCATTAGGAGATCACTTTGAGGTTTCTACAACCTGTAAAGTACAGAGACTGAATTGTGTGTTTGGCGATTGTGTCAGAATGTGTTTTTTGGCTACATCGAGGACTGAGGTCCTACCTGGGGGGAATACAGGCCTGTACAAAGGAGACGACCTCTCTCCATTCAGGAGTGGAATGACAGTCCTATGTGGAAGGTTTATATGCTACTTTGATGGGCACTTAAACTGGCCAAGGGAGGAGGGAGAAAAACTGTGTGGAGGCAGAGACTGCAACTTAGAGAATAGAGCATCAGAGAAGACAAGCTCAGGGGACATGATTTCCCCAGATGTAGAGGGGCATAAGTACAAGAGGGAGGGCAGAACAGGTGAGTCATGAAAATTAAAAGTTGAAAGACTAGTTAAGGAGGGTAGGCAGAGAGATGGTGAAAAAGGGGAGGATGGGGCCGGAAACAGAAGAGGCGAAAGATGGAAAAGGAAGGAAGACAGAACAAGGGAGGGAGGAGGCGGGCAAAGGGTGAAGAGCCATGTGTGTCAATACAAGGAACCTAGGAAATAAAAATCCCTGACCTGAGCAATCATTACAGAAGTCGAATGACACGGATCTGAGTGGCCATAAGGAGTCATGGTTCACCAACAACCACAACTGGGAAGTAGCCACACTAGGCTCCACCACGTTCCCGAAGGACAGGACAGAGAGGAAAGGTTGGGAGGGGGATGTTTTATACAGCACAGGAGAAAAGGTATAAAAGCCACAGAGATACAGGGACACCAGGGGGATAAAGAAGGGCTAGAGGTATTATGGATCAACTTAGAGACTGGGTCCAGGGCCTTTATCCACATAGGGGGTGGTTCATAGAGGCCATTGGCAGAACGGCAAGCAAGGAGGGGAAGTGTTGATTATGGGAACTTTAATCTGCTAGATGTAGACTGGGACATTCTGGTTGCAGCTACCACAAGAAGCACAACCATCCTCGACTTCCTACAGGGAAATTTCTCAGGCAGCTGGTTACGGAACCCACTAGAGCCAGGGCTGTGCTGTACCTGATATTTATGAATAGGGACAGCATTGCAGACGTCACAGTGGGTAGTCCCCTGGGTACACACAATCACTGTACTGTGTGGTTTGGCATACAGATTGGGCAAGAGAAAAAACACAGCAAGACAATGGTCCTGCACTTCAGAAGGACAGCTTTTAAAGATATGGGTAACTGTCTCAGTAAATACCTTGGGGGGAGGGGAACAAGGAGTGTGGAGACCCAATGAAAAAGGATCAAGGACGGAATAGCTAAGACAACAGCATGCTGTTTGAAAGAAGTAAGCGAAGGAAGGAGGAGGAAGAGGCTGCTATGGTCCTCAAAGCAGGTGGATAAGGTAGTGAAGAAGAAGAACACAGCATTTAGGAAGTACAAGGTGACTCAGATGGAAGTGGATGGGGAGGTATATCTGGAAAAGCAAAGGGAGGCAGGAAGGAGAGTGAGGGAAGCTAAGGCACAAACAGAGGAGAGGATCACCAAGTAGGTCAACAAAAGGGATAAGACGTTCTTCAGGTATGTGAGTGGAAAGAGGAACGCAAAGGGCAGGGATAGTGAGAATTAGGAGAGCAGGAGGTACTGTGCAGACGATCATCAGGAAAAAGCTAACATTTTAAATGAGTACTTCTGCTCAGTCTTCACAGTGGGGGCACCAACAAATATCAGTAGGCAGCAGGGGGGTCGGGGGGGGGGAGTGGACACAAGTTCATTTTTGGAGAAGAGCATCTGGAAGAGCTAGGAAGCCCTAAAGGAGAACAGGGCAAAAGGACCAGATGGGATTCACCCCAAGGGTTCTAAAAGAACTGGGCAGAGTGCTAGCTGCCCCTCTGGCAGCATTCAGCATCTCATTGGAGAGGGGGGTAGTGCCAGAGGATTGAAGGAGGGCCGCTGTGGTCCATCTGCACAAGGGCAGCAGCAGTAAGGAGGACGCTAGTGCCAACCACCACAGACCGGTCAGTCTCACGTCAGTGGTGGGGGAATTAATGGAAACTATCCTGAGGTACCTGACAGAGTACCTCAAGGCATATGGGCTGCAGAACCACCGGCAGCAGCATGGTTTCACAGGGGAGCTGTCATGCCAAACAAATCTCATAGATATCTTTGGGTGGCTAGGGAGGTGGATCGGGGAGGGCAGTGGATGTCGCCTATCTGGACCAAGGTCTTCAACACTGTGCTGCACAGTAGGTTAATAAGGAAACCAAGCAGCCTTTGGGTTGGAGAGAAGGTGGTAAACTGGGTATTAAACTGGTTGAAGAAGAGGAGGCAGAGGGTGGTGGTGGTAAATGGCAGACACTCAGATTGGGGGAATGACTAGAGGGGTGCTACAGGGATCAGTATTGAGACTGGCCCTCTTCAGCATCTTCATTAACCCACCTGGTGGTGGGAGACAGTTTCGATGGGCCTCGGACTTCTTTTGTCCTACATACCAAGATATCAAGATAAGCGATACTGCTGTGGAACTGGAGGGGAAGGTGTGTCTCTTTGTGGATGACACAAAAATCTGCAACAGGGTGGACACTCAGGAAGGGGTGGAGAGAAAGCAAAGGGATTTGGGGAAATTAGAGGAGTGATCTAGGCATGTCATCTGGGTTTCAATGCCAAAAACAGCAAAGTCATGTACCTGGGGTGGGGAAACCTGGTAGCGGTGTCTAAGATGGGGGGAAGGGTACTGACAGTTGCCAAGGAAGAAAGGGACCTCTGGGTAATCATACCTATTGATCTCAAGGTGGCAGGACAGTGTGACAAGGCAGAAGGCAAGGCTAGCGGGAAGCTGGGATGGATAGGAAGGGGGATTTCTAGCAGGAGAAAGGAGATGTTGTTGCCATTGTAACGCTCACTAGTGAGACCCCACCTAGAGTACTGTGTCTGTGTGTCCAATTCTGGAGGCTGCACCTCTGCAAGGACATTCATAGGGTGGAAGTGGTCCAGAGAATGGCTACCAGAATGGTGAGTGGGTTGTGCGAGAAGCCATATGAGGAGAGACTGCAAGATCCCAACATGTACTCCCTGGAGGAGAGGAAAGTGAAAGGGGACATGATTGAGACTGACTATATAAGTACCTCACAGGGATGAACAAGGTGCAGGAGGGGAGCCTCTTTTGAAAGAAGAAAAAGCACCCAAACACAGGGGCATGCAGCGAAGTTAATGGTGGAGTTCAAGAGAGATGTGAGTAACTGCCTCTTTACAGAAAGGGTGATGGATACCTGTAACAGCTTGTAAGAAGAGGTGGTAGAAGTGAAGACAGTGGGGAACTTCAAGCATGTGTGAGATAGGCATACAGGCATAATAAGCAGAGGTTAGGGAGGTGGGAGACACGCCAGTGACCAAGTAGGGTCCGACATGTCAAAATAGGCAGGGAAAAACAGGGCAGACTGGATGAGCCTACCAGTCCTTTTCTACCAACAAATTCTAGAGGCCCGATTCACAAGCGACATGGGGCTTGCACCTAGTCCTGCATCAAACCCATTTTTTGGTGCAGCTGCGCCAAAACTTTGCTACAACATGCATCAGATTCAAGAAGATTAGGTGCATTTGGAACACTTTTCTCGATTTACGTCAGCTTGCGTCAAATCATTGGCGCAAGCCCCATAAAAAGGGCACTGGAGGAGATTGTCACAAGTTAGACCCAAAAAAGCTGGTCTCACTTGCAGCAATCAGCACGTAGGATCGAGAACCCAATCGCCAGCTCAAGAATGTCACAAGCCTTGTGCACCATATGTCAATCAGACCCTGTGTTTCTATGTTTCGGTGTTCTCAGTAATAAAAAAATGAGACAAGGTAAATATTGCAAATTAATGAAATATACACTGAATTGTGCCTGAATATATTTTTAAAAGTTTTCCTGGGTACTGGTAAAATGCTTGAAGCACACAGTACATGCCAACAGTCCCATTTTGTGTGGGAGACTCCTGATTTTTCCTTGCCATTACCCTTCCCTGCCATGCAGGCTTTCACAATTCCATTCTTTTCTTTTCATTAAAAAAAAAAAAATCCCCAACCCCTGGCTCTAGCACAAGCACCCAACTGGTTCAGCAGCGGCACAGAACAAGAAGAAAGGCTCTTTTTGTCAGCGGAGTTGAGTAATGACATGTGGGAATCTCTGCTGAAGAAAGGAGGTGCATGCCGTCAGCCACAGCTCATCTCCACGTGTCTCTGAGGTAAATGGAAAAAAATCTGCAAAATCTCTCAGAGAAAAGAGACAGCTTTCTGAAATGTTCTGGTAAACAAAAATATTTAGATTAAATAAAAAAATGGTGTTCATCCTTGAATGTTTTCACTGCACCCAGGTCTTGACCTGTGACAGCTACGTGTGACAATAATGCTGTACACATGCGGGGTGCAGCATACAAGAAATACTGCCCCCTGGAGGGTTAAAGGGAAATGGAAACAGGACAGGAACCAGATACCTATTAACCTTAACCCTATTGTATTTTTGTATCTATCTAGTAACATAGTAATTTAAAGGAGAACACAACCACAGAAGCATTTGCGGCTTACTCTGTTGTGTTTCTGTATCTGTCTAGTAACATAGTAACAATGTAGCCTTCCCATATTCCTATTCACTTACCTCTTTTGTAGTTCTTTAATTTCTACCCTATGTAATTCTGGGGGCTTGCTCAGTCTGAAATTTTTTTTTTTTGGTTTTATCCGCCATCACCGTGTCTAGAAATACTGTGAATATATTACTTGCCTTCTGACTCAGTTATGTACAGATCAGTTCTGCAGAACATTTAAACCATCAGAGGATGAGGTCGCTTTGTCCCTTGAGAACTGGCTGTCATATGGAGCACCAGTGCACTCCATTAATACCCTTAACTCCCAGCCTACCCTCCCTCCCTGATAATGAACTTACAGCTATGGTAACACTTGGAGAATGCTACAGGATCACTTGTCTTTGTGTCACCAGGGTTGTCCCCCAGCCCAAACCTACCAAGAAAAAACCTCGGAGTCTGAGAGACTGCCTAAGGGCCACTAGAAGTTTCACACTCCCACTATTGCAGCTGTCTGGCAATGTCCACCCTAACCCTTGCCCTGTACTCAATTCTGGACTAGCTACTGAGGGAAACTGAACGTTGCCTCTTTAAAGGGACACTGTCAGCTTTTACTATTTTTTTTAAATGCTAAGCATGGTGCTTCTTGCTGTCTAAATGTACACTTATGGCACAGATGGTGAAGGAGTGCAAAAATAATAATAATGGAAAAGCAGTATTGTTTTATAAAAAAAAGGAATACTGAGCATCCTGACTGTAACTCACATAATCCACTCCCACTGCCCACCCCCCAAGTCAGAAATCGCTCATGAGCAAGTTCGATTTTTCTCAGTGCGTACTGTTTTAATGCCATAAAATAAACTAGGATGTGCACTGAGCTGGCTTCGGTGGGTGGGTGATATGCATACCTCTCAACTGTCCCCTATTTTCAGGAACGTCCCTGATTTTGTCTCAAAATTTTCCTCTGTCCCTCATAAAATGTTTGTTTTTCTGACTGAACAGTGGCGATTGTAAGCACAAAATAATGTCAAACATTAAAGTTACAGGCTTGTTGTTCTTCAGAAAATGCATCTTACACTAATCCCCTTATTCTATCAGCTTTCTGGGTGAATATTAGGAATTTTTAAGATGTGCCCCTGATTTGGGGTCTTTGTCCCTGATTTTTTTTTTTTAAGCCCTGTCCCTGATTTGTGAGACAGGAGGTGGAGAGGTGTGGTGATATGCTTGACATGAAGCTACTAGCTATCGTCCTGGAGGAACTTTCCTACCTCATAACTCAAATTTTCAACTTTTTCTCTGCAGTACTCTCAATTCTCCGTGAAATGGAAAGCTGCTCTGGTCACACTGGTATTCAAGAGTAGATCTCTCCTGCCTATCAAACTACAAACCACTTTCAATCCTCTCCCCTCTGTCTCAGGCCCTTGAGAGAATTGTGTCTGACCCACTTAGCACCTACCTGGAAACTTACAATATCCAGCATACCCAGTAGCATAGCTTTAGGAAGCAGCACACCACCAATACTGAGCTGACTGAGTATACCAACTATATTCATCAGGCACGTGACAGCAGTGACAAGGTTGGGGCTCCGAGCTGTATAGAATTGTATAATGCACTGTTCATAGCCTTGGTGACTCTATGTATACATTTTGTTCCTATTCTGTGTTTACTGACTGCTTGTGTTATGTTCATCTGGTTCTACCTGATTTTGTGTAATGCCTAACTTGTATCCTGTTGTCCTCTGTATGAACTTATGTTTCATTGTACTCTCCCGGGTTGTACCTGAAAATAGGCAAATGTCTTGTGTAGTGTAATTCCCTGGTCAACAAAAGTGAAATAATTAAATAAATATATGTATTGACCTGACGAAAGTCTTTGATCTTGTAAAGCACAAGCTACTGCTTAACATGTTTCATAAATTAGATCTGTCGCTGGACACTGTATCCTGGTTTGAGAGCTAGCTATCTCATCGCTCACAGAGAGCGAAGATAGAGGGCTCATCCTCTGACAGCAGGAATGTTCCCATAGGAGTGCCACAAAGCTCTGTTTTAGACCCCCTCCTATTTGGCCTTTTTATCAATGACTGCCGGATACTTGCCAGTTCATCGAGGTACTATTGCATGCTGATGATATAGTAATCTATAGTAAAAATTGTGGCATCAGCAGATTAACTTGCAGCCATCGACGCAATTTCAAATCTGTTGAAGACTAGTTTTCTGATGACAAATTGGTCCTCAGCTACAAAAAAAACTAAAACAATCTTCTTCACCTGCCCACAACTGAAAAACAGGTATCCCCCCCCCCCCGGACATCTTGAATATCAAGGGCCTAAAACTAGAGCAGGTGGACGTTTTTAAATACCTTGGGGTAATACTTGATGATATCCTATCCTTTGCTGTTCATGTGGGCAACCTGGTACTGGTGGTTAACAGGAGACTGTGGGCCTTGTATAGGGACTGCACTAACCTAACAGCGGAAGCCAGATGTCTAACTGTGTCCAGTTCTGTACCGTCATTAATAGATTATGGCCTCACTGTCTACTTAGCTGCAAGCAACTCCGTGTTAAACAGAGTTCATGTGATCTATAACAAGGATTGTCGAGTTGTGTATGGGGCTGACAAACGTACCCACAGCTGCTCCTTGTACACACAAACAAAGTGGCTCTTGCTAGCAAACAGATGAAAGCATCAAACCTGCCTGCTAGCAAACACATCACTGCTTTTACATACCCACGCCCCCACTTTAAGAAACTGCTTCTGCTACATTGCTAACCAATGCAACACCAGGAGCATGTATAGGAATGCACTATAGGTGCCATTTCGGAAAACAAAATGGGGTCAATGCTCCTTTGCTTTAAGGGATGCTGGTTGGCTGAACAAACTGCCAGACTCCCTGTTTAATCTTCTTTATCTTGCATGTTTCAGAAGATCTCTGCAATCCTCATCTCTGTGTCTACAATGCTGTTGTAACTGCACGTAACCCTGCTTGTAGCCTTCGTCTTATTTGGTTATTTGCTTTGCTGTTTTGTTATTGTTGTTCGATTGTATCTCATTGAGTTGGCTCGGTGGTGCTGAGGGTTGAGGTGCTGGACACCACATCTTGTGTTACACCGGTGACCCGGGTTCGGGAATGAGCCCAGGTTTTCAGAGTTCGGCTGGGGGGGAAGGAGGAGTTGGATCAAGCCACTGTTCAGCAGCACTCCTCTCCTTGGGAGGGTTAGGTGCCATTCTGATTAGTGGACAGTGTCGGGAGGGAGAGAGAGAGAGAGAGAGAGAGGATGTCGTTAGGCACTTGGCGGAAGCTGTGTCTCAGCAAGGGTCCCTGCCTGGACTTCGGTCCTTCACACCAGCATCCTCTGGGGCTGGGATTAGGGGACAACACAGTTACATATGCAACCATGCAAAATCCCAACCCCACTGCTGGCAGTGTGATCCCCACAAGAGGGGCCGGGTGCCATGGATCAGCAGTGCGCCACCACCGAGCCTGGGCTGGCAGCAGGCTAAAATGTCTATATTAAAAAAAAGATAGTATCTCACTGTAGGTTGCTTGACGTTGTTTTACTGTATCCAAATTGTATTATAATGACCTTGATGAGGAGCCACTGTAAACAAGCACTTGTGCACAAAGGTACTTTCTGAATAATAATAAATGCGTTTCTGTGTCTGTGTTGTAACGTAGTATGGTAGTAATTTAAAGGGGAACAGAAATGCTGCAACATTCACAATTTACTTACCCATGTTGTGTTTCTGTATCCATCTAGTAACGTAGTAATTTAAAGGGGAAACAGAAACACAGCAGCATTCACAAGTCCTATTTACTTACCCCCTGCTTGTGTTTCTATAACCATGCAGAAAGTGGACCAGAAACACTGCCGCATTCCCATTTCGTATTCACTTACTACTGTTGTATTTCTGTATCTGTCTATGAATATAGTATTTTAAAAGGGAACAGAAAATTCTGTTGCATTTCTGTTTCAATCTTGTAACGTAGTAATTTAAAGGGGAAACAAAAACACAGCAGCATTCATAATTCATGTTACTTATCCCTTTTGTATTTCTGTCTAGTAATGTAGTAGCATAGTAGGATAGGATAGGATAGGCTCTTTATTTATATTGCGCTTTTCCAGGGCTCAAAGTGCTTTACAATACATAAAACATTTAAATTACAGATAATATATCATAGCAGCAAAGATCTCAGATTTTACAATGAACATGTATATATCCCATAATATTACTAAAACTTAGCAATCTCCTTAAAAGGCCTGTCTAAACAGCCATGCCTTTAGTTGAGTCTGAAAACCTTCCACTGATGGGGCAGAACAGGTGGCAGTAGTGATTTGATGAGGAACACAAACAACGTAGACGTCTCAATTCCTGCTGTAGTTTTGTATCCGTCTAGTAATACAGTAACGTAGTATTTAAAAGAGAACAGAAACATCGCAGCATTCCTAGTTCCAATTTACTTACCCTGTTGTACTTCTGCATCAATCTAAAAATGTAACAAACATTTAAAGGGGAACACAAACATCGCAGCATTCCTAATTCCAGTGGTTACTTACTCCGGTGTATCTGTCTAGTAATATAAAGAGGGACCAGACAGACTGGAGCATTACCAGTTTCTATTTACTTATACTGTTGTATTTCTGTAGGTATCTAGCAACATAGGAATTTAAATGGAA
This sequence comes from Neoceratodus forsteri, assembly GCA_016271365.2. Taxonomy (NCBI): domain Eukaryota; kingdom Metazoa; phylum Chordata; order Ceratodontiformes; family Ceratodontidae; genus Neoceratodus; species Neoceratodus forsteri. Next base: position 15,161,367 of record CM028135.1, on the reverse strand, counting down.
ATACAGACATTGCAGACTTCCCATATTCCTATTTACTTTCTGCAGCTGTATTTGAGTATCTGACTTGTAACATAAAGGAGACCAGAAATACTGCAGCATTACCAATTTCTGTTTACTTACCACTTTTAAGGGGAGCCCTCCACACCAAGGTCCCACACTCAAGTGTGGGGCTGGTCCCAGTTTGCACTTTGTGTGCAAGAACATTTCGGTTTACTTACTGTTTACTGTAGTGTAGTAGATTGTATCAGACTAATCTTGTTAACTTCTAGGCTGACATCTTCTGTTACTACAAATCCCAGAATCCTCTGCAGCTGACATCAGAGCAGCAGACAGCAGTGGGAGATTCAACAGCCTGCAGTGCATTGTGCATGTTAGAGTTGATATAAGCTCTGATCTTCAGTTTGCTAGTCCCACTGTCCTCCATGAGCCATGTGCAGCCACAGAGGACTGCACTTAGCTGCTGGAGAAAAGCAGACACGGAAAACATGATCAGAGATTATAACAGCTGTAGTAACAGAAGATGTCAGCCTAGAACTAAGGAAAATTAGTCTGATACAATATACTATACTACAGCAAACAGTAAGTAAACTAAAATGTTTTTGCACACAAAGTGCACCTTGTGACCAGCCCTACACTTGAATGTGGGCTCTTTATGCTGACGGTTCCCCTTTAAATGTAATAAACAAGCCAGAATGAATGCAGCGCCTGCATTCTCAGCTGAATGAGAATTTTCCCACACCAGATTGAGAACCTTTTTCATTTTGAGTTAAGTTTTCCTTGTGGATGGGTTTCTGGCCACCATAACAACCTCAAAGTTAGGTAGAAGTTTTCAGCCCTGAAAAGTCTATCCCTTCAGGAACCATGCATTCAGGTGAAGGGACTCTAGTGTTGGACAATTCACCTTGCTTTTAGAAACTGTCAGAAGGTCTCGACACAGAGGCAAAGCGTGTGCCCTTTTAGACATTTTGAGTAATAGTGAGTGCCATGGCTGTCTTGGCCAGCGTGGTGGCGCTACCAGAACCATGGTTGCTCATTCTATTCTTACTTTTAGAAGCACTTTCAGTATCAAAGGAAAGGGAAGGAAAGCACAAAGGGACCTGTTTCCCCAGTACATGATGACAGCATCTTCTGTGGCGGTTCCCAGACATGGGGCTCCACTGCAGAACAGTGGCACCTTCTTGTTCTCCCATGAGGCAAAAAGATTCACCTCTGGTACATAACACTTCCTGAAACCTGACCATAACATAGTTTGTTTCAGGGACCATTCGTGGGTGGCACAACCTATCCCAATGAGTGAATCTGCCTGAATACTGTTCTTCCCTGCAACATAGGCAGCAGAGATATGTGCTCAGCATATAGACCAGATCCTAAAGCTTCAGTGCTTCCTTGTCCAGTTTTGAGGCTCTTGTATCACCTGGATTGTTTATGCAGTACATTGTTGTGGTACAGTCTGTCCTTATATCAGTTCCCATATCTGGCACTTGGGTTAATATCCCAGCACTGACACTGTAGTGCAGCATGAGAGGGGTGCTGCACTTCTGAGGTGCCGTCTTTCGGATGAGACGTTAAACTGAGGTCCCATCTGCCTGGATTGGTGGTAGTTCAGGTGGATGTTAAAGATCCCATGGCACATCGAAAAAAAGTAGGGGAATTTCCCCAGTGTCCTGGCCAAATTTCCCTCATTCACTCAAAATACCACCAACAGCTTAATCTGGTTCAAGATCAGTTGCCATTCATCTGTATCCCCCTCCCCCGGGTCGTGCCTGAAAATAGGCAGGATTTGTCTAGTGCACTTACCCGGTCAACAAAAATGAAATAAATATGGAGAACTTTGTTCCAGACCAATGCTGGGAAGGGCTTTAGGGAGAGAAACACTGCTCTGAGCTCCAGCAGACTGATATATTTCTCCCTTTCTGCTGGACTCCATATTCCCCTAATGGTGTGCTGTGAAATGTTCCCTCCCCTTCTAAGGAGCGGGGCATCTTTCATCAGGCTTAAACTGTGCAGTAGTGTTTGAAAGGGAATCCCCTTTCCTAGGTGCCATGCCTATTGCCACCAGTGAAGGGAATTTGGGAGTCAATGTTGCACTGGTATCAGAGCTGTCAGGAAATCTCAGTTGAGACCAGTATTGTTTAAATGCCATTGTATTCATCTCTTGTGCTACCTTCCCCATGGTACCACAGAGGTTGTAGGTGACATGAGACCCTACAGCTTGGAAAAATCCTGTGCTGTCTTCCTTGTCCCTTCATGGAAAGGGACTGCATACTGTACCAGCACAGAAACCATTTCCTATTGGAGATAGGCCCTTGCCTGAACTGTGTTCAGTTCTGCTCCAGTGAAGTGCAGGTTTGTGTGGGTTCCAGGTTTAGTTTTAATAGATTCAGAGTGAAACTCAACTTTTCCATCAGGAGTATTGTTTGCTTCATTGATGACAGGGCATCTTCCTTGGTTCTCCGACATAGCAACCAGTCGTCTAAGCATGGGATATATAAGGCCTTTGTAAAGGGGACATCCCTACCTTACACCACTACTGGGCTGCCAAGATGTTGACAGTGGCTCCTGGGTTCTTTCCTCACAAACATTGAGAGAGTTCATATCCAGAGAAAGTAATAAACCGTGTTTCCTCTACCTAGAGAAAAGTTATAGTGGGCCAATTGATAGGCTAGTACAACCCCCTGAGATGCTGTACTTCCCCACTTCTCCATGGGGTTCATTGTCCCCACTAATCCTAATTCACAAACTGCAATAGTATCTTCCAGTGGCATGCACCACAGAGCAGTGATCAATATCAATAACAGATCTGAACAGTTAAACACAGTTTTTTTTATTTCGCAAACCCTGCAATGGACGGTGGTTAGCATACACTCCTGTTGTACTGGGCCACGTTTAGTTCCCTTTCATAGGTGGGCTGAACTGCCTCTTGGTAACCCAAGTCACTCTTCAGTCAGGTTCTTAGAAGGCACAGCATGATGGCCAGTACCTTGGCTTCCAGTAAAAAGGCCCAGCAAGGTATAGCCATTCTTACCCACTTAAATAATAGGCTTTAACAGTCATGCTGTATCTCCCCCGTACTGGAGGCCACTGCCCTCTCCCACATGGTACCAGGGCTTCCCTTAACCCAGTTAGGAGCTCCTACATGGAAGTACCTGGGTACCCAGTGCTGAAACCTTGCAGACTATCCCTGATCACTGGCAGTGTCCCAGTCCTGTGGAAGTTTGCTCGAATAACTCCTGTATTTAAAAAAGGTGATAAGAAGGGCATAAATAACTACAGACCTATTGCTATTCTCTCCGTTTTGTCCAAACTACTAGAAAAGGCTGTTGTTATCCAAACACATGACTTTCTAAACAAGTGGGGTATCCTATCTGATGCCCAACATGGTTTCCGTAAAAACCATAGTACATCCACTGCACTATCGAAACTTACCTCTGACATAATCTCTAACATGGATGCAGGTAGACTCACTGGTGCTGTATTCATATACCTTACAAAGGCATTCAACCTTGTGGACCACCCCCTACTCCTATCCTGCTTGCATAACCTAGGATTCTCCTCTCCAGTTGTACGCTGGTTTAGTAGCTATCTATCCGATAGGTCTCAAGCAGTTAAATTTAACTCAGCCATTTCTGACTCTGCCTCAGTAAATGTGGGGGTTCCTCAAGGCTCCATCCTGGGTCCTCTCCTTTTCTCACTCTTTATAAATAATGTCCCCTGTGCCCTACAGAATTGCTCATCTCTCTTGTATGCTGATGATCTTGTCATTTATGCCAGTGATAAAAAGGTGGAGAATCTAAACTCAGCACTCCAAGCCGATTTCACAAATATACAAAACTGGCTGTATGAGCACAAGCTGGTCCTAAACATAAAGAAAACCAAGGCCATGCTTTTTGGCTCTGCCCCTAAACTCTGAAGGAGCCCTGTCTCCCTTACAGTCTATGACTCAGGTGATACAACACTAGAAACTGTCTCATCATTTAACTATCTTGGTGTCATGCTCGACCAATCCCTTGATCTGAGCCTGCACATTCAATCCATCTGCAAGGCTGTAAACTGCAAACTCGGTGCTGCTTACAAATCAGGATACTTGCTTATGCCATCCACTAAAAAAGCCATTGCCAGCAGTGTACTCCTACCTTCCCTAACCTACAGTGCCCCCATCCTCTCTAGTGCTCACAAAACTGCCCTCTAGAAATGGGATGTCACCCACAATAACATATGTCGATATGCATACTCCTCCTCTAGACAAAAGCACCGCTGTCAGCTTTACGATGACTTAGGGTGGCTCTCCCCCATGGCCACAAGAAAATATTATCTTGGCTCCCTTACTGACTCTGTTGTAAGGCTCAAATCCCCTAAATCTCTGGCAGAACTTTTAATTCCCCACTCCATCCCTCACGGTCTGAGGTCTGTGGAAAACTCTCTACTCCAAGTTCCTAGATGCTCTACCACAAAAGGCACTGGGGCTTTCAAATGTGCGGCTCCCCTGTTCTGGAATACACTTCCCCCTGAGATCAAATCGGCTGGAACTCATCAGAGCTTTAAAAAAGAACTTCACTGCTAGCTATTGCGCACTGGCCCCTGCACTTGCTTTGATCCTACCCGATTGTCTTGTTTAAGATGTGTGCCCCTGATTTCTCTCTCTTTCCTTTCTTTTTTCCTCTAGGATTATGTCTGGTTCCCCATACTTTTTCCTTAGTCCTAAAGACTTGCCCTCCCTAGTTGTTTTCCAATCTCTCAATCCTCTATCTCCCTCCTCCTGTATCCCAGCTCTAGTTTCTCCTTCCTCCTGTATCCCAGCTCTAGATTCCTCATGCTATGATCTCTCTGGCCTGGCACACTCTTGCCTGACCTCTACTTTCCTACCTCCCTCTAATATATGTTCCCTCCCTACCCCTGCTCCATCCCATGACTCCTCTGTCCTATCTCTCTCCTGCCCTATCACCCACCTTTCTCACTTACCACGGCCACTCTTCCTTCCCCTTGCCTCTTCTCACTTCTTTTCCTCCCCTGCCCTCCTCCTCTACTATAATTTCAAAAGACCTTTTAGAGTTAGACCTTTTACATGAAATCTCTGCAAAACTGTATTTTGCTTTGACCTATCCTTGTTTACCCCCAACAATTGCTACTTGCCTTGCCCACCGTGACCTACGGATGTTTGTTTCCCTCCTATTTAAGCCATGGTATCCGTTTCTCACCACGTGAAAACCTGTAATGCTACCTATTACCTCTGTTATGTTAAAAAAAAAAAAAAATTCCTTTCTTTCAAGGTTTTTACATTATGTACCTTTGCCTAAAATTTCTGTTCACTTTCTCCCCATGTTAAAAATGGAAATGTTTCTTTGTACCTGTTTTACTTTATGTTGTACTCTCCCAAGTCGTACCTGAAAATAGTCATTGTGTTGGCTAGTGTATTTACCCGGTAAACAAAAACTAAATAAATAAAAAAATAAAGACCACAGATATTGCCACAGGGATTCTGGCACTGGTGCACTTAACAGTAATTATGGAGCAACCAGCACCTTAACAATTCCCCCCAAAGGCCATGCAATTGCTAAAATGGGGCTGAGACCTCTAAAAGCAAGGTATTTGTAATCTGGCCAAGTGGCCAACTTATAAACAAATTCTAAAACCAACAAAGCCCATTTATACTCACAGTTACCAATACAGTGGCTCCACAGCCGCTGCACACTTCAGTCACTCTGGTATTTTGGTTATACCTCTGGAACCTTCTGCACTTTTCAATTGGATACCGGATTGTGGTGACACGTTATGTGACAGAAGTAGCACAAACAGCCTGCTCTTTACAGGGTCCCTCACAGATCTGACTCCTCCTTACCAGCCCAGCTTACATCATGGCATGACAGCACAGTACAGATTGACCTAGTCACTTGTCACTCATAGTCCGCAATATCTAGAAAGATGCCAATACATTGTCCCACCGAATCCCAGCAACCTGCAGCCAAAGTTAGATGGGGTGCTCTGTCATCTGGCTGTCCCAGAGGTCAATAGGTCACAAGATGGTAGACCCTATGAAGTCCACACTGTGTGCCCCAGTAACAATGATTCCAAGTCTCTTCAGTAAGCGATCCCCCACTGCACAGCAGGAGTCCAGGGGGTGGGGGTCGGGGGTCAGCAGATCTCCTAACAGTCCCTATTCTGGAAGTGGAGTTTACAGCTAAGCTGTCATTCCATTTCTTTGAAGTGCTGCTGCTACTACAGCCATGGACATAGTGAACACTCTTGAGGCAGAAGGCTCTCCAAAAGACATTGCCTTGTATTGGTACTGACCCACACCTACTGTGAAGCTCAGATAGTTTCTGTGGTTTGTTTTTCATGTTTGCTTGCACATGCATAAGAAATATTTTTTTACAATATACGGCATTTCAGAGGTGTGTCACCACCAAGCCAATTGCAGCTCAAACTGGAAGAGGCTCAGCAGTCCAGACCAATGACCATGTACTGCGGTCATGACATCGCTTGCTGCTTGCTGGGCGGAAATTTCATGTAGCTGAAAGGACCAAAGCCACTCCTATTAGTGGGAGCTTCTGTCCTTTCATTTGCACGAAGACGGTCTGCAGGCAGCTGATCAGCTTTCATCAGAGAGTGATCACGCAAGATTAACGGTGTTTACATTATCCTTAAGTTCGATTTGAATCAAATTACTCTCTGATCGGATTCACAGCTCTAATTCAAATCGGACTTGAAGGTTCATGTAAACAAGTCAGTTTCGATATTTTTATTAACCTGATTACCTGTAGAAATCCTTTTGAAGATGCTGGGTTTCTGAAATGAATGCAAGTCCAGTCTCTTGTAAACTTATATGTGGATGAATCGGGTAATAAGCTTACTACTGCGTATGTCTAATTCTGATAAAATCCTGAATGTACTGTGGCACAAGTATTTGAATGCTTGCTGTCTAGTGTTTCAAGTGTCTATCTTGGTACTTGATTGAGATCTGCCAAAAAAAGAAATACTGAATAACACACTTGAAAACAGTTACATTAAAATAACTGTTCAACATCAGAGCTTATATACCTACCGAGCTATATGTGAATAACGCCTTTTTTATGTACTCAATAGAAGAAAGTTTCTTTACTTATATCCAGATAATAAATTTCATGACATGCAGATATGTCATAATTATAAAGATATGATTTTAAAAATTAATATTAAACATACCATACATCTCTCATACATGTCCATAGTGCATAAAGGTGTCTGTGCAGATGCTCTCTCATCTGACGCTTGTAAGCAAACTGAGTCCATTCATTATAATGGGTCCATTCATTTCAAAGGGGTTTTATTCTTTGGCTCATAACTTTTTTTTTGTTGTACTTGCTATTTAACGCATCTCCCTACCCCCTTCGCTCCGCTTCTTCGGGAGCGCCTGGCATCTGCCTCCGTTCCTTCCATGCCTGGAGCCCTGCGGCGGTCCCCCCATGTAGCCTTGGTTCCCCAGGTGGGGACGAGGTGGGGTTCAAGCACCCCGAACTAACTTCACTTCGTTGGGGCCGCCACGTGGGACAGGCAGGAGACCATCGAGGTCTGTGCTGGCGCTCCGTCTACCAGGGGCGATGGAGGTATTTTTCCCATTTCTCTGGGCATGCCATGTGCCCAGATGTCAAGGCGGAGCTCTGCTGTCTAGCACGCCCAACCCTCCTGGATTGGCCAGGCACTTGCTGAATCCCGGGCCTCCGCCTGGGGTCAGTCAAGCACCGAGCCTTGTCCTCCCTCCCTCCCTGGAGAAGGCGAGTGGTCCACGGACACTCAGCCTTCTCCCCCCAGCTGGCCCTCCAGCTCTCCAGGCTCGTTCCTGAACCCAGGTTGCCAGCGTCGTGAGCGGTAGCGCTACCGCTGCGCCGACAGGCCGGCTAGGCTCATAACTTTTTTGTCTTGCAATATTTCTTTCTACTTTCTTCTGTTGAGGTCTTATTTAGTACAGCTCTCACAAAGACAGGCATTGTCATCTTTCACATCACCCTAGAAATGGGTCTTTGTGGACCGCACTGGTGTAGGCCGCAAACACCCATTTCTAGGGTGATGCGAAAGATGACAAACCCCTGTGTTTGTGAAAGGGGGACTAAGCAAGACCTACAGAAGAAAGTAGAAAAAATATTATGGGACAAGAAAGTTATGAGCTTGAGAAAAAAAAACACCATTGAAGTGAATGGCCCCATTCATTTCAATGGCATTTTCACATATGACATGAAGCAATCCCACTGGTTTGTCTTCCGCGTCAATAAATTTTAAGTATGGCAAACACAAACCTGTCTGGGAGTATTCTATCATTCTTTTACATCTGTGTGGAGTAAAAGGAATGGGAAGGGAACAAATTACTAGTTTTGACTCACAGATACACACAGAATCCCCAGTCTTCTAGACAGAGCTAGCTCGAGCATCTGCAGTTTCCATGACAACTGGCTGACATGAGCAGAACACTTAGCACAAAACACACATGAGCAAACAAACTTCAGTTGTGGCCAGTGCTCAAACTCCATTCTGCATGTAAACAGGATTATGAATTCCAATTCTGAGTATGAATTCAGTCAGACTTACATGTAAGTCAGGTTCCTTTTGTAATCAGATTGCCATTTTACATGTAAACATACTGACTGATATTAATCAATCTGTCTGTCTATTAAGTGGACCAAGATGCTCACCCCCGGTACCGCTCCTTTCTCCCCCTCCACTCCAGGTGGCTCACCTGCCCACCCTTCCCAATCTTGATATATATATATATATATACACACACACACATATATACAGTATATATTTTTTTTAAAGAAATAAGCGGTCCGGGGTGCCCACACCTCCAGTACTACTGTATTGCTTATCTTGCCCTCTCGGTCACCCTCCCCTGTTTCCCTATGAGCCCAACACTGGGGTGCTTAATCCCAGAGTCATCATATCCCTGAAATAAAGAAAACAGTTCCTTTTTTTTTTTTTTTGCTTTTTGTTTAAACCGGTAAAACAGAAAACGGTCCCTTGTCGATAGATAGATACAACACACACACACACACACACACACACACACACACTCTCTCTCTCCATCCACCCACCTGACCTCCCACTCAGCCCCCACCACCCCACACACACCTTCACTCACCTGAACATGTTCCAGGGTGAAGATCCACTCTCCAACTGAAGACACATCTTGTTGCTGGAACCGACTACTGCAATATGAGAAACTAAAGCAAGTGTGGTTTAATGTATTTCAATGGGGCTTTCAACTATAATGCATAACTTTGTCATTTTTGCATATCTTGGCCCCACATTTTCAACACGACCTTCTTGGGACTCCACCTCATGACCAATGATGGTGGAATTGTGCAAATCAGGCCCGAAAGATAAGTCTGCAGTTGCACTATGAAATCCCCTTTTGGATGGGATTTGCACATTTTTACCACCCTTGTCCATGAGGTGGAGTCATAAGAGGGCTATATTGAAAATGTGGGGTCAAAATATGTAAAAATGGCAGAGCTATGCACATACGTTGACATTTTTCTACGCTCACTCATAACTTTGGTAATTTTCAATATTTTGACTCCATATTTTCAACATAGACATTTTTTCACACCACCTCATGAGCATGACAAGCTGTAATTTTTCAAATCCTGGCCAAAATATGTTTTCGCACCTGTGGCATGGAATGACGTTTTGGTGGCTTGGAATGACATTTTGGCAGGGATTTGAAAATTTTCACCTATCGAGTTCATAAGGTGGGGTAATCAATCAATCAATCACTTTATTTAACCAGGCATAAACACCATTGAGCAAGCTCATTTTCAAGGTAGTCCTGGGCATAAATACAATACAGTACACTTCATAAGATTACAATTACGGTGGACAACGGTGCATAAAAAAAAAGAAAAGAAAAAACATTGTGAAGGTGCCGGTCAATATGGGCCTATACATACCGGTCAACATAATTAACATGCAAAGGTACATAATGATAAGCTTTACTGAAATGAGAAGAGACAACAATCCCGTATAGTCTCCGCTGAGTAAGAGCTCATACCTAAATGATAAAAAATAAGGAGGTATTAAGGAATAGGGTAGAAATTGGAGTGAAAGAGTAGGCAGCCAAAAGGGAGGCCAGAATAGGTAAAAGGTAGAGAATAGGCAGGGTCATCTTGGATTAAGGGAACTAGGCTTGTAGGTCCTAGGTTTCTGTTGTTAGGGATGTGGGGTGGATGAGATACTTAGGCGTAGGATTTGAGACTGGCACCCGAGGCTTAGGGGTCATCAGCATCTGAAACAGTTGCATGATTCCTTCAGATAATCCGTTAATAGAGCTTTGAATGTGAAAATGCGAGGAAGTGAGGATAATTTTAATGAGTCTTGCATAGTGTTCCAAAGTGTGAGTGAGAAGTTGATTGTTGTTACTGAGCCAAGGGTAGTTTCCTCTAGGAATCTGAAGCAGATTAAGGAGAAGCGTCTCAGGCCATAGGAACCTTTAGCCCATTTGAAGATGTTCGAGATGTATGCAGGAGGTTATCAGATAATGCTCTAAAAAAAAAAAAACAGAGGAGAGCATTCCTTTTTCTTCTAGTTGAGAGTGAGGTCCATCCCGAAACCTGGTATAGACGACAATGATGTGTACTACGGGGTAGATTTAAGATAAATCTTAAAGCCTGGTGGTAAAGGGTGTCCAGTTTGTTTAGCATCATTGATGGGCAGTGACTGTAAAGGAAGTCAGTGTAGTCCAGTGTAGGTAGGAATGTAGTTTGTACTAGTCTCATTCTGGCTTCTAACGTGAGTAGGTGTTTAATGCGATAGAATAAACCTAATCACTGTCTTAGTTTCTTCAAGGTTTCATTTAAGTGGCACAGAAAGTTGAGCTTGTTTTCCAGCCAGAACCCTAAGTATTTAAAGGTATCAACTACTTCAAGGGGTTCATCTAAGAGTGTTCGGATCTGTGTGATATGTGGACATCCGGAAGTAGACTTTGGTGAGAGAATCATTGCTTTAGTCTTTTTGGCATTGAGGAGGAGCTTATGAGTGAGGTGGTTGTATTGGAGGGCGACGAAGTCTTTCTGTAAGTACTCATGGGCCAGATCCAAGGATGAATTTGTGGTGTAGAGTACAGTATCATCCGCGGATAAGTGCACATTTGCTATGCCCAGAGTCCAGATTATTGATGTATATTGCAAAGAGGAGAGGGCCCAGGATGGAGCCTTGTGGGACTCCTAGTAACAAGGATTTTTGTGGGGACAGATCTCCTATGGCTTTGACTTGCTGTAACCTATTGGTTAGGTAGCTGGTGAACCATTTAATGGCAGAACTATCAAGTCCGATGTTACTCAGTGCAGTAAGCATGATGGTATGATCCACAGTATCGAAGGCCTTACTTAGATCAAGGAAGAAGGGCAAATACATGCTTCTTAGAGTCAAAGGCCATTTGCCAGTCTGTAGTTATTTTGGCAAGAGCCGATATTGTACTGTGTTTGGCTCTGAAGCCAGACTGAGCCGGGTTTAGCAACTTTTGTGAATCCAAATGTTCTCTAAGTTGGATGTTGATAATTTTTTCAAGTAATTTAGAGAGGACGGATAGTATAGAAATAGGTCGGTAGTTGTTCAGATCACTCGGATCCCCAGTCTTGAATAATGGTAGGATGTGGGCAGTTTTCCACAAGACAGGTAGCTCACCTTGAATCAAAGAGGTGTTGAATAAGTGTGTAATGGGGGTGGTCAGATAGGTATGGCCAAGTTTTAGGAAGTAAGGTATCCAGAGAAAGGAGGAGGTCCTCCACTTGCTTGAACGTAATTGTGAGGAAGCTGAAGGGGGTGGGATGCAGTTGGTTATGGTTGTGATTATCAGTGGAGCCAACAGTGCAGTCTCTTGCTGGGCTAAGTTTGTTGATAGGTGAGGTGTCAAAGGCAAGCCCTGCAGTGGCAAAGTGATCATTAAGCTTTTCTAGTATATCAGCTTTCTCTGTATAGGTGGTACCATCAGACACAATTTTGTTTGGAAGGGGTGTTGCAGTGGACTGACCTTCGACTTCTTTGAGGATGTTCCAAAATTTGGCAGAGTTGTTTTTATTGTCTTCTAGTTCTTTTTGAAAGTACCTAGCTTCTTCTGACCTAATTAGCTTGGTACAAGCATTCCTAGTGGTATGGAATGCTAACCAATCAGCCTCCAGGTGGGATTTCCTCACTTTTTTCCACCAGTAGTCCCTATTCCTAAGTGCTTTCTTCAGGATGGGAGAGAACCAGCCAGGAGTTTTATTTTTTGATTTGATCAGTCTTAGTATGGCGTGTTTATCTATTAGCTCCAGTAAGAGGCTGTTATAGATGTTAAATGCCTCGTTAAAGGTGGGGGCTAGGTAGAAATCCTGTCAACGAATGTTGCTTAGATCTTTCAGGAAAGTGTACTGGCAGAACTTTTTCAGGCATCTTTTCAGTTTGAATTTGGAGGCCGTCTTTATATGGGAAGGATGTCTGATGCAGGCAGTAGCGCAATGGTCGCTTATATCGTTGAAGAATACTCCAGTATGTGAGATAGTGTGAGGTTTGTTTACTAGGATAAGGTCCAGGAGGGTGCTGCGCTCAGGGTTTTTTCTGTTAGGTCTGGTTATAGAAAGCTATGCTGAGAATTTGGTGTACAAATATGGTAAAATGCCCAGATTATGACTGAACATTAGAGTATTTAAAAACTTCACTCATAGCTTCATTAACTTTCAATATTTTGACTTCAAACTTTCAGTATAGCCATTTTCCCACACCAACTCATAAATGTGACGTCATTTTTTACATCCTGGACAAGACAAGTTTTTGCACCTCTGGTGTGAAATGACATTTCAACCAATATACTATAAATGGTACATGTCATGTTTATAAGGCGAATCACAAAATGAGTATCTTGAAAAGTTAGGGTCAAAATAAAAAAAAAAATATAACTGTTTAATAACCTTTGTGTGTAATGCCCATCTTCACCCCAGTGGCCATGCTTTGTGATCCCGTGCTGGTGAGCTGAGTTTGGGGGTGAGCTCAGTGACCCAACTAGATGGGGTGAGGGTGGGGAATGGTGCTGTTATGCGACACACAAACACACCCAGCCAGGGAATGAAAGGTGGAGGGTTGTCCATATTGGCCTGGGTACCATATAGTGAAGACAACTGTCCTCTTGGCATACGGCCCTGCACCTCTCCACCTGTGGGTGGCAGAGTGCCTTGTGCATTAGCTGACAGATGCATTCTTTGCCCTGTACATCTGTATCTACGGCCAAATGCAAGTGCAGGGCCCACAGGGCTCTGCGTTTCTGCAGCCCACCAGACAGCCTTATGAATTCTTCACATCTGTTGCTGCATGGAAGTGCAGAGCCCTTGGATGGAGTCTTCCCCTGGTACAGGGCATCTGCATCTGTGCACTGTCAATACCAAACACCTGCACAGCACATACATGCAAACAAATGTTCAGCACTGACAAACGTTTGCACTGGAGTATAGAAATAAGTATCCTTCAGATCCAGTGAGCAAAGTCAGTCTCCTTGCTGTAAAGAAGGAATTATTGTTTGCAAGGTGAATATTTTGAAGCTTTCCTTTTTTGTGTGTCTGTTTAGACACCTTAGGATGAGTATCATCTGCCACTCTCCTGATTTTCTTTCTTTGTTAGGAAGTACCTTAAGGGAAAAAAAAAACTCTTCCCATTTCTTTTACTGATACTTTCCCCACAGCATTCAGAGACTGCAGCTTTTGAACTTCCAATGTTATTTGCTGTATCTCTTCTGATAAAACTGGCTTGACTAGTTTGAATTTCTTTTGTTTTGGACTTGTAACAAAAGATAGACTGAGGCCATCTCTCACAATCTCCAGCACCCATTTTTCTGTTGTAACAGACTGCCAGTACCAGAAGTGGTGAGAAAGCAATCCCCCCATTGGGGGTTGAGATTTGGCAACTTGTAACTCGTCAGGGGTTAGTTTTACTTGTAGCAGAGGAGCTGGGACTGAAGTTTGCTTCTCCCAGCACTACCTGTATTTGAACCTCTGGGTGTCCTATATGACTAATGCTGTACTCCCCCTCTCCCATGTCACCCCCCTCCATAGGGTCCATAGTATATGCTCGGCATTTATTTTCCTACAAGTTTTTTTTAAGTAGTTTTATTTTATCAACATCTGTCATGTAGTGTTCTCTGTCTAATCTCCAATTAGAGAGACCCTTTCAAAGGAAAATCAGCAACGTTACTCTGTAGATCTGTGATTCTTAACTACGCATACCTTCTGGTACAGCCCACGTTTACCAGGGCTCAGGTTGCTGTGTCATTAACATTTACAACAGGCTGCAGCTGGTATTTGGTTGTATCTGACCTGCTTTTAGATGCTGCAACAACTCCAGTCTCTCCTCAGAGGGTAGATTGTCACAGAAAGGTAGCGCAGCCTTCCAGAGAGTGCTGCATGGTAATGCGATGCGTGACGCAAACATTCTGTCTCCCTCGTGATGAGGGTGACTAACAAATACAATATTTTACAGAGTGTGTCAGTTTTTCTGGAATCCGTGTCAGGCAGTGCTGTACAAAAGATTGTCTTTGGCTTTTCACATGCAGCAGCCTGTATCAGGTCCTCAGGGTTTAGGGTGTTGGTAAAGATATTTTAAGGCAGACCTGGTTAGTATACATATATCTTTTCATCACTTTCTCTTCGGTTGCTGCTGCTGAAGCAGGCAATTACAGGACCTTTTAATTCACTGATTTAAAAGTGTAGTGAATGGAAATACCAACTCCTTTTTGTAAAAGGCAGTCCCAGCATGCTTAGGAAGTCTGGCTGCCCAAATGGCAGAATCAGTTTTTCACAGTTAGGGTTACCATCTGTCCCAGTTTCCACAGGACACTTCTAATTTGGCCAGCTTTGTCCTGCAAAAAAAAAAAAAAAAAAAAAAGAAAAAGGAAAAGAAAAATACTACATGACCCACCCTTATAGTAGAAAAAAATATTTTATGACTTTCATCTAAATGTTGCCAGAAAATACAAACCCTTAACTAAAATACATTCAAATGCTAAGGAACATTAGAAACAATTAAAAAACTACAAGACTTAGGGCCAGATATTCAAACCATTGCACCTAGCGCTAAACCATAGCACTGGAATACTACTGGATTTGCATGAGGCTGCAATATTCAAAAACCCTTTTAGCACCAGTGCCATGTGGTAGCGCCGACGCTAATAGATAATAGTATGCAAGGGCGGGGTTAGGAGAGCACCCATGAATGCCAGCAATGCGGCATACTCAAAGGTCTAGCGCTGCACTACATGCATTCACGCGGCACTAGATACCACCTAACAAAAGCTGGCGGCAATGCGGTGGTAATGCTGCAGTGGTGCCCCCCCCATTGCGAACCCCCATAGCCGCGGTAGTACAGTAAACGCCCTGGTAGTCTAGTGGTCCCCCCCACTCCCCTGCATGACTCCTGACCCATTCTGAATTAAATGCAATGTAACTTCCTGGTAGTCTAGTGATCCCCACCCCTGCACGACTCCCAACCTGTTTTGAATTAAATGCAGTGTAACTTCCCTGGTAGTCTAGTGGCCCCTCCCACCCCTCTGCATGACTCTTGACCCATTTTGAAGTATATTCATAGTAATTTCCCTGGTAGTCTAGTAGTCCCCACCCCCTGCATGACTCCTGCCCTACTGTGAAGTTTATTCAAAGTAATTTCCTAGTAGTGTAGTGGTTCCCCCCATGACTCCCAACCTGTTTTGAAGTTTATTCAAAGTAATTTCCCTAGTAGTCTAGTGGTCCCCCCACATGACTCCTGACCCATTTGAAAATTTATTCAAAAGTAATTTCCTAATGTAGTCTAGTGGTCCCCACCAGGCAGTGATGCCCCGCTTAGCCAAGACAATCTCAGAACAGAACTGGTGACCGACTCAGCCCTTCTCTCACCACAAGGCTGGCCGCCAACTTAGGTACGGTAATGAACTTCCTTTGTACCTCAGTCGGTGGCCGTCGTGGTGGTGAAAGAAGGGCTGAGCCGGCCACTGGCTCTGTTCATAAATCGCTTTTGGGCTAAGCGGGTGTCAACTGCTGGGTGGGGCAACCACTAGACTACTAGGGAAATTACTTTGAATAAACTTCAAAACAGGTCAGAAGTCATGGGGACTACTACACTACCAGGAATTTACACTGAATTTAATTCAAAACTGGTCGGGATTCATGCAGGGGGGCGTGGGGGACCACTAGACTACCAGGGACATTACTTTTAATTTGATTGTGAATGGGTCAGGACTACCGACTGCGCCTGGCAGCACACAGTTCCTGCTGCTTCTGGCCTGTACTTCTATTCCGACCAACAAGGGATGCTGTGGGTATGCCTTGATATGCAGCGTCCAGCCTGTACTTCCATTCCGACCAAAAGAGGGAGCTTTGTGCTCCATGCAGTAGCACCAGCCAAACTGCATGGTAATGTATGCTAAGCAGCACTTGAGATGCAGATGTACCTGTTTGCCCATGGATTACCTAAGTAGGCTCATTTGCATGGAAGCTTTGAATATAGCTCCTGTTTGCCCCGGGCTAACTAGTATGCACCGGGCTAATGTGTTAGCACTGTGCAATCAGGTTAGCCCCAGGAAAACCTCTCTTCAGTATAGCACAGTTCTGCAGTGTGTGGCTTACATTGTTGTTTGCAGTAGACTTCAGACATCTCTGTGCAATCACACACAACGTTCTCCACCTGAAACACTGGCTTACTCCAGAGTGTAATGAGCTGCAGTTGCAGTGTGCACTTCCCTGTTGCTATATTCAGTGCTGTCTTATTCCCAGGCAATTTTTGCCCTGCACTCCTGGCCCTGTTTGCCCGGCTGCCTTTGCTTGCTATATTCAGCTGGTTTTGCACCGGGCTATTTCCTTTTGAATATAGCTTGCTTTGTGCTCCGGGCTAAGTTTACCCACTGGGCAGTGCTAATTTAGCCCCGGGGCAAAGTTTTGAATATCTGGCCCCTAGTCTTACTTCTGATTATTTAGACAAAACAAGTCTTGCATTGGTCGAGTTTACATTTTGTTGTGCAAAAAATCATGTTTCAGTAAGAAATGTCCGACTTTGTGCTTCTTAAAAGATGGTAACCCTATCCACAATAGGGATATTTATCCTTACTGTGGTGCTCCTAAGGAAGGCAGAATATGTAGGTTGGTAGGTAAAACTTTATTTTTATACAGGAAAATACACATCATTTGGACTATTACAGTCCAGTTTGCAAGGCAGTCCTGTGTTTATCTACAATTACAATAACATTTTTCACATACAGTGACATTTATACAAATACATGAATTTACTACAAAAGACACAGAACAATAAAAATAAAGTATATTTACAATCCCTTACAATTTAAAAATCATAAGATTTGTGGACTTTTTTAAGTGTAGTGGCAAGTAAATAAGAATAAGTCCTTGATTGCCATGGTAAAAATCCCATGTGTAGTTTCTGCATGTGCTGTAGGGGGTAATTTATTCCAGAATGACGCAGCACAAGAATTTAAGGTTCTGTCACCATATCTGTTTTTCCATTTCCCTTGATGGATTTTATTTAAATGGATGGACAAGTCTTAATAACTCTTTTTTACAGTTAGATGTATCTGGGAAGAGAATTTGAGAAATGCCATGTCCTGGATAATGTGTCATATTTATGAATAAGTAGTAGCCAGTCCCTAGAGTGACCAATATCAAGGGGCTGCCATCCCAACTCACTAAATAATAAACAATGCTGTGTCCTGTAGCTACATTGTAATACTTATCTGGCTATTTTATATTGTAATTTGTCAAGTTTATCCAGCAATTGTTTGTTTGCTGTGCCGTAAACTAGATCCCCACTTTTCAGGGTGGGCAAGATGAGCTGCTCTGCTACCTTTTTTCGATCTTGAAATTTTAAACATCTGGTAGTTCTCCGTAGAGCCCCCAATTTCTTATTTGTCTTCCCAATAATCATAGAAATATGATCATTGAAGGTTAATTGGGGATCAAAAACTACACCCAGATAGCAATAACTAGTTACTGATTTAATTTGCACTTTGTTGTTTGTGAAAATCTGTATTTGTGGAACATTTTTACTTTTTGAAACAAAGTGCATAAGGAAAACTCCTCCAGAAGACAGGGGTGTGAAAACTATCACCTTCTCAAAATAGTGTCCATCCTCTGTGACACTGGGTAGAACCAAGGAAGGCATTTTTGATGCCTATTCCTTCTTGGCCTGGAATAATTGCCAGATTTGTTTGAATTCCTAAATGGAGGACATCAGAGTATCACCAGCAGGCTGGAGGATGGTGGGCTCATTTACCTTTTCTTCTTCAGGTGCCAAATATTGTTCTTTTAGTGTGAGAGCATGACTACTCTGTCATCCTTTTTATCTGAGCATAAAGATTTTATATATGAGTGGTGGAACCCTGAAACAGACTACCAGATGGAGTGGTGGTGGCTAAATCGGTAGAAGAATTCAAGAGGGCATGGGACAAGCATATGGGGCTGAGTATCAGGGGAGGGTGGGGACTGAGAGGGAGGTGTAGGGGGAAAAAAGGGCAGACTAGTTGAGCCAGTATGGTCCTTTTCTGCCGTCAAGCTTTTCTATGATTCTATGATATGATTCATTTATCAGCTAAGAATTTATGCTCTTTGGTGGACTTCCTTGCAAAATTTGCTTTAGATTAGTCCTTAGGGGAAGTGGTGTCAGTTGACAGTATCACAGAGATGTCCTGCTGTGACTCTAAACTGCAAATGACATCATACTCATTGTGAGCATCTTTTGTGGTTCAAGCCACAGTTCCCAGAACCACTCAGGAACCATGTAAAAAGATGAAAAACATTTTTTTCGTACTAAAACACAGTTCACAGGTGACAAGCTGGGACCCCTAGCATTATGGCCACCTGAATCTGTGCTCCAAGTGCTAGCATGTTTTTCTAGAGTTTTATTTGTGGTCTTATCGCTCTGCAGCCAGGTCCCAACTTTAGATGCGCTCGGTGGCGTAATGTTCATTTCTACCAGAATGGGTAATCCTAAGAACGAGAAACTGCAAGCTGTCAGTTCCAAAGGCAAAAGTGTTGGAGTGGTGCTTGCGGCAGGTGTTAGCGGACCAGGCCTGATGGAGGCAGGGATGGGTGATGCATCGGAAGAAACTTTACACTCTAGGGCTGAAAATACAATGCTTAATGACCACCATTGCTGACCTTGCTGGAAAGTTCAACTCCATCAGTACTAGGATGATTCTAATGGAATCAGCAGGGGATGGAGTGAAACTTCATAATGCAGAGATACAGTAAATAAAAAAGGCAGGATGACTCTGCTACAGGTGCAGTAGCAACGCAGGTGAGGGAAAACTGGCACTTTAAAGTTCATCTGGAAACACTGGAAAATCAAATGCAAGCTAGGAAAATCAAATTATTGGGAATTCTAGAGGAGGCAGAAAGGGACAATTTAAAAATGTTTCTGTTGGACTGGCTAAAGGATCATTTGGGAGAAGATCTAGAGTCATTGCGTTCTCGCATACAAAAAGTTTATCGAATTGTACCCAGAGATTCAGTGGAAGCTCCTGAAAAACCTACAACAATAATAATGGTTACTAGGGGTATTGGTGATGAGATTCTCGGCTGCAACTGGCTGGGCGGAAAGCTCCCTTATTATAAGAAGGGCATAATGTTTATCTGTTTCCAGACATTACACTACAGAACAGTGAAAGAAGAGTTTTGATGATGTTTGTCAGACCTTAAAGGAAGCAGAGGTCAGCCATAGGACGATTGTTTCTGCAAAATTGGGGGTTGTTTACAGTGGTCATGTTTACGTTAATACTGACCCTCTGGATGCTGGTCGGTTGGGCGGAGAAGGCATTAGCAGAGGAGAAGCACCAAAAGGGTCCTCCCTGAAGCAGAAGAATGAGAAGAAGAGAAGACCTGAGAGAGGGTTATGGCTACAGTCTTTTGGAGAAGGGTATGGTTCTGTTTTGGACAGTCTTTCAATTTTATTTATTTATTTAGCTTTTATTTACCAGGTAAGCACACTAGGCAAAAACTGCCTATTTTCAGTTACGACCCGGGAGGTTACAAAGGTAAATACACAGAACAACATATACACAGAGCAACACGGGGGAGCAGAGATATACAGGCAGTAAACAGAGAACCATGAATACAATTAATGGAGGCAATAACGAAGCAGATATATATCTGAAGTAAATTTCCTCAGTCTGTAAGAACATTTTACTTTTTTTAAGTCTCTAAAATGGGACTGGCTCAGGATTTGGGCATACAGAGTAAAGCTGTTCCTTATAGCACTACATTTAAGTGTTATTTTTACAGTTATATTTTCCAGGTCTGTAATATTGATGCCTGATTTTAAATTATTTTCTATGATAATGCTGCAGCAGGCTTAATATTAATAATGGCAACATTGCTTAAACTAAAACGTGCACACCGAAGCTCCACTTGGGGTATGGACCTTCGGACATTTTGTTTAGAAACATTTCTTTGGTATTTTGCCTGCAGCTCATGAGCTTAATCTAACAAAAGTGTTAATAGTTAATTATAGAAATTGGACTGCTTATGTAATCCCTCCATATGAGACATCGTAGTATGCCTGATGTGTGTCATTATTTGACTTTCTTGTGTTAAGAAGAATTTTTCCATTGTTCAACCTCGCCTGGTCTGCCAGGTGTATGTGCTTATTCTGTAATCCTGCATTACTGAAATTGAAGCAGCACGGGTTAGCACTACAGCCCGGAGGTTAAAGTAATGAGCTGTGAATGAGCTTGGTACATGCAGCAAACCTGTGTTTGATTTCTACAACCTTCATTTGCAGAATGTGTAACTTGGAGCAAGTCACTTAACTGCCCCAGTTCTTCCAGGTAGCCCCTGAAAACAGCCACTTATGCCTACTTGGCCTTAGCCAGTTACCAAAGAATAAAATAAAAAAAAAAAGCAGTATTTTTTAATTGTCAAAACATGTCCTCATATAGTTTTATAGCATTAATATATTACTGAACTGAATTAGGTTTGGCATAAGTATATGTTTATGTCTGTAAGATGTTTTAAAAACTATTTGTATTACTAATTCTTTAATTAATAACTCAAGCCATTAAAGATGGCTGCCATTAGCATTTTTTTTTTTAAACCTTCCCTTGGGGTTACCTTTTTCCTTTTCATATCGGATTCATACTGTGAATGTATTAGGAGGCTGTTTGCACACATTTTTGATGGTAAACAGCAAGCACCACACCAAAATGTTTAATTTATTCTTAGTGGGTGTGGTCAGACAGCAGGGACTTTTTAAAAACTTTAAAACTCAATATCTCAGTTTAGGAGTGAAATACAATGAAAAGCAAAGTTAGCAAACTGGATCTACTGATTATTTTTTCCGGAAATACATTACTAAAAAAAAAATAAAACACATAATGAAAATGTTTCCCCACTAAGATACTGCTGCTTTAATAAACATAAAGTAAAAAAAAAACCACACAGTTTAAAGGAAGTAGAGTAAACATATTCACTAAATAAACTTCCAACTTTATTAAAAAATCTTTAGGATAGATATCAGATTGGCTGGTAGCACCGTTCAGGGCGACATCTCTCTTTAGCGGAAACTAAAGATCTACCATTAGAATGCTGAGAGTCTCAAGACCAGCACAGTGAGAGAGAGAGAGAGAGCATCTTTGAAAAAAGATTCTTAGCTCCAGGGGCATCATATCCCTCACAGAGATGATGCACACATTTGACTGAGCTGTTCTAATTCTTGTAGTTAGAAATTTGCGTTTAGGGTCACAAAGAGCATACTCATAGCAGAGCTAACCCAGGTGGAAATGACAGATTACTTGTCCTTAGATTCACAGAACTTTCCATCATGTTTTTTTTTTGTTGCTCCATTTATAAAATTAGCCATGAAAATCCTGTAACCTCATTGGTCGTAGCACATCACATGACTGTTGATTATTTTCTGATAACTACAAACTTCACCTGAACTACATATTTTTTTTTTTTTAACAAAAAGAAGCCCATTTTATGAGTGGAGTAACACACTCCAGGGTATGCATTCATAAAGGAATAATGCACTTCTCGGGTGGTTGCAGCACTAGGCAACATCTCATTCCTAACAACTACCTGAGGTGTGCATTATTCCCTTATAACTGCACAACCAGTCATGTGTTATTCCTTTCAGAATATACTGGTAACACTTTCCATTGGTGTAGCATCTGATGGTGGCATATCATTTGACTAAGGTCAATGTTCCGTGGTCTCAAACTCCTGACCGCTTCATCAGGACAATAATATGTCCCTTATAGTATTGTCCCAGAAGGTCAAAACCTCTAAACAAAAACTGCATGGCAATAACCGTGCGGTGTAGAGCGCGCCTGAATTTTTAGTGACAGGGGTATAATAGCAGTAGGGAATTACCGCTACTCCTGTTGCTCTAGCTTCAACTAACGAGGGATCAAGTTGCCATGTGCTGGGGTGTCTGGTTGAGCCGCTCCCGTGGTGGAGCGACTAAGGCACCCACACACAGCAGGACTGGAGACCTGGGACCATAGTTCAGTTCCTCCTCAGGTCTCCCCATATTGCAGCTTGTTTTATTTATTTTTTTAATTAAACTTTTCCCCCCCTGAGTTTCAACCCATCCTGAATCCATCCTCGGAGTTTGTTATATAGAGAAAGAAAGTCCCATTGTTTTCAATGGGCCTTGCTGTTCTCTTCCAATCGGTGTTGTTTCCGACAGGATTTCGACATATGCAGTTTTGCCTGCAGCAAGTATTGCCGTGCTGTTGTTGTCGGCAGCATTATGACCCCATGCTGTCTCAGAACATCCTCTTGCATATACTGGGCCTCATCCATTAAGATTACAGCCAAAAGCAGCTGTAGAGGAGAGAGGGATTGAAGAAATTAAAAAGCTTGTAAATGTAAAATGATACAGCCTTAAGGAAGGATTAAAAACTTATAAGCTACCAGTAGTGCCAGAGGATATACTGAAACAATGCCATAAGAAACATATCATTGTTCTGAATAAGTGGTCAGGGGTTTGAGACCATGAAACGTCAACCTTAGTTAAATGATATGCCACCAGTGGATTGCTTTTTGATTCAATAAAAGTCCAGCTACAGGTTTGTTCCTTGCTGCCTGCAAAAAAACTCTGGATTTTTTTTTTTTGGCTTAAATTGCCCTGCCCTGTTCATTTCCTTGGGTTACAGTGCATTTCTCCCTTCCCCTCTGCTTCCTGTCTTTCTGATAGAAAAAAACTAAACCTTCGTGGAACATTTTGTACTGCTGTTTTTAATACTGTTGCCTTTTGTACTTGAAATCAAGTGTTTGTATTGTATCAATCAAAAAAGACAGAGCCGCTCTAAACGGTACGTGGTGCTGATGGTAATTTAACAATGAGAAAAACGAAAAAAATATGTGCACACACTTACGCTGTACACATTAGATGAGTGAAAACTCCATACACAGTTGGCTGAAAGTGTTTGGTTTTAATGATAGATTTTCAGCATACAGATGTATCAGGCAAGCCACCGACCCAGCAAAAGAAACCCCTCAATTTTTCACGCTTGCATGCTTTGTCAAGAGGATACCGAGTAGGCACCTTGACTGCCTTAAATAGTTGCCTTATGAAAGGGCTAGCACAATTCAATCCATATATGTCATGAGGTACAAAGTGCTCGACAAACAAAAAGATGCATTAAAATTTCAAAAACGTTGATTCAGACTAGCATAGTACCCCACTGCATATCATATATAGTGCAGTATAAAAACTAAGTTATAGATATATAAGGGTATCAATCATACAGAAACCAGCTGTAAACTTTATAAATATAGCAATAACTCAATCCTATCATTGAGACCTGGGGGTACTGTTGCCAGAAATGTAAACATCTAAACTTGTTCCCTACATACCAGGAGTAGATCAATGTCCCTTCCCCGTGGACCTCCCCCCCCCCCATCACTTTTTCAATGCCCACAAAAACTCCAAATATAACTGGACATGTCAACTATCAAATTAAAATGTAAGGCTGTAACATACTCCAGATTGCCTTTCTTGATCGTTCTAATGTGTTCTCCCACCCTCACGTTCAGCTTCCTTTTCGTACACCCCATGTAATAGGCTCCACATGTGCACCTCGCATAATAGACAACATAGGTTGAGTCACAGTTAATAAACCCGCTAATCTGTCCCATTTTGCCCTCACTTGGGTTAATAAAAAATCTGGTGCTATCTATGTTTACACAATATTTGCATCTGTGACATTTATGACACCCATCAGGCAGATGTGGAAGCCAAGATGAGCTATTTGTGGGAGTGGGCTGATAACTATGGGTTACATGATCTCCTATATTAGGGGGCGTCTGTAAACCATACGTGGAAATTCTGCAACAAACTCCATCAATCGTTCTTCAGTTTGTAAAATGTGCCAATTTTTTCTAACAATATCCTCCATCTTTTTAGCTTTAATGCTATAAGTGGTGACAAAATTGAGTTGAGTGGAACCTGTCTCCCTTGGCTGTATAGCGATAAGGAGGTCATCTCTCTGCGTCTCTGTAGCCTGTGATCTAGCATATTGAATGTCACTGAACCTATAACCCCCTTTTTACAAAACTGTGAGTTCATCAGCATGTTCTTCAAAAGCATGATTGGTGCTGCAATTCCTGCACACACGAATGAACTGTCCTTTTGGTATTGCTTTAACAATGTGGCGTGGATGACTTGAATTTGCCAAAGACACAGTATTTCTGTCAGTAGGTTTTTGGAAGAGGGTAGTTTCCACTCCAAAACCAGTATTCTTGGATATGCACATTATCTAAAAAAGATATACATGATTCATATACAGTTACAGAAAAACAAAGCTACGGATTGGTGGATTCTTAAGTAATTGACAAATAGCTGCAACTCTTCCCCAGTACCTTGTCAAATCATTAGGCAATCATCAATGTACCTATGCCATACTCCAATTTTGTGAAAAAAAGGGATTCGTGTCTGGAGCATACAGAATCTTTCTTCCCATTATCTCACGTATAAATTGGTGAAATTCGGTGCAAATGATGTACTCAATGCTGTTCCGCTTATCTAGAAGAAAAGATCTTCCTGAAATACAAAAGCATTACACTCGAGTACAAAATGTGCAAGTTCAATGAGGAACTCAGTGGGGGTATCTGATCAGAGGGGCGCTTTTTCCAAAAGTGTCACAGGGCATATAAGCCCCCTTCATGGGGGATATTGGTATATAATGACTCTACGTCAAGCGTAACCAAAATGTCACTATCCACTACATGAAGGTCAGCCAGCAAACTTAATGCCTGCTTTGTACTCTTAAGATGGGAATGTAACTGTGATACAAGGGGCTTAATAAAAGAATCCACATACTGGGACAGCAGTTCAGTGACTGACCCAGTATCTGTGATGATGGGTCTCCCTGGTGGGTGGGTAGGGCTCTTGTGTATTTTGGAGAGGATATATATAGTAGGGCAGATGGGGTGTTCAACAGTCAGAAATTTAAAAATACCCTTATCATTGACACCTCCCTGCAGTGCCGACAGTAAATAAGCATCCGTTCTTTTCTTAAATGACAAGGTTCAATCACTACTTAAAGGTTTGTAAAACCTAACATCACCAAGCTGATGTAGGACCTCTGCTACATAGTTGTCTGTGTGTTTAAGACTACCACACAGCTGCCTTTGTCTGCCTGCCTAATTGTGATAGCAGGGTCTTTCTCCAATGTTTCAAGTGCCTTAAACTCACCTCTGCTCATGTTAACAAAAGTGAGAGTGGGTCCATGGGGAAGGGACATTGATTTACTCCTGGAATGTAGGGAACAATTTTGGATCTTTAAATTAAAGGCAATAGTACCCCTAGGTCTCAACAACAGGGTGGAGTTATTGCCATATTTGTAAAGTTTATAGCTAGTTTCTGTATAATTGATACCCTTATATATCTATAATGTAACAATTTTTATACTGCACTATATAAGATATGCAGTGGGATACTCTGCTAGTCTGAATTAAAGTTTTTTTTTTGTAATGCACTTTTTGTTTGTCAAGCACTTTATAACTCGTGACAAGTATGGATTAAATTCTACTAGCTCTTTAAGAAGATGGCTATTTAAGGACAGTCAAGGTGCCTGCTCAGTATTCTCTTGTCAAAGCGTGCACGCATGAAATGTTGAGGGTTTCTTTTGCTGGGTCAGTGGCTTGCCTGATACAGTATATCTAGATGTTGAAAATCTACCATTAAAACCCAGCACTTTCAGATGACTCTGTATGGAGTTTTCACTATTCTGGTGTGTATAGCGTCAGTGTGTGTCCACGTGTTTTTTGTTTGTTTGTTTTCTTTCTGTTTGTATTGTATGCTATTTTGCTTGATTATATTGAGATACTGAAGCTATTTATTAATTTGAGGAAGGGGCAAATCACACGATCCAGAAGAAGTATAAGAGACCCCTTCAGGCTGATCTAAGAAAGCCCAGCTCGTTTGTCTCAAGCCAGAGAAGGAATATGGTGTTCTGCTCAGGAGATAGGCTCTCACTCCTAACAGTCAGGGAAGCCTTATAGGGAAGGAAGCTGCCTTGTGTATCAATCCCTAGTAGAGACACTAAACATGTCTGCTGCCTTGAGACTTTCTAGTGTTCTGACTGTTGCAGCTCCGGTATGTTTATATGGTGTCCTGCATTTAAGGCCTGTTTTCTTATTTTTGTATCCTGAATTATCATCTGCCTTAATAAACAGCACATAGAATTCAGTGTGTTAAGTGTAATTTCTGTGTGTCTGCCTCCTATGTTTCTTACCCCTTCACACATGTTAACTGATTTCTGTTATTCTTATACTTTTATATGCCAGCTAGGATTGAGATCAGTGCAGTGCAGGATGAGTTTGTGGAGTTGGGGAGGGGCCTTAGACAGGTAGCAAGCACGGTAACCTTCTCAGAGGTGATGCCAGTCTATGGCAGGGGTGAGGCTAGGGTACTGCACACCATGCAGTTTAATGAATGGTTGCAAAACTGGTGCAGAGCATAGGGCTTTGGCTTCATTGGGGACTGGGGGTCCACCTGGAAAGATGAAGGTCTATACTGGCACGATGGTCTGCATCTGTCCATGAAGGGAACCAAGATCCTAAGTGACAGGTTTAAATGCTTCCTTGGCAAGCTTTCAAACTAGCCCTGGGGGGAGGTGCTGATAGGAAGCAGGAAATTTCAAGCCTCCCCCCATAAAACATGACAGGTAGTAAGGTAAACACTGAGGTACAGAGGTTGACCAAGGGCTGGGCAGGGGTAAATGGAGAATTAGACAAAGGCAATAAGAACAGGGATGGGGGGGGGGGAGAAGGATAAAGTCAACCTTAAATGGAGGGCAATGAGTACCAATGCCCATAGTCTGGGAAACAAGCTTCCTGAGCTAGTAGCCCTGATGGAAGAGGAACACTTGGATATTGTGGCAGTCATGGAAACTTGGTACATGGAGAACCATGACTGTGAAGTCAACATACTGGGGTACACAATCTACAGAAGGGACAAGGAGGGAGGGTAAAAGAGGAGATGGAGTAGCTCTCTACATAAGGGAAGGGATTAAAGCTACAGAACTAAAAAGTAAAGGGGGAGGACAAGCGGCACTATGGGTCACCTTGGAGACAGAGAATGGCATCACAATCCGCACAGGGGTTGTATACAGACCCCCGTCTCAAGGGGAGGGAAATGGACAAGAAAATGATAGAAGTCATTCTCAAAATGGCTGAAAAAGGGGAGATACTGTTGATGGGGGACCTGAATATGCCAGATGTTAACTGGATGACATGTACTGCAGCCACATCCAAGAGCAGGGTCATTCTCGATGCCCTACAGGGGCATGCCTTAGACAGCTAGTGTTGGAACCCACTCAGGAGGGAGCAATATTAAACCTGGTACTCTCAAATGGAGAGAGGATCACAGATTTAGAAGTCAGTGGGAACTAGCGACCACTGCACAGTGTGCGTCACAATAAGCACAACCATGGTGACAAGCCATACAAAAAACAAGGATATTGGACTTTAGAAGGGCTGACTTTGGCAAAATGGGTGAATACCTGAGGTATGCACTAGCAAATGGCCAGAAAGGAGGGGTGGAAGAACAATGGAGAAAAATCAAAACTGCCATCATTGAGGCAACAAGCCTATGTGTGAAACAAAGAAAACAAAGCGCAGTAAAAAACCACTATGGTTTTCAAAAGAGGTGGCAAGGAAGGTTAAGGAGAAAAAGGCTGCATTCAAAAAGTATAAGGAATCACAGAAGGAGCACAACAGGGAACTGTATCAATTAAAGCAGAAAGAAGTGGGAAAGGCAGTCAGAATAGCAAAGGCCCAAACTGAGGAAAAGATAGCCAACTCAGTTAAGAAGGGGGATAAAACCTTTTATATGTACGTTAGGGAGCATAGAAAGGTTAAGGGAAGGATAGTGAAGATTAATAAAGAAGAGGGGAGGTAGGCAGAGGGAGACAGTGAAAAAGCAGAGATACTGAATGAATACTTTTGCTCAGTATTCACAAAAGAAGAAGAGAAGGAGTTACCTAAACCAAACAATAGAAGCACTCTGGGTAGGGGGGTTGACACCAGTCCATTTACAGAAGAAAGAGTCCTGAAAGAACTCCTAAAACTCAAGGTGAACAAAGCAATGGGGCCTGACGGAATTCACCCCAGAATCCTAAAAGAACTAAGGGGGGTCTAGTGACACCACTGACCACACTTTTTAACAAATCATGGGAGGATGGGGTGGTACCTGAGGACTGGAGGAGGGCAGATGTGATTCCCCTTCACAAAAGTGGGAGCAAGGCAGAAGCAGGAAACTACAGACCTGTTAGTTTGACCTCAGTGGTAGGGAAAATGATGGAATCACTTCTGAAAGAAATAATTGTTGAGTACCTGGAGGCCAGTGGGGCACAAGACCCAAAGCAGCATGGATTCACAGCAGGAAGGTCATGTCAGACTAATCTAATTGATTTCTTTGACTGGGTGACCAAAGTAATAGACCAGGTAGAGGCTGTGGATATGGCCTACCTAGACTTTAGCAAGGCATTTGACACAGTCCCCCACAAAAGATTAATAGTCAAATTAACCAGCCTGGGAGTGGGTTCCAGGGTGGTAGCCTGGGTAACAAACTGGCTGCACAACAGGACACAGAGGGTAATAGTGAATGGAACTCATTCAGAAGAAAGGGGGGTTACTAGTGGGGTACCGCAGGGCTCAGTACTGGGTCCAGTCCTCTTTAACGTCTTTACAGGTGACATTGCAGAGGGTCTGGAAGGAAAGGTATGCCTCTTTGCAGATGACACAAAGATCTGTAACAGAGTTAATACACAAGGGGGGTAGAAAGGATGAGAAGGGACTTGGCAAAGTTGTAGGAATGGTCAGACGTATAACAACTTCGATTCAATGCAAAGAAGTGCAAAATAATGCACCTGGGAAACAAAAACCAAGGAGAAGAGTATACAATGGCAGGGGAGGTACTAACAACAATAATGGAAAGGGACCTGGGGGTAGTCATATCATATGAACTAAAGGTGGGTAAGCAATGTGAAAAGTCAGTAAGAAGAGCTGTGGGGATACTGGGATGCATAGGGAGGGGCATGACAAGTAGAAAAAGGGAAGTGGTTATCCCCTCTGTACAGACAGTTGGTGAGACTCCATCTGGAGTACTGCGTGCAGTTTTGGAGACCCCATCTACACAAGGACATAAACAGGATGGAAGCAGTCCAGAGGAGGACAACTAAAATGGTGCAGGGTCTGCATCAGAAACCATATGAAGAGAGACAGAGAGCTTAATATGTATACTCTTGATGAGAGGAGGGACAGTGGGGACATGATAGAAACGTTCAAGTACCTCAAGGGAATCAAAGTCCAGTAGGGAAGCATCTTTCAGAAAAAGAGATGTGCAAGAACAAGGGGGCACAATTTAAAGATAGAGGGGGGACGACTCAGGGGTAATGTAAGGAAATTATTTTTCACAGAGAGAGTGGTGGATGCATGGAACCGCCTTCCTGGAGAGGTTGTGAGGTCTAAAAAATTGGGAATTCAAACATTCATGGGACAGACATAAGGCAATTATAGTGGGGGGTTGCAGGAAGTAGGCTGTTGGTTAACTAGAATCTGCAGCTTATCCAATAGGTAGGCAAATGGGCAGACTGGGTGGGCCAAGTGGTCCTTATCTGCCGTCAAAGTCTATATTTCTGTTTCTATGCCAATGACAATCAGGCCTACATCACTTAGCCTGCGCATCCCTTCTCATTCTGCTTTTGCTCCTGTAGAATTCTGGCTGGATCTCAGAATTCAAAACAAACGTGGCCATGTGTGAGATCTCTCGGTTACCATAAATCTGTGTAAGGTGCACCATTCACAGAGAAGCCCTCTTTAAGTGAATTCTGATATTGTGAATTTTAGTTTAAAGTGGATTAACTCAAGGTCCCAATCCTTCTTAATTCAGGTCAATGTAACTCTTGTGTTACCTGAGCCCTACCTCATTTCCCTGTATGAACTACCTGTGCTGTAATTGTCTCCTTTTGTTCTTCCTGGTATTCTGTATGTGTTTACGTGGTGTTCTGGGTCGCCCCGTAAGCAGGTTTGTTCCTAGTGGGTCTGTCCAGTTGAAAGAGAGAGAGAGAGAGAGAAAGAAAGAAGGAAAGAAAGAAAGATAGATAGATAGATACAGCTTTCACTGTTTTCTTTGTTGTTGTTGTTTTGATTCTTTACTGTCTAAGATTATTCCAGGATTGTGGCCACTTTCTGAGCACTGCCCGCAACTTCCAGTTCCAACTTCCAAAGCCAGGGAACTCTGGATTTCAACCTGCAATCTTCTAACTCCCAACCCAGAATTGTACCACTAAGCTAAGAGAGCGGCTCAACTATCAGAGTCTGTAGGAGATTCCTACATACCTGGTTGCTTATTTCTATCACATATCTTCCACCCTCCTGCTGAACTGGAAAACAGCTCCCCCCCAAACATATTCAGCTCTGCCTATGGTCACACTGACATCATGTGTGACCAGTTTACCACTGCAACCACCTGCCGTGTACTTCCTGTCTGAGCCTCTGATTTCAAAACCACAGACTTGGGATTTGAACTTGCTATCAACTGGTTCCCAGCCCAAGACTCTACCACCAAGCTAAGCTAATGGTGTAGCTGCCCCTAGTAGAGCTAGAAGGAGAGCTCTCGATAATTGAGGCTGTTTGCACGTTTCCTTCTTATTGCATCATCCTAACACATTTACATTTTTATTCTGCTGAAGCCACATCTCCTGACTCTGAGCCTACCCTCTCTCCCAATACTGCTGACTACCACTCGCCGCCGCCCCCCAATCCACCGTCTACCATATCTGAGCCGGGAGGTGGGAAGTCTGAGGTCAGCATTCAGATAGCTAAGGGCAGGCCTATATTTCCTCCCAACCTTCAAGCCTCCCCCACCTCCTGAAACAGATAAGGAAGCAGTAAGGTCTGGTGGTTAGATCAACTTATGAACAAGCATGTCACAGGTTCAAACCCTACCAGAGCCAAATAGATTCATACAAGTGTGACATCAGAAAAAGGACCAACAAGGCCCACTGAGTCTGCCCATTTGTCCCACTATCTGCTCCAGGGAGTACATGTTTAGATCCCACAACCTTTCTTCATAGGAGAGGTGACTCAACCCTTTTACCATCTTCGTTGCTTTCCTCTGAACTTGCTCCAGCCTCCCCACATCCTTTTTGAGGTATGGCCTCCAGAACTGGACTCTGTATTCCAAACGCGGTCTAAACAGATGGGTGTACAAGGATACTACAAATACTCACTTCCTGCCCTTAAACAAGTCACTAATCTCCCAGTGCTACTGCCCATCCCTCTGTGGAAACTAATAAAAGTAGGACACCACAGGAAACTAGACAGTGCATCACAAATGGGCTATTCTGGGTAAATAAATGTAAAAATGTTTGTTAAAAGCAACATTTTTGACACCTTTCTCAGTTGCTAGGCCTTTAGTAGAGTGTATTCATCCACTATAACACTACCTTCTCTCTTCCCAAGGCTGTGGCTGCAGTGACAGCTGTAGAGCACGGCAAGTGCCCTGGTAAAAATATGCTGTGTCCTGCTTGGTGCCCTATATGGTGCAGAGCTACCCCACAGAAACAATATATAGGTTCCTTAATGGCAGCTGTTGTGGCCCCCCAAGTGTCCTGGTAGCCAACTGATGCCAGGACCGCCACTGGGTAAATGCTGCCTCTATAGCATTCTCGGCCACATTAGCCCAAGAGTGGAAGTCCCAGGCTTGAGATTTGAACCTAAACTTCCTACCTGGCAGTGGGATGCGCAATCAAAGTATTATCAGGTTGGTCCTGTGAATACAGAGATTTAATTTTAATCACTTTATCACAAACTTACTTTCTTCAGCATCAATGGTTCAGCAGGTTGCATGCTCACTTTCTGGGGCCAGAAGATAAGAAGGTTGGTGGTGGATTCTAGTCCACACCAGGAATTTAGGCTAACAGCCAATACTGACACTGCAATGCAGTGCTTTTGAGGTAGTGAACACACAAAATTACCAGCTCAGCCCTTCCTCATTCACAAATTTTAAATGGCTTTTTATTAGGGCTGCTGGTGCTTTATGGCATACATCAGTTAAAACAGAGAATTCTATGAACACTCCCCCCCCCCCATGACAAATCTTTTAAATATAATATTCTTAGCCGGCCCAGTGGCACTGAGGGCTGAGGTGCTGGCGCCTTACCTCGCGCTTCGCTGGCGACCCGTGTTTGGGAACGAGCACGGGCCGTCGGGGGTCGGCAGGGGAGGAGAAGGATTGAGCATCCGATGGACTGCTCTCCTTCTCCGTGGAGGGGGGTTCTAGGTGGTCGGTGCTTGTTCACCCCCCGGCGGAGGCTGGAGGACAGGGTGCTGCACCACAAGAAGGGGAGGAGTTGAGCCAAACGTCTGGAGGGAGCGCATGCAGACACGTGCGCGCTCCACTCTGCTGACGTCATGGCATGGTCCCGACTCCTGGGAGAACAGGAGAAAAAGTTACTGCCGGCAGGATGGGGGAGGGCACCTCGCAGGCTCCGCCCCCGGCTAGCCACAGCACTGGCCACCTAACCCGGTCCTCGGTGGGAGAGTTCGATTCCCCGCCGACCCCGCTGGGGGGGGGTAAGCCCTGGGGTCAGGTCAGTGTCAGTTGGTGGACACCGGGGGACGGGGCTGGGGACGCCCTCCTGATGCAAACTGGCAGTAGGAGGAGAGAAAAAGAAATGGCTACAAAAAAAATTAATATAATATTGTTTCTGCCTGAGTGGACCAAGAGCCACCCCCCCCCCCATTGCAGATAAAATCAGTAGCCACTTCAGGCAGTAAGAATATTACATTCATACCCCCCAAGTGACCTGCATTTCATGGGTTACACCCACAAATTGACATATAAACCCTCAGACCCGCACACTCATTGAACAAGCCACAAAATGTGCAGCTGCCAAGTCTGAATCCTCCGCGACTGTGCAGTAGAATAAGTCAGTCAGTGACTGGGGGCTATCTGCCAGCTCAGGGGATTCACAAGCTCGACGCTCTTGTCACACAGTACACAATGAGAAGCAAGCCCCAGTCTGCCCACTGCTGTTTAAGCATGGTCTGCTCCGGCACCAGCACTTCTACTGCTCCTGGTGCAACAGCTAGTACATAAGTAAATCTTTATTTATATAGTGCCTTTCCAAAACCAAGGCACTTTACAGTTAAAACACAACATATTAATATAAAATTACACTAAAACATAGCAAGTACATCAATTTAACTTAAAACTTATCTGGCAATGCTAGATTAAAAAGATATGTTTAGATTTAAATCTTTCGACAGTCAGGTATTCTCTTAACCGGCAAGGTACAGAGTTCCACAGGGTAGGGGCTGCAAAAGAGAAGGCACAGGCATCCAATGTTTTTAAATGAACCCTGGGAATCTCAAGCAATCCCTCGTTGGTGGATTGGAGAGGGCAGGGGGAGGGAAGCAGGGAGATCTTGCAGGTAGCTGGGTCCCTGTTCATATGGGGCTTTGAAGGTCAGCAAGCCAACTTTACAGGTGATCCACCACTGAACAGGCAGCCAGTGCAGTCTGCGTAGAACAGGCATAATATGACTGGCCCTAGATGTACCAGTCAAAACCCTGGCCGCCGCGTTCTGCACTAGCTGCAAGCGGCGGATATCAACCCCAGGAAGCCCTAGGTAGGGGGCACTGCAGTAGTCAAGGTGGGTGGTGACAAAGGCATGGACCAATGTTGGCAGGTCATCTGGAGGAACCAGGTGTTTCACCCAGGTGATATTCCTCAGATATTTCAGGGTCAGGCCATTATCAAAAATAAAACCCAGGTTTCGCACCCGGTCTGAGGTAGTGAGCTGGACGCCATCAAGCCATAAGCCTGATGCCTGCCAAGCCCCCAAAGCTACCCCTGGATGACCTGGGTACACTACCAACACTTCAGTCTTCTCCAGATTCAGTCTCGGCCAGCTGGTGCTCATCCAGTCCTTTATCTCGGCTAGACAGTTATTAAACACACAGACTACATCAACCTGCTCAGGTACAAAGCACATATACAATTGAGTATCATCTGCATAGCAGTGAAAACTCAAACCATATCACCTGATGATATATCCTAATGGCAGCATATACACTGTGAACAACATGGGTGTCAATATGGAGCCCTGCGGCACCCCACAGGACGGGGAAGGGCGTCAGCGAAATAAATTCCAGTGACCACCCTATGAGATCTGTCCTCAAGGAAAGATTAAAACCATTCAAGGACTGTCCCCGACAGTCCACAAAGAAGCCGCAGGCACTCCAAAAGCACACCATGGTTCACAGTGTTGAATGCTGCAGAGAGATCAAAAAGGACCAAGATGGTACGAGCCTTTCGATCTCTCACTATTAGGAGGTCATTCAATAGTCAGACAAGTGCAGTCTTAGTGCTGTCTCTTCCTAAATCCAGACTGGAGAGCATCATAGACATCATGGGTCACAAGGTGATCATCCAGTTGCAATGCAACCACCTTCTCAATAACCTTACCCACGAAAGGCAGGTTAGAGACAGGCCTGTAGTTGACTGGACAGTCTGGAACCAAGGAGCTTTTTTTTTTTTTTTTTGAGGAGTGGTTGTACGACAACCTCCTTAAGGGGATCAGGAAAGAACCCCCCCACTCCAGGAAGTTAGCACCTCCCCGCCCCGTTCCACCCCCTCACAGTACCCAACCATCTCTTGTCATGTGCCCCCCCCCTTTACAGTCAGCCCATGCTCATCCCTACCTAACCAACCACAGATCCTGCCCCACATGCTGCCCACCCGTTAGTTTGCATGGTTCGTGCTTTGTATGCAACTTACTCTCAGACTCGTTGCCTTGCTTCTTGGAGTTTGACCTAATGGAGAAAGAAAGCATGGGGAGATCAGGCAGAAAATGCAGTGACAGGAAATCATTTACCCCCAAACAAAACCAAAAATAACTCAACCTTCTTTGCATTAACATGAGCCTAGAAGCTTATTCTAAGAGTTTTTGTCCAAAGTCGTTTCTTAAGCCACATTGTTTCACCTTCAGTTTCCTCTGGGCAGTTTTAGTGGAACAGGCGGACCACAAAACAATACTATAAGCAAACATCAGTATTGTACTGCACAGATCAATAAGGTTTGTCATTATCAACATATGTACACTTCACTGATGGGTTCTTAACTCAAGTTGCAAATTATATAATTTTATAGTAATCGATGTTGTTTCTCTTTCTTTTATTGATTTAAACTGCAATTTTAATAAATTAGGTCACATTTATCATTTTCCAAAATTTTTTCAAGGAAGGGGTATACGCCCCCCACTCAGTCACAGCAAATAATCTGGACCAGCATTCCAGTAGATGAAACTTGGGACCTATGATATTTGAAAGATTTGCCATGGTGGTGGTGGGGGAGAGATGCGCACTAATTTCTGTGTTTAACTGACATATGCCATGAAGCAGTAGCACCCCAAATGAAAAAAAGTCATTTAAAGTTTGTGAATGGTCAGAATGTACTGGGGCCAGGCCCCCCAGTGGCTGAACAGAAGCATGTCATGCTGCAAAGCAGGCAACCTGGATGCCACGTCGGAAGGCAGACCAGGCTGGAGTGGCTGCGGCATGGCTGTGTGCCTCAGTCAGGAAGGGTCGGCACTGAGCTCCAGCACTCCACTGACCCCTGCCGCTGGGCCAGGGAGCTTGCTTCTGCAACAGGGGATGTCCTCTACATGTGCAAGGCCATCAAGAAGGGTGCACTCACACTGAGGGAGGGGGGAGGGAATTAAAAAGGGGCAGAAAAACACATTCTTCTATATAACATCCAGTTACTTCCAAACATTTGAAATTCCCAGCAGAAAAGGCCATTTAGCCTATTACATCTGCTTGATGCAGAGTTTATGCATCTATGCTACATGACACTCCAGCCGCCCCCCCAACATACTTAAGCTAACCTTTACCCTATCCCACCCCCTCTTAAAACCATCAACTGTTGTCAAGCTTACTACCTCTTCCGGCAGACCATTCTGCCCACTCATCACCCCCTCTGTGAAGAAATACCTTCTTGCTTCTTCCTTGAATCTTCCCCCACCAATTTGCAACAATTACCCCTTGTACACTTGTCAGTCAGGGCCTCTGGGACACCCCAGAGTCCTAGTACCTTCTTCTGTGGATCCTAACCTACACAGTGAACTGCCCTGGGCAGGTAGCCCACCCCTAGAGCCTCTGCCAATAAGAGAGAGCCATGGGGGTAACCAGTAGGTTACCGGGGTCTGAGAGGGTTGAGAGACGCAGACCTGAACAGTGTACATCCCCAAAATAATTTGAGTCACCGGGGAGAAAAACCTCAACAGAAAAAGAAAAGAAAGTACTGGTGCCATCATCAAGTCCTTATTGTGGTTTTACCCTTGTGACCCTTAACCCTCCCCCCTCCCCTGGCAGTATGCTTAGCCCCGAGTTGACCTTGTGCATATGCAGCGTAACCTCCAACAGAGGAGTAAACACCATGGCCTGCTGTCAGGGCTGCTATGGTGGTGGAATATGCCACCAATCCATAGCCAGAGTCATGCTGCCACAGGCGGTTCTCTTCCCAGCATCTTGGATCTGCTCCCAGACCCTGGCTGTTGGCACAGCAGCATACTGGTGCCATCTGGCGGCTCTTCAAAATTCCTTTCTTATACAAAACGTCACTCTAAAAAACACATGACTTGAATTCTTTGAAAAAGGCCTCATTATTTAAAAAAAAAAATCATACTTCAGTTACAAAAATGCCTTGTTGTATTGAATGTTACACTACCTCTCCTCTGCTGCTTGTGACATGTGCCCTTCAGAAGAGATCATTAACTGCAAGCTGAGCCCACCCCCACAGGTGAGGAGAGAACGGCATGATACAGGCTTCTTTGAATGCCGCTATGTTATCAGTGATCCTCCTCCTCCTCTGAAGAACACAAACAACCTTATCTTCACTCCACTGTAAGCTTATCATAAAAAAAAAACACCCCGAGAAGCCTGCTCACTAAATGTCCTCACTGCAGTGACCCTAGTCCCAATCAAAACAGAAACCTTTATCAAGGATCTTTTAAACCCAAAGACAGACAGGCCTCATTCTTTGAATACATGCTGCAGAACAAAAGTACTGGGAGACTGGCGATGGGGGAAATTATTTTATTTCTACAGTGTGCCACATTTTGAGATTATTATAAACTCATACTTGTGTGGGCTAATTAGATGGCAAGGCACAAAGAAGTGGGGAAGTAATTATGCATCCCCCCCCAGCTGGGACAAATGGCATGAGCTGAAGCCAATTGCTTTTCATGTCGGGAGGAGGATTACTAGGCTGTGCCCCATTGCCTTACTGCACTTATGGATTTATTTGTTTTGTCCCCCCCCCACCCCAGCACCATACTCCGTTTTGACTACTCCAGACCCCACAGCCCACCTGACTCACCTCCCACTGCCACGTATTGATTTGAGGATCTCCAGGTGCTCAGGCTGTAAGGTCCTGCATATTGCAGCCAAGGGGTCCTTCCCTCTGGCCACCAGGGCAGGGGAATGAATGCAAGCTCAGAGGCAGTGGCCGGGGGAACAGCAGAAGTGCGCAGAGGGGATGGGTTGTGGGGGGATTCACGGAAGTCGTCATCCAGCTTGCTTAGCTCAGGCAAAGCATTTTCCATTCTTCAGAATGCTGAATTTCAAGTCACTCTGTTCTTCACTACTGAGGACAGTTACATGAAAACAGGGCTTTGCCCCATCTGTTAATCTACAGCTGAGGCTTTTTCTTGAACTGAACTCATAATGTCCTGCTTGTGACATTTCAACCATTTCCATGGCAACAGACTATGACGTCACAAGCAGGGAATTCTGAGTCATCTCAGAATAAGTCTCAGGTGTGTTAACTGATGCCCTTAATAAATGTTGCCCCCACTACCAGCACCGGGGGCACTGTGCCATCTATTCTCAGAATTCCATTTGGCAACCTAAGGGTTAACTTCAGGCCAGAGCCAGCTCACTGCCATGTGATTGCAGGCACATTATGGGGAAGTGGCACCTAATAACATTTTAGGGGGAGTAAAGTAGAGAATGGAGGAGAGAAGTGAGTCATAAGAGATAGGTGGCGGAATAAGAGCAGAAAGAAGCGTAGCAGAGCCCATTGGAGCAGTTGTTGAGAGTGCCTTTTCTATGCGAGAGACTGAATTGGGGCCACCTTGTGAGAACTGGCGCTGGAAAGGGAGTGATGTCCAATCAAGATTCCTGTGCAGTGGTCCATGCCCACCCCCCAAAATGATCAGTGCCTTTATGTTAGCTGGCTGCCCATACTCTGACCAGCGGGGCATAGTCACTCATTGACTAGGAGGAAAGTGTTTCCTTGTCGATGCCCATGTCCTCTCACACCTGGAAATTGGTAATTTAGGTGGCACACAGGAACAATGGCTAATTCCTGAAGATGTGTTCAAAGAGCAGAGTCCCTCAAATTGGCTAGTGATAATGACTCAGATTATATCCCTCTGAACAGTGCCACAGTGTCATGCATCATTGCTGGAGTGACAGTGGCATCCTGTTCTAGGCCTGCTGAGAAGCAGTAGACCACCGCAGACATTTCTATAGTCTCCGTCCCCTTTACCATGTGGAGACGAGACACTGTGGGTGACAAAGATGAGGCTTCCCAGCTGTATGTCCCTTCGGACACCAGAGCCTGTGCCTGATCCATCAGCCCAGTTCCACCAGTGACTGCCACTGCAACAGCACCAGAGGAGACTGGGGCCCAACCAGCAGGGGATCCAGTGAGCTGGAGACTGAGACCGCCACCAAGCTCAAGAGAAAGCTGGAAGAATGGGAGGAAAGAACTCTCCAGACACTGTCTCTTGTTAACATGTGCATTCTTTTTTGTCTGCAGACTTACAAATTTTATTTTTTTGTCCTCATTACATATCAGCCCTCCCCATCCTCCTTAGGTACCTGGTGTACTGTTTGGAAATCATTTCAAAGGTATGGCCCAGTGGAGGAGATATCCTCGATGATGATAGAACAGTTACTCTCCATAACAGTAGATCTTCTAGAGAACCTCCTCCATTAGACTACACCTTTGGAATTGCAAGCCACTGGCATCAGGAACACTCAGGAATGTCTGTTAGCAGGGGGCTGTCCACAATGACGTGCAATGTCAGCACCTATATAATTGTGAGTGGCCCCATTGCTTCCTCATTTCCCACTGGAGATGGACTCAGAAGGCCACTTACTGTGAGGAACCAAAAGATCCAGCCAGTACCAGGCACAAAAGGAGAGGCATGGGCCTGGAAAGTAATACCCTACATCAGTGATGGGCACTTCCAGACCCAGCAGTGGATGAAAACATCTGGCTTGTGTTCATAGTAAGGGGAAGGAGGGCAGGTGCGCTGTGGCCCAGTGGAAATTATCTCAAAGATCCACTATTACAGTGAGTAACTGTTCCATCTTCATTGAGGATATCTTCTCAATTGGGCCACACCTTTGGAATGATTTCCAAGTAGTACACCAAGTATCCAGGGAGGATGATAAACTCCAATATGTAATTAGGACAAAAAAACTTGTAAGCCTGCCACACAACAACAAACAAAAGACAGCGTCTGAAGAGTAGCGTAATAACCAAAGCTTTACATGGTCGCCCATGGGGTAGTAGTGCAACTGTCAGGTGCAGAACTGGCCAATCACTTCAGCAGATAGGCCATATACTATGTTAGGAAGTGCTACACTACACTTTTGATAGCCTGCAGGAATACAGTGAACCAATGCCTGGGACAGGCATGGAGCAGAGATAGACATGACGCCATCATCTCCATGGGCAAGTTGAAGAGACTGAAGAATTTCTACAGTCCATAATGTATGATGTATAAGAGTGGTATGAGGCAACACTTCCCCAGAGTAATATGTTCTGGATAAAAACACCAGACACAGTACCAAATAGGTAACATAGGCATATGCACCACCATAGGGGACATAATGAGGTACAGAAACCCTGTCCTACTGAACAACAAATCACATTTATCAAGCAGCTGATTGCAATTAATATAAAAATTTACTGTTAACTATGATCTAAATGAGTTATTCTGAACTTTTCCACTTTTAGTATCTGTAAGATATTTAACTATAGGCTGTGATGTAGCGGATAATTGTGCTGTACCCAAGGGAAATGCGTCTCTCTCCTAGAAACAGTGAAGGGGATGTTTTCCTTCTTCAGTACTAGAAGTGTTTCTCTTTCTTGTTAGAAGAATAATAAAAGTGGAACTGCCCCAGACTACAGCTTTTGGACTTGACAGGTACATGAATATAATAAGTTTTCAATTCTGAGAGCTATCATTTTGTTTAAATATGATTTTAATCTAAATTGTATTTCTTTAACAGATGTTGTGATACCGTGAAAGTAAAACTTATATTTTCTGTATAGAGGGAGTTAAGTACCCTGATCAGGATGGCAGTGGACAGGGGTATGGTGCTGGTGATAGGAGACTTCAGTTTGCCTAAGGTGGGTTGTAGTGATCCACCCACCGCCTGTGCCAGGAGCCAACAGATCATGGACACAGTCCAGGACAGGTTCCTGGTTCAGGGGGTGACCAAACCTACATGAGAGGGAGCCATCCTGGACCTGGTATTAAGTGGCAAGGAGCACGTCAGGGGCATCGAGGTAGAGGAGCCCTTGGGGAGCAGTGACCACCAAATAGTGTGGTCCTGAGTGGATATGGTTGGGAGAGACACTGAGGGGACACTGAGCTAGCCTTAAGAACGGTAGGGGAGTGGATTAAAAGTGGAGAGGGATCAGGGAAGGAATAGCGGCTGTCACCAACACCTGCATTAGGCAAGAAAGAGAAAAACTCCTCCAAAGCCAGGAGACCAAGTTGGTTCAATAGGGAGGTAGGCTGGGCAGTGAGGGAAAAGAAGGCCACATACATAAAGATTAGGAAATCCCAAAGTGATGATGATGGGGGTGCATAAGCAGAGAAAGCTAGGCAGGCTAATAGGATAGTATGGCACTATAAGGCTAGGAAGGAGCTGCAAACTGCAGAAGGTATCCAGAAGGGGGAAAAAGCATTCCTCAAGTATATAAGCAAAAAAAG
This sequence comes from Neoceratodus forsteri, assembly GCA_016271365.2. Classification (NCBI taxonomy): domain Eukaryota; kingdom Metazoa; phylum Chordata; order Ceratodontiformes; family Ceratodontidae; genus Neoceratodus; species Neoceratodus forsteri. Next base: position 15,119,843 of record CM028135.1, on the reverse strand, counting down.
GGACGAGAAAGAAGGCTTAGTGAAAAAAGGGGAAGGGATGGAAGGAAGTAAAGAAAAGACACAGTTGTTGAATGAATACTTCTGCTCTGTCTTTACTAAGGAAAGGGATGGACCAGTACCGTGAGGAAGATGAGGGGGCTGACATGGCCGAGGACAGGATAACAGAGTACAGGGTCAGGAAAGGGCTCATGTCTCTGAAGGTAAACACATCCCTGGGTCTGGAAGGCATGTCCCCAAGGCATAGAGGGAGCTGGTGGTGAAACTGACAGGTTCCCTAGCAGATCTGTCCAACAGCTCACTCGATATGGGGGTGGTACTGCAGGAGTGGAGAACTGCACATGTGGTACTGCTGCACTGGAGTGGGCCCAGAGATAATCCTGGGAATTGTAGACCAGTCAATTTGACCTCCATTATTGGTAAACTAATGGAAACCATTCTGAAGGAAAGATTAGTTGGGTTCCCAGAGGCAAATGGGCTCCAGGATAAGAGACAACATGGGTCCATGTCAGGGAGATCCTGTCAAACCAACCTGATTAACTTTTTTGACTAATGAAGGCAGAAGATAAAGGCCAGGTGTTTGATATACTCGGTTTTCAACAAGGCCTTCAACTGGACACCCCACAAGAGGTTGATCAGGAAGATGGAGGACCTAGGGGCGGGAAGCAAATAAACAAGGTGGGTGGCAAACTGGCTTAGTGGTAGGACACAAAGATCAGTGGTAGTAGGGAGCTCTCAGATATTGGTGGGGGGGGTCACCAGTGGGGTCCCACAGTGGGGGTCAGTGCTCAGCCAAGTGTTGTTTAATGGGTTCATTAATAACATTGGAGAAGGCAATAAAGGTAAAATCTGCCTCTTTGCAGAGGACTCCAAGCTCTGTGGGAGGGTGGAGACAGACGAAGGGGCGCAGGACCTAAAAGAAGACCTAGTGAAGCTGGAAAGGGAGTCTGGTCTATGGCACCTCGAGTTCAATGCAAGGTCATACGCAAAGGAGGAAAGAATCCAAGGACAGAGTACAGTCTGGAAAGGGGTCAAGGTCACTGATTTGGAGGAGGAAAAGGACCTGGAGATAGCCGTCAACAGTGACCTAAAGTAGGCTATGCAGTACAAAAAGGCAGCAACCAAGGTAATAAGAATGTTCGGCTGCACTGCTAGTGGGCTCACAAGCAGAAAGGAGGAGGTTATACTGCCACTGTACAGATCCTTGGTGTGACCGCACCTGGAGTACGACATGCAATACTGGAGCCCCTACCAGAAAAAGGATATCAACCAGCTCGAGATAGTTCAGAGGAGGGTGACAAAGAAGGTGCAGGGACAGCGGGGCATACAAGGACAGGCTGAGAGAACTCAGTATGTACTCTCTCAAGGAGAGGAGGGAGAGAGAAAGGGGACATGATTGAAACATTCAAGCACCTGAAAGGTATAAACAAGGTGGATATCAGGACCCTCGTTTGCCTCAGTGGGAACACGACCACAAGGGGCACTGTTACAAGCTGGTGGGGGAAGGTTCAAGAAGGAGGTCAGGAGACACTTCTTTATAGAGCAGGTCATGTCGGAGTGGAATGAACTCCCATCTGAGGTCATCACTCAAAAGATGGTAGGGAGTTCAAGAGAAGGTGGGATAGGCTGAGGAGAAGGGGCAGGGTTGGTGGGGAAGGGGGTGGGGCCCAATGTAATTTCTGGATAGAGGGTTCTGCAATCAATCAGCCTTGATAAACTGTAAAGCCTTCTTCTGCTATGCTTTCATAAGTATGCATACAGAGGCATTAGAAGGTAACTGTTGTCAAACTTTTATGCATTTGAATCTACTGTCTGCCACTGTCAGAACGGTTAGTAAAATTCCAATCTGCTTATTTTAAATCATTGTCTGAGTTGTTTCTCTAAGGTTGTGTCTTGTGTCTCACGCGTCCAGTAGTCTCTGTGACACTTGGCCAGCTGGTTATTATTGTATGATATTTGTAATATAAAAATATAGTATGTGATTGTCTCACATAAGACAGCCTGTGCTTCCATGGGTACCCCCCAGGTTTCAGTGAAGCTATAGGATATGTAAACTGACCAGGAGATCTCTGTAATGTAATTAGGTTCCTTGAGACATTGTATTTTATGGCCTTTTTATGATCTCATGCTTTTGAAGTTGGAAAACTAAATATACATTTTATTACAGGACAGGACGTCATTTAGCCAATTCCTGTTGGCTATATCACACCTAGGTGACGGACTGCAGGGTTGTAAACCTCAAAGGAACTGGTTGATCAAAGACTCAATTTGGGAAATGGGTTTTCGCTGATGTCACTTTATTTAACATACCTCCTGATAGGACATCATGTTTGTATTTTTTTTTTATTCAAAAAGGAGGAGCTAGATGAGTCACAGAAGGGGTGTGGAGACACAGTTTAAACTGATACTTGTGTCTGAAATGAAGGTTACATTATTTTGGGACTCCAAGAGAAAAACAGTTCTCTGATCTAGCTTAAGCACTTCCAGAGGTAATACCTTAGACAGCAAAGGTCTAAATGTATTGTGGTAGGAGTTTTTGTTTTGTACTTTTCCCTTGTTCTTTTATGTGATTGTGAGCTCTTTGATACTGTATATTGTTCTGTGTTTACGTTTTTCATATTTTTATCATCTTTTAGTAAAGTACATTTTCTTTGAAAGACTGCCTGGGTGTCTGCCAGTTCTTTTTTTGCATGTGACGTATAGATGGTTAAGTCTGACAATTGTTCAACAGCTTGACGGTGTTACTGAGCTTGAGTAAAAAGGTAAGAATATACCTAAGGTTTTTTATAGAGTTAAAAGGGTTCATTTTGGATACCTGGTTAGGTGCCCCGAGGTGAAAGATATATGGCATCCCCCCGAACAGAATATTATCTGAGCCTGTACATTTGGGTACGCTGGCATAAGGTTTACAGTTTGAATCCCCCCAGAACTTGAGACTAAAGGTGATCCAGACCCAAAAGCAGACAGGAGGGTTACCCTGTCTGTTACCTGTTCACACTATTGCGCTCTGAGGTTGGCACTGTGGGAGCAGAGGGCCTGACCTGCGGAGTACATTTGTGACAGTCTTCATTGGTAAATATACTACAAACCAAACTAAATCACATTCTCTCAGCCCCTTCGTTCCACAGCAGCTTTCCACAGATCATCTGGTCAGGCATGCTAGCCAAGCATACCATAACAAGTCTTCAGCAGAACAGATGTGGAGTGGCAAAGAAAGTAAGAATTTAATTACGCAGGCTTTAGCATGTTTTGCGTTACCCCAGTGTGCACTTGCGGTATGCCACAATACTTATTTCAACCCTGCTTGTAAAACAGAGGGTGGATATGATTGACTGTTTGACCTTAAATTACTACGTTGCTGTGTTTTATTGTATTATAATAACTGGTGACCCCTTTTTCTTTTTTATTCTTTGGTAACCGAGTAAAGCCCCCCCAAAAAAGGGCCTGTTTTCAGTGGTGACCCAGGAGCACTGGGATGGTTAAGTGACTGGCTGAGAGTCACACAGTATGAGAGTGGAGGTTGAGGGAATCAAACCCAAGTCTGTTGGATGTACCAAGCTCATTCACATCTCATTACTCTAACCTCTAGACTATACTGCCAGACCCTTTATCACACTGATCATCAGTGTGATCAAACGCCATAATAACCGGGTATGACATCATATACAGTTAGTATGGCGTTTGAAGCACTCACGCTTCACTTTCACGTACAGGACAACAGTGGGAAACACGCTGCTCTGTAAGCCCCTACACCAGTTATTACAAAAAATAAAACATAAGCAAACGTGTGCTTTGAAGTCTTTTAGCACATCCTCGGTGTGTGATGAGGACATAAACCTCTCGAGCTTTGCTCTTGAGTTTCATGGGTCATCAAAACCTCAGGTGTGTAAAAAACTTCATAACACATGGTCACATATGCATTATTCTCTATGTTTTATAGCATTTCCCCTCATATCCTTTCCCCCAGAATGACTCTGTTCTCAGTTCAGTAGCCTTTCCTGGTAGTGTATGTGTTACTGTATTGTTTTATAACATTTCCCCCTTACCCCTTTCCCACAGGATGCCTCTGAAACAAGTTGTTCTCAGTCCAGTATATCTTTCCTGGTAAAATGCTTAAATCAGTCAATACATACAATGAATAAAGGTCATCATATAATTGTTATAACAATTCGAAGTGGTGATGGCAAAAACGTTAAACGTATACTTCTGTATGCCACCGTAGATTGTCCTTTTCTTCCTTTTTTTGTAAAATGCAATTTTTTTGCTCATTTTGAGTCTGATTTTGCATTTGGTTTGGATTTTTAATCTGGTCATTCCTAGGTATTTAGCAGTATTTTCTGAGCACCCATTGTTTTGGCAACTATTTGTTTTTATTTATTAACTACTTTTAGGAAACTCTCTATTCAGGACTACTTGGAAAACAAGTCTTGCCCTATTTTCAAAGGATTTGGGGCATGTGCAAATAATAGGGGAAATCATTTTGAAAATAGGGCCCTAAAGCCTTTGTTGCAGACCATGGGATGCATTACACCTGGGCTTGTCCCACAATGCTTGTGGGCACAACTAAAGGTAACTCAGGTGTTCACTTCGGTGAGCAGAATGCAGCACAATATGGCTCCTCCTCTGTCTGCATGGCAACAGGGCCACAGCAGCGGGCATGTCTAACTTGTCCCCTAGCAGACTCTACTGAAGATTATGCTCCCCCTTCCCTAACTCCAGTGATGGAGATGTAGACTCTCTCAGATCATGCAGCTGTTCCTCCCAGGCCTCCACCATCTCCAGCTGCCTTTGCTTCTCTTTTTTATGATATTCCTTCCACAACTGCTCCCTCAGAGGCTCCTCACCACAGCAGGATGGTCACACATGCCACAGGCTGGTCTATATACCACACACACAAATATCAGTCATATGGCAACCAATCAACATGTACAACACAGGCAACCAGTAGTGTAGTACAGTACTCACCCATAGGGATTCATCACCATCCAACAATCCCCATCTCATCCCTGTAACCATTACCCTCACAGGTAGTGGCACTGGGGAGGTAGCAGCATAGCAAATGGTTGGGCACTGCTTTGGCAGCATCTTTACTGGGAATACCAAGGCTGTGTGTGTGGAGAGGGTCTACTATGCACAATGTACACCATAGTGGGATTGCCCACCCCCAAAATCAACAATGAAAGGCCTTTGGCTGTTAGCCAAGATAGGAGTCCACCACAGCTACCCTTAAAGGTGCCCCACTTGCACAGCTGCGTGTGTTGAGTGGGTGTCCCGCCTTACGTGTGTCCAGTACCTCATAGACACCATTGTAAAACCCAGGTACAGCATTGTCACCACCAGGAAGGATGTGTCCTAAGTAACAGAAATGTCTCCCTAGCGGAGATGCAGTGGTATCTGGAGTTGAAAAGGAGATATCTAGCATAGGATGCATGTGTAGGTAGGTCCAGACTGGACCATGGACTGCTAACAGAGCAGTAATGCATAGGCCAGTTCAGAGCTGACCATTAATCTCCTGTTTTGTAGGATACCATTCTTTCCCCAATTTGAGTCTGCTATAGCACTTTGTTTACATTTCAAATAATTAAAGGAGCGCTCCTCTTACTCTGACTCAGACTCGGTTTTTATAAATATCGACTGTTTTTCTACGCTTATTGTCCTGATAGATCGGGGATCACTCTCTGTGGTACACTAGTTCATTTTAGTCACTAGACCACTGATGTTAAACAATGGATGTTCAAAAACAACAGAAAAGACAATGCCAAAGCTTTTAATAAGGGTTCCCACAAAGTCACTATACGTAAGCTATACCAAGCAAGCGTCAATTCATAGTTGATTCAATGGATCAAAAATTGGCTAAATAAGAGAACTCCGTGAGTTAAATTAATGTGCCCATCTTTCTAAATCTATGTACTGAATGGTATTTCCCAGGGTTCAGAACTGGTTTTGATGCTGTATAAGAACTGGAAGGGGACAGGATCAGTTGTGTTCCAGGGCAGTAGCTGCTGCTGTTTTCACAGGGTTCTTGTGGATTTTACTTGGTAGGTTAGTTCTTTTCTTTCTTACTTCTAAGGGGCTAGCAGGGTATTGTTTTTGGGGATGCTGGATGTTTGTAAACTGATTTGGTGGCTGTAAGTGGGGCTCTTTTTGTGGATGTTTCACTGTGTAACAGGTTGCGCTGGTAGAGGCCTATTTCTTCTGATTTCAAACCTATTTGGTGGGATTTGCTTGGAGATGGTTATTTGAATTGGAGACCTATATCTGTTAATTTCAAGCCTATTTTGATGTGGTGTTAGTGAAGCTGATTAAATTGGAGACCCGTTTCCTTTGGCAGCAAACATATTTTGGGGGCTTTGACTTAAATTTTGATTCCTTGTGCTGACTCCATTAGCTGTAAAGGTTAGTTCATAGTGGGGAGGGGTGTTAATGGTCTGGCCAGGTCTCCTCAGCCAATTGACTGGAGGCAGGGCTGAATCAGGTTGAGGTGCTAACTGCTTTGTCTTCTCAGAAAGAACTGGAAGGGGACAGGATCAGTTGTGTTCCAGGACAGTAGCTGCTGCTGTTGTTTTCACAGGGTTCTTGTGGATTTTACTTGTAGGTTACTTCTTTTCTTTTCTTACTTAAGGGCTATGCAGGGTATTGTTTTGGGGATGCTGGATGTTTGTAAACTGATTTGGTGGCTGTAAGTGGGGCTCTTTTTGTGGATGTTTCACTGTGTAACAGGCTCGGCTGGTAGAGGCCTATTTCTTCTGATTTAAAACCTATTTGGTGGGATTTGCTTGGGCCTGGTTCTTTAGCTGCAGGGCTTGGAGGGAGACACAGGGCTGATACACTCTCTCTTGTCAGGTGTCTGCCCAAGACCACCCTCCCCACCCTCCTCCCAGAAGTCTGCAAATTTATGGGAGCACCTGCCCTGCAATTGGAGAAAAAGGCTGCTGGTGCAGCTCATGTAGTTCTAGCCACTGGGGTTGGATTTAAAGGCTGGGAGAGAGGAGCTAGGGAGTTGTTCATTTCCCTTATAAGTTTAATGTGTTGTACTGCACCTAGTAACAGAGTTACTGGTGCAGTGGGACTGTCTCTAAGATTAGTGGGTGACCTGATTAGGCAGTAGTGGTATCTTGGACTGGGGGAACCTGGTGGCTCACCCAAGGAAACCTATTTGGAGGGATGGAACCACATCATTAGGGCCGGCATCTTTGGGAGGGTGGTGGGTGCACAGGGTGTGGAGCAGCCATGATACTGGACTGGGCTTGGAAGTTTGGTGGTTGCCCAGTATGCTACCAGCTAGCACAGCTTAGGGAAGAGGTTGCGGGGATGAGGAGAAAGCTGGGGAAGAGGTTGGTATGGTTGGGGAAGAGCTGGAAATCTCACAGGGTTGCACCAAGCACTGGGGGTGGGGTATAGGAAAGGGTGCAGGAGAATACTCAGGGTCACATAGGGACCCTGGCAGAGAGGGTCCAAAAGGACACTACCAAGGAAGCAGGCAGGTAACTGGGGACCCTCACAAGGGGGGCTGAGGACAACATTCTCAGGAAGTAGGCAGATGGCCAGGGCTGGACAGAAGGAAGCAAGGCGGGGAGGTGGATCAGACCTTATACTCAGTAGCCGCTTCAGTTCTCTTCTTCTGCTCAAGGATGAGGGGGGTGATGTAGCCACGACAGAGGTGGTTAGAGACGGAAAGGGTGTGGGAGGCAGGAGGCAGGGGCCAGATAGCAGGAAGAACAGGGGGGGACCTGGAATGCAGGAGAATGGGGGAGCAGTGAATCAGAGCAGGAGGGGCAGGGGGAAGAGGGAGGAAAGTGCAAGGAGAAGGACCAGTTGGGAGGAAAGGAAGGAGAAGGACCAGAAGTACAGGAGGATTCAGTAAAGGAGCTGAGGGTTTTAGGCCAGGGAGCACGACGAACAAGGAGGAACTAAATGGAGACAGGAAGGAAGGGAGGATGAGTCAGGCTAGTTTAGCAGATGGGGCAGAAGGACCAGTTGCGAGCAGTGAGGGGGGAATTAGCAAGGTACAGAAGGATACTCAGGAGGAGGACAGGCATAGGATTGGAGGAGAGGGAGTGGCCATGGTAAATAAGGAGGGGGTGGCATGTGGCACCCAGATAGGGGGAGGAACAAGGAGCCAGCTGGGTGGAGGGGCTAGAAAGGATGAGGGACATGGAAGGGGGGATGGAGGAAAAGGAGTGGTCAGAGTGCTCTGCTGGGGATTCTATGATCAGGGGTATCAAATGGATAGGGAGGGAGAAGCCTGGCCAGTTAGAACAAGATGCTTCCCTGGACTAACGGTGCTGGGGCTAAGCACGAGGTATATCAGCTGGCAAAGGACTGTGGGGTTCCCCAGACATACTGGTCCACCTGGGTACAAATGACTTGAGGGAAATAGTGAGCTAGAGATACAGGCAAGATTCAGGGAGCCTGCCAGGGTCTGTCATGACATAGGATGCCAGTTTCCTTCTCAGAAATCCTGCCAGTGCCAAGGGCTAGTGGGGAACACAAAGGAAAATTAGGAGATAAACCAGTGGCTCAGGGAGTGGTGTGAGGCCAGAGGGTATGGGTTGATGGGGATTGGGGGAGACCTGGGAGATAAGGAGCTGTATGCTAGAGATAGACTACATCTCAATTTGGAGGGAGGAATCCTTAAGTTGAAAATGAGGAGTTCATTGGTGAAAAGTGGGGTTTAAACTTGTGAAGGGGGGTGGGATGGGAGAAAAAGGCTGTCAAGGGGTGCCAATAAAGGAGGACTCTGTCTCCACCCCTGGGGACCAGGAGGATTGCAGGAAAAGGCCAACTGGCAAAGTGCAGACCAGGAGAAACAGAATCCCCATGGGAACACGAGCAGGGAGGAAATGGAACTATAGGGAAAGGGTGAAGTAGTCCTGCTAAATGCCAGGAGCTTGGGCAATAAATGCCTGAGCTCCAGGCTTATGTTAACTGGAGGGAGCAGTGGATGTGGCAGCCGGTCACTGAGACTTGGGCCACTGCAAGACATGACTGGGACCTGAACCTGGAGGTTACACTATGTTCAGGAAGGACAGGGGAGGAAGGGAGGAGGTAGCAATGATAGTCAAAACTGCATTGGCATAGGGGAGTAGAGGAGGCGGAGGGAACCGTGGAGGCGATTTGGGTCACCTTGATAACAAGGGGGCAAGAGAGAAAAGGAGTGGTGTATAGACCCTGCCCTGGCGCGAGGAGCTGGAGGACAGTCTGGTGGCAGATGTTAGGAGACACTGCAGACTGGGCAGAGGAAAGGTGGTGGTGTTAGGGGACTTAAACATGCCAGGAAAGACTGGGAGACTATGACATCCTCTATGACCAGGAACAGCGGTTGTTGGATGTCTTTCAAGGCAGCGTTCCTAACTCAGCAGGTGAGGGAACAAGCCAGGGAGAGCCTGGGTACTGGATGTGGTCCTGGAGCCAGTGACCAGATTGGGGAGCTGGAGGTAAGGGACCCATTGGCGGGGAGTGACCATGCCACGGTCTGGTTCTGCCTGGACCTAGGAGGGTAGAAGGCTGCACAAAGGCAGAGTAACCGACTTCAGGAGGTGATTTAAGGAAATGGAAGGATCCTTGAGGAGCATTTGGATGGGATTGGGTCAGACATGGACGCTGATAGTAGGTGGGAAATCATCAGGAGGGTGCAGGATGCTACCAGCACCTGTGCAAGAGTAAGACAAAAATGCGGTAGGGCCCAAAACCCTGTTGGTGGACCAGGGAGGTCCAGGAGGTGGTCTTGGGAAGAAAGCAGCCTATAAGAAATTCAAGTGCTCAAGGAGTGAAAGGGATCGAGGGGAGTACGAGCTGATGGCTAGAAGGGCCACTAGAGTGGTGAGGGCGGCTAAGGCAAGGAAGGAGCAGAACCTGGCCAGGGAAATTAGGAGAGGGAAAAAGGGGTTCTTTAGATACATTGGGGAAAGACGAAGGGTGAAGGGGCAGATTAGCAGGATTAAATCAGGGGAGAGATGGGCACAAGACCCAGGGGAGCAGGCTGAGGTACTAAATGAGTACTTCACCTCAGTTTTCACCAGGGAAAATGGGGATGCTGCATCATACATGGGAGGAGACAGAGATAATGAGGAGGGGGGGACCCTTACCGATCGGCAGGTCTGGGAGGGGGCATCACTGGCAGGTGGGGGAGGCTAAGCAGGGAGAGAGGTACCAAGTGGAAATCACAGCAGAGAGAGTGAGAAGCCCTCAGCCCCTTAAGATGGAGAAAGCACCGGGCCGGATAAATTACATCCTAGAGTGCTGAAGGAACTTGCAGATGTCCTGGCGAAACCCCTGGCAGAGCTTTTCACCATCTCTCTGAGGACAGGGTGGTGCCCCAAGACTGGAAGGTGGGCGCATGTAGTGCCTATCCACAGGGGGGATCAAAGGAGCTGGCAGGGAACTACAGGCCTGTCAGCCTGACATCGTGGTGGGCAGGTGATGGAGGGCATTGTCAAGGAGAGGCTGGGGGACCTGGAAAGTCAGGGTGCCTGGACGATAGACAGCATGGATTCATCCCAGGAAATCGTGTCAGACAAACCTGGTGGAGTTCTATGACTGGGTGACAAGTGCCTTGGACCTGGGTAGACCAGTGGATGTCCTCTTTCTAGACTTCAGCAAGGCATTTGACTCTGTTCCTCACGTTGGCCTGTTGGATAAGCTAGGAGAAATGGGGGTGGGAAACCAGATGATCAGATGGATAGGCAACTGGCTCCAGGTCGTAGTTGGTGGGATAGTCTCATCCCCAGGAGAGTCATTAGTGGGGTCCCACGGGATCAGTCCTTGGGCCCTTCTGTTCACGCCCACGATCTGAGACATAAGGACAGAATCAGGAGTGAGATAAGTCTCTTTGCAGATGATCCAAACTGGGGCAGTGGTGGATGGGGAGAAGGGGGGTGGCCTGCAGGGGACCTGGAGGCTCTGGAAGATGGTCTAGAAAGTGGAAGCTGAGGTTCAATGCAGGAAATGCAAGGTACTCCACCTGGGGCCAGAAACCCAGGCCAAGTGTACACCCTGGGGGAATACTACAAGTCTCAATGGCTGAGAGGGACCTGGGGTGGTGGTGGATGTCAAGATGAACAACTCTGAGACTTGTAGGAGGGCAGCAGCCAAGGCCAACAGGATGCTGGGATGCATCACTAGGGGATCACCTCCAGAAGGAGGGAAGTGATACTCCTCTGTATAACTGCTTGGTGAGGCCGCACCTGGAGTACTGGCGTGCAGTTTTGGAGGCCACATTTAAAGAGGGACATTAACCTCCTGGAGAGGGTCCAGAGGAGGGCAACCAAAATGATTTGGGGCTTGGGGGACAGGACCTATGAGGAGAGGCTCGAAGAGCTAAATATGTACACATTGGAAGAGAGAAGGGACCGGGGGGACAGGATAGAGGTCTTCAGGTACATGAAGAGGGTAAATAGGGAGGAACAGTCAGGTGCTTCAAGGAAGGAGGAAGGGCCACTAGAGGGCATGGGTGGAAGCTGGAGGGGAAGATTCAGGGAGAAAGGAGGAGGTGCTACTTCACTGAGAGGGTGGTGGAGCCATGGAATGCACCACCTAGGGGCTGGTGGAGGCAGAGACAGTGGAGGGGTTCAAGAGGGGTGGGACAGGTACAGGGAAGGTTCGAGGCAAAATCCAATGCAGCAAGAATATCCGGAACTGGGAAGGGAGAAGCCAGAGAAGGCGAGGGGGACAGCAAGGTCAGCACCCAGGGTGGGGGCTGACCAAACGAGCAGACACGAAAGACCGTTAGGCCTATTCTGCTGGCATTTTAGTATGTTAGTATGTACTAAAATTGGTTGAAAAACAACTACAATAGAGGAGGGGAAAAAAATTACAATTGAATATTAATAGAGTAGCTGATTGGACCATGAGATGGGGTATGGAATGTAATACTGTATCAGCAAATCCAAAGTTATGCACCTAGGAAGGAACCATAATAAATTAAACTATTACCTTAAGAAGGAAGAAGACGACTTGATGTTTCAATTACTGAAAACCTCAAGCCCTTTAAACATTGTAGGGACATTGTCGCTAAAGCAAATAGAATAATGCTTTATTAGATATCATTTTTCATCTAGATACAAATCTGTTATTTTCCCACTGTACAAGAATTTGATCAGACCACACCTGGACTATTGTTCACCAATATGGAATCCATATCAGAAAAAATATCAGATGCTATTGGAGACAGTGCAGAAAACGGCAATCAGATTAGTATGAGATTATAAATACGTAAAACAGAGAATGCCTTAAAAACCTCAGGCTGTCCTACCAACCAGCATAAATCCAGATCATGCTGACTTTATAAGACACCACCAGGCATCGGATAATATAAAACAAGACTCTCTTGGAGATGAAACATGACATGAAAAGCCAGACTCCTACATTGATCCTCAGCCTAGATGTCATTAATGACTTTGACAGGGTCTCCTAGAGATTCTTGCAGGGGGCCCTGTCAAAGTTTGATATTCCCACCCCCTTCCAAACCATCCTGCAAAACCTATACTCTGCTCTACAAGGTATGATGAAAGCAAATGGCACATACTTGGATAGATTTACCATAAATAGGGGCACTTGGCAGGAATGCTACCTGTCCCCTCCCTTTTTGCGCTCTAAGTAGAACCCCTGGTGCAGCACCTTCGCCAACAGGTGGGGTTAGAAGGATTGGTGACTGTGGGCCATACTCATAAAGTAGCCTTCTGCACAGTCTGCTGTTGTGTGTTACTCAGCTGAAGAGATTACTCCCAGTAGTAACACAGTCTGCACCTTATTGGCAAGGTAGCTGGTTATCAAGTAAATGATGATAAAACAGAGGTCCTGCAATTAGGTTATATCCTAGATGAGGCAACTGAACAGCAATGCCCTTTCCAGTGGGGGAAATCCTCAATTCAATACTCAGACATTAAGATTTTGGCACATCTGAATGTCATATAGAAACACAGAAGCTGATGGCAGATAAGGACCGCAATGCCCATCCAGCCTGCCCATTTCTTTTTCTACCTTATGAATGTGCCATTGGCCTTTGCTCTGTCAATGGCCTATCTATTCATGCTCATCTGTATTGCTCCCTTCTGCCTATCCCATGCCTGTTTGAAGCTCTGCACTGTATTCATATCCACCACTTCCTGAGGTAGGTCATTCCATTCATCCACCACCCTTTCTGAGTAAAAGAACTTCCTCACATTACCCCTTAATCGGCCTCCCTCTAATCTCATGCTGTGTCCTCTTGTCCTGCTATTTTTCTTATATTGAAACATGTTAGACTCTTTCACCTTGTTAATGCCCTTAAGGTGTTTGAATGTTTTGATCATATCACCGCTCTCCCTCTTTGCTCTAGGGTATACATATTGAGCTCTGTTAATCTGCCCTCATATGTTTTCTGATGCAGTCCCTGCACTATTTTGTCTGCCCTTCTCTGGACTGCATCAATTTGGTTAATATCTTTGTGAAGGTGTGGCCTCCAGTACTGCACGCAGTACTCCAGATGGGGCCTAAACAGTATCTTGTAAAGGAAGAGTATTGTCTCCCTCTTACGACTTGTGATACCCCTACTAATACACCCCAACATCCCTCTAGCCTTACCTACTGCTTTAGTGGTCTGCTTGGATGAGTTCAGGTCATCTGTGTCATCAGCCTTAGCTTGTGACCTCACCTAGGTCATTAATTCCCCGACCAGACTGGACACTAGAACAGGGACCTCAACTCTCATCGACCTTATCTTCACCAACAGGCCTAAAAACATCTCCGAAGTCACTGTGATCCCGGACTCGATTAGCGACCATTCTCCTGCGACCTGCCTGTGGTCCACAAAAATCCCCCCTGCCCCCCCAAATGTCACTATACATAGACGCCTTAAAAAAGGAACTCTAGCACGTTGCAAGTCTCACCTTGCCTCCTGCAACTGGTCCCCTATTCACACAGCCCAGTCAGTGGATGCTGCACTCACCTACTTTATTGCCATCTTCAATAAGGCCTGTGACATATTCGCACCCTTCTCCAAACAAATATTAAAGAAAAGAAACACCCCTTGGATCTCCCAAGCTCTACTTGATCAAATGCACCAGAGGGATAACCTATGGCATAAGACCCTTGATTCACAGCTCCCACAGGATTGGCAACGGTACAGAGAGGCTCGTAACAAATGCACTTGGGCCACCAGGCAAGCCAAAACTACGTACTATAAACAAACCCTCATCTCCTCTTGGGACTCTGGGAAAAAATTCTGGAGCAATATCAAGGATCTCTGTAGGAAAACTGTTTCTCCTACCCCTGTTCAACTTACAGTAAACCGGGCTACCACTCATGACCCTATTGCTATCTCTGATGCCCTCAACACCTCCTTCTCTGACCTCTCTCATATTCTCCCACCTCACTTCTTTGACCCTACCACCCACGCACCCACCCTACGTCACCTCGGCCACCAACATCCCGCCCCCTTTAGGCTAAGAGTCATCTCTTGTAACAAGGCTCAAAGATATCTCACCAAAGCTCTGGCGAACTCTCATTATAGCAGTGATTCCCTGGATCTCAAACTCATTCGGCTTTCGCTGGATGTGACACTATCACATCTCACAAAAATCCTCAACCTGCCCTTATGTCTCAGCCAATTCCCCTCGGCTTGGAAGATAGAGAGCAGTAATCACGCCCATCCTGAAGAGTGGCGACCCCACAGCCGCAAGCAATTACAGGCCAATATCAATCCTCCCACCCCTAAGGCCCTTGAAAAAATAGTATCGGATCAGCTAACTGACTACCTATCCAAACACGACCTGCTCTGCCATGAACAACATGGTTTCCAGAGGGGCCACAGCACTCATTGAACTCACTACTTTTATCCATGAGGCCCTAGAACAAGGCTCCGTGGCTGGAGCCATCTACGTTGACTTGGCCAAAGCATTTGATACCGTCAGCCACGAGCTCCTACTCCATACCCTTCCATCCCTTAACTTTGCACTGGAGGTCTCCATCTGATTCAAAGACTACCTCTCTAATCGGACACAAGTCAAAATAAATACTACTATCTCCACATGCAAACCGGTTCACTCTGGTGTCCCACAGGGGTCTATACTTGGCCCCCTACTCTTCACCCTCTTCCTTAACTCCCTCCCTAAATCCCGCAGTGGTCACATGCTGCTGTATGCTGATGATGCAGTAGTTTTTTGGAAACATCCTTATCCTAATTCCCTTCAATCAGCTCTGCAGGGCTACTTTAGGGAGTTAGAAGCCTGGTTCTCTGAACACTGTCTTATAATCAACTACAAGAAAACAAAGACCATGATCTTTGCACACCGCCAAAGCCCCCATTGTCATATGCCCCTAGTGGTAAAAAAACACCCATGACTCCACTCTTGAGCATGTCCCATGTTTCAAATATCTTGGAGTCACCTTAGACACTTCCCTCTCCTACCACTCTCACAGCCAACAGGTCTCCTCCTCTGTTAACACTAGATTAGGGATCCTTTACAGGCCTAAGCACTGCCTACCCCCCCCCCCCAGGCCATGCATCTCGCTGTGTCATCTGTACTATCCTTGGTGGACTATGGAATCATCATATATGGATCAGTGGATCAAACTGCCCTATGCAGTATCAACCTCACCCTTAACAAAGCTTGCCGTCTACTCTCAGGATGTGTCAGGTTAACACACACATGTGAGCTTTATAATCAGACAGGCTAGCTAAATTTCCAAGGCAGACTTAAGTACTTTACCTGTGTCCTTGCCAAAAAGATACAACTTAAGCAAGCCCCCATCGGCCTCCACCTGCTTATCCGCACAGCCCCCCATAGACGGACCCTAAGGCACACAGCAAACTCTACCCTTCTAGTTCCCCACTGTAGAACCTCACTTGGACAAAAATCCTTCCGCTATTGGGCCCCTCTATGGCTGAACAGTCTACTGTCCTCCATCTCCATGACCCATAGTCTCAGCCTATTTAAGTCAGGTCTCAAACCCTGCTCCTTGACTCAGCAACCTGTGACTGTAATTAATTCTACACACATACTATTGCCGCCCCCATAATTACAGAGACAATTGTTACACAGGAGCCTACTCTATCCCTGGAAACTATCCTGTAGCAAATGGTTAGTCTGATGCCACTCCCCTCCTATGTCCCCCACTGTCCAGTTATTGCTACTATGGGTCCTTCAAGATCCTATGAAACTGTATCCTTTCTTAGCACTGACCAGGGAACTTCTGTATGCTCCCAGTTGATGTAATCCACAATATAAGCTAAAATCAGGACTATCGGTCCTTGTATTATTACAATATAATTGTATATTTGTGATACCTGTATATATCTTTTCTTGTATTTTTACTCTGTACTTTTATTGACGTGGAGCCTTTGCAAACAAGTCTATGACTCAAAGGATTGTAATTCTGATTCTGTTCAATAAACAATATGATGCCCAAGTCTCTTTCTTCCCTTGTGACTGCCAGCAACTCCCCTCCCAGCCTATAGATGGCTTCAGGGTTTCTCTTCCCAATGTGCATGATCTTGCACTTCTTTGCATTAAACCCCAGTTGCCACTCTTCCGACCATTTTGCCAGTTTATCCAGATCTCTTCTCATTCTGAACACCCCATCTGGATCATCTACTCTGTTGCAGATCTTGGTGTCATCTGCAAACAGACAAACCTTACCCTCCAGTCCATCTGCAATGTCAATGATGAAGATATTGAAAGAGAACTGGCCCCAGGACTGATCCCTGAGGTACCTCACTCGTGACTTGCATCTCTTCTCACTGTACACCATTTACCACCACTCTCTGTTTTCTGCCAGTCAACCAGTTTGCCACCCAGTTGACCATCTTCTGACCTACCCAGCTTAATCAATCTTCTATGTGGAGCAGTATCGAAAGCTTTGCTGAAGTCAAGGTAGGTGACATCAACTGCTCCCCCTTGGTCCACCACTCTGGTTACCCAGTCAAAGAAATCTATGAGATTAGTTTGACAGGACCTTCCTGTTGTAAACCCATGCTGTCTTGGATCCTGTGCTCCTATGGATTCCAGGTGTTGCACTATCCTTTCCTTAAGGAGTGCCTCCATAAACTTGCCCCACTACTGAGGTAAGACTGACTGGTCTGTAGTTCCCTGCCTCCTCCCTGCTACCACTCTTGTGGAGCGGGATCACATGAGCCCTTCTCCAGTCTTCTGGGACCTCTTCTGTACTCAGAGACTCACTAAACAGTTCTGACAATGGCTCTGCTAGTTCCACCCTTAGCTCCTTTAGTACCCTGGGATGTATGCTGTCAGGTCCCATTGCCTTGTCCACCGTCAACTTATCGAGCTCTTGTAGGACCCTTTCTTTTGTGAAGGGACTAGTGCACACCTCCCTCCCCCTGTGTCCATGGTGCTGAGCTGTGGACCCTGCTCTACCTTCTCTTCAGTAAATACTGAGCAGAAGTATCTATTTAGGATAGATGCTTTTACATGGTCCTCCTCCTCCCACGCCCCCTTATCCCCTTTGAATTACACACCCCAATCCTTAACGTTCAAGTAGACCTACAGAGATAGCAACATCTCCCCCATCCCTAGTAAATGCAGAGGTAGCATAAGGATGAATATATTGCTAAGATTCTTTTACTTTTTCCGACTCCTCCCACTACACCTACTCAATAATGCTTTCCAACAATGGAATAAACAGATTTTCCATTTCTTATGGGGAGAGGGGATCTGATAATTGGATATCAGAGGATGCATCTCCCTAAACTGAAGTGGGGATTGGCACTCTCAGATTTATAGATTAAAGCCCATGTAGCCCACCTACTGCATATCTGCAGCCCTCTGGTAGAGCCCCCTGGCCAGACCTGGAAATCTTCTGCAATCTGACGGATGTGGATAGGGAATTATTCAGGCAAGACCCTCGGTGTCAGCAACTCAAACTGACAGCTTACCAACTGGCTCCACCACTGAAAACTTGGCATAAATTATTACAACCTCAAAATAAGATGAGTGCACAGTGGTTTTTTTTTACCAGCCTATAATTTCAGTTTTTTTAACAGTCCCTCTGGACCCCAGGTTTAAAAGATGACTTTATTATGGCCTCAAATACATGTTTCAATATTTTAATAATGATATATTGAAACCATTTTCACAGCCACTACAGGAATATCAGTTAGAAAAGGCAGATTATTACAAATACCTTTAGGTATGACACAGTCCTCATTAACACATTAGGACATAATGTGGATCAATCCACTCGCTCCCCACTGATAGCCTTTTTGGAAAGGGCACTAAATGGTTTTATCCCCCACCATTTTACCTCAGTAAGTTACCAAGTACTTACAAAAGGGCAACAAGTGAGAATGGACACAAGTCAATATATGTGGGATGTAGAACTAATAATAGCAATTTCAGAATCAGACTGGGCACAGATCTGGTACCGGCGACATAAAATAAATTCATACTCCTGGAGAGAATTTGGTTGGAAGACAGCCATCAGCTATTTCAGAACCCCACAAATGATGGCCAGATTCTTATCTAATCACAGCTCGGCATGTTGGAGGTAGTGTGGTCAAGAAGTGGCCACTCATGCTCATATGTTTTGGTCAAGCCCAGTCCTTACTCCTTTTTGGACACAGATGTAACAGGCTTTAAATACTATACTTATGGATTATGGCACCCTAATGCCTCAGGCAGCGATACTCTTGTTGTATCGGCCACATATCAAAAATAAAACATATTTATATTTGCTAGTTATCCTGCTCAATGCCAGAAGGAAAATATTTACTAGACTGTGGTTGCAGAAAGAATCTCCATCACCCACACAATGGGAGAATACTATCCATGATGTTTACAAAGTGGAAAAGATGACAGTCCAGCTCTGTAACAATCTTCCTAAATTATTAAATAAATGAAATCTCTGGATAATAAATAATAATAAACTTTATTTCAAGCACAATTCAAAGAATATCATTGCACTTTTACAAACCACATAAAACAATAAATAATTAAAATGACAAACTTCCACATATTAATAATCAGGGCAGACAAGAGACAATAATGTTTTAAAAGGCCCGTCGGCACAGCGGTTGGATTTCCGCTTGTGATGCCGGTGACCCGGGTTTGGGAAGGGACTTATGTCACTGCAGGGCCGGCCGAGGGAGAAGGCTTGAGCGTTCCACGACTCCTCGCCTTCTCCGGGGGGGGGGGAGGCCAAGGCCCACAGTTTGCCTGACCCTGAGCGGAGGCTTGGGGTACGGCAAGTCCTGTTACCAGAAGGGGCTGGCCGAGACGTGTGGTGGACATTGGTGCATAGTGCCTTGACGTCAAGGATGGGCACCATGCGAGGGAGAAAAAAGGACAAAACACCAGTGTCAGTCTCCTAGGTGACCAAGACCCAGCAGAGACCCTGATTGCCTGCACCTCCCTGATGTCCCTGGCAGATCCGACACTTGCAAGATTCTCAGGGCAATGCCACCCCGCCCCACACCCAAAGGGGGGGGGTACAGCCACGGCTCGATGGGGAACCGCCGGGGCAGAATCAGGGAAGTTGTGGAGTGTGGAGGTAGAGAATTCCACAAGGTCGGGGCCGCAAAGGCAAATGCACAGGCTCCAGAGGTCTTCAAACGGACCCTGGGAAGCTCCAGCAATCCCTCTTTGGCTGAGCGAAGTGGTCTGCGGTGGCAGTAGGGACAAAGGAGCTCTTGCAGATAACTTGATCCCTGTCCATGTAGGGCCTTATAGGTTAGAAAGCCAACCTTGAAGGTGATCCGCCACTGAACCGGCAGCCAGTGCAGTCCACACAGCACAGGTGTGACATGGCTGGATCGCGAAAGCCCAGTCAACAACCTGGCTGCTGCGTTCTGCACCAGCTACAAGCGGTGGATTTCAACCCCTGGAAGCCCTAGGTACAGGGCGTTGCAGTAATCAAGGCAGGAGGTCACAAAGGCATGGACCAATGTCGGAAGATCACCGGGCGGAAAAGGTGCTTAATCTGGGCGATATTTCTCAGATGGTAAATTGAGATCCTGATGATGGCTGACACCTGAGACTTCAGTGTCAAGCCCTTGTCAAGGATAACACCCAGACTCCGCACCTGTTTGGAGGACATCAGCTGGCAACCACCAAGTAAAAACACAGAGGCCCACCCAGCCGAAGACCCCCTCCATCTGGTGACCTGGGTCCATCACCAAAACCTCAGTTTTGTCAGGATTCGGCTTCAGCCAGTTGGCACTCATCCAGCCCTGAATTTCGGCGAGACAGTTGTTAAACACCGAGACCACATCATCCTTGTCAGGTACAAAGAACATGTATAGCCAAGTATCATCTGCATAGCAGTGAAAACTCAAGCCATTCCACCTTACAATGTCTCCCGATGGCAGCATATATACTGTGAATAACAAAGGCCAAAGCAAAGAGCCCTGGGGTACCCCACATGGTAGAGAGAATGCTTTAGAGGAATAAATTCCTGAAACAACTCTCTGAGATCTACCAGTGAAGAAAGAATGAAACCATCTGAGGACTATCCCTGACAGTCCACAGATCACCTGCAGGTGCTCCAGCAATACACCATGATCCACAGTGTCAAATGCTGCAGAGAGATCAAGGAGGACTAAGATGGAGCGAGTCCTCTGATCTCTCGCTATCAGGAGACCATTGAGCAACCAAATCAGGGCAGTCTTGGTGCTGTGACTCTTCCTAAATCCTGACTGGACAGGATTGTAGATGTCATAGATGGTAAGGTGGGCATCCAGCTGCAGCGTGACCACCTTCTCAATAACCTTGCCCACAAAGGGCAGGTTGGAGACGGGTCTGTAGTTAGCAAGACAGTCTGGGTCGAGAGATGATTTCTTAAGGATTGGTGTCACCACCGCCTCCTTCAGGGAGTCAGGAAACTCACCCGTCTCAAGCAAACTCCAGACCATCTCAGCCAGGACCAGGCTGATGACATCAATGCATCCCATAAGGAGGCGAGTTGGGCCCGGGTCCAAACTACAGCAAGTTGGCCGCACACTCTGGGTGATCCTTATGACATCCACGATCACCGGCTGGCTAAAAGCTGATCAACCAAACCGTGGTTCTGCGACCTCCGACCGATCACTGCCCCACCCATTGGAGCTTGCAAAGCAGATCCCTGATCTAATGTCGACAACCTTGTCCACACAGAAGCGAGCAAACTCAACACACTTATTCTGTGACAGTGCTCTCCGAACTTGCAGACAGGCTGTATTGCACAGTCTGTCCGCAGTTCAGAACAGCTGAGCAGGTCGATTCCTCACAGCAGTGAGCTCCCCAGACAGGAACTCTGCCTTTTTACGGGAGATCACCAATCGGTAGTCTGAATAATGGGCCAACAATCTAACCTTGTTAGCATCAAGACCATATTTCCGCCAGCGTCCCTCCATCCTTTGCCCTTCTCTCATCTCCGTCACTGTCCCATCAAACCAAGGGTGAGAGGGCGAACACGAACAGGAGCAATGGAGTTCAGAGCTGCTGCCACAACCATGTTATAAGCTTGCAGCAGGTTGTCCGGACCCCTGTTAGCAGTCGGAAATCCAGACAGATCCAGTACTGCCATCAGGCCGTCTGGGGTTACACCCCTTAATGAGCGGTACTGGATCATCTCCACAGGGGCAGGCCTATGGGGGGACCTGGATATTGAACCTGATAGTATAATGATCAGACCAAGAGACTGGCTCCACCACCAGGTCGAAAGTCTCCATACCCAGGAAGAAGACCAGGTTCAGAGAATAACCAGAACTATGGGTTGCAGAGGCAACTGCCTGTGTGAAGCCTAATGACATCATTAGTTGGAGGAAGTCTTGACCAAACTGCGAGAGTTCGTTGACCCAGGCATTGAAGTCATCATGAAGGCACTGGATCATGTACATCATAACCACTAGACAAGATATTATCCCATAAGACCAGGAGGAGGGGAGAGAACTACTGCCTTTCAGGGGAAAGGGGTCAGGGGCAGTCTACGATAATGCAAAATTTATGCAATGCGATGCATGGGGGAGGTAGAAAAGAGACTAAATATACTGAAGCTTTCTACCTGTACTGACACATATTCTATTATCAAACACGTACCAATGTTTAGCTGACCCAGTTAATCTAAATGGTTTGTAGCTGTTTGCACCTGCCTGTGAAAATAATCAATTTTAAGTAAAAAAATAAAAATAAATAAATAACGGGTGATCCTGAAGACAGAAGAAAAAGGACGACCTTCTACTCATCATCCATTGTCCGAGTGGTTTATACCACTTAAGGAATGTCACCCGGATTAAAGCCTTAATTCCGCCTGGTGACCTGCCCTCACTAGCACATGCTTTTATTACATCAAGGCTTGATTACTGTAACACTCTATACTTTGGAGTCACTGGGGGAGTTCTCCATTGCCTGCAGTTGGTGCAGAATGCAGCGGTCAGGTTGCTGATGGGCCGCCCGTGTTCCTGCCATGTGACCCTGGTCCTGCAATCACCTGCACTGGCTGCCAGTGAGGTGGAGAATTGCCTTCAGAGTGGGTTTGCTCACCAGTAAGGCCCTACACGGTTTGGGCCCTGGCAATCCGAGTGATCTCGTCTCCTGTGCGCCCTGTACGCTACTCCACTCTTCCACCGAGGGCCTTCTAGCGGTTCCAGGGACCAGGCTGAAAACCTCAGGTGATCGTGCATTTGAGGTGGCCGGCCTGACCCTTTGGAACTCGCTCTCAAGATCTTTGAGGAAAGCTCCATCGGTGGAGGCATTCCAGTGGAGTCTGAAGACGCATCTTTTCAGAGAAGCCTTTGGAACCCGGTTATAGTTTTAAACTCCACTGCTGAATTGTTTAATTGTGATTTATTTACTGAGTTTATTTTATAGAGTTCTGCTATGACCTATTCGACTAGGTTTTAAAACTATTGTATTGTTTATTGCACCTACCCTTATGTACAGTGCCCAGCGCCTCCAGGATTGGGACTTAAGAAACACATTTTTACTTACTTATTTTCAATATTATGCATAATCAAATATTAACTAAAAGTCTAGGTTTTAAAATAAATAAAAATAAAAGGGCTACTAGCAAACACTAAAAGCACAGGGACAACGTGCAGCCAGACTATGTCAGCAGGTGCAGGATGAAAGCAGAGGCTGAACCAAAAAAAATCTGCACTCCAGGTACAAAACAATGTTGCAGATGTAAAACAAAAAGTCAAAGGGTGGCTGTGGAAGAGTGGTTTACTGGAAATTATTGGCTCATACACAATGAAACTTATGGCCGGACAACCTTGGTACTTCACATGCAAGGCATAACGCTTTGTCGGGGAGGCCATTTTGTATGAGCCAGTAATTTTCAATAAATTAATTTTTGCAGCGGCTTTGACTTTTTTTTTTTATATCTGCAACATTGTTTCAGTACCTGGAGAGTGTGTGTGTGTTTTGTTCAGCCTCTAGTAGGAAACATAACGTGCAAATCAGAATAACTGAAAAACGCATTATAGCAAGACAGTATTTCTTTACCCACAGTATTATAGGTTTGTGGACCAATCATCTGCAGCACCCGAATGATAATCCAAACAAAGCAAGTTTCAAAAGCCAGATTGATAACTGAATCTTACACGGGTTCATCTGCAATGTTATTCTAATAATTAGTATGGGTAGTCTTGAATGACCTCATGGTCTGCTTCTGCCTCCAACTCAAGTATGAACCCAACTATAAAATACTGGCAATAACCTGGGCCAAGCTATATTAAGTGGCGCCCTCCTTTTATTATTTCAAATGTACAGTAGAATGCCAAAGCAGAATTAAGATGGGAACAAAACAGTATCATACAAGACAGGAGATAATGGGAAAATTTAACTAGAATAAAAAAAACTAAAAATTTATAAGCAATAAGGCAAGAGCAGGGGTTAGAGTAATAGCCTGTTAATCACTCCCTAGGGGCGTAATGTGGTACGAGCTGCAGCTGACTGCCATATTGCCCATAGAGGGTGATCAACTGTCTGTTAATCTAACTCCTGGTCATACATTATTACTATTTTTAAAGAATTATTCAAAATAGAAGTGTTGGAAGTGTACCTTTTGAATGTTTTCCAAATTGAAAGGGAAATTTTTAATGACATTGTTCATCAACGAGCTATTTAAGAATGCTGGTTCAGAACCAGAAAGCATCATTCCAGTCATTCAGCAGTGCTAGAGGACAGAATGCTGACATAAGTATCCATGCATGATGGTGACCGGGTTGTACGCGACAGTGTAACAGATTAATGTAAGGGTCTTGGAAAACTGACAGCAGCATTTCTGAGACACTTTTTATAATCACCACTAACATGTACTACTGCATTAAAGAGCTAGTGGAACCTAAACTGGCAGACAGGAAAACGAAACAAATTTTAAGTAGTCAGTTGTAACATTTTACTTCTGAAGTATTTTTGGTTTTCCTTTTGCTCATTAGAAAGTTTTCAATATGGTGATGTTGTGATGGATGTGTAGAACAGCTTTCAGCCTGGCAGCTGACATATTGATCGCTAGTCTCCCCACCACATCATCAGCACTGTGACCTCACTGACAGTGATGTCACAGGCAACGGACCTGGCAGCTGTTCCTAAGCAGTAATGTCACAGTGCTGATGATGGGGGAGACAGACTAGATATGTCAGCTGCCAGGCAGATTGTTGTTCTACACATCACACCTACTAACATCACATAAACCATCTTCTAATTGACCAAAAGTAAAAAAGTACCTTAGATATAAAAGGCATGGTTGACTGCTTTTAAAAACTAATATTAGTTGAGGGCAGTACACTAGCTCTTTAATTTGTTCAGGTATCCTTTAAGTTATGGCACAGTTTACCTCCCACATAAATGTAGCAAATTTAATTTCTTGGTATAAAACTAGTTTATTCTGGCATTTAGTTTGTATCTTACTTTTTTTGTTGTTGTTGTTGTTTAAAGGGGAACTGTTAGCAATAAGAGCCTCACACAGCTGATCCCAATTCGCTCTTTGTGTACAAAAACCCTTTTTACCTAATGATTACTGCAGTGCAGTAAATTGTAGCAGGCTAATTTCATTGACTTGTAAGCCAACATTTTCTGTAACCAGAAATGCCAGACTCCCCTGCAGCTGACATCAGAGGAGGACTGTAGCAGTAGGAGATTCAATAGCCTACAGTGAATGTTGGAGTTTTTTTTTTTTTATAAGCTTTAATCTTCTGTTTGCTGGTCTGCTGTTCTCCTGGGGCTAGATGTAGTCACAGAGGACTGCACTAAACTCCATGAGCAGCACAGCATGACCAGCAAACATCTGATTTTAGCTTACAAAATCTTTAACATATATACTGCGGGCTACTGAATCTCCCAGCTCTGCAGCCCTCCTCTGATGTCAGTTACAGAGGATTCTGAGATTTCTGGTCACAGGAAATGGGATCTTGGAAGTAAACAAAACTAGCCTAATACGTTCTACTATACTGTAGTAAACAGCAAGTAAAAAAATTATTTTACACAAAGTGCAAATCTGAATTAGCCTCACACTTGGGTGTGAGACTCTCAGTGCTGACAGTTCCCCTTTAAAAGGAACCACTAATGATGGTCTGGGAACAGAAATAATGAAATACTGGTGACCCAAATAACATCACCAGAATGGTGTGCATCAGGAAAGAAGAACCAGTGAAACACAGACGCACTTGCACAGCCCTGTAGTAGGTCTGAACAATTTTGTTTTTGATAAAAATAAAAAATATTGTTTACTAATACTCATCACCACTAATAAAATAACATTTATAATATGGTGCTATTCATTTTTGAAGATTGTTTAATGTAGGATTTTTGACTACCATGGGGTCAGTTCTCTCAGATGTTTACATATTTTCTTACGGTTATGACTGCCTTCTCTCGTTCTGTTGGTGAGAGAACTTTGAAGCATAGCTGCAGCCAGGTGCAGGGTCTGAGCTATAATAAGGTACTGAAAATGTGAACAGACCCAGGTAACGGCCCAATGTGTTCCTCCTAGGGTAATACACCTGGCACAGCAGCTGAATGCTTGGCTGAATGGGCCCGGAGATGTTTAGAGGAAGACAAGAGACCATGGTGCATCCATCTGGACATCATCTGTTTGGCAGCATGCCAACACAAGATTCTGCATGGGTCACAAACACAACTGTTTATGATCTCCCTATGGATTTCTACCATCCAAGAGTAGAACAGAAGCACCCCAACCAGCCATTAGTGCCAGGAATTTCAGCAGTTCCTCACTTCTTCCAGCATGCAGTATGGGAAAGAATGGCAGCATCGACAATGACTGATCCATGTAAAACTCTGAAACCACTTTGAGCAAAAACTAGGGATTAATGAGCAGCACAACCATTTCCTTGTGGAACTGCAAATAAGAGACCCCGATTGAGTGTGTGTTTACAGTTCACAAAAACAGTCTCGGAAGAAAAAGGCCCTGTGATCAATCGATCTGCCCAGTCCTACACCTTTGCTGTTTTTGGGAGGGCCCTAATGACCCTTCACCCCCCTTCCCACAATTTCCTTCTCCTTCCTCCCATTTTTTTTTTTTTTTTTGCACTTTTTTACTTTCTACCTCCTCTGTCTCGGTGTCGGCTTCCCTCAGAATTCTCTGGTCCCTCCTCTCCAGCCCTCACCTACCTGCACCCACCATCCTCCACAGAACCTCGGCTTACCCCCTCCCCCGGGTAGGGTATTCAGTGAAGGGGACACAGCACTGAACGTGAAGAACATTGGGAGGTGGGGGCCAGCCCGGATATATCGTGGTCCTCAGGAAGCTGGCAGTGGGCCTCTTTCTGTTTTTCCTCCTGGTTCCCTCAGAAGACGTCTGCATGCAAGGAGGCTCAATAGGCATGCACAGGCAAATGCGTTCACAGCATGGGTCTCCACTAGCATCTTCATCCTCCCACGTGGCACCTTTGCTGCTCTGTCACCTTTGGTCATCCAGGTGGTGGTACTGACCCGGGTTGGCGACCCTCCCTCCCTCCCTAGAGGAGGAAAGTGCCCTTTGGGACATGCAGTCCTCCTCCCCCCACTTCAACCTGCCCCAGATAACCCAGACCCATCCCAGAACCCACGATGCTGGTGTCATACGTGGCAACACAAATTCTACACTGAAAGGCCAGCCTTCTCCTCCTCCTCCCCCTATTGGCACGATCTTCACCAGTCCCATTTTCCTTTCACACCCATGTTTAAATCCCCCCACAAATTTCAGAGAGACTACCTCTCTTGGTAGCCTCTTTCACCCATCCCCCTTCCTTTCCATGAAGAAATGTTTTCTGATGTCCCTCCTGAATTACCACCCTCCCACCAAAAGCTTCACTGTGTTCTCCCTGGTACTTGTGCCCCCCCTCCTCAAGGATGTAAGTACATTGCATTGTAGCCTTAAAATGGGGGGTGGCCATGGCCCAGGGAACCTGCCATGTTTAAGGACATCGTTACGCACACAGGGAGTTCCCTTGCACTATCATGCATATAACTATGCACATGTTCAGGACTGTATCTCTCTCCCCCCCCCGGAGATACACCAATATGCTGTTTGGGGTTTCAGTAATAAAACAACGGACACTCAGAGGCGTCTTCTCACTTGTCCTTTACTGCTGATTAAAATAAAAAAGTTCAGCTACACACATTTTACAGATATGAGGATCACAGTACATCTTACTATCGTCTCTGGATTCCTGTACATTCTCTCCCTCCCCCCGAGCCAATTATCCAATCTTCCTGGGTCCTGGGCTGTATCCCAACCCTGCTGCCAGGCCAGTGCCAGCCTGCCTGACATTCTTCACAGTTTCTTGCTAGGACATAAGTTAACACTGCCTTGTCCCCAATGCTTCCCATATCATCTCAAACCCCAGATATACTGTCCTATCTCTGAATGCATTCTTGTGCTATACGGATGGGCTTATCTAGGTCTTCCAGAGCATAGTTCTGCCGGGGGATCCCTGCTCCCCACTGTCCCTTATGTGCTTGCGATTGACAATAATTTGATGGCTGTGTGTCTTTGGAACCCATGGATTCTGCTTCTCATGCATTTTCTTCTATGAATTCCATGTCAATTCTTTTTTTTATTTTATTTATTTAGTACACTTTTTCTTGCCGGCGGGCATGGTTCCTCAGCCTGACCATGGACCTCTGCTTCTACTCCCAAATCAGTCACGCCTCACCGATACCCCCTGGCTTACCCGCCAGGGCGGGGTCATGGCACTGGCCCCTAAGATGCCGCAACGTTGGGATAGGTCAACAGGCCGACCTGGGAGCGATGGAAGCAGAGGGCGGGCTTCATTCAGGGTGGCCAGCAGCATTTTTTCCCCTGGTGTATGGGGGTGGGGATGTACAATGATGGCCAGAGTCCGCCCCGGCCCCTAAACACTTTGGCGTCAGTGTGCACAGTACACCCAGCCTCCACTAGGTGTCCGTGTTGTGCCAAACACACTACCCCCCTCCCCCCGGAGAAAGAGAGCAGTCCTCAGATGCACAATCCTTCTCCCCGGCTGGCTCTCCGATGTCCAGGATTTGTTCCTGAACCCGGGTCTCCGGCATTGCAGGTAGGCAACCTGCCCCTGCGCAAGTGGACCGGCTCCATTTCTATTCTTAGTAGCCATCCCCTGCTATACCTTAAGATTCACATACTAGCAACCATGTCTGCCGTGATGGTTTACTGTATATTCCATTGCCAAGCTCAGTGTCCACCGGGGGGGAGATCATTGGAGGTCCAGTGCCTTCTCCTGTATGGTAACCCACCAATTCTCTTCTTGTCCTAATCCAAAAGAGGACCCATTTGAACAGATCTACACACAGTACGTGCACTCTCCTGGTGGCCTTCGACCCACCTGCATTCTCTTATGGGTCAGGCCAACAACACTACCATCAAGGGACTTCATCTCTCCACATACCCTGGAGATGAATTTCCTGCCTTTGGTTCCACCAGAGCAATGCCTGCTATCCTCAGGTGCAGCAGTCTTGCATGGGCCAGTCTCCGGGAGCGCCTCCCACAAGGATCTCCCTCAGTGTCTGGGGGGAGCCCTTCATAGGCCAGATGGGCATCAGGTTGTTTCCTAGGAGGGGAAATCCCCCTGGAGTTCCCACACCCTCCTGGCGGTTCCCCTACAATGCTCCAATACCCATATGATACATGAATTCCAGAACCCCCCACTCTAATAAGACTGCTGCAGTAAAAGAACATATCTGTGGTGCATCACTTGTGATGCACCACAGATATGTTCTTTTACTGTGGTGCATATCGCACCTCCACTGGATGGCAGCGGAACTACGGGGGGGGGGGGAAAGTAGGACAGCCTCCTGGGAGAGGAGAGATGCCTTTTGGTTGCTCGATCCTGCTCCCTCCCATGCTGGCTCTCTGATGACCCAAGTCCATTCCTGAACCCGGGTTGCCAGCTTGATGCGAGGTAAGGCGTCCCGCACCTCAGCCCTCTGCACCACCGAGCCAGAACCGATAGTGTTAAAACCACCAGGGAGTTACATAAGAGGATTTCTGAGCACAAATTCTCTATTAGGTGCAATGATAAAAGCTTGAGTGTTGCTAGACAGTTAACAGCTTGTAACCACCAGGTGACCACGCTGCGTTTTTATGGGGTGGAAAAAAAGATGCAATAACCTCACTTGGGGCAGGGGGATGGAGAATTATTACTTAACGGAGAAGCTTACTGGATAGAAACATTAGGAGTCCTTCATAAAAGATGGGGTTGGAATAAGGAACAGGATTGGGGACCCACATTTTGAATGCAGCCTGACTTTTTTGGCAGTCTTTTTGGATCACAAACATGTGCAGTCACTTTTAGGTTCCTACTCACCCCCACTGTACTCATGTATGCAGCCACATAAGTATGTGCTATTTTTTTATGGCTTATGAAAGGAATTAAAATATAAAAGAAACTGTACAGATCTGATTTTGTAAGAGATTCCTGTTCTAGTATGAATTACTATTATAAGAATTTATTATCTGGGTCCTAGTAAAAATGCTCATTCTAGCATACAGCTTAAAATATTTGGTTATTTACATCACTGACAAACTAATGATACTGAAGTATACCTTTTTCAAACACACGATTTGAAAACTGTTAAAAAAAAAAAAAAAGACACCAGTTTAATTCTTGTGGATTCCCTGTGAGTTTAGGGGGTTGGGTGTCTCACACAGAGACTCATCATTTCAGATGAGGACACGCCTGTCAGGAGGTGGAACGCACAATCTGCCTGACACAGGACATCACACGCATGCACCATGATGACATCACTGGCACGGCACTAGGCACTGGAGCTCAAATGAAGAAAGCTCAGACAAGCACGCAACTCACATCAGCTGCACTGCTGTAGGGAGACCAGCTGCTGTGCAATGACATTAGTGCACCTACATGCAGACATCTGTCACTACTCCGCCCCTGTAATCTTTGGCATCACTCCCTGCAGGGTCCCCAATCTCCATCAGGGGCTGCTGGGGAGCGAGGCATGCCCCGATACCCACTCTGGGAGCGGAGAGCAATCCTCCGGATGCTCAATCCCCTCCCTCCCCTGCTGACCCCCAATGACCCAAGTCTGTTCCCAAACCTGGGTCGCCAGCGTGGCGCAAGGTGTGGTGTCCAGCACCTCGACTCTCAGCACCACCTGGCTGGCTCCATAAGGGGGGTTTTAAATTTCAGCCTTCCTTTTAGAGGTCTTGTGGTCTGCGATCTCCTGCTGCTTCCCAGTCCACTTGCTGGGACAGGTCTCCCACAGGGACTAACACATCAGATGGGAGCTACTGAATATTACTGTTAGTTAGGGTATTTAACAGTGAAGTTAGTTTAAGGCTTGCCTTTACTGCACTACACCCAAGCTCTCATCGACCTCTGTCCCAGACAACAAACACATGCAGCAGGTCCGCACGATGCAGGCCACACCCCCTTTCTATGGGGAGCCAATCTGTGATCAGACAGTTCTGGCTCATTTACTTATTCATGAGAGTGTCGCATGCACACCTCACAGGTCCCTCTCGGCTACTACTCCACTCTGAGTTTGCAGACATGGGCTTCCCACCACCACAGAGAGAGCAAACGGGGCCATGCGACCAGCACCATCTTGGAAATACGTGGCTGTGCAGTAAACTGAAGGGACACGGTCAGTCCTTTTTGTATCACATTATTTCTAGTTGAAAATCCACATTTTTGATTGCTTACCTTCCCTAAAATTCATAGTTTTGTTTTCTGCTTCCCTTCTTAGTAGAACTGAATTGCATGGGAATGGTGCAATTATACCCAACTCTGTTTTGCTTCGAATCCTTGATTTACTCCTACTGAATACATCATGAGCATTAGTAACAACCCCAAAAAACTGTGCAACCACTCATGATACAGTAGTCTCCTCTCACACCATCATGAGCGGATAAGTTGTGTTACAGGGCATTCTGAAGTTCAGGAAAGAGACAGTGGAAGTTGATAAAAAATGTAAACAAACGCATTTTAGTGTGGTAACACCAGTATAATAGGCATTCTGTTTTCACTTTTAAGAAGAAAAAAGTAAACAGAATCAAATTACCAGCTACACCAACAATCTCTAGAGAATGTGAGCCATCATAACGTTTTTTTAAACTAGAGACACCTTGAGGCCTAAGGGAATTGACACTGTCCCTTTAAGACTAACAATGCTGCAGCTTTCCCAGAAGCCTCCTGATATGCCATGAGCCCCACAGAGTCCCAGATCCTGGATAAGTCCCCAGTGTAGGCCCTCCTCCCAGGCTTAGGAGAACTTAGGTGGCACACAGTCGTTTTCAGGGAGAGGATCCACACAATTACCCACTTTCACTTACTTGACCTCCGGGGGCACCACAGGCATTCAGACTGCAAATCCTCAGAAACTCATGAGCTTGGTGTTTCACACATCTGCTATTTCATTTCACTCAGTCTTCCTCACTATTTCACTTCACTCAGTCTTCCTCACATAACTCTTCCCAGAGTCCATTAGAGATCTCTATACAAGTTCAGTCCAGGCATCCTTGTGGGCTGCCAGCTAGCCCAGGTGGGGTACAAGCAGTCACACAGACTAGCCCTGATAGGGAGCAAACAGTCACATCTTCCAGAGATTCACATTCCAGGTAGCAAGAATGTGGACCTTCAAGGGCCATTCAGCCCTCCTTTCCCCCTCACACCCTCTGCTATAGGCTAATAGACAGAGGCTATGCCTTTGAGATGACAAAACACACACTTTTCAGTTCACTCATCAGACTCTCAGTACTGATTGTTTCACTGAATAGCCTCACGGCTGCACAGATGAGGGAGCTCCACCCCTCGAGGCTCTGGGCCCTGACAGAAAGCTCCCCAGAGTCTCTGGGTCCTGGCTAGTCCATCTAGCACCCTCTGGGGAACAGAGACTCCGACACTTCAGTTTCCATCCATTTTACAAAGTGGCATCCAACCCTCCTGCCTTGTGCTGGGACCCCTAGGTGCCGATACAGTCACTACTGTGATAGAGCTGGCCATCCTATCTAAATATTAAAGGGACTCTATTCTAATTTCTTTTTCTAAAGCCTGTTGCAACAGCATTCTAACTATTCGATACCGTACTATCCTCTTCCTGTTCTGTCAGGATGGCTACCTATAGACCTCCCCCATTATTTTTTTCTTCTTTACTAAATGTTTCTTTTTCCAATTCCCTCTAAAATGCATCCTCTACCCATGTAATTGAAAATGAAGTAATTATTTGTGCACTAGAGAGAGTAATGTGTGCTCTGGGACAGCCCAGGTTCCAGTTGCCTTGGTGGTGCAGCTGGTTAGCGCAACTGGAACAGTATTCTAGGTGGCCTCAAGTCCTAGCTGAGGCACTTACTTCTTTCTCGCCTCTGTTTATATGTGTTCCATAAATATGCACACTGCACCCAAGTGATTGAAAATGAAGTAATTATTTGTGCAGCACCAGGTTGTGCACTGGAGAGTAATGTGTGCTCCAGGACAGCCCAGGTTCCAGTTGCCTTGGTGGTGCAGCTGGTTAGTGCAACTGGAACAGTATTCCGGGCAGCCTGGGTTCAAATCTCAGCTGAGACACTTACTTATGTACAACAGTTTGAAGAGAAGTACCAGTTGAAGACCTCAGATTAACAGAGGTGTTATGGATAGTTACTATATCTGTAAGCGGGAACATGAATCTGGAAAAAACAGACAAATATTAGATAACCAAAAAAATAAGTAAACTTAGATTTAGGGTATATATATATTTAAAAACGTTGTTAATACATCAGTTAGGGTTAAAGCAACAAAAGTACGGAAATGAGGCATTAGAGTTGAGCGCCTAATTCTCTCCCCCCACCAACAGGCATTGGGGTGTACTATGGGGTAATTAAGCCCAACTCTCACTACACTGCATGTGTAAACAGGTTGACATGGTACAGTATAAAAGACTGTGGTGGGAGGCCTAACGACCCCATGGCACACCTCAATGCCTGTTGGTGTTTAGAGGATGACGGGTAGGGTGGGGGGTTAGGGGCTCAACCCTAATGCCTCATTTCTGTACTTTTGTCGCTTTAACCCTAACTGATACAGTAACAAAGTTTTTTGCAATTTAGTATGTTGAGATGGGTGCAGCATAGTAGAATGGGGTGAACTTTGGGGCCGAAGAGTCCAAAGCACACCTGGATGGCTGTCAGTGGCTACAGGGTGGGGGTGCAATGGCATTAGCATTACAGCCGACAATCCAAAGGCACACCCTGACGCCTGCTAGTCTGTATAGGGTGGGACGTCATGGTTAGAAATCCTAACGCCCTGGGCGTTAATTGGTATTTGCACTTCAAATTTTCAACATGGTCTTTCTGTGACCCCCACCTCATGAAAGCATGTGGGACCTCCGCTCATGAATGGTGTTGGTGTGATTTTGTTAATGTGTCCCGAACGTTGATTTCCCACAGTGACCGCGCCATTCTGCAACACATAAAAATGTCAGCTGCACCATTCATAAGGAGCTGTGAAGAAATGGCAATGTTGAAAATCTGGTGTGAAAATATTAAAAGTTACGAGCATGCATGAAAACTGTGTAACACACACTCGTAACAGTCTTTTCTTGGAATTCTTTCACCAACTTTTCAACATAGGCATTTTGGGACCTCTGCTCATGAACAGTGGCAGTATGATTTTCTTAATCTGTCCCAAACGTCGATTTCCCACAGCAACTGCGTCATTGTGCGCCAGATGTGCGAAACTACATTTCAGGCAGGATGTGAAAAATGACAGCTGTACTGTTCATAAGAAGGTGTGCAAAAATGGCAATGTTGAACATCTGGAGTGAAAATATTAAAAATTCTTGAACTTATGACTGTGCGTGGACACTGCGCAACACATGCTTGTAACAGTCATTTTGTGGAATTTTTTCACCAACTGTTTAACATAGTTATTTTGGGACCTCTGCTTATGAACAGCGTTACTGTGATTTTCTTACTCTGTGTGGAACATTGTTTTCCTACAGCAACTGTGTCACTGTGCGCCGGATCTGCTAAAACGCATTTTAGGCAGGATGTGGAAAATGGCAGCTGTACTGTTCATAAGGAGGTGTGGAAAAATGGCAATGTTGAAAATCTGGAGTAAAAATATAAATTCTCTAAGTTACAAGCGTGTGTGAAAGCTGCACGACGCACGCTTATGGCTATAATCCGTTTAATGGAATTGTTTCACCAAATTTGCAACATAAGCTTTTGAGAGCCCACCTCATGAACAGTCACACTGTCGTTTCGTTAATCGATCCCGAAAGGTGATTCCGTGCAATGATCGCAAAATCACCTTTCGGGACCGAGTAACGAGATGACAGTGACTGAATTCATGAGGTGGGGTCCCAAGATCCCCGTGTTGAAAATTCGGTGCCAAAATTCACAAAACTGGCCAAGATATGCACCAAAGTTGAAAAAAAAAACAAACATTTATACCATTATACAGCTTAGTGGCATTTCTTCAGTTCGCAGTCAGCTTTAAAGAGTGCAGATATGTTCCCGTCCACCAAAAATCGTTGTGCAAGCCGGCTCGGTGGCGCTTAGGGTTGAGCGCTGGGCGCCACACCTCGGCATACGCTAATCAGATTCCGGGGCGAGCTAGGGCATGGTGTCGTAGGGGATAGAGATTGAGTGTCCATCAACTGTTCTCTCTTCCGGGGGTGGGGTGAGAATCGCTCGCTCTAGGAGGCGACCTCTGGCGGTGGCTGGAGGGTGCCAGTGTAGCGGCACGAAGTAATGCCTGGGGGGCGGAGCCATGGCATTCCATAGCTTTGCTGGCCGGGCTCCACGGGGGGAGGGGGGGAGAGGGACAGAAAAAGCAAAGAAAATACCTCCTGCACATCGGGAGATGACGGTGGCCCCAGTGGACCCTCCCACATCCCAAACACCGGCCCAGACATACCCAGGATATCTCTCTCCAGAGGACCCAATGACCTGCAGGTAGATCCCTCAGACTTAGGAGGTAGCTGCCGAGGGGGAGCGGAATCAGCCCCGGAGATGGTACCTGGGGTCAGGTCAGCCTGCAGTCATTCAGGGAGGAGGCCAGAAGTCACGAGGGGTTCAGGTTGGGAGTAAGGTGGAGATCTGTGTGGGCACTCCTGAAGGATGCCCAGGGTGTCAGGAAGATAAAGTTAAAAAAAAAAAAAAAAATCACTGCACCAGGCTCTGGAGGGAAGTATGGGGTGGGGGTGGGGTATGTGGGGTGCACAGAGGGTGGCTGCGGGAGGGGACAAGATGGCGAGGGACTGTTTCCTTTGTTTCAGGTAACAAAAATAAAAAAATTTACAGCGGACTGATTTCTTTTTATTTATTTATTTTTTTAATTTTTACAGGTTTGGCCACACTGGGGTGGGCTCCCAGAGTGGCACATTTCTTTGGAGGTGGGCATGTTAGCCACACTGGAGTGGGCTCCCAGTGTGGCACACAATTGGGGTGGGACAGCGGCAGGAAATCGGGGAAGGGAGTTAACATGCCAACAGGGGGATTGGGCACCCCCGTCGGTAATCAATCAAAATCTTTATTTATCCAGGTGGGCACCATTGAGCAGGGCTCATTTGCAAGATGGACCTGATCATACAAAAATCATAGTACAGTAATATGGTAAAACATAATGCAACATTATACAAAGAAGAAAAATATACATATGTACATCAACATCTGAGTGAGAGGGCCTTTACAACAGATAGGCTCATAACTGGGTACAGCCGGAATGTTCACTTAAAAGGAGAGAGAAAGGCAAGAAGAGGGAAACCAGCTTAGGAAGAAATGACAGGGCTGGAATAGTTAACTGGCATACTTCAGGGAAGGGGGGTGGAACTTGGCCATGGCTAAAGAGGGGCAGAGAAGCCGGTATTTTGGTAGGGAGAGAGGGGCAGAGGCAGGGCAGGATAGAAACTGGAAAATAGGTGATCTAGCGATGTGGGAAACATTTGCAGGATTCCTTCACGGAGCGGTCATAGAGCGACTTGGAAATATTCAGGCCAACAGGACAGCTCAGCTTCAAGTTTTTTTGCATATTGTTCCAGAAGGAAGGCCACGAGAAACTTATGGCAGCTCTGCTGAAATGAGATTTAACATTAGGTAATTGCAAGGCAATTAGGGAATAGCTTCTTAGAGCATAGGCACCTATCACACTCAGGGGAATACAATTAGAGAAGTATAGGGGGAGATTGTTGGTAACCGCTCTGAAAGCCCATAGAGCAGCATTTCTGTTTCTCCTATAATGAAGGGTAAGTCCAGCTCACCGCAGTGTACACGGAGCAATGGTGTGTGGAAAGTGGAAGGCCCGTTATGAACCTGATTGCTCTGTGGTATAGGGTGTCCAACTTAGCCAGGGCAGAGGCAGTACAATGGCTATAGAGAAGGTCCGCGTAATCCATTAATGGAAGGAATGTGGCTTGAACAAACCACTGTTTGGCATCCCTAGTAAGGAAGTGGTTAATTCGTTGGAACAGTCCTATCTTTGTCTTAGTTTCTTCTGTAGTTCTTCAAGATGTTCAGAGAAGGAGAGTTTGTGATCGAGCCATACACCCAGATATTTAAATGTTGGCACATACTCTAGATTTTCTCCAAGTACTGTGGTAATCTGAGGATAGCTAACACAAGCGGGTTACCGCATATGGGAGGAAGGAAAAGAGCATCACTTTTGTTTTTCGCAATAAGCAGAAGCTTTTTGCTTATGAGCTGGTATTGCAACAGGTTAAATTCAGCTTGGAGGTCTTCACAGGCTGCTTCCGGCGTAGGACGATTCAAATAAAGTGCTGTGTCGTCAGTGAACAAGTGGATATTGGCTTTATTGATGATGTCATCGAGGTTGTTAATGTAAACCGCAAACAACAGGGGACCAAGGATAGACCCCTGAGGCACACCTCTCTGTAGGGGTTTAAGTGGCGAAAGATCACCTTCAGCCTCAACCTGCTGTTTCCGTTCCGCAAGGTAGTCGGCAAACCAGCACATAAGAGTTAGGGTCCAGACCTAGGTTACATAGGGAGGAAAGAAGCAGGCTATGGTCGACTGTGTCTAAGGCCTTACTTAGATCCAAAAATACGGCACAGACAAAATTCCTATTGTCAAGGTCAAGGAGCCAATCATTAGTCACTTTTGCTAGGGCAGCTATGGTGCTGTGCTTTGCTCTGAATCCAGACTGCACTGGGTTTAAAAGACTCCTGGATTCAAGGTACGCCCTTAGCTGACCACTCACTATCTTTTCCAATAATTTAGACAGAATGGGGAGGAGGGAGATCGGTCTATAATTATTAAGGTCGCAAGGGTCACCTGATTTGAGCAGAGGGATGACATGGGCTACTTTCCATTGCAAGGGGAGGCTCCCCTGGGATAGTGACAAGTTGAAGAGGTGCGTGATTGGCACTGCCAACACATGGTATGCACATTTCAGAAAGTAAGGATCTATAGAGTCCAAACCTGCACCCTTCTTGATATCCAACTGCAGCAACAGATCTTCAACCTCTTTTAGAGAGGCAGGCAGGCAGGAAGAAGAAGGTCTCTTTGGTAGCAGGAGACTTGTGAAACAAAAATCCCTGCCGAGTGTGGATGGCATTAGCAGGGGATGTGTCAAA
Organism: Neoceratodus forsteri; assembly: GCA_016271365.2. NCBI lineage: Eukaryota > Metazoa > Chordata > Ceratodontiformes > Ceratodontidae > Neoceratodus > Neoceratodus forsteri. The sequence goes on along the minus strand of CM028135.1, from coordinate 15,081,906 downwards.
TGATAGCCCAGCGGTTGCAAAATGATTATTGAGGACTTCCAGTATCTCCGATCGGTCTGAAATGGTGTTACTACCGGATATAATTTTTAATGGGAGGGAATTTCCAGGTGAATGACCGGACATGTTCTTTATTTTCGAAAATTTTGAAGGATTCCTTGAGGCAGAGTCTAGCTCAGTGCGATAGAAAGCGGCCTTGGCTGCTCTGACCAACTTGGTGCACTTATTGCATGCCCTCCTAAACTGACACCAATCCAAGTCATTCTTACTTCTGCGTGCTTTTTTCCAAAGCATATCCCTATCTAGCATGGAAGCTTTGAGTTCTGGTGAAAACCAGCGGCCAGTGTTGCTCCTTGCACATACCTTTACCATGGGGGCATGCCAGTTTAAAGCCGCAGTTAGTATTTCGTGAAGATAGTATATGCCTCATTAACCGTTTGGCCAAGTAGAAATCCTGCCATCGCGAGATGTTTCAATTAGATAGGGGGTAGGCAAACAAGTCGAGTTGCGTTTACACCTCTTGATTGAGAACTTTGCTACAAACTGTGGATTATGCACAGACCTGATGCTGGCGATGAAACAGTGATCGCTGATGTCGGAGAAAAATGTTCCGACATGGGAGAACAGGTGTGGTTTGTTAACCAAAATGACATCTAAAAGGGTGCTGTCACTAGGGTTCTTTTTATTTGGGTGAGTGGGTTCACCAATGAGTTGCACCAGCCCCAAGGTGTCTCAAAAGGATTTCAAGGGAGCAGAGGCTTTTGATAACCAGTCATAGTTCAGATCGCCAAGAATAATAGTTTCCAGCGTACTAAGCTCCAGGGCAGAGCTTAGATGTGACCCTGCAGACAGGGGCCTGTAACAGCCTATTACACAGAGTGCGCAAGAAGGTGATAGTTCAACCTTTAGGGACAAGCATTCAAATTCACTAGGGGAGGAGGATGATTCTAGACATGATGCAGAGAATTTGTCCCTGACATAAATCGCCACCCCTCTGCCTCTTGATTGCCTATCAGCTAGGAAGAGCAAATAACCTGGGATGTTGATTGCCCTGTCAGGAGTGGCTGGTGTAAGCCAGGTCTCAGTGATCACCAGAACATCAGGTAGGGTGTGGCTAACCCAAGCCTGGATCACGGTGATCTTTCTCAAAAGGCTGCAGACACTGACATGCAAGAATGACATTCCTCTAATTCCAGCAAGGTCGGAGGGAAAAGCAAGGGTAGCTAGAGGCCCCGGGTTGAGCTCGACATTGCCTGAGCACAATAGTAGCAAAATCCTTTTTAAGGCAGCATATCTGTGTTCTGAGGCATGATGCCGAGGGGGATTGGGCACCCCCTCAGCAGACCACATCAGTAAAGGGGTCACATATGCCGACAGGGGGATTGGCAACCCCAAGTCGGCTTCCTAGGACTGAGTGGTGGGTGGTGACCGCTGCCCATGTTTCTTGAAAGCGTTACACCAGGCAAGGCACGCCCTGCAATGAGGGGTCACTTCCTCATTGCAGCGGCTAAAACGTTTCAAGTTGGTGGCACATTTTGCAACTGCTGTCATAGAAAGCGTGCAATCTAATTTGTGCCATGGAGCCCAGCCCTAAAAGGCAGTGGCGCCACTGGCCACAACATGACCGCGCCTCCAAAACCTGCTCTTCCACTTCAAGCAACCCCAATATGTTGTCTGCGCACGCAAGACAACATAAAAAATGTACACTGCCACATGGAGAAATACAGAGTTGCGCACCAGTAAACATGATACACCCAACACATATTACAGTATCATAATATGATGTAATTATTGAATATGTACACTGTCAAAACATATTCAATGTCATTAAAAATATGATTTGAAAGAAAACCTTATTTCTTTTTACCAGTTAAAGCACAATAAGGTGAATACAAGTGGTGGCTCCCAGCACTGCATGTGATACATACCTGTGGTGAAGCTGCATCAACTCAATACTCTTGCCTAGAAAGTACTGCTACAGATAGGTTGACTGATTTTGGCCCTGGTTCCACCTCACAGTAGTAAAAGCTACAGGTACTATTGCCACAATTGGTGTGCAGTGCATGGTTCAGACAAGAGACTTTGCCTGTCAGTGGCCTGAGTCACCAGAGGCCATGTTGAAAGACCATGTGTATTGCGTTTTTTTTTTTTTTATGCATTTCTTTTTGGCCCTCGGATGGCCGTGAGGAGGAGCACCCCCCCCCCGCATCAGTTCAGCGTCAAGGGGCTCATGCCGAGGTTTCCCCCCCAGGCACATTCCTCCTTCTCTACGTTACTGAAGCGGGGCCAAGTGTGCAATGACCTCGGCATACGAATGGGCATGCTCCCACACTCTGTGTGCAGAGGTTTGCTGATGCCCGCCTCGCCAGGCACCAATTGCGGCCTTTTACTGCCACACCCCTCCTGCCAATGCTAGAGGTCAGTAGGCACCAGGAAAGCGAGGTCCCTCCCTCCCCAGAGAAGTCTAGCAGTCCTTAGGACGCTCAGCTCCCCCCCGGGTCAACCCTCTGATGTCCGCTTCCAAACCCTGGTCATCAGCACCGCAGATGGAAGTGCTTCTGCTGTGCCTGTGGGGGGGAGGAGGCTGAGTGCCCCACATCATGTGCTTCAGGTCAGCAATCCACATGTACAATGCAGACTTAGACTGCACACTCAGGAGGTGCATTCAAACATATGCCAGCAGCAGTCACAACCCCTATGTACATCAACACCAGTGAAACGCACAACTGTTGTGCCAGATGTTGATAGCTAGATCTCAGTATTATCATCCAATGATGCTGTGAATGGTGAAAGCGACGTTTTCATGTATATTCCTGACTCCACTGTAGACAGTGAAACAAACTGACAGTGAGGAAACAATGCAAGGTGCACTACCTCGTGATACTGAAGCTACGTTCTTTGTATTCAAATCTTGCTTATTTTTACTATTTGAACTTCTTGCTTGTGAACAGTGTCATATACAGCTATTGATAACTGGTTCTCAGTGCGCACATGCATGTATGTAGTAAACTTTACTTGTGCAAAGTCTGACACTTTTACCTGGAGATCACAACCCTTGCTTGGAAAAATAAGTGCAGGAAATGTTTTACTAAGCACATCTATACTGTTTACTGGTAACACATACACCAGGATTTCACAATTCTTAAAAAGTCTCAGAGTGTCTGTGCTTAGTGAGTCACAGTACAATCACATTCAATCAGAATATATTTTCCCAGTAGTTAATTTCAACTGGGTAAAACAGCAAAAAAAAAAAAAAAATGAAATTGCCAGTGATAGCAGCCTAACAGTCACAGGAGATGGGTGCTGTGATTCACCATGTCACAATGCAAATACTGCACTTACATGATGATGGACATGCAGTCAAATGTAATTTTGCAGTTGGGAGCTAGTTCAGGTCACCGAGGTGGCAAACTCAAATTATATGGAAGAGGAGGGTTTCACAAGACCATGGAGAAAATTTTACTTGGAGGCCTTAAGGTTGAAGCTGTTGCCATGGATAGACACCCTCAGATAGCCTCACTGATGTCAAAAGGCATCAAGTTCCCAAATGCTGATCATCAATATGCCGTGTGGCATTCGGCAAAGTCAACCGTCAAGAAGATTACAGTAATGGGCAAGCAGAGACACTGCCAAGACTTACTGGGATGGACAAGGTCCACTGATAACCATTTCTGGTGGTCGGCAGCAACAGGCGGTGGGAGTGGTGTTCTGTTGCATGAGAAATGGTTGTCTGTATTGCATCACACAACCAATGTGCATAGCTGAACAAGAGGTCTAACAGTCCGTTAATGACAACATCTGCCAATTGATGACCTTGATGGGAGAGGGAAACCAACTGGCTAGAAATCAATCAAAATCTTTATTTATCCAGGCGGGCACCATTGAGCAAGGCTCATTTGCAAGGTGGACCTGGTCATGAATACATCAAAGTACAGTACAGAAGCAGGTATACAAAAAGCAATAATAAACAAGGAAGAAAAAGTATATACAGTGTATACAGTACAAGGTTGAAATAAAAAAAAAAAAACAGCATTATTTTACAATTGAAGAAGTCAGCCGATGTACAATCAACCACAGGCATCAGGGGTTATAAGCAGAGATCTTTTGAGTGAGGCAGCCGGCAACTACACATATAGGGGAAAGAGGCCGTGTATGGGGTGGCAGGTTAGAGAGGTAAAGAAGAGGAGGGATATATTACCGACGACTGGGGGAAAAATTGAGCTAAAACCACAGAAAGTGACGATGGCTGTCGTGTACTTATTATGATAATGACGGAGGAGGGGTAGATAATTGGGACACTACTATGGATGGGGTGGGACTTTAGCCAGGCTGGAGCGGACAGGGAAGGGTGGGTGCAGCAGGAAGAGTTAATAGGGAAAGAGTGAGAGCCAGGGGTAGAAACATGGCGAGCGTCAGGATGGAAAGAGGGAGTTGCGGAATTAGTGGGCTAGCGGTGAGGAAAATATTTGCAAGAAAGTGGCAGAGCACCGCATGAAGCAATGAAGTCCACTGTGAGGGACCCTAGACTGCTGTCAAATATTACTAAATTATGCCATACAGGCAACCTTGAGGTTTTTCACTCACTGCTCAACAAGTACTGTTCCAAACGGCAGCACTTTTCGTACGCTGGTATGCTTGCCTGAACGCAACTTCCTTTGCTGGATTACTCCAAGAACTGTAACAATCCAGAAGCTGTGGTGTCAAGTGGGATCAATAAAGGCAACTTTCAATATCGATTTGTCCATTCGAAGCAAACCAAGCAATGGATTACCAAGCCAGTCTCATCATACAAAATATACTACTTCCTGGACAACATGCTTTCCGAAGGGGTGCAAGTCAAGGAAGGAATACTCCCAGATGTTCCAAACACTGAAATGTCATTTCTTCCAGGAAACATAGCCTTGATGGAAAGACCAGCCACAGAGGAACTACTAAAAAACCACTACTGTTGCTTTCCAAAAACATGAGACAACGGGTTGACAGGAGCCACTCTTCACAGACACTGAAAACGTCCATGGTATTAAACAGGTCATCATGCCAATAATCATAATGATACACACTTTGAAAGGCTCACCACTGCACACCACTGTTCATGTTAACATTACCCTTCTTCAAACTGCATAAACAGCATGCGGGGTGGCACTCTCCACTGCTGCCCAATACAAAACAGTTGTCCATGACTTTTATGGGCTCGCACACACACACCACCACCACATGACAACGTAGTTCACGTTAGTCGACTACCACTACCTTCATGTTGTCAGTATTGTCATATCTTTGTGTTAAACACAGAAAGACACATCAGGTTCTAGTTAACAACATGTTTTCCTGCACGGTACAAGTCGACACTTCATTATGTTACGAGCAGGCTAGACGGTGCATGTACAACACTGTGTACTCTGATAAGGCGGTTGTCTTCCTGAAAGCATCATCATGCAAGGAGCAAAACGGCATAGTTAGATGACCATTAGGTGCTCATTTACACTACTGGCTAACCCTTGATGTCCATGCTGAGTACAGACCAATGGTGACATCCACGACACCCACAACGTCAAAGAAAAAATCCCTTTGGAACTGTGGTAAACAACACACATGTGATATACCTTGTGTCTCACTTTATGTACCCCTTTCAGTGTGCTATTCACCACGACCATGCCATGACAGCGCCAGTGTTGCACTGCATACTATCGATGTCCACTGGTACCCCCCCAGACCCACCTGCAAAGTCCCCTGCACCGTCAACATCCCCACTCAGACTCCTAGTCACAGTGCCATGTTCAACCTAAAGTCAAACAGCTCTTAGCATGTGTGTGATCGCGAGCTGTCAGTATGTGACCCACTCTTTTTTTCAATCTACATTTTTCCCCCTTCTGGTGGGGTTGGCAGGCGGCTCTGGCCCCTCCCTCAGAGGGGCTCAGTCTCTGGTCCCAGATTCTCGCCACCAACCCACCCGTAGGTCCCCATGTTGCCCCGGAGACCAACATCTAGACTCCGGGGGCTGGTGCGAGCTATGGGGCCATCATGGAACCTGCCAGTTCAAAGTTTCCACTTTTCTCCCCTTCCCTTCTGCTGTGGCCACCCAAGCGCATGTGGAGGCACGCACACGCAGCGATCCATGGCACCCTCCCTATTCAAGCCATTCCCGTTTGCACTACCCTCGGGCCTCCACCTGGGGGCAGCCTTGCAGCTGTTGCAACTGGGTTCCAACCCAGGAGAGGAGAGCAGCTCAGTGGCCACTCAATCAATCTCCCAGCCTCCCCCCGATGAATGAGGCTCATTCCCAAACCCGGATCGCCAGTGTGGTGCTAGGTGTGGCGTCCAGTGCCTCAACCCTCAGCGCTGCCAGGCCAGCCTGTGACTCACTCTTGAGGTGAGTGAATGGCATCGAATGGTCGCTCATGATACTGTGGGCCTGTTTAAGGTGCCCAGCTGCTGTACCAGCACATTGATAAATTTGATCAGGACTTCATTCAGGTCGATGGTGGTCATCGACCGGGGGTGGGGTGGGGTCGACAGCACAGGTGTTGACAACCCACCTGCTATGTCCCGAGAACCCGACAAGCCTGCAGCCCTAGTGGGAGAAGGGACAGGCTCCCATGAGAGAGCCGTTGACAATGAGCCAGTTGTTGACGATGGAGGAGCCGACGACCTGGAGGTCAACAGTCGAGCACCCTGGGAATCGGGTGGAGGTGCTGTCAATATAGGTCTGGAAGGCATATAGACCTGGACAGCAGTTCTCTTCGTGGAGCAGCCAACTAAGATCCCCCAAAAGAAGGAGAAGCTGGCGGGGAGTGGCCGTGATCTCGGTATTTTTTTTATGACCGTTCCCTGAGAACTGGTCTCGGGCCTTGGAGGCCGGGCGCTCAAAGATCCGGTTGGCCACTGTGAGGCCGGGGCCCCAGTGGACCCCTGGCCAGAGCTGGCTACCTACTGATCCATCAGGAAGTTTTTACGAGCCTTTTTGCGTTGCCAAAGGGTTGTTTGATTAAACTTCTGGCAGAGCTCACAGTTACAAACTTCGTGGTCATGCCCAACACAGCAGATACAGTTGGAATGTTCGTCTGTAGAGGCAATCTTCTTTCCGCAGTGGCAGTGACGGAAAAGAGAAGTAGAAGGATTAACTCTCAACATAAACAAAAATAGGGAATCTCTTTAAAAAAAAAAAAAAAATGTTTCAAAGGTAAGTAAAATACAGCCGAAGACTGAAAAAAGGCACGAATACTGCAACAGAGCTTAGGCGAAGACCCATGCGAGCGAGTTGATGCTGGGAAAGAACTGAGGAGGGAGTGGGGTTGCTCATGCCTATATAGGGTTGGTGACATCGATGGACATAGACAGCGTGGCTGGCCCCAGTTGTACTACTGAAAATCTTCCATGTGGATTCCCCTTCACCGATGGCGTTACCTGATGACTGAGATACCCCTGAAGAAGACTGGGAAATATTACTGCGGCGAGGGCGAGAGGATATTAGGGATGCACGGTATGAGGGGGAGGGAATCAAACCAGAATTTGAATACAAAGGAGGCACAATGGGAAAGTTGTCTAGCATCAAGAAAGGAGGGCGAAACAGCTGAGTAGCGTGAGCAGTGGTGGGTACGAGGAGGACAGACTAAGGCAAAATGACAAGAAGATGAAAGAGGGGGTAGTCTGGCAAAGGGAGGATTTGGATGCTCCACTACAGACTATGTCCCCATAGTCAACAACAGGGAGAATCATCTTTAAACCAATCTCATGGCAGGCAGGAAGCGGGATACTTGCTTTGTTCCTGTACAGTGCACCAAGCTTGGGGTAGAGCTCATCGTATAAGGCATCAAAATGCACAGAGAAATCAAGATGTCAGTCCAGCCAGACCCCAAGGTACTTAAAAGGAGGATACATCCTCAATCACAGCACCATCAAGGGTGTGAAATAAAGGGAATAAGGCGAGTCTGGTAAGCCTCTTGTCAGGTGCCAAAAGTCATGGGAACTTTTTTCTGTCACTGAGAGACAGCTGGTTAGACTGGAACAAGTGCTGAATGTCGTCAAAATCCAGCTGTAGCTGTGAGGTAAGGTCAAGGGAAAAGGAGCCAGATGCAAAAAGCGCACTGTATCATCAGCAAATATATGAATGGATGCAAAGGAACAGAGGGAAGTCATTCATAGCGAGCCAGAAACGAGAATAGGGCCCAGGAAAGACCCATGAGGAGTTGATCAACAGGCTGCCTGGACTGGGATTCCATGGGCAGAAGGACTGGCTCTATGGGCGGCTTGACCTCCCTAGAGGGCACCTGACCACGAGGACCCTCAAGCAGGGAATAGCACAAATGGTCCCTTGACAGTGATCCACAAGTGGCATTGATTCTTCCTCTTGTGCTTTCAGCAATGAGATGGGGACTCGCCTTTAAATGTGTGGAGAGAGAGAGAATGCTTTTAAACTGTTGTCTTTGAGAGGAGTTGGGAGATCCATCCACTGTCAGAAGTTCCAGGACTTGAACCATCCTTGTCGCTATCTGCCTCATAGGCCTGCAACTGCACCACCATTCCTCCAGCCTCGCATGGTACATGCTTTTAGTGTTTTTGGTGCTCAAGAGCCTGCAGGTGCATGGCCTGGCACCAGGAGCAACACTCCGTACCACTGGCAACGCCCAAGCAATATACACAAGCATCATGTCCATCGGTCACAGACAATGGAAACCTGCACACCATGCACCTCTTGAAACCTGACTGCTTCTGTTCCATGGTGAATTTGAATGATGCAGCAGGAAACAGACAATGAGGTGACAGAAATGAGTCAAAAACTGAATCCAGTTCCAAAAGAAACCACTGAAAAAGCCTGAAAACTTGACAGAATCCTAATTCACTACCGGGAGCGAGGGAGGTGACGATCTGTTACTTCCAGCAGAGGGATACATCAGAGTATAACAGGCAGAGTTGGAGGACGACATGAGTGGCACAAGGAATCAAGCTTGAAGGCTGTTCCAGTGATGAACATGCTCAGCAGTGGGAGACTGCCTAAGTGCAGTAATGAACTGAATATAATCTTTACAAGACATTTACATGAAACCAGGATCTTGGCCCCTTAGATTTCATCTGTCCCTGCTGCTTTTCCTGCCATAAAGTCATATTCCTCAGCTTATCACATCAAAGTAATTTCTGTGGCAACAGGCTGTGATGTCACAGTAGGAATCAGCAACATGAAAGGGGAAAAGATTCTGTGTTAACATTATCTACAGTAATAAAAAAAATGGTTAGGTTCTGAAATTCGGGATTTTGTGTAGCCGAGTTCTGCTGATGCCAACTGTAACTTCTTTAAAACTGGAACGTTTCTGCCAACCTGGTGGCACAAAGGGTTGAGGCGCTGGATGCCTTGCCTCACGCTATGCCGGCGACCCGGGTTCAGGAATGACATGGGTCATCAGGATGCTGGCGTGGGCGGGCAGGATCGAGAATGCCGATGGGCAGCTCTCCTCTGCTTCCGAGGGTGGTGAGGGTGGGTTGGCGCCCCCTCCCCCGTAGTTCCGCTCCCACCAGGTGAAGGGCCGGTGGGTAGCGCAGACGGAGAGGGGGCGGCAAACAGTTACAGGAGGTGGAAGGGGCTGAGCTGGGGCTACGGGGTACTTGTGTGCCTACACATTCTCGCACGGCCGTGTGCCTGGGCCTCGGGGGGAGGGGAGAAAAACCTGTAAAAATACCTGTGTGTCCCCAACGCCAATTGGCGGGAGGAGGCGACGGGGACCAAATAACTATAAAAAAAACTGGAACATTTCTTGCCTGCACAATCTGCAAATAATTAAAAAAAATAAAAATAAAAAAGGACACTGAAGAGTTATGCAAATACATTTAATATACTTAAGATTACAGGAAGCAACACAATCTAGTGATTCACAAAACATATTATAAAAGTCATATGCAAGACAAACCTTGCACTGTACTTACACGGTAAGAATTTTTACTTCAGAAACTACAATAAAACATTTCAGAAACTGTGGGCTAATGTAGTTTATTCTCATTTTTTACAAAAAATTCAAATCCACAAAATAGTTTCACCCTGCAAATATGCAGCGGTCCTTGAATCAGTCCAGTATTATGATTCTATAAAGTGGAAAAAAGGTGAACTACAAAAATGTTCATCTAAACCAGAGGCCAAAGGCTGTGAAATCATTTAAATTATTATGGATAATAGCTGCTACAGTAAGCTATTCAGGAGTTGCACTAGGCAAAACACAATTATTAGATGCACTGAGGAAAATGGTTGCTGTCCAGAGGAGCTACTGTACAAGTCGAGCCCCTGTGAAAAGTATTCTGATTTTTCCAAAGGTTTGTCTTGCAAACTCTTTTGTTGTAAATTGTTCTCTAGCTCCAAAGCTGAACTGTTGGTTTGTAGCATTTAACTGATGACTGGCACAATGATTCCTGCCTCAAGTACTGACTGTATCAGGGGTTGGGGAGAGGGAAAAAAAAGGTTACTCACCTGTAACCACAGTTTCATGAGTGGTATATAGCTCATATCCACACACAGGCAGTTCCACTGGACAGTGCAGATTCGCTGGGATGTCTTCAAACTAAGCTCCTCCCACCACCTTAATGGCACATGCCTCAGCTCTGCCCCGTGACGTCAGATCTCGCATGCTGGAAGCAGGGATCCGTGTGCCACTTGCCAGGGGAGGCCAGGCGGGTGGTGTGGATGTGAACTATATACCACTCCTAGAACTACGGTTACAGGTGAGTAACCTATTTTTCTAGGGGCGTGGATGTAATTCACTATCCACACATTGGCAGACTTTGAGCAGTTCTCCAGGAGGAGGGGGCAAGGTGCGCACCCCTATTTGGCGAACAGAGACTGGAGAACTGAGGTTCCAAAATAAGTATCCCGGCAAGACTTTAGGTCGATGCTATAGTGGGAGATGAAGGTGTGTGCCAACTTTCAGGTAACAGCCTTAAAGATCTACTTTACTGGAGTGTCTCTGGAAGCAGCAACTGAGGCAGCAGTGTCTTGTAGAATGAGCCCTAAGCCTTACAGGAGGCTATCAGCCAACTTTTAGAAGTGGCTGATGCAGGATGTAATCCAGCTGGTAATTGTCTGCTTTGCTGCCAGTCTGCCAAGAACATGCTTCAGCATATAACAGCTGGCGAGCCTCACCCCGAACTCCAGCTGTGAGCTCTTTATAATAAGTGAGCACCTGCCACAGGTCCAAGGTATGGAGCTTGTGGTCAACCTCTGAAATGGGTTCGTAAAGTAAGCTGATCACCTGGTTAAGGTGCAACTCTGACACTACCCTCTGGAAAAACTTCAGAAGGGGGTGAAAGATGACAGTGTGTGTAGAAGACAAGGTAAGGAGACACCACCAAGTGCGCTTGAAACTCGCTAACTGGTACGTCATAGCCACCAAGAAGGTGGTCTTCCACGACAGTTGAGACATATTACACTTGTGCATAGTCTCAAATGATTTGCCCATGTGACCAGCCAGCACCAGCTGTAGGTCGCATGGTGGTGGTGGTTCATGCACTGAAGAGGAGAGGTGGTCAAAGCCCTTGGAAAAAAACATCAAATCACCTTCTCCTGGGCCGCTGTCATTACACCAGTCTGCACCCAGTATGCAAACAGGGCAGCCAGATGTATCGTGAAGGTCGTCGCTCACAGTCCCAGCTGGAAGAGGGACCAGGGGTCCTCGAGAATACCAGCCGCTGGGCAGGCAAGGGGATCAAGCCTCTTGCCCTGATATCAAATAGGAAACAGTTTCCATTTAAAGGCACAGCACTGGCGAGTCGACCCCATTCGGGAGGCCTTCACAATATGAAATACAAAATCACACATGCCCCCATAACGCAAAGCATCATGGGCAGCATATGCACATGACCACAGAATATTATGCTGGTTCAACTTTAAGCAGAAATGCATGGTGCCGAAAGGCCTCTCACACAGTTTGCAAAGACTGCCAACAGCAGACAGACACGTGTTTCATCCTACCAGGACTCGTCAGTGTGCCTCATCTGTTTGACACCCTACTGGAATGAACCAGCTACCCTAAGATGGTCTGTATGGCTTATGTTGTGGTGACCCCAATTAAAACAAAAAATAAGTTAAAAGACAAAGAACCTCAGTGTGCAAGCACTAAGGCAATGGTTACCCCAAAGGGCACTGGCCGGGAAGCCAAGTTTCAAAGAAATACAAAATCACACATACCCCCATAATGCAAAGCATCATGGGATGCATATGCAAATTACCACAGCATATTATGCTGGTTCAATTTTAAGCAGAAATGCATGGTGTAGAAATGCCTCTCACACAGTTTGCAAAGGGTGCCAACAGCAGACACAGACACGTACTCCTTCCTCCAGATGTTCTGGGATCAGCCACCACTGGAAGGCATCCCTCATCAGCTTGGTGACTGACAGGTTGGTACAACGTGTCCTGGGACCACGGACAGCCCGACTCCCACTGCAGGTGCTGCATCTGCCAGCGGGTCCCGTGGACCACACTGGTGCAGGACGAAATGTACCCCAGCAGCTGCGGGAAGTCCCAGGTAGGGCACAAGTGCAAAACCTGAAATGATCAAGCAAAGGAAGTAAGATCCGGTGCCTGGTCCGCAGGGAGGTGGGCCTGGTGTAGCTCTGTCCCAATGAAGTGAAACACCTCCGATGGGATCAGTTCCGACTTGGCCAGGTTGACCAATGGGCCCATATCTCTGCATGTCTGGAAGGCTAGAACCCTGGACCACTCTATGGCCTCCTCAGATGGCCTGGCTGTCAGTCATCCAGGTGGGGGCACACCCTGACGCCCTTGTGCCACAGGAGAGCTGCCACCACTGCCATGCATTTGATGACAACCCTGGGCACGGAAGAGAGGCCAAAGGGCATGACCCAGAGCTGATAAAGAACCCCTTGTGCATGGAACCAAAGGTACTGACAGCGGGATGGATGGACTGAGATGTGCAAGAACACATTCTGGCAGTCCAGGGAGCAGAACCACATGCCCTGCTTTAGGGGTGGTATAATCTGGCTCAGTGTTACCATCTGGAACCTGCGCATCCTCATGTACTGATCATGATCGAGCAGATCTGGTATGGGTGCCAGCCACCATGTCTGTTTCAGGACCAGGAAGTACCTAGACATGTACCCCTGACTTGCCAGGGCATATAGGATACAGGTTAGAGCCCATTATGCAGGAAGCTAAGTGATGTTCTTCCTTAGGGTGGATAGCATGTTCTGCGACACCGAGGACTCCCTTGGAGCATAGGATTGGTAAGGTGGGATAGCCTTGAAATCTAGAGGCAGCCCTCTGCCTACCACATTGAGAACTCACATGTCCATGATAACAATGGACCCAATGTAGCCAGAACTGGCAAAGCCAACCCCAAGTCAGCTGGGTCAAGAACTGGCCAGGCGGGAGTTTGACCCCCCCACTAGTCACTGGGCAGCTTTGGAGTGGGCACCGGCTGCTGTGCTGGGGCCGCACGGCCACCACTTCCCCCACCCGTGCCTCTTTTTGACCCAGGAGAACTTAGCCTTGGGACACCAGGCTTGGTACTACCCTTGCTAGGGCTGCTGATAAGACTGTTGTGTCTGAAAGGACTGAAACTGAAAGGCCTTTTTCTGTTTCTGAGCCTTAGGGTCCTTCTGGGATGTAGTCATGGAGTCCAGGGTAGCACTAGACTTCTCAATCCTGTGACCTTCTACCCCTGAGCCAAAGAGGTTGGTGTTCAAGAAGGGGACATTGGTCAGCTTGTGCGGAGTGTCCGCCGGGAAAATGGAGAGCCTCATCCAGGCCCTGCAACACAGCATGATGACTGCTGCCATGGCATGGGTGGAGCCCCCCCGCCCCCTCCCCATTTCTAGGGCTGTCTGGAGCTGGTGTTTAGCCAGCGCTTGACCCTGGTCTCTGACGAACTTCACCAGCATCTGCTTGTCAGCAAGTAGGTTAGGGAGGAGATCATCCAGCACTCTCAGCAGGGAGTGACCAAAGCTGGCCTTCATCACTGCATATTCTCCTGACAGACAGAAAGAGGAGGTGGCACAGACCTTCTTGGCCATGTGATCAAGCATCTTTACCTCCTTGTCTGGGGGCTTGTCCATGTTCCCTTGGCTTCTGAACTTCCAGAAAGCAGAGTCTGCTACAAGACCCTCGTCCGAGGGATGGTTAGAGTACCCAGAAAGGGACCCAGCAGGGACAGCATACTTGTGGATCATAAGGGTGGAGGGTGTTTGGCAGGATGCCGGATGCTGCCAAAGCTCTGGTACCAATATGGCCTCAGCCATGGGAAAGGCAGTCACCTGGGATTCATCCCTATCAAGGATGTCTGTGAAAGGGTACTTGGCCCTTTTCTGAACAGGCTCCAGAGGGACAGAGATGGACTCTGAGATGAGCTGGAGTAGAGCCCCGAATAACACCAGCCAGTTGTTAGTGGTCAGTTCCTGACCGACATGTATTCGAAGGTATGCATCAACAAAAGCATGGATGGGTCATCAGAGGACTATTCAAGAATGGCCCTTAACTGTCTGCCACCGTGGGCCACCCGAGAGTCATCCAGCTGTGCGATTTCCACCAACAGCTGACCCAGCAATTTGGCCGCAGTATGAGTCTCCTTCGCTGCAGCTCCCACCAAGGGCTGTGGTGGAGATGGCTCCCTCCACAAGGGTGGTGAGAAAGGTGCTGGGGACATCTGTCGAGGATGAACAGGCATGGGCATGGCTGGCACCTACCAGTCAACCACAGGCGTCGGGGGTAGAGTCCTCTCTCACCCCACAATGGTCCACTGCTGCTAGAAGAATTTCTCGTACACCACTGAATCTGGTGGCAAAGCCTCTCTTCATCCATGGACAAGGAAGTCAAGGAATGTTGATGGCAATGCCTCCCAGTCAAGTGAGAACGACGCCTCAACCAAGAGCTTGGCCTTGACCTGAAGGCTGAAGTGAAGAAGCCACCGGGGTTCATTACAGATCACATGCCAAAGTGCATGGTGGTGCACTGGCTTCAGTAGAACACTGCCAATTGAGGTTATTCTTGAGTGAATCCATCCAGGGACACTGACCTTCCATGTCCTCCTGAGTGAAGACTGGGGCCTTGGAGATAGACTCCTCATCGATTCCCTCGGACAACTGGTTGATAGGGTTGAGAAAAATCTCGACCGCTTGACTGGCTGGTGTTGAGGCTGACAAGCCCGACAAGGGGCACTGTGGAGCTTTCCACCTGGCTCTCAACCACAGAAAGTCCAACTAGAGTCAAAGAAGCAAGAGCACTGCAATCTCTCCCAGTTCCATGACTGGCACCGGTGGTGCCTGTGTTTCTTATGGTGGCAGTCAGGGCTCTCCCTGAAGGCCTAGGAGGTCCGATACATCTCTCGGAATTCTCCGGTGAAAGATGCTCTGACACTGGCCCCAGCTAGCAGCAGCGCTGAGGCAGACACGAGGTGCCTGCCACCTCTTCCATGGCTGCAAGCTGGGCAGCAGACCTCACTGCAGCGGTGGCTTTCTTACGACCTTTTGGCTGAAGCTTCGAGTCCCCATTGGCCGGCCAGCTGAGCAGAACCTCGGCCACACGATAGTCCAAAGAGGAAGGGGAGCATCACCTGACACAGGCCACAGCCCAAAAGACTGTGTGCAGCTGCCAAACAGTAGAGGAGAGGCTTGGGATCCATCTGCAACATTTTCTGGCAGCATGTGACACAGCATTTGAAACCTGAAGCCGAAGCGAAAGGGTCGAGTAACTTACGAAATATCAAAAGGAAAAAGCAGAAGTCGCCAATGGTGCACTTGGCAGCCTATAAAGCACAGAGCTATGAAGGAGGAGACAGAACTCTTCTGGTGGAAAAGGAAGATCTGATGTCACGAGCAGAGCCACAGCATATACAGCCCAGCTGGTGGGAGGAGCTTAGCTTGAAGACATTCTGATGAATCAGCACTTTCCAGTGGAACTGCTGATGTGTGGATAGTGAACTGCAGCCATGCCCCTAGAACACAGCACATATAAGGATCCCAAGAACTGGCCACTTAGGGTCTTGAAGGTCATGTTCTCTATTCACACAAAGAACTGGGCACTCACCACCTTCAATAAAAAAAATGACATGAAGGCTTCTGATTTTTTCAATGCCAGATGCATTTTGGATCAATAGTTCCTTTCCCAGAGCCTTTGAGAAAGGATCTATTGATCCTAAATGCATCAGGCGTTTTTTTACCCCTTACTACATCTGCCTTTTAACTATGTCGGCTTGAAAGAATAAAGATACTGATGAAGCACCTATCTTGAAAAAAAAATCGGGAGTTTTATTTTTTTATTGAAGGTGGTGAGTGCCCAATTCTGTATATGAATATTTTGTATGCCTATATTGTGAGCGCCACCAACCCAGTGCTGACTTTTTTTTGTTTCTTAGCCTAAGGTCACTTTTTTCTCTATGGCAGTTGCATCCTGAAACAGGGTTCAAACATTTGACTTCAAAAACAGAAATAACACACACATACACTTCAAAAATTAAGTCTTTTGGAAACTGCTCTGGTAAGGCATATTGGGTGATCAATAGAAAATCTCTGAGTGACTGATTTTTATTTACAAAAAAAGAGCAGGGGCAGAGAGCAAGCAGTGCAGCCAACAACAGGCTCTCCTTCAGAGCTCCTGGAGAATAATCATTTGTTGTTGGACAACTAATTTCAGCTTTACTCTCCATTTCTCAACATCAGTCACTTACACCTCGCAGTGGCTCCTTATCAAGTATGATGGGTAGGACAGCCACTGGCGTGAAGTAAGATTTCTTTCAGTCGACTGCTGAGCCCTCCACAGCACGGGACCAGCAGCCGCAAACTGGCACCGAGAAGATCCACTGCCAGCCATTTTCGAGTCGCTCAAGAGAGCCATTACAGGGCTGACACAATTGGTCCAAAACACTGACAAGAAAACTAGACACATAATTAGCACCTGGTGCTGGTAGAAAACAGAGCTGAAGACAAAGCACCGGCAGTAAAAGACTCCGAAACCAAGGCAGGATTTAGCAACTGCAGCCGCCACAGTTAAGGAACAGTCTTATTAAAACCTGCTTGAAACAGACTGAAAACACTGTATGTGCTCCTAATCGCCGTATTCTGGCCCTCCCGGACAGTAGTGAGGGAAGCAATCCCGTTCACTTTTTTGAGACCTGGCTGATGGGCACATTGCCGATTTATCCGTACAGGTACACAAGGCATGCTGCATTATTCCCCGCAGCATGGAAGTCAGCTAATACACTATCCTTCTGGTGACTCCATCAGCGGCATCTGGGAACAGATCTAGAGAGTGGCAAGACACAGAAGTAAAATCTTGGTGTATGGACTGAGAAATCTTTCTTTCCTGTAAGGGTTTCTGAATCTGTATAAAAGAAACTCCATAACTGGACAATAGTCTGCTACTCCCATCCTGCATGTATCAAATAAAGATAAAAAAATGTCAGGTTTAAGTAAGGAATTTTCCCAGCTGACCTGTCAGTGCTGAAGTAGTTCTTCTGCTCACAACACCAGCAACCCTTGTCTAGGAGTGAGCTCAGATGGTTGGGGTCTGGCTGAGGGCAAAGGATAGAATCTTCCACAAGATGCTCTTGTGTGTGTGTGTGTGTGTGTGTGTGTGTGTGTGTGTGTTTTGGCTCTCACTGCTATACTGTCACTTGGGTGACAACAGGTGGTTGTGCAGCTGTGAGCCAGACTGGGAGAGGGGGCACACGACTTGGCACTACAGTGTATGCGACAGGGACACAATGTCCTTGTGCAGTTTAGAGTCCCAGGGATGTGGTGGCGATGGGGGGAGTGGGAGGAAAAATGCAGTCTCGTCCAAAACATATCATACCCTCTGCAGATCTCACAATGTTGACTGCGGCACCCTTCCTTAAGGCACGATAAACTACTTCCTCTGAAGGGAGCCTGAGGAACCCCTGAAGACATGCTTGAAACAGATAGACAGAACATGGGTGCACAAGAAAGGTAATAAGTCCAAAAGAAGGCGGGAGGATGTTGGTTCTTTGTAAAGAATGTGGCTAGCGAGGTGTAGTCAAGCTTATCCATTTAAAACCTAAGCAGCTGATGCCTTCAGGGGAACTTTATTAAAATATAATTTTTAGACAGTCCAGCTTCTATGTCACCGCAGTTCTGTACGTCTCCTCCCCATTATTTAATAGTGAGTTCATCTGCATGGAAACTGGATCTTTGCTCCTGAAGAGTTCATCTATTCCTGTTGCTTTCTCCCTACCCAAGGTCATAATGCACTGCTTGTGACATCACAGTTACTCCCATAGCAACAGACTGTGGTGTCACAACAGAGGATTATGAGTTAAAGTAGGGAGAAAGCTATAGAAGCAGATGACCTCTAAGGAATATATATGATGTATTCATGCAGATTCCATCCTCTTTAAATAATGGGGAGGAGAAAAAAAAAATGAATAGTTTTAGTAATTGTGTTTCTTCTAATGGAGTCTTGCTGTATTCTGACATATGCAGTTAGCCCCAGCACTTGAACTGCCCCGGAGATGAAAGAGTTAACTATGCAGATGCATAGAACGTTGAGCTCAAGCTCGGATTTCAAACCTCTGTCTGTGGTGCTTCAGAGTGTAACCATCAGATACTTACGAGAAACTAACTAACTACACTTCCAGTGTGGAAATTGTAAACAAACCAACACGCAAATACTTGGGTCCCAAAAGACTCACGTCGAGAACCCAAGATAAAAAACACAGGTAGTGAACAAGATATACAATATATAACATTTAAAACAGAACAACAACCCCACCCTAAGAGGGAGGGAGTTACAAGGTACACCCTGAGGCACAGCTGACTGTACCCTGCAGCCCACACCCAAAAACTAGGTTCTGAGGAGGGAAGCGGGGAGAGGAGGTCAGAATACAGCAAGACTCCATTAGAAGAAACACAATTACTAAGGTGAGTAATTTTTCTTCAAACAACATGAAATCTTGCTGTATTCTGACATATGCAGACTACCAAGCAGTACCTCCATGGAGGAGGGTACCAAATCTATTTTGGGAATATGCTCTGCAGTACTGCTGTACCAAACCTAGCATCACTCCTAGCCTGGATATCCAGAAAGTAATGCTTGGTGAATGTATGGACTGTTTTCCAGGTGGCTGCTTTACATATCCCTAGTAAAGGTATATCCCTGGCAGCAGCCAGAGAAGCGGCTATACCCCTAGTTGAGTGGGCCCTCAGGCCTGAGGGAGGTGTTTTACCTAGCTTGGTATAACAGAACTGTATACAAGCTACAATCCACCTGGCAATAGTTATTTTTAGTAGCGGGCCTACTTTTTCCCACTTCACCATAAGTGAGAAACAATTGAAGACAGTCATTCCTATGTGGCTTAGTATGCTCTATGTAATAGCTAAGTGCCCCCTTTTAACATCTAAACTGTGTAACCTCCTTTCTCCTAAAGAAGAATGATAAGTGAAAAAACACAGGAAGAGCCATGGACTGGTTTAGAGACCACCTTGGGTAAGAACCTCCTATTGGTTCTCAGGACCACCTTATCCCTATGGAAAGAGATAAAGTCAGGTTCAACTGACAGGGCCCGTAATTCACTAATCCACCTGTCAGAAGTAATAGCTACCAGGAACTCAGTTTTCCAGGTAAAGTACTTAAGCTCAGCCGAAGCCAGAGGTTCAAAGGGTGGCTGTATAAGTTGAGCAATGCAGACATTCCGATCCCAAGCTGGAGTAGGCTCTCTAGAGGGAGGGTTAATATGAACCAGACCTTTGAAGAACTTACTGAAAACGGGATGAAATGCCAGGGAAGAGCCCTTCCCTGCTGACAGGAATGCGGAGACAGCTGCAAGATGAACTTTTAAAGTGGCTGACCTAAGCCATTAAGGTGAACCAGGTAATCTACGACTGCGGCCATACCCACAGCTTCTGGCAGAATATCCCAAATGCTGACTCTTTTCCATTTGGAGTTATAAGTTTTCCTGGTAGAAGGTTTCCGAGAACCCTTGAGGATGTCTAAAACTCCCTGAGAAAGATGCAAGCCTGCATATTCTAACTTTTCAAGAGCCAGGCCTTGAGATTGAGAGACTGGAGATTGGGGTACCAGATCCTCCCTTGAGAGGAGGTGAAAAGATTGTGTCTCTTGAGAAGAGAGAGGGGAAGTGAGACTGTGAAGGACAACAACAGAGGATACCAAGGTTGCCTGGCCCAGTCTGGAGCAACTAGAATCACTGTGCAGGGTTGTGACCTGATCTTTATTAGAACCCTGAACAACAGTGGAAAGGGAGGAAAGGCATAAAGGAGCTTGCCTTCCCAATTCAATATCACAGCATCCAGGGGGACGGACAGTCCCCAGGACTGGAGGTCTGCAGCAGAATTAGGGAAGTTGATGACTGTCTGGGGCTGCGAAGAGATCTATCTTTGGATTGCCCCACCTGGTGTTGAATACTTTCAGGATGAGAAGATCCAAGGTCCATTCGTGATGGCCCTGGGAGATTCTGCTCAGAGCGTCTGCCAGAACATTCTCCTTCCCTGGGAGGCGAACTGCTATTAGGGAAGTTTGTAGGGAGTAGGCCAGAGACCATACTCTCATGGCCTCCGTGCACAAGGCCATAGACAGAGCACTCCCTTGCTTGTTGATGTACCACATGGTGGTGGTGTTGTCTGTCCTGGCCTGAACCACCTTATTCCTCACTGAGCCCGAGAAAAACTGAAGGGCCAAGAATGCTGCCCTGAGTTCCAGAAGATTGATATGAAGGAGAGACTCTTCTGGGAACCAGACCCCCTCTGCTGTGAGGGCTCCCAGGTGGGCTCCCCAGGGAGAGAATCATCTGTGGTGAGGACCACTGAAGGAGTTTGTCTGAGAAATGGGACACCTTGCCTGAGATTGTCTTGGTCCAGCCACCACTGGAGAGCTTGGACCAGAGTCTGAGTCACTGGAATCAGCTTGGTAAGTGAATCTTTCTTCTGAGACCAAAAGGACCTTAGGTGGAATTGAATGTCCCTCATCTGGAATCTGGCCCCTTGCACCACTGCAGTGGAAGCTGCCATGTGACCTAAGAGCTGAAGAAAATGTCTTGCTGCATAAGAAACCACAGGATGAAAAGAGGAAGAGAGATCTGTAAGGGCCTGAACTCTTGCAAGTGGGAGGAAGGCCTCTGCTTGAACAGTATCTAACTCTACCCCTATAAAAGTGAGAAGCTGTACTGGTTCGAGAACTGACTTTGGCAGGTTGAGAAGGAACCCCAGGGAACTGAGCAGATCCTGAGTGACCTGTAGAGCTGACTTGACCTGGTCGGAAGACTGTCCTACAATGAGCCAGTCATCCAGGTATGGGAATAGAGAAATGCCCTGCCTTCTGAGGAAGGCCACTACTACTGCAAGGCACTTTGTAAACACCCTTGGAGCTAATGTTAGGCCGAAAGGCATAGCTCTGAACTGATAATGGCCTGAAGGCAACTCAAAACTTAGGTACTTTCTGTGGGAGCACCTGATGGGAATATGGAAATAGGCATCCTTGAGGTCCAGAGAAGCTAACCAGTCTCCTGGCCTTAGAGAGGGAAGAATTAGTCCCAGAGTCACCATTTTGAACTTTGGTTTTAAGATGTGCTTGTTCAAATACCTTAAGTCTAGGATGGGTCGCCAATCCCCGCTTTTTCAGGGTAAGGAAATATCTGGAATACAGACCCTTGCCCCCGTGTAGAGTAGGAACTCTCTCGACGGCTCTGAGAGCCAGCAAAGATGAAACCGCTGCTTCTAAAGCAATGGTTTCGGAGATGTTTGCAGGTGGAAAAGACCTGACCCTCATTTTTGGAAACTTTTTGAAACTGAGGCCAGTTCCTGGCTTACTACTTCCAGGACCCACTTGTCTGAGGTAACAGACTTCCAGGTCTGGAAGTAGTAAGCCAGCCTGCCTCCTACTGGAATTGGGGAGTCGACTCGGGCTGACACATCAGGGTGTCTGCTTGGCAGGAGCCTTAGAATGGGAAGAGGATACAACCCTGCTCATCCCCCTCCTGCCTCTCCCTTGGAAGAACCCCCTCTGTGGAAAGGGAGAGGAGGCCTGGGCATGGTAGAAAGGCCTGTGAAAAGGCCTGCCCCTAGACTGTTGCCTCTGAGGAGTGACTTGCCTCTCCTTGGCCTGAGCACTCCTGTAAGTAGTCCTGTATTCATCCATTTTTTTCATGTAAGCCTCTGTCTGCTCCCAAGACAGTTACCCACTACAGGGAAATCCATGGCCTTAGCTTGGGTGTCCTGCGAAAGGCTAGTACATCTGAGCTAAGCAAATCTCCTAAGAGACATGATGTAGCCATGACTCATGATGCCACATCATTTGAGTCCACAGCAGCATGGAATTGTACTTTGGACGCCTCAATCCCATCAGCAGCCACCTCCTCCAGCTCTTTGGCCAGCTTGGGGGAAGCCTGTTTGGCCACTTCCAGAACAGTATCCCACCTGGACGTCTGGTAACTGGCTGCACAGGCCATATCATTTGCCTGCCTGAGTCCCAAGGAGGATGCCAAATACTGTTTTTTGGCCATGACATCCACCTTCCTGGAGTCTTTATCTGGGGGGTGTGAAGCCAAAGGTATGTTAGCCCTGTCACAGGCTGCAGCCTGCACTACCCCAACATGGCTGCAATGACTGTACAAAAACTCCGTACCTGAACCTGACAACATGTACCTCCTGTCCACCCTCTTGTCCACTGGAGGTAGAGAATTTGGTGTCTGAAGAATCTTCTTTGTCTGTTTCCCCAAAGATCTGTGGAGGGGAATAGACAACCTTTTAGACTCTGGGATTTCCATCATCTCAACAAAATCAGGCTCCTCTTCCTCCTCTGCAGCTTCTACCATGGGGAGCTGTAGGGTTTCAGCCACCTTTTTGTAGAACAAATAGCGGGAAGGGGACTCAGAAAGCCTAGGAGGGGAGACACTGGAGGGTCTGACTGGGGAGATGTCCGCCCCTCCCACTCCAATTCATAATAGGCATCCGGATCATAATCCATTGGAGTGGGATCCAACCTAACCGACCGCCTAACCAACGGTGCCAGTTCGGACGGAACTGGTCGAAGCGACTGAACAATGCTTATTGCTTTGGCTATCTCATCAGCGGTTGGAGTACGCGGTTCTGGATCCGAACCGGCTGATTTCCTTCTTTTCACCAGAATCGACCCACCCCCAGAATTTAAATTCAAACAGAAACAGTCGGTTCCCAACCGGACCAACCGAAGAATTACAATTCCCACAGTAATAAAGACAACAAAAACAGTCCACTACCTATCTACACACTTACTGTACCGTAGACAGAGACTTGAAATCGAAAAAAAAAGAAATCGGTGAAAACTGACACTTTTAGGAAGCGTTGCGAACTTAAAATGAGAAGGAGCAATCTCGGGCGACTTCTGATTAAGTAGGAGTAAAGAATCTGATGGTTACACTCTGAAGCACCACAGACACAGGTTTGAAATCCGAGCTCGAGCTCAAAGTTCTATGCTTCTGCATAGAGTTAACTCTTTCATCTCCGGGGCGGTTCAAGTGCTGGGGCTAACTGCATATGTCAGAATACAGCAAGACTTCATGTTGTTTGAAATATACAGAATATATATGGAATGCAAGGTAAACTGCACCTAATTATTTTGTTTTTCAAAATTTTGTTTGCAGGTCAGCAGCTCTTTAAAATAAATTCGTACTGATCCTCATGCCCCAAAAAAAAAAAAAACAACTAGAGGAGCAACTCAGCCTATTTTATGTTTAGGTCAGGAGGGGGTAAGTAGGTGAAGACTGGGATTGGTCATCAATGAGACAAAGGACTCACCCCCTTCAAAATCCCATTTTGGACAAATGAAACAAAACGGGATAGGGTGTGTGTGCTTCAGAGTATTTATTAAAATATAAAATTATCAGAGGCCATGGACAGAGCCAAGGGCCCGTGCTACAAATCATCCATTATTTTAATGTTACAATTGCATATCCAGCTCATGTTACTGAAGTCCTGGTTTTTCCTATTTTTAAAACAAACCTATCTGAAGTGGACGTAAAAATAACTTCACATGCATATTTGAAAAAGGACCTGATGCCAAATCATGCCAGACTGTTTTAAATTTAGAATGAGCGTTCACAATGTGTACAAAAGCTCCACCACACAAAGAAAAGGCCTGGGCATCTTCAAGAGGAGAGCCCTGTACTGGCTCAAGCTTGGCTGGCACGTAGTAACCTGTGCCTTACAGGCAGACCAGATCGACCCTTGGTTTTCTTCTGCCATCACTGTCTACGTTTCTATCTGCCTTTATTGGTAACTCAGGTGATCCTTGCTAGCTAAGCCAAGTATAGTATATTTACAGAGTTGTATTGGTAACGGAAGGGTGTGAAATAAAACGTTAGCTCCATATGAGCGAGTTAAAGTTGAAATACAGGATAGTGTAGGAGCATGGCTTATTAGGGGTTATCGTAAAATGGCAGGGAAGCTTACTAGCGTCTCAGCTGAAATTTGGAAATGAAACAATATTTTAACTAACTGGACTTTGTAAGTTTATAGCCACATTCCAGAAGCATCCCTGTAAAGTGTAAGAATCACTAAATTTATGGAAAATTAAATGAGCCTGGGTTTGGACATATCTTGAAATTTGCTTAGCTGGTTAAAAATAGAAACAAATGCAGACAGCAGAAACTTGTTAATAGGCACTCTGTTTGTGGTACTCCAGTGTGGTTGACAGGAGCGTGTGCTAAGGCACCAATTCCATCTCACCCCTCCTTTGCCGACAGCTGAATGGGAACAGCTGGATAAAGGGATAGTTCTGGAAGCAACCATGGGAGTTTTGTCATGATGAGGCTTCCAGCAGAGTTTCAAGTCAGCTGTTCTTATGGTTACATGTTTTGACTAGAAGTATAACAGGACTTGAATACAACTGAAGAATCTTGGGAAAGGGAAGTTACTTGCTTCTGTTAACCCCCTTGGTTCTTTTCTCCACAGAGCCGCACTGTATGGTCTTGGGCCACCAGGCACTAGGACTGCCTATACAGAGGGTAAAAAAAAATGATGAAAACTGCCAACTGGCAGGCACCGGCACAAATATTTTTTTAAATCCCCTTCTCATATGCTTCCCAGCTCAGCAAAACACAAGGGGGTCCCTGCAGGAAGAAGATCGGGAGCAAGACATGAGAATGAAAGGGAAACGGCACCAAGAACCACAAACATAAGTGTGGGGCTGGTCCCAATTTGCTGTGTGTGTGCATTTTTTGTTGCTTGCTAGTTACTGCAGTACATTAGATTGCATCTGACTAATCCTGCTGGCTCACCAACATTTACTGTAACCAGGAATCCCAGAATCCTGCAGCTGACATCATAGCTGGGCTGCAGCTGTGGAACATTCAACAGCCTGAAGTACATGTTACGAGTCTTTATAAGCTCTGACCTTTTGTTTGCTGGTCCCATTGTCCTCTTGGAACGAAGTCCAGTCATGGGACCATACTTAGTCAGGGGGGCGGCAGCAAACAGATGACTGGAGTTAATAAAAGCTCTAACATGCACTGCAGGTTACTGAATCGCCTGTGGCTGCAGCTCAGCTCTGACATCAGCCATTTTGGGGGGGGGGGGAAGGAATTCTGGTAACAGAAAATGTTGTGGGGAGCCAGCAGAATCAGTCTGATGGACTGCTATAGCCAGATACTGCATAGAGGTATAATGGCCTGTTAAGTGTTGGTACTGAGACAGTCTCATTCTTGAATTTTTGGAAGTGGCTTCATGGTTGCAGAATAGACAGACTGTCTCAGAAAAATAGTGTGACTGGTTCAAGCTAGAAACAGGGCATACCAAGTATTTTAGAGTGAAGCTATACCATCAATCTTTAAAATTATACTGATCAAGCAATGTGGGAGTGATGAATATTGAACTACTCTACTCAATGTTTCACATTCAAAACTTCCATACAACTCAACCTCATCAATACTTCCGAGGCATGCCACAGAAAGGAAACATCACAATCACTTTGAGTGAGCGCGCGCACACACACACACAAACAAAACATAAAAACACACACACATATAAAGAGGATCAATCATAAACCCCCCACACACTCACCCACCAACCCCGGATCTTGATTTTTTTTTTTTTTTTAAAGGGGTAGTATTTTTGTCAAGGGATAGTGTTTCCCCCAGAATTAAAACTGTTGCATTTTAAAACTCAGATTTGACTAAAACAATGTCTATCAGTTGGCCAAGGTGTAGCGGCTGATAGTTTGCTACACAGCTGGATGCACAGTGACATACGCACACACCCTACCTGGACTGGGATGATTTCACTCCACTGATTCCAATCAAGATGTTACATAACTAGTGTTAGAATTATGCAGGGCTAATCTGTGGGAACAAAAGGCCACACATTTAAAAGTAATAAGACTTTCAGATTTTTCTATCTTTACAACTTTCAGATCTGCAGAACAAAAATTCCATGAACACTTGGCACATTTTTGTAAAGTCTGCAGATTTTTGGGCTGCATTTCATAAAACCTGTCAGCTTCACAACATACAAAACAGAATTCCACTGGCTCTTAAAATGCAACTCCAGCACTGCACATGAACAAGCCCGAGTCGTTTAAGGGCTGGAGTGCCCCATAGGTTGCTCACCTCCTCTTCCTCTTCCTCCTCCGGTCAGGGTGAGACGAGTCTCCCGCTGCATATAAGTGACCACTACTGACGGTGCAGTTGGGGGGCTAGCACGCTCAGGGTGGGGAGCACATATGCACGTTTGAGTGTCATTCATGGTGTCACCTGAAGATGTCGAAGTGTGCAAGTTCATGGGGGAAGAGAGGTGTAAACAGGAGGATAATCGACATACAACTCCCAGGGACACTACAATAGCTGGCCACATAGGAGGGAACTGTCTGCCATAGCACTGTCAGGTGGGACCCTACCCCAATGGGATATCAGACGAGATACTCCTTGGTCAGATACAGCGCCACTAGCAACAGTGGAACGAGGCCCGACTGATTGGACCACAGAAGAGAAAAAAAAAAAAAAGATGCTACACCTGAACAGGTATTAAAGGGATTCAACCAAAATTCTCCAATATGACCCAGAAACAGACTCTAGCTACTGCCCCACCCCAAATAATGTCTTCATCTTTACTCTCAGTTTTTCTCTCTCTAACCTCACATGAAACAAGAAGAAAAAAAACACACAAAAAAAACTTAACATCTAGCAAACATGAAATGCAAAATATGTTGCTGACCACTCTAAAACATCTTTGGCATAATTACAAACTTCACAGACAAACAAAACACAGAAACACAACAGTTCCAAACTGCAGGCACAGACTGCTTGGTCTGCACTTCAGTCAGTAAGTAGAAATGGCAGAAAACCAGGTAACACAATTGAAATGCAATGTCCATTTTTGTTCCTTAAAAACAAACAAAAAACTGACTAACACAGTAGTCTGAACTCTCACCTGAAAAGGGGATAGTGCAGTAACAGGATCATTACTTTTCTTTGGGGGTGGAGTGGCTGGAAATCACAACCAGCATTTTGTTTTCTTGAGACTAGGAATTTTGGTTGCAAAGTTTTGCGCTACACAAATCAGAAAGTATTCCCTGTTGAAATAAAAAGGGAGGAAGGGGGGCACAGCTCAAAGTGAGCCCCCCACACCAGTAATTTATATAAACTCCCTTTACTTATAATGTGAAGAGGGTTCAGCTGAAAGACAGGGACCCAAATGGACCCTCAAACCTCCTCAAGTTCATAAAACATATACTGCCATGCAAGCCACCAGAGTCGGAGACAAATTCAAGTCGCCAGCACCGGAAGGCAAATCAAGACCGGGGCAACTGCAAACAGCAGTGCGCCTCAGCACAGGAAGGGTCAACGGGTTTCGAGAACACAGTGACCCCTGTTGATTAGCTAGCAAAATATTCATGAAATGCCGACTACTGTCAGAGTTTCACTGCAGTGATCTGCTTCAATCCCAGGTAAGCATGGAGGGACTGAATTGTCTTGAACAATCAAAAGACTAAATAGCTTTTGCAAAAAAAAGCTATAGTGTCAGAAAAGGTGGGGGTGGGGGTGGGACTGAAACCAACTGCTACCCCTTTACAGTTTAGCATTCACGACTACTGCTTTGTCCCCACTGACTGGTACAACTTTGTATGATGGATGCTTAAGTATCCCCTTCCATTTCTTTGTTTTCTGAAGTTGTTCATAGAAAGAAAATGTGTCAGTCCAGGATTAGTCACAAATTCTCTTTTTCGTAACCCTAGCATTAACTTTAAAGAACACCCCCAAAAAAAAAAAACACACCGATGGTTCAGATGTTTGCCAGCTGAAGGGGGGAAGGCAACCACTGTGGTAATAGGTGAAAGGGTCAAGGATTTTCCAGCTAAAACCTATAGGTGTAGTGTAGTGTTGCAGTGACTATGCAGTAATCGGTTGTTGTTTTTTGTTTTTTTTTACTGCAACAACTGAAGTGTGAGTCACTGCAATGTAACGTGGCTCTCCCAGCTGTCTGTCCTGGAGATAGAAAACTGCAACTCTGGTTTATTGTAATGGGCTGTCAAACACTGCATCCGGTAATATAGAAATCTTGAGCTTCTCTCCAGGCCAGCTGTACTCCTTCGGAAGTTTGAGCTGAAAAAGCAAGGGAGAGGTGGCATGCCATTAGCCAGCTGAAGCCTGTCATGTAAGCAAGTTGGACATATTAAGTTCTTAAAAGCAATAAACAATATCCCAATATCCTGATATTGTGTTTGTCTTACAGACACGTCATAAGGCCTGCTTCATGCGAGTGACCAATGGGAAAGCTACACATTTTTGTAAGACAGACTGCGGTTACAGTTTTTCTTTTCTACTGATTAAACCCAACACTACATACAGGCAGATTTGAAAACAAGAATGAAGCTGCTTTCTCTGTGGAGTTTCTATATACATAACACTATGTAAGTAATAAAAACGATGGGTATGGGTTTGTTGTCTGATAGAGTAGGCCCCAGGTGTGTAGAAAGGCATGGTGGCGTCGCTTGAATGTATCAACACCTGGGAGTATTCTATCAGACAACAACCCACACAACTACTGTGTCTTATTACACTTATGAAATGGGTCTGAGTAGTAAAAAAAAAAATGAACTGTTTTATTGGGATTTCAAAAAAAGCAGTTCCTATACAGTATAGTATGCTGCAACAGAAATGCAGTGTTGAAGTGAGGGCCACTAGAGGGCAATGCATTGTTTGGTTTGTCATTTTGCCCCAGTTCCCATTTCCTATGAGGCCCCTCCAAAATGTATACTGTTTTAGCAGACTTAAAGAGCAGGTTCCCAGTTTCAAAGTTCCCGCTCCCCCAAACATATTGTCATAGCTCACCTGGCCCAGAGTTGATGGATATACATATTTCATTTTATTTTTGCCTTTTTTAAAAGTTACATCCCTCGTAAAATTGTCCCTGGCCACAGGGACCCTGTTAGTCGAGCAGTTGCTTTATTAAAATCTCAACTTTATATGCTAATAAAATGCACAGAAAACTTGCCCCATTGAACTGAATGGGACAACGCTTTACGTCTGTTTATGACATCACAAAAAACAGAGACTCTGCGTGTGCCTGCGTAGAAACATGTCGTGACTTCAAGGAAGTAGCTCTGTTTTTGGCTGAGGTGGCGGGGACAATTTCTGAGGATCTAACTTTAAAAAGGCAGAAATAAAAGGAAATATGTATAGCCACCAACTCTGGGCCAGGTGAGCTATAACAATATGTTTGGGGGAGCGGGAACTAGGAACCTGCTCTTTAATAAGGGAGCCAGTGTGTTAACTTTTTTTTTTTTTTATTTGAGTAGATCTAAAAGGAGTGGGAGAAGCATTCTGCAAGCAGAACGCCACTGGCAGTGAATAACAGCGTGCAAGAATGCGCCACATCTGCCTGACTGCAATCTAGCTTTTAAACAAACAAGTGAAAAACAACAAAAAACATTATTAAGCATAAAATTGCAGGTCTGAAGAAACATGTTTTTTCTTGTATTTCAGGATACGAGATGGCAAGAGGACTTGGATACACTGACGGTCTGACGGGGTGGGGGGCTATTAGTCCACTTATGAGACAAGCATGGTGTGAACAGCAGTATCTGCTGATAGTGCAGCAACTCGGTGGCCGCGCATTAGAGGCCTGCATAGAAAAAAAAAAACAGAAAAGAAAATGCGAAAACAGGGTCGTATTGTTTGCATGGCTAGCAGAATTTGTTTTACAACTTTCTGCCAGGCATGGATATGTGATTGTGCTATATTCTGGTGGCCAGAAAAGTGCCAGCCCCAGGGCTGTCCTGACCAATCAGGACACGTGATCTTCACTACCCATTTTATAAATACTGATAACATTGCGGGGGTCTTTTTATTCACATTCTAAGTGCAAAGACACATTTAGGGTGTGCAGTGATGTAATAACCGCACTTTCTGGGTGGCTGGATGCACCATATGCCTCACAACCCACCCACGGCATGCAGTAAAGTGGGCGTGGCACAATCCTACTTCCTAATTGGTCACAATGGGGTCACATGGAGTGGGTTAGCCATATAGCGCATTCCTTCACCACAACTATGAAGTCCAATTTGTCAGCAAAACAACATTTTATGAAAACCTCCCGAGAATGTCTGTATTATGCATGCAACTTGAAATCATTTAACAAAAATAACTTGAATACAAAAGATCCTCCTGGCGTGAGCTCAGCACACCCAATACAGGTTGACCAAACTGTGTTTTATGGAACTTAAAAGAATATCATCAACCCTCTCTGGCCTCATTTATAGTTGAAAATGCCCATTTTATGGCAGCTGACATAATGCAGAATGTGATGTTACTATTTTTTTTAATCAGCTTCCTTTTTCTAATTAAAATTGAATAAAGCACAGTTACGTAACAACTTACCGTAACAGTAGATCATCGAGAACAGTTCTTGCAGCAGGTTACACCATTAGGACTGAAGCCGGCAGGCGCCAGGACCCACGGAAATTTTCTAGCTAGCAGTATCCAGCGGGGACCGCCCCCAGCGTCAAGATATAAAGGCGGTCCCCAGAATCCGTTCTCCTGCCAGAGACTTCCAGCGCCAGATGACATCAGAAATGGAGACTGAGGATCCGCCATCAAAAGTATTCAGAGGCGGTGTTGAAACACCTACTCCTAGGAAGGGATATCTGAACAACTCTACCTCCAGAGGGATGGTGGGAGGAAACTACCTGCTGCAAGAGCTGTTCTCGAAATCTACTATTACGGTAAGTTCTTACGTAACTGTACTATCTGCCGAAACAGCTCTTGCAACAGGTATCGATAAGGACAGATTCCTAAGCAATACTGGAAATCCCTCGCACGTGGGAGGAGGCTAGATAGAGATTGCGAGTTGGACCGAAGCCTAGGATAGGAGTCCCTGAAGGACTGCTAGACCAAAACCAGCTCTTTGCCATGATGCAACGTCCAGGCTATAATGCCTGATAAAGGTATGCACGGTGCTCCAAGTAGCTGCTGCGCAGATGGCTGAAGTGGACATGTTCTTCATGGCCGCAAAGGAGGTAGCCTCCCCCCTTGTGGAATGTCCCTTAACCGAGCCCGGTAGAGGTTTGTTACATTTCTGGTAACAGAACGTGATACAATGGATGAGCCACCTGGACAGCGATTGTTTAGAAACCAGAGCTCCCATCATCCTATGGGCGAAGGAGACCAAAAGCTGATCAAATTTACGGTGGTGCCTGGTTCTGGTCAGGTAGTATCTTAGACACCTACGCACATCTAGAGTGTGCAGCAGGGCCTCTCCTCTATTCGAGTAGTTAGGAAAATACACTGGCAAGTCAATGTCCTGATTGAGGGTGAGAGCCGAGACCACCTTAGGTAGAAACTTTGGATTTGTCCTCAGGGACACCCTGTCCTGGTGAAAAAACAAATAAGGTTCTTTGCACATCAGTGCGTGAAGCTCAGAAATCCTTCTGGCCGAAGTAACAGCAACTACAAATAATGTCTTCCATGTCAGGAGACGTAGCTTGCAATCCGTGGTTGGTTCAAAAGGTGGCAGCGTGAGCTGCTCCAGGACAAAGGGTAAATCCCATGGAGGAATAGGATCCTTAATCGGAGGTCTAAGGTGGAGAATGCCTCTCAGGAAGGCTTGTGTGGTGTCCAACTGAGCTATGGGTCGTAGGCCTATAGGTGTATGATAGGCTGAGATGGCACAAAGGTGTACTTTAATAGAGGAGACGGCCAAGCCTGCCTGGAAGAGAGACAGAAGGTAGTCTAGGACCAACCTTTCCGGACAATTCATCGGGGAAAGTCCTTGTGCTCAAAATCTGCGCCATTTCATGGCGTATGTGGCACGAGTGGCCAGTTTTCTAGCAGCCGCTAGAACATCTGCTACCTCTTGCGAGACCCTGTACCGCATTATAGCTATGTCTCTAGGAGCCAGGCGTGCAGGTTCAGAGAGCGAAGGTCCGCATGGACCAAAAAACCTGCCTCCTGGGACAATAAGTGAGAGCTGATTGGCAGAGGCACCGAGGTTCCTGGAACAGCTGGTGTAGCAGAGGGAACCAAATCTGTCTGGGCCAAAAGGGCGCAATAAGTATCTGCGTCGCCTGCTCTCTGCGGAGTTTCAAAAGGACCCTCTGGATCAACGGGAAGGGAAGAAATGCGTAGAGGAATCTGCCCATCCAGGAGAGGGACAACGCATCTCACCAGAAAACACCAGGCCTTGGATCTAGCGAGCAGAAATTGGGCAGTTTTGCATTGGATGGGGACGCGAAAAGGTCTAACTCTGGTGTGCCCCATCTGTGAAACAGATCCTCTATCACCTCCTGGAGTAGTTCCCACTCATGGACTCAATCCTGAGATTGACTCAGACCGTCTGCGATGACGTTGTCCACTCCTGGGACATGAACAGCAATGAGGTTTGCGCCGTGTTGTAGAACCCAATCCCACACCCTCAAGGCCTCCCTGCAAAGTGGGTAGGAATGGGTGCCTCCTTGTTTGTTGAGGTAATACATCACTGCGGTATTGTCTGTTTGTAACAACAGAGTACCTGGTGGGATCTCCGACTGGAAGGCCTGCAAGGCATAAAGAACCGCTCTCATTTCTCTCACTTCGCTCTCGATCTCTTTTTATGTGGAGATGAGCTTCCTGGGGCATCCATGAGCCCTGAGACCTAACCCCGTCGAGGTGTGCTCCCCAACCGAACCCTGAGGCGTCCGTGGAGAGTGTCACAATCAGAGACGGCGCAATGAAGGGGACCCCCGCCGACAGATTCTTTGAATCTAGCCACCATTGCCAATCCCGGATGACGCATTCGTGATCCGAACTGGAAGCTGCAAATGGTCTTGCTTCTGATCCCATTGTACCAGTAACATCCACTGGGTCACCCACATGTGGAGATGGGCTAGCGGGACTGTTGCAATGGCTGCAGCCATGTGTCCGAGCAGGCAAAGGACCAGTCTGGCTGGGACTGTCTTCTTTGCCAAGATGCCCCTGATGAGGGATCTGATGTGTTCCGCTCGGTCCAGGGGCAGAAAAGCTCTCCCCTGGACGGTGTCCAGAACTGCACCTATGAACTACAGATTCTGTGACGGAACCAGGCGTGACTTCTCTTGATTGATGATGATGCCCAACGTCCTGAACAGGGACTGAGTACAGTGGATTGCGGACATCAGAGCCTCCCGAGAGGGGGCCATGAGAAGCCAGTCATCCAGGTATGGGAACATGTAGTGGCCTTGTCTCCTTAGAGCCGCCGCTACGACTGCCATGCACTTTGTGAATACCAGAGGTGCCGATTACAGTCCGAAGGGGAGGGCTCGGAACTGATAATGACGACCTAGAAATTAGAAGCGCAAGAACTTCCTGTGCGCTTGAGCAATGGGTATGTGCAGGTAGGCATCCTGCATGTCCAAGGACGCTAGGAAGGCACCCTGCTTGAGCATGGGTATTAAACTGGGAAGGGTCACCATGCGGAAGCATTTGTAAAGGACTGAAGCGTTGAGATCGCTGAGATCCAGAATTGGATGGAGGTCCCCTTTCTTTCTGGGAACCAGAAAGAAGCGGGAATAATAACCTGCACCTCTCTGGCTCCTCGGTACGTGCTCTATAGCTTCCTTTCCCAGATGCATGAGCACCTTCTGCTGTATAAGCAGTGCATGCTGACCCGAATAACGGGAAAGCAGGGGAGGTCTTGACGGTGGGTGGTCGAGGAATTCTATAAAATGACCTCTCTTGACCAGCTGAAGGACCCACTGGTCGGCGGTAATCGACTGCCATCCTGAAAGGTGGTGAGCGATTCGACCCCCAACCTTTTCTGCCCATTGATCCAGAGGAGGGGTGGGGGCCGGGAAGGAGTCATGCTGTGGCAGCATTACCTCCCGCAGGCTGGGCCGGTTTGGTATACCTCTGACCTCGGCCTGGGGAAGACTTAGGTTGGGCCTTACGGTGAAAGGTGCCCCTTTGCTGCTGGCCGGAACGTGGCTGCCGCCGTTGTGGTCGGCCGCGAAAACCGTTCTGGTTCCTACGAAAGGAACCAGATTTTGGCCTGTACAGTCCTTACTGCCTTCCTGGCATCCTGTAATTTGGTGATTCCCTTTACGGAGTTTTGACCACATAGGACTTCACCGTTATAGGGAACGTCCAGGATGTTTTTCTGGATGTCCGGGGTAAATCCGGAGACGCGAAGCCATGAATGTCTCTGGAGACAGAAGCCTGAGGCTGCTCCCCTTGCTGCAGAGTCCACCGAATCGTAGGCGGCTCTCAAAATCTGGGTCCCCACGTCTGACCCAGTCCGAAGGAGGTTGAGAAGCTCCTCCTTCTGTTCACCATCCGGAAGTGTTTTAACTAGGTCTTGACCCTGTTCCCATAGGGCATTCTGAAACTGAACCATGTGTGTCAGATAGTTCAGTGACCTAATGAAGCATGTAGCAGCTGCATACATGTGCCTACCCAGTGAGTCCAACTGCTTGGACTCCTGGTCCGGAGGTTGTGTACTCAGATGTTCTGGTCATTGAGACCTATCATGGGAGGCCGTAATGACCAGGGAATCAGCCAGGGGTTGTTGTGCTAAGTACAGGCCCTCTGCAGGGGCCCTGTACAGGCGATCAGCCTTCTTCGGCACCACGGGGGTGAAGTGCGGACGTTTCCATGCTGCCTTGGTGACGTCCGCAAAGGTGTCCACCAAGGCTGGCACCACCAGAAGCTTAGGGTCCTTCTGCCGAAGGTAACGGGCTAGGCGCTGTCGTTCAGGGTCTAAATCTTTCGTTTCCCATCCCATGTTCTCCTGGATGTGCCTCATAATTTCGGAGAAAGATGGATCATCCGGAGGCGACCTGGGGAGGTCTCGTGGGTCAGGCAATGGGATGCTGATCGGAGAAGGAGACCTGGAGGTATCTGAGGTGTCAGGTCTAGAGTCGTCTCCCCTACGGAGTGGACCGTCGATGTCTGGGTCGCTTGGGGCTGGAAGACCCTGAGGGAGATCTTGAAGGGGGCCTTCTCCTTTCTTTGGACCTGCCCCTAGGAGGTGGAGTAGGCTCCTTGGGGGTCGGTGGTCTTCCTACTGGCCCCTGAGGTGGAGGAGGAATAGGCGGAGGAGTTTTTACTGGGACCACATCCCTCTTGATTGTGTCCCACCAAAAGGTGAAGAGGTCTTTAACCTCCTGAATATTCATACTGGACAACTATCCTGGTGTCGGGGTTGGCCTGTCGCTGGTATCGGGCGTCGGATTCCCGGGTGTCGCCAGGTCAGGCGAAGGCTCCTGCGGAAGCCCAACGTCCTCATTGTCACCTGCTTGGTCATCAGGCAACGTTGTATCTTCCTCCATAGACTCCTGGCGACCAGTGTCCACCGGTGACGGAGAGGCAGTCGTCGGCTCCTTGGAACGTGAGGCCGAAGTCGGGTGTTTGCCCGACGTCTGGTCTGACTGGCGCCTAACCGGTGACGGGTCAGTGGACCGGTTTGTGTCAGTCGTCCGTTTAAGGGATGTCAGGTCTTTGGTCTTCCTGGGAGGGGGGGTCTGGTCCCCTAGGAGGCTGGGATGCGGATCTAGCATCTGGCTCCCGGCATTTATCCGAGAAAGAATGTGTGATTTTGGAAGAAGACTTGGACCGGTGACGGTCATTAGACTTCGTGGAAGCCCAGGAGGGCACTGACGAAGGGTCCGAGGTCCTGGAAGTCTTAATGGGGTGCAAGGAAGCCGAAGAGCTGCCTGAAGTCCTAACCTTTATGGGAGGAGGCTGAGAGCGAGCCCTGGAGGGAGAGGGGTCTGAGCGCGTGGAGCTAGTACGCGAGTCCGAGGCTCGGTTCAGGGATCTGGACCTGGCCTTCTCCCGATGCTTGTCCCGGTGCTTATGAGTCTTAGAGGTGGACTCACCCCTGGAGGCAGGGTCTTTCTCCATAAGTTTAAGTTGTTCTTCCAAGAGGAACCCTTGAAGTGCCTTCTGGCGGTGGATCCTGGTGTGACTGTTGAACCGCTGGCAAAAGGGGAAAGGCCTTGGTGTCGTGTTCTGGGCCTAGGCACCACAGTCAGGACGAGTGCAGATCCTTAAAAGGAATTTGTTTGCCGCAGGCACACTTGGAGAGGTGTCCTTCAGAGGAAGGAGTAGGAGATGACGACATTTAGAGTTAAAGCTGGAAGTTCTGGTCGTCGTTCACTGGAACGGGACCGTGAGGCAGATGTTGGCGAGTCGATGGCAGGAAAAGAACTGAGGATTCTGGGGGACCGCCCCCTTTTGTATGATGCCTGACATCGAGGGCAGGGCCAACATCGGGGGCGGTCCCTGCTGGATACAGCTAGCTAGAAAATTTCCGTGGGGTCCTGGCGCCTGCCGGCTTCAGTCCTAATGGCGTAACCTGCTGCAAGAGCTGTTTCTCTAAGATTATATTATTCAGTGTGATCATCCCAGAATCTTACTTTCTGGACTTCAGGCATGCCCCTTAACAGTTCAGCCACTTATAAGAAAGTAACCCACATAATGCCAGATCAAGCTGATAAAGGGGGATGGGGAGTACGTGCTGGCCAAGGGCCAAAAAGAGCAAAAATTAAAATTACCAAAAAAAAAAAAAGTTACTTAACTAAATCTACATCTTCAAGAATATACTAGAGTCACACTCTTTGGTCCTGGGGCTGGAGGCACTAGGACACAGAGTCAGAACTTCTGGGGTGGCAGGCACCATGCACATAACACCAACTATAGTACCACAGGAGCAGAAAGCATACATTCTGGTGCTAGCTCAGTCACATCAGTTTCTTTTTCCGAGGACAGTGAGAAAAAAACCTACTGTATCTGAATATAAAATAAATAAATGTTTAGAAAAGTAAACAAAGAAAGTTCTGAGGAACAGAAAGTCTACAGAAAAGAATCCCATGACCAAAAATGAAAATTACGTACTCACTGTAATTCTTGATCTTCATCATTCATTACTGTTGGGTCTTTGCCAGAAGCGCTAAGACCCTGCGGGAGCATATAGCTTTAAAATTCTTGAGCTAGGGGACCAATGTCAGGGATGGCGCTGCCCACGATGCGGATGCATGATGTCGCGCTCACGGACTGGGCCAGTAACTGATGCTGGCCCCCTGCTCTCCTCAGTTCTGTTTGCCAGGAGAGGAAACAAAGGGTAAGAGAAAAACAAACTGAACAAAAAAAAGATGGTTCAAGGTTACCCAAGGGATAGAACAAGGATATAGGATATAGAAAGAACAAAACAATAAAACCCAGCTACCAGAGAAGAGAAAGAAGAGGTGGGAGGGTCTAGGTAGCAGGTTAAAAGATGACCAGGGCAACTGGGCGGGAGGCGGGGGGGGAGAAGAGTGTAGCAGGGACCCCAACTCCCAGTAGGAGAGCAGTGCTTTTGGAAGAGCTGGCTTGCTCACAACTGCAGGGAAATGTACCTATACTCCTTTGCAGATTATATGATTTCCAAGAGAAGCCAAAGGTCTCAAAAATCCCATATTGCCAAGCTAAAGTATGGGATGAATTCTTGAGGAAGGTTCCACTTCCCTGAAAGACACTGGACTGGAGAAAACAGGGGAGTCCAAAATAATTTTTAATTTTTTTTTTGAGGGCCACAAATGAGGAAAAAGAATTCTCAGTCGTGTCTCCTCTAGTAGGGGAAGCAGAAGGTGATAGAGAGACAGAAGGAGAATAATAAAAACTGTCCAGAAGCATGGCCATTGAGGGGGAAGGAGGGCGGGCTGCAGTAATGAATGGTAAAGATAGTCTAGAAGATCAAGAATTACGGCAAGTACGTAATTTTTATATCTTCCAAGTATCAATCTTCACCATTCATTACTGATGGGTCAGAGTGCCAAGCTTACCATCTAGGGTGGTGCTGGCCAACACTGAGGGAAATGGCTGTTCCCTTAGCCTCCTGTGGGGGGAAAAACATAGAGAGGTGGGGCCCCTTATGGGCCTAGCGAGGCCCGAGGCTGCCTCCCGTGGCCTGGGAGCAGGAATGCACCCCGCAAGCTCATGCCTGGCCCTGAAGGAGAAGTGGCCCAAAGGAACCATGAGGGAATAATCCTACGCTGGGCCAAGGGTGACAACCTGGAGAGATGAAGCCACGCTGTCCCCCTAATGCAGACTGCAGTTCCCACCAACCTAGAGGCTAACTCACTGGCATCGTAGGACACCCTTGCCTGGTGTCTCGCCAGCTCCAGGCCCTGTGCAGAAATGCATATGGCTTGTCTGGTTTGCTCACAGTCTGGCATGGATGCCAGGAGCTGTCCCAGCTTCGCCCACAGGTGCCTACCATGGGACACCTGGGGTGCTTGGTGTGCCCAGATGCACAGTATGGTGCGTGCCGTCGAGAAATCTCTTCAACCCCAGGCATCAAACTCAGCAGAGTCAGATTCTGGGGATCGTCACGCACTGGGCACCTATGCCTGGAGGGAGTGTACAGGAGCTGAACCCCATATGTGGGGTGTGACATGGCTCCTGTGAATCCCATGGATTCACAATACCTGCACTGGGTGTCGCTCAGGGCTGAAGAGGGGGCAAAGGGCCAGAGTCAGACGTCTCTAGACGCCTATGCAAACAGCCTAGGCCATGGAGGTATAAGTGTACAGTTAAGACTGTACTCCCCAAGGAAGGACAGCATCAAACGAGTAGGACTGCAGCCAGAAAAGTGGGTTAGTCGCAGCTCCCTTATCTCAGCAAGGAACTGCTGGTAATGAGGGCAAAGGGAAGATGAAGAGGAGCTGGACTCAGGCGGCAGTGGTGCCAAGGTCTCAGGCTGGAAAACAGCCTGATCTAGTGCCATGAGGTAGGTGGGGAAAGATGTCGTCGATGCCCTGAAAAGGCCCCAGGTCAATGGTACCGTAGGACCCAAAATGCCGGGGAGAACAGGAGGGGTAGGTAGGAGAAGGAAAATCATTGCGGGCAAGGCCAAATCCTCTGCCATGGCTACGAAGGCATACGGGGGACCTTGCCCAAGGGGAAGGCCTGACCAACTCATTCACCTGAGAACACCCAACTGCAGAGGGCCGGGGACCCCAGGCGGGGAGACTGGAGCTGTAGAAGTCCTTCAGGGCAGCCCCTATCCCCACGTATGACAGGCTTAGATGGTTCCGGGGAGGCCAGAGGATCAGAGTCGGCACTGCAACTCCTGCCACAGCCACCAGTAGTTCTGGGAGTGAACAGAGGTGCCGACTGGTAACTACCAGCCTCCACCTCACCAGAAAAGGCTCTGCCCCTTGGGTTAGGCCTAAAGACAGAACAAACACTAGGAGCCTGAGCTAGGGGGAGTCGGCACCACAAGCAGCAACAGAACCTCCCCTTGGCACTGGGCAGGGAAGCAACCAGGGGTGATGCCAAGGACACAAGAGGCCTAGGACTAGGCTCAGAAAGGCTTCCTTCACTGCCAGAGCTTGGAAGCCAGTGGGGATCATCCCAGTTCCCACCCCCGGGTCATCTGACTGCTCAGAGGATGAGATCCAGAAGATCTCCACCAGGCTGTTGGCTCCAGAAACATTTCCTCTCGTAGTGCCGCAAGCAGCATCAGGAGGGTACTTGGCCGAGCGAATGGCACCCCTCCACTCACTTGCACCGGCCTCAGTGCCAGGAGTCGCAGTGGTGCCGGGTTGCGACCACAAGGAGCCCACTGATGCAGGCCCAGCGTATAGCTCAGACCTTGTCACTGGGGGCGTCCAGACCCCTGAAGGGGGCCTGGACTGGGAGGGGTGCGCGAGGCAGCCGGATGTCCCACAGACCCCTCCCACAGGCTCTCCATCTCGGTGAGATGAGGACAAAAGAGGTCTGGTCCCCCTCAGTATGTATAGTACTGGGAAGAGGCTCATGGGAAGAACCCAGGGACCTTACCTTGGAGTCAGTTATACGACGCCTGCCTCCAAAAGTGGGGGCGACTGACCCACTTCATCGCGCGGATTTCTAGGGTGCAGAAGTCCATTGAGAAACAGGTATTGCAGTGGTCCATATCATGTTGCGCCCCAAGGCAGGTCCTGCAGCAGTCACGTTGGTCCTGGACAGATATATTTCTCCCACAGGGGCACAGACGCATGGGGAAGAGTCCAAATTCTTCTTTGATTTCTTAGGTCCCTAAGACCCGGACATGATTGACTAAAATAACACAAAAACAGCACAGTGCCGTGAAAGAAAAGCAGCGATGGAAAAAGGTCGGGAGGAAGAGTTACGGCATCGAGCAGGCAGTGACAAACAGAACTGCACAGCTAGAAGAAATGGTGAATGCTCCCACGAAGTGTGACCTTAACGGCGGGAAGAACAGAACTGAGGAGAGCAGGGGGTCGGCATCGGCTACTGGCCAGTCCGCGAGTGCCACGTCATGCATCTGCCTTGTGGGCAGCGCTGTCCCCATCGTCGGTCTCCTAGCTCAAGAATTTTAGAGCTATATGCTCCCACAGGGTGCTACTGCCTCCGGCGCAGACCCATCATTAATGTATGGTGAAGACTCATTCTTAGAAGATCAAGAAGCAGCAGACAGATTAGGATCATCTAGAATGGATTCTCAAAAGGAAAAGACAGCCAACCCTGAAAGGTACGGAAGTTTGCATGGGGTTCAAAGGAACCTCTCAAGACAGAAGAAGAAATCTAACATACTAATAAGCCAGCAGAATAGGCCTCATGGTCTCTCGTGTCTGCTCGATAGCCAGCACCCCTAGTGGGCGCTTTATCTGTAGTACCCCCCACCACACAGGGCCCCCCAATTTCCTTCCAGGGCATTTCCTCAGAAGGGGATTTCCACGGCTTCAACCTCCCCCTGAATCTATCCCAGCCCCTCTTGAACCCCTCCACGGTATGCTCCTCCACCAGGCATCTGGGTAGTGCATTCCATAGTTCCATCACCTCTCTGTGAAGTAGCACCTCCTCCTCCTCTCACCCAGAGTCTCCCTCCTCCAGCTTCTACATGCCCCTGGTTGTCACCCCCTTTTTTTAAGCTTAACAACTCCCCCACACTCCCCTTATTGATCCCCTTAACATACTTAAAGAACTCTATTATGTCCCCCCGTCTCTCCTGTCCTCCAGGGTGTACATGTTGAGCTCCTCCAACATCTCCTATAGGTCTTTTCCCCCATGCCACAGGTCATTTTGGCTTTCCTCCTCTGGACCTTCTCCAGGAGTGCTATGTCTCTCTTCAGGTGTGGCCTCCAGAACTGCACACAGTACTCAAGGTGTGGCCTGACTAGGCAGTTATACAGCGGAAGGATCACTTCCCTCCTTCTGGAGGTCATCCCCCTAGCGATGCAGCCCAGCATCCTATTTGCCTTAGCCGCTGCTCTTCTACAAGCCTCAGAGTTATTCATTTCAGTATCCACCACCCCCAGATCCCTCTCTCCTGTCAAGACTTTCAGCGTGCCCCCCCCCCCAAGGTGTACACTTGCCCCGGGTTACTGACCCCCAGGTGCAGAACCCTGACTTCCCAGTATTAAACTTCAGTCCCCACATCCTCGACCACCTGTCCAGAGCCTCCAGGTCTCCCTGCAGTGCCACTCTCCCATCCTCCTCATTCACCAAAGCTCCCAGTTTCGAGTCATCTGCAAAGAGACTCAATTTACTCCTGAAACCCTTCCCTATGTCAAACATAAGCGTTAAACAGGAGTGGCCCCAGGACCGATCCCTGTGGGACCCCACTAATGACCCTCCTAGAGGACGAGACTATTCCAACCACCACCCTCTGCACCCTCTCCGAGAGCCAATTTTCTATCCACCTGAGTATCTGCCCTCCATCCCCCGCCCCCTCCAGCTTTGCCAGCAGGCCGCTGTGGGGAACCGAATCAAACGCCTTGCTGAAGCCCAAAAAGAGGACATCCACTGGCCTACCCTGGTCCAGGGCACACGTCACCCAATCATAAAACTCCACAAGGTTGGTCTGACACTGTCTCCCCAGGACAAAGCCATGCTGCCTCTCATCCAGTTGCCACAACTGCCCCCCAAGCCTTTCCTTTATGATGCCCTCCATCACCATGCCCACCACAGACGTCAGGCTAATGGGCCTGTAGTTCCCCATCTCTTCTCTCGAACCCCCCTTGTGGATAGGCACGATGTGGGCCACCCTCCAGTCATGATGCATCCATCCTGTTTGCAGGGAGATGTTGAACAGTTCCGCCAGGGGGGCTGCCAGAACATTCGCTAGTTCCTTAAGCTCTCTTGGATGGATTTCATCCAGTCCGGGACCTTTCTTAGCCCTCAAGAGACCTGAGGGCATCCTTCACCCTGTCCACTGTGATTTCAACCTCCCCATCCCCTATCCACCTGCTTGTCTTGATCCTCACCTGCTAGTGCAGGCCTGACATCCACCCAAGCTGGTCTCCCAGCTTGCTCAGTGTCCCTCCTGTTAAGGTGTATGGGCCCCATGCCCCCCCTCCAGTTAAAACTGAGGTAAAATACTCATTAAGTACCTCAGCCTGCTCGCCCATCCCTCCCCAGTCTTAATCCTGCTGATCTGACCCCTCACTTTCCTTCTCTCCCCCATGTATCAAAAAAAAAAAAAAAAAACACCTTGCTCCCCTTCCTGATGTCCCTTGCCAGGTTTTCCTCCATCCTCGCCTTGGCCGATCTTACCACCCTGGTGGCCCTCCTGGACATCAGTTCATACTCCTCCTTCTCCCCTCGGGCACTTTAAGCGCATAAAGGCAGTCTTTTTCTCCCTCACCGCCTCATGGACCTTCTGGGTCCACCAACACGGTTTTCTGGCCCTACTGTATTTGCGCCGCACCCTTGTACAGGTCCTGGTAGCCTCCAGCACCCCCAAAAGAGTTCCAAAGGGAACTACAGAGGACTTTTTTTTGTAAATAATATTTTTACTGAATCTTTTCATTTTACATAAGAAAAACAAACCATTAAGTGGATTTCAACAACAGGTTCCGTATCACA
Source organism: Neoceratodus forsteri (assembly GCA_016271365.2). NCBI lineage: Eukaryota > Metazoa > Chordata > Ceratodontiformes > Ceratodontidae > Neoceratodus > Neoceratodus forsteri. Next base: position 15,038,674 of record CM028135.1, on the reverse strand, counting down.
GCAATATAAACATTAAATTTCTATACCTAACTATAGTCACTCTGTGTATATTTGCTTTTAATCTTAACGTCTACACTCAGTCCCCCTCACTGTGTTTCAAAAAGTCTCTTTGGGGTTGGTAGTGTTCCACGTTTAATATAAGTAAGAATGTAAACCAAAGGGTTCTATGTCCCAATGTTGTTGAGAAGTATGTTTTAGAAATCTATATATCAATAATCCTTCTGACAGACAACAAAACTAACTCTAGCAGGACAACAGTGTAGAGAGGATTTCAAAAGCTTTAACAAAAACTCCAGTATTTGCTCTGAACAGACAATCCTTGGCCTACAGCCAGACTGGCCGAAGCCAGGGGACTGAAAAACTAACCTGGCAAAAGACACAAGAAAAAAATGCTGAAAGCATCCGCTGAAAGCGCCCAGCTGGTTCAGCTCTGGGGTTGCCAAGGCAGTAAGGAAAAAGAAGTTGGCTTATAAAAAATTGACGAAGACCAAGAGAGAGGTGGAAAGGGAATATTACCTAAGGTTGGCTAGTGAGGCAAGTAAGGAAGCCCGGCAAGCAAAGGCACAGAAGGAGCTGCAGATAGCTGAAGGAATTAAGAAGGGAGAGAAGGATTTCTTTCACTATACAAGTGAGAAAAGGGACAAGAAGGAAGGGATTGTTAGGTTTAAGAAAGGGGTGGAGGATAATGGGGGAAAAGCAGAGATACTAAATGAAAACTTCTGTTCCGTCTTCACCAGGGAGGAAGATGGACCAGTGCCTTCAGGAGGGAAAGAGGAGTGGGGGTGTGGAGGGAACAAAGATGTAGTGATAGAGGAGGACAGAGTGAAGGAAGAGTCTGCTGGCATTGAAGGTGGACAAATCACCAGGGCCGGATAGAGTACATCCAAGGGTACTAAAGGAACTGGCTGAGGAGCTGGCAGGGTCACTGGCAGATCTATTTAATAGTTCACGAGAGTCAGGCGTGGTACCGCAGGACTGGAGAACAGCACATGTAGTGCCCCTCCACAAAACGGTCCCAAGGATGACCAAGGGAATTACAGACCAGTCAGTCTGACCTCCATTGTGGGCAAGCTCATAGAGACCATACTAAAGGAAAGGTGGAATATCTAGAGGAGCATGGTCTCCAGGATGAGAGGCAGCATGGGTTCATTTGGGGGGGGGGATCACGTGAAACAAATCTGACTGACTTCTTTGACTGTGTCACTAAGACAGTAGATAGGGGCCACGCAGTAGACATCCTCTATCTTGATTTCAGCAAGGCCTTTGACTCTGTGCCCCACAAAAGGTTGATCAGGAAGTTGGTGGATCTTGGGGCTGGGGAAAAGATGGCCAGATGGGTGGAAAACTGGCTGAGGGACAGAACCCAGAGGGTGGTTGTGGGGGGAGAGTTATCTAGCACCAGAGAGGTAACCAGTGGGGTCCCACAGGGCTCGGTGCTGGGGCCGGTGTTGTTCAATGTCTTCTTCAATGACACTGGGGATGGCATTAAGTGAAAAATGTACCTATTCGCAGATGACACCAAGCTCTGTGGGAGAGTGGACACAGCTGAAAGGATACAGGACCTACCGGAAGATCTGGAAAAGCTGGGGAGGTGATCCAGGATCTGGCAGCTTGGCTTCAATGCCAAGAAATGCAAAGTTATGCATACTGGAGCCAAGAATCCCAGGACAGAGTACTACCTGGGTGGAGTCCGAGTATCTGCATCAGAGGAGAAGGACCTGGGAATGATGATCACTAGTGACCTGAAGCACTCCATGCAGTGCAAGAAAGCAGCAGCAAAGACAAACAAGATGCTGGGATGCATATCTAGGGGGATCAGTTGTAGGAGAGGGGAGGTTATACTGCCCTTGTAAAGGTCACTGGTAAGGCCGCATCTAGAGTATGGAGTTCAGTACTGGTGCCCACACCTCAAAAAGGACATTAACCTGCTGAAGAAGGTCCAGAGGAGGGCTACAAAGATGATAGCCAGTCAGCAGGGTAAGGCGTATGAGGAGAGGTTGAGGGCACTGAACATGTACTCCCTGGAAGACAGGAGAGAGAGAAAGAGAGAGGGGGACATGACTGGGATCTTCAAGTATTTGAAGGGATAAATAAGGTTGATAAGGAGAGTCTCTTTAAGCTGAGTGGCAACCATAACATGAGGGGGCACAGTCTTAAGCTGGAGGGTGGGAGGTTTAGGAGGGAGGTCAGGAAGCACTTCTTCACAGAGAGGGTGGTGGACACTTGGAATGCGCTACCGGAAGACGTCACCTCGTTGAAGACAGTGGGCAGCTTTAGGGAGGCTGGGATAGGCATGGGGGAAGGTAAGGATCATGGGTAGAGAGGATGGGAGAAGTGGGGAGGGAGGGCAGGGACATTAGCTCAAGCTGTGGACCCTGCAATATGAGCAGACTTGATAGACGAAATGGCCTCAGTGCCCTGGTCGTTTGGGATGCAGTAAATATAGATAGCTGGAGCACTCCTCACCCAAGTACAGCAACAGCCCCGCTTTCCAGAGGAGTGAGGTGAGGGGCAATTAGGGAAAGCCACTAATTTGTCAACACAGACAATGAGAGCAGATAAAGGCCTAGCAGCCCATCAAGTTTGCCAGAGTCTGTCTAATTTTGGAATGATAAAATGTTTATTTTTATACAGAACATTATGTTAAGGGAAAACCTTGTTTTCAACATAGTCCTGTTGTGCCTTCTTCCCCCCAAGTCTTCCCCCTTATTCATTATTCCCATGTGCCAATTCCATCCCCTCTGAACCTCCAGTTTCAGCCCCGATGACCTCCTCTGGAGGCTTGTTCCAGCGATGTCACTACTCTTTCTGTAAAAAGGTACTCCTGACAGCCTTCTTAAACCTCCCTTCTGCCAGTATCAGGCAGTTACCCCTGGAACTCATCCATCACTGTGAACAGCTACTACTGCCTACCTTATTTATTCCACGGAGGCATGCAAATGTCTCAATCATGTGCCCTTCTTTCTCCTGTCCTCCTCACAGTACATGTTTAGATCCTCGAAACACTACTCGTAGGACGTACCCTGTTGCCCTTGTATCATTCTGGTGGCTCATCTCTGCACTGCCTCCAACCTGTCCCTGTCATTCCTCAAGTGTGGGCTCCAGAACTGCATAAGAGTATTCCAAGTGAGGGTGAACCAGGGAACTATACAGGGGCCAAATTACCTCTTTACTTCTGCCAGTGATCTACCTCCCTATGCACCTCAGCATCCAATTTGTCTTACACACAGCCCTAATACACTGTGCTGATACCTTCACGTTCTCTTAATATCAACACCCCCGGGTCTCCTTCCTCTGATGTGATCTCCACTTCCACCCCATTCATTCTATACTCTGTTCGTGGCCCTTATGTGCATTACATTTAGTGTGAGAATGCTGCAAACTGCATGCAAAAGGCGGCAACAGCATGGAGCTAAAGGAGAACAAATAATGCAGGTTTGTGTGAGAAACAGTGTAAGACGTGTGAAAAGCATGCACACTGCATCAATAACTAAGGCTTGCATAAAAAACAGACCTGTGTCGCAATCACGCAAAAAAAGAAAGATGTATTGCGTGGAAAAATGCAAATTATGTGGAAAAAGCAGGTTTGTGTAAACCTACAGAATCTGTGTAAATATCATGCAAGATAAGTGAAGATGCGCTGTGTGGGAAAACATTAACTACGTGAAATATACAGACATGTGAGAAAATCATGAAAGAGAAGTGAGAGAGAAAAAAATTATATTTGTTGCTAAAGCAACTAGCGTTTACAGGTATCCTACCTGACAATGGTTGACGGAAAAAAAAAAGGTCAAACGAGAAAGGACAGAGAAACTTGTAGATTTGTGGGTAAAACTGTGGTGTTGCCAAGAACAGCTAAATAACGCACACACTCAGTGCTGAGAAAGAAACATGCTGTAAGTAAAATAAAAGTAAACAATAGAGTTAAAGGTGCATGCAGGCAAAACACTAAGTTCTGTTGGTCCCCCCAACGAGTGTACTTTGTCTAAGCTGGCTAGGGGTGCTTGGTACAGTGAAGCTAGAGAACTAATTACCAATCAGATATGGAAGAGGGCAATGCAGGTGGGAACCAAAACCACATCACCAGGTTACAAGGAATTTACGTGGAATATATTAATACATTTTTTTCCCCTTACTCCTTCTCGTGCTAAACATTACACCGCTAATAAATCAAACAGATGTTGGCGGGGCTGTTGCCAAGAGCCCCCCCAAATCACATTTTTCTGGGGCCTTCGTGAACCAGGTCCTTCCCAAACTGTATCAATGTCTTTTCTAGCCCTTTCCTTCAGGATGTATACCCATAAAAATATTTAAAAGAGAGGCCTACATATGTAGAATAATTAGAGCTGTGGCCTTCACAGCCATTACTAGTGAATGGCTCCATCCACTGGCACCATCCCCAGATGTACTTTTTACTTAAGACTATAAAAATTTAGACAGATGAAACAATACTACCTTAGAAATGTAGATGGATGAATTTCAATTTAGGTGGTTGAAGATGGATGAAGTACCTGAAGAAATGGACTCGCACTCAAATGGATCTCAAGTGAACTCTTAGAACTGCCTTTATTTGGTGGTTCATGGTACCAACATCAATGCACTGTGAGGAGCCACCAAAAATAGGGAGGCATGCTCTCTGCCTGTAGTTTAACCAGAACCCTCTGCATTAGACAAGAACTGGGGAAAAGAATTCAAGAACTTCCCTTTACAAGAGGGGAACAACACGTCTTACAAAAAAAAAAAACCTCCAGCCTCTGGAGCAAGTGAGCGGAAACACAGCAGTTTTGCGCTGTATGGGGATGCAAATGGGTCTATGTCTAGATAGCCCTATTTTCATAACAGGCCACCCACTACCGAACAGTTCCCATTCGTGGCAGAGCGCACTGGACTGACTGAGGTGATCTGCAAGTGTGTTCATGGTCCCAGGGAGGAACACAGCTGACAGAAAACATGTAGTGTTCCACCATCCAGTGCCAAACTCTTATCAATTCTCTGCGGAGAGTGTATGAATGAACTCCATCCTGTTGACTGATGTAATAAATCACCAACATATCGTTTATGTGAATCAACAGCTGATTCCCCTAAATAAGGGCAGTAAAGGCTGGTAGGCCACGTAGAACAGCCATCATCTCCAGAATGCTGCTGTGAAGCATCATAACCAGAGGACCCCATTGGCCCCGTGACTGGAAAGGGCCCAGATGAGCCCCCCACCTCCTGTCCCTGAGGTTATCTGTTGTTGTAACCAACAGCGGAAATGGCCACAGGAATGGCAAATCTTTCTCCAGGCTGGATCAATCCAGCCACCACTGGACAGAATGACAAAGAGGACGAGGTGGCCTGTATGAGGCGATCCAACCCATCCAAATGTTGACCCCACTGTGTCCTGAGAAACCACTGTGGGATAGCAGCAGTCATCAGACTGATTAGCCTTCAGAGACAACAGGCAGATATGTAATCGCTGGATATCACCAGCTGAGCCCGCGCCACTAGTGCCGGGGGTCTGGTCCAAGGGCAGAACGCACAACCCAAACCCATGTCCAGAATGGCTCCTATGTACTGAAGGCAGTGGTAGGTGGTAAAGGTCTAGCTTCAGATTGTTGACCAATATGCCCAGTTGGACAAACAGTTGTCTGGTCTGAAACAGTGTGTACACTATTTCTCCCTTGGAGAGGACCTTCAATAGCCAATCGATGTATGCAAGACAAAGAGACCTTCCCACTGGAGGGCTGCAGCAACTGCAGCAAATACTGTGGCTAAAGATACAGCGCAGAGCATAAGCCAAAGGGCAAAACATGAAACTGGTAGTGACAATCCTGAAGCATGAATCACAGATAATTTCTGTTGAGACTTTCTGGTTCTGATAGAAAGGTAACCATCCTTCATGTCCAGCGCGACCGTCCAGTCATTTGTAACAGTAGGGGTTACAGGGACTAGAGGGACACCATTCTGAACTTTCTGTATTCTACATACACATTCAGGCTCCTCAAGCCTAGGACAGGCCGCAAATTCCCTGTCTACTATGGAACCAGAAAATACCAGGAGTAAAAACCTTGGTTCGTTTCTGCAGCCGGAACCACTTCTACAGCCCTTTTGCAAAGGAGGGATTGAACCTCCGCCAGGAGACCAGCAAGATGTCCTGGAGGATATTGGTTTGGCAATGGGGGGAACCAAGGAACAGTACGGCAGCTCTAGGGCATGTCCTTGCTGAACAACTTCTAGAATCCAGGCATATATCATGATCTCCCTCCACTTCTCTAGAAAGAGGGAGATAAAGCCTTTTATTAAGACATCCTGAGGCACTGATGCTGGAGGCAAGGGATGGGACTCAGAAGGCACCAGGGGCCGCAGGGGCTCCAGTGATGGTCTGACCTCTGTTGAGGTGGGTATGGACACCAGGAGTCAGGTTAGTGGCCTGGAAGGGAGAGGGCAAAGGCCTCTGTAATCCAAGGCTGGGACCACTGGAATAACCTCTACCAGGAAGGGTGAAATGCCTATGAAGAGAACCATGTCCCCTTTCCCTGTTGGGTTTGGGGTTCAAAGTGTGCAGGGACTGGAGTCTCATTCTTAAAGTCTGCAGATCCAGCAATGTGTTTTCAACATCATTTCCAAACAACTGGTTCACTCTGAAAGGAGCATTCATTAGTGACTGTTGCATGTCTGAGGAAAAACAAGCCACCCTATGTCATGATTGGCGCCTAATGCAAATAACCTGAGGCAGCAGCCCTGGCAGCAGCATCAAAAGCATCATACGCTGATCTTAGCAGATGCTTTCCAGCTTCTTGGCCATTAGCAATTATTTGCTGAGCCAACATCTTGTCTTGGTCCTCAGGCAATTTTTCAGACAGATTGGCCAAGTTCTCCATAGACAATACTGATATTTAAATCATGTATGCCTGACAGTTCACATTCCTTAGGCCAAGGGTAGCAGAGGCAAAAGTCCATTTACCCATTACATCCAGCTTCCTTGACTCCTTGTTCAGGGCAGGGAGCACTTTAGATCCATAATAAGCAACCATGATGACTACAGAATCTGTTCCAGGCAGTGATTAAAAATATGGCTTACACCTTCCTAGGAACAAGCAGGCTGTTGTGCAGGACTATGCCAGGAAGCGAAAGCAGCATCTTCAAGAGCAGAATGCACTGCATGAATAACGGAAGCAGAGGCTGAAACTTCCCAAGAATTCAAATATTTTTCTTGGAAGAATCCTCCTTCTCATCTTGAAATCCCAAGTTGGCCTGCACCATTTTAAGGAAGGCCTAGAATGAGGCATCCTCAGGGGGACAATCTGCATGTGTTCACCACACTCCCTTCAGAGCAAGAGAACAGAGTGGCGCTTGATACAACCACATCTATTTCCTTCTCTTCTTCCACAGCTTCCTCCTCCTCCATGTATTCTGGATTATATTCCAGTTTGCTGTCAACGTCCACTGGTAGAGGCTGTGGGTCGATGCCAAGAGGAGAACCTGAAGCAGGTGCTGTTGACAGATGGCCCGTCGATGGTGGTCCATCTGAACCTGTCTGGGAGGCAGGGACAAAATACTGAAGTGTTGATAGAGAAAACAACAGACCACCAGGAGGCACTGACAGAGCTGCCACCATTAGTAGCATTATCCGCTGAAACAGCTCCGTCACGGTCTGATAAAAAGTCTGAGTATAGACAGAGACTGGAAGGAGCACTGACGTTTTTTGCATTGACGGGATGGTGCCCAATGGCAGAACAGACAGAGTCCCTGAGTGGGGAGGACAAGCTAATGCTGGGGCAGGACCCACAGCCATAGCCCTGTCTTTTTCTTGTGACTTACCTCATCTCAGTAGTGAACGGCAATGGCAGGCGGCTTCTTTTTCCTTCTGGTGCTTTTCTTTGTCAGCATGGGGGTGTTTATCCACTGACTTTTCCTTGTCTTTTTTTTTTAGTGGAGTCTACACCGGCCGCTGTTGACCGTGGAGATCAAAGAACCAATGACGAACCAGAAACAAGAGTGGATGGTGACAGTGAAGCCGCCATCACTGTAGCCTGTTTCACCATTTCTTTAACTAGAAGAAAGTTTTCTAAAGCTTTCCTTTGATGTCTCCTGGTTGCCTGGTTAAAGCCTAGGCAGATTTTGTAGGCCTTAACTTTATGGTCTTTGCAAAAGAAATGGATACAAATGGAGTGGTCATCAACTTCGCAAATTTTCACAAAGTTGCAATGGCAGTAACAGAATGGTCGTTGCTTTTGTAAATTTTCATGGAGCCACTCCAGCAGTAGTGCAACAGTTTTCCATTTGCGGCATAAAATGTAATTAAAAAAAACAAACGCTAAGTATACAGCAACAGCAAAATACTTGCAAAAATTTGACGGCATTCTTCAGCAACAGTGGACCAATAAGTGGATGACAACAAGAGAAAGAACTGATGTATTCTGGGGACGCTGACATTATATGGGTGCACGCTGATGTAGGCGGCCCCAGCCTGCAAAATGTTTCCAGGTGGTCCTGACACCAATGGCTTACAGTTCCATGATGTGGTCCAGTGGAGGGAGATATCTCCAAAGAAGATCCACTGTTCAGAATCCTGCAACGGTTTGACTATCACTGTCACTGGCTTTATTGTAGCACCCATTTTCTGTGTAATGTCTACAGAGAGCTTTAGCGGGGCCAGGGTTCTCAACAAATGAGGTTTTACAGTTGGCTGTGTTAAAAAAAAATATTTGACCAAAGTATCTGAAAAATTTATTATGCTCCAGGCCAAACTCTGCCTGCAGTTGTGAGAAAATCTTAAGAGTAATCACGTCTGGGTTTTTCAGCAGGTGGAGAAAAGTGATACCCTTGGCTTCCCGTCTATAAGGCATGGCTTTTATCAACACAACAAGCAACAATATAGTATGCTTGTGAGGCACAACAGAGCTTTATATTCCCGGAGGTTGCTGCCACCGGCAGTTTTCCTCTCCTCAGTGCCATGAAGAATAAGTTACTCAGCTCTGAAACTATGTTTCATGTAAAGGATGGGATACAAATTCCCACTAATGGCAGTAATTTCCTGCTCTAGAGAGGCCATAAAACTAGATTGTGTTAATAAAATTCCAAAGAATCCTTTAACACTATGCTGGTCATGTGACCCCCAACCCTCTAAACAGGAGATCTGTAGCTGAGAATTCAGTGACTAGCACTTGTGTCAAAACCAATTTTTTTTTATTTTTTTTACAGCCTATAACTCAGTCATCCTATGACCTAGGGTTTTGAAAACTGGCAACATCCGCTCAGTCCTAGGGGTTAAGTGCATGTCAATGTTCCAAATTAAAGGTCCAGTAGTTCTGGCATGACTGCACATCACAATTACATAAAAATACCCAAAACAGACTTTTTGCAAATGGATAACAGACACACTAATATTTCAAAAGTTTTACCAGGAAAGACATACTGAGCTGGTAAAGAACAGTTATGTACCTACCACAACAGCATATCTTAGAGAGTTCATCTTCCTTTAGGCCACACCTTTAAAACTATACCCACATCAGTGCTAGGACCACACAAACTTTTGCTAGCTGGGGGCTGCCCACGATAACGTCATGCATCAGCATCTATATAAACATGGGCAACCTCATCTCTCCTCAGTTCCCCGCTGGAGATTAGACTCGTGGGACCTCCACTTGTGGGGAACCAGGAGATAAGACCAGCACAGGCTTACAATGCGAAGTACAGGGCTGGATACATGATGCATGGATTAGAATCAGGCACAATACCTTATGTAACCCTCAGTGAATCAGAAGGGGATGGAGGGAGGGACGGTATGGCCCAATGAAAGAGATTCTCTCGAGGAGCTACTGATACGGTAAGTATGTAACTGTTCCATCTTCTTTGAGGATATCTCTTCCATTAGGCCACACTTTGGAACAATACCCAAGCAGTCCCAAAACAGTAGAGGGAGATTGGTACAGTCTGGTATATTCAAGACAGCAGATCTTGCAGCACAGCAAGCCCGAATCCAGCATGCCTACGAGAGAGTGTGTCCAGACTTCAATGTTTAGTGAATGGGTAGACCATGCTCCATGTAGCTACTGCACAAATGTCAGCAGCAGAAGCATTTTTGACACAGGCAACAAAAGTAGCCATACTCCTTGTGACGTGCCCATGAAGCACACCAGGAAGTTCCTTAAAATACTTCCTATAAAAATGTCTTGTACCTTTATTGATTGTTCCTTATGCAAAAATGTGAATAAAGTTTACCAAGTTTAAAAAAAAAAAAAAATTGTTATACAATGTGCCAGCCATTTGGATTGTCACTGCTCAGACACAGGGGCACCCTCTTTCACAGAGGCGACCGAAACAAAAAGCTGACAGGACTTTCTGCAGTGCTTGGTATGAGTAATACAGTATCTGAGTATTCTATGCATATCCAAAGTATGGAGCAATGCCTCACCCAGACCGGCATGCTAAGGGTAATAAACAGGAAGGTGTAATGTTTGACTCAATGTAAATTCGGATGACACCTTTGGTAGAAATTAGGGATTTTTACACAGAGACCTGTCTATGTGAAAAATCAAATAAAGAGGCTCACACATTAGAGCCTGAAGCTAGAACATCCATTGAGCAGAAGTGATTGCAACTAAAAATAATATTTTCCACAAGCAAATGTAAGACACAACTCAATGGCAGACTTTTTTTTCTTAAGCACCAAATTCAAGTCCTAATGTGGGCCTGGATTACAGATAGGAAGTTTCGAATGGAGAATACCGCTTAGAAACGTATGGAACACTTCTAATTGGGCAACCATATAACCATCAATAGGGGCAGGGAAAGCTGATATAGCTGCCAAATGCACCCTGAGTGAGGAACACTGTAGTCCAGAGTCTGAAAAGGACATCTACTATTCTAAGACTGCATTTACAGGACATGTAAATGGATCCAACTTCTTGGAAGCGGCTCACAAATTGAACCGCTTCCACTTAAGGGAATAAGTATGTCTGGTAGAAGGCTTTCTAGCTACAATCAATACATTAGCAACCTTAGAGGATACCCCAAAACATGCAATGGCAATGTCTTCAGGAGCCATGCATGCAGATGTAGGGAACTTTAGGTCTGGATGGACCAGGGATCTCATGGCCTGCGACAACTGACCCCAACACAAAAGCAGAGGGATAGGAGGCTCCACTGCCATCTGTTGTAGAAGTGGAAATCATATTTGGCCATAATGGAGCAATGAGAATGAGAGTGGCACTCACCATCCACAACTTGAGCAGCACCCTTGGCATCAGAGGAACTGGGGAAAATGTGTACAAGAACTTCCCCTTCCAAGAAAGGGTGTTCTCACTCCAGCATAAAGCAGAGGTATTGTCTGTGGGATTTCCTGCTATTTACATGAAAGTATGTATCCCTTCATGTTCACAGAACAAAGCCAGTCCTGTTTGCATAAGGGGAACCAGAGCTTGCAGGAATACCATTCAAAATTTTTTGTATGAGATGTAGAAGTTGAGATTCCAGAGATGCAACATAGGACGCAGATCCCATGTCCATTTTTGGACAAGGAAGTATCTGGAATAGAACTCTGTTTCTCTGTCGAGGGCCAAATGGGTGTATAGTAGTTTTTAGAATAATGACTGACCTTCTTTCCCTAAGAAGGGACAAGGGGCCAGGAGGATAACATGAAAGAGGTGGACATGATCTGGGGGATTTCTAACAGCTCCTGTGCATGCCCCCTTGCAATTTTTTCCAGAACCCACTTGTTCGTGGGGGAATCTCCCAACATTGTTTCTTATGCAGAGAGATCCTGCCCTCAACAACCACCGGCGTTGTAGCCGGTAGAAAACTGGGTGGAACTGGTGTGGGCAGTGCCACCAGAACTAATTGCTTTGGGTGCTACTGCATGGGCATAGGGTGGAGGGTGGAACCGGCAAGGGGCCACTTCCATTACCATGGCCTTGCTGACAGTAGGCATGGCCACATCAAATAGCAGGCTAACGAAAGAGCCTCTCCAACATCCTCTAGCAGGAGTGGGATACAGGGACTTTACAGACCTTAAGAAAAATTTTTGAGGTCTGAAGGCCACGTAGAGCTACTTCCACATCATAGCCAGTCTTGTTCCTCTAGACGGGACATTCCAAATTGCATGCTACACATCAGTGGCAAAGCCAGCAACTCTGAGCCAAGAACACTGCCTCGTGCAAATGCCAGAAGCGGCAGCCCTTGCAGAAGCATTAGAGACATCATAAGTTGAGCACAGCAAATGTCTGCAAACCTCAGCACCAGAAGATACTGTTTTAAGTAACTCATTCTTGATAGAGCCATCAGGCAAAGCCTGGGCTGCAGTACAAGCAGCTTTCCACAGGCTGTACTGGTATTTTATCATGTGAGCTTGGTAGTTTGCAATTCTGAGGCAGAGGCATACATACGCTTGCCCTTCACATCCAGCCTCCTAGATTCTTTATCAGGAGGCAAAGCACTCATTTGTTTAGGTGCCCTAGAGCTATCATGAGCAGCCATAATGACCAGAGTCAGTTTCCAGATGATTAGCATAGTAAGGCTTAGCAGATGGGATATGATGCTGCTTATCAGCCTTTCTAGACACTGCAGGCAGAGAGGTTGGTCTGTACCATGCAGCTAAGGTAGCATCTTCTAATGCGGGGTATACAGGTGGAATTATAATGGAGGGTGTGCGAGGGATCTCCAAAAATTCCATTCAATTTATTTTTGTGGAATCTTCCTCTTCCACAGTAAAACCCATGGCAGAGTGCATCTGATGCATCATGGCCTGAGATGCTGGATCCTCAGAACGAGATCTCAGGGTACAGACCACCAAGTCCTCACTGCAGGATGAGAGGGTAGAACTAGATTGCGGTACAACATATTGCTTTCCCTACTATTTCTCCTATAAAACATGAGGTCAGGATTACATTCATCTTTGTTGTCGACTTCTCTATTGGTGATGGGCGCCACTTATAGAAATAATTTTTGTACAAAACAAAATCCTCCTCAAACTCTTGCATCAGGGAGAGTTGGCATGGAAGGGACAGTTGTCCCAAAAATACAAAACAAATTGGTTGAAAGGTCTGAATACCATGGTATACCATGAACCACGGTTATCGTAGTATTAGAAATTGTCCTCAGTATCAATGCCGTGACATCCAATACCACAATATACCGTAAAACTGTGACATCCCTAGTTCTAAATCTCAACTGTCTAGTGTTCAGCAATTTATTTTTGTCCAAGTAACCAGATTTCTGCCTGGCCACTAACCTCTCCAGGACCTTCAACATGATCAACAGCTGGGAAATTGGTCTATACTTAAACAAAACATTTGCCACCCCATCCTTAAAAACAGGGCACACCTTTGCTATTTTCCAACCACATAGGAAAATATCAGTCGCTAGAGAAAAAGTAAACAAATGTGTCAGTGGCTTACAAATACCAGCAGTTGCATATTTTAACACTTTACCACTAAAACCGTTCAAGCCACTGGCTCTGTTAACATTTAACTACAGAAGTTCCTTTAATTAAAACGTCATCCTTTTTAATTTCTTCAAACTCAGACCTACTGTCCCTGGAATTTACAGAACTACCCTCAGCCAAATTACTCACTTACCTGTAACATCTGGAAAACATCTACCTGCTGTTAAAAACAAATCATTAAAAGCATTACAAATCACCCCAGGGTAATTACTTAAATTATTACCAATTTTAAAGGATGTGGGGAAGCTTACTACCTTTGTTACCAGATAGCTCCTCAAATACAGTATGTTCCACAAACCACCTAGTTGGGATTCGTTTTCTTCTTTAAACTTGTTTTTAAAAACCTGACTTCTAGCCCCCCTTACTTTAAAGTATTTATTTTGAGCAGCCCTGAATACATTCCAAGCTGCAATATTGTTTAACAGATTAGCCCTTTCTCATGCTTTATCTCGCTGTTTTTGTAATACAGTTCTTTACTGTACCAAAGGGACTTAACCTTTCACGCATTCTATTGGGGCGTGCCTATCACATACTTCAGTCTGGAAATAATTCCAAGCTTCATCAGCAGATGGAATGATCCCAAGCTTGTTCCAATTTATCCCCTCCATGTCCACCATAAAAGACAAATAATCAAAATCTCTAAAACATCTATAATAGATGTTTAGAACCCTTTTTTTTTTGGACTTTTTACCCCCCCTGCAGTGGGCCTACATCTGGCTGCTGTCATGGTGCACTCTGCTCCCATTAGGGCTCTCTCCCCCTGACATACCTCCATGGCTTGCCCCCCGTTGAGGGGAGCTCCCCTTACTCAGCGCCAAGTCTGGATTCAGTTCTCTGGGCACGACACCTCCGGGCCGAGTGCATTCTGGGACAGCCATCAAACCACACGACCGCATTTTTCTCTCTTTTCCTGTTCCCTCGGAGGTGGGCGTGCAATAGCCTCATGGAGGCAGCGTGCGCCTCCTCAGGCATCTACCCATCCCCGCCCAGCTTGTCAATTGACATGTTGCCCCCCAGCCTCTGTTAGGGGCCAGGCATTCACCGACTACTGGTGCTTCCTCTCCCAGAGGAGGGAGGCAGTCCCTAGGATGTTCAATTCTTCTCTCCCTGCCAACCCTCGGCCTGCGCTAGTTCCCGAACCTGGGTTGCTAGTGTGGCATGAGGTGTGGTGGTCCAGCGCTTCAACTCTCAGCGCCACCGGGCTGGCAGAACCCATGTCTTAATCTTGTGTTTCACTGCGTAAAAATCCCATTTCTTAATCTTCTTGTGTTTCACTGCACAAAAAAACACCCCAATGATCCGAGAAGCTGTCTGGGAGCACACCCAAATTCAAAATTAAATCAGGACAGTTTACAAAAATAAGGCCCATATTAAAGATTTAGATGGATTCAATTAATTATTCTTAGTACTGTTCAACATTAAATTAATCCAATTTTTTCTGCTGTAATTTGTATTAAACTTGACTCTCCTGTTTCTACCCAGGACAAACTAAAATCTCAGACACAGATGAGTTCATGAGTATCCATGTAAGGTGAAAGCAGATTCTCTAGCTGCGCTATACCTTGGGAGTTACTCTTTAGGGGACAACAATAGGCCAAACAAACTGGCCTAGAATGGGGTAATCTTATCTCAACAATTCAAAACCATCAAGAGGAAAATTTACATTAAGTTGATCTATCTCATATTCCACAGACCTATACAACATACCCCCCCTTTTTTTTACTTATCTGGTCATTTCAAGTAACCGGTAACCATTTATTTCAACAGATGCAAGAACCCTTTGAGGAACATGCAGGACACTTCCAACTGGGCCACGGTTTTGCCCCCTTATGAGGACATGAAAGAATGAAATGGCAAACAGATGCATCTTCACAGAAAAATACTACAGGCCTCAGTCTGATATAGGAGGTTAGCCATGACAGGCTGTACCCAAATGAAAAAAGGTCCAGGGGACGAGGCGCAAACAAAATACTGAAACATCTCCATTTGAAGGAGCAAGTATGCCAGGTAGTGTAGATGCCCGTATAACATCTGAAATCACTGGAGACCCCAAAGTGGGACAGTTCTGTGTCCCCGGGAGATATCTGAAGCTATATGAACCAACCAAAGGTCTGGGTGCAACAGACTGCTATTGTCCTGAGTCAGCAGACCCACTTGTAGAGTGAACAGGACAGAAAGTTCCACTGTAATCTGCCAGAACAGAAGAATCCAGATTTATCTGGGACAACAGTATCAGTGCGGCCCAGTCTCTCCAAAGATTGACTACTACATGCAAAACTACATGGATTGGTGGGAAGGCATACAGAAACCTCACCTTCCAGGAGGGAGGCATGTCTTGCCGTGGAACTCCACAGGACTCAGGAGGGCAAAATTACTGGAAGTGTTTTAATTTAGACCAGGAGACAGCACCAGTCAGGCACACCTGGCACATCCTCTAACACTGAGGCCTCATCGGGGGAAGAGTCAGTAAGGAACAGCGCCATACTTTAACCACAATATTTAAAGCTCATCCGAGTGGTGGGCCTCTATTTCATGCTGTGCAAATTCAAACCAGAGCAAACTTCCTAATCTTGCATATCAATTCAGTATCAGCTGAACTGCTGGATTTGTGCTTATGTCATGACATTATCTGCTCAAAGCATAAAATTGCTTAGTATCTTTAACAGGCGCAATACCAGAAAATGACTGGAGAAAAGGAGGCAGAGAAGAAACACAGACCATGACTGTAGAAAAAGACCAGATGTCCCATCCAGTCTGCCCATATTCCCTGGAACCTACTGTTCCTCTAGGGTACTAACCCTCCCTGTCCTATCCCCATTCTCCACCATGGTTGTCGCCCCAGGTGACCACTATTCCCTTCATTCTTTCCCATACCTGCTTGAATCCCCTGACTGTGTTTGCAACCACCACACTGGCCGACAGACTGTTTCAAGGTTTCACCACTGTTTCCGTAAAGAAGTGCAGTACTTCATTATATCCCTCCTGAACCTCCCTCCTGTTAATTTCTATTCATGATTACATGACCTCAAGTTGGTATTCAAGATAAACAATTCCCCCCAGTTTACCTTGTCAATTCCTTTAAGGAACTTGACAGTTTCTATCCCATCTCCCCTCTCCCATCTGGTTTCTACTGAGTACATATTTAGTGCCTTGAGGCACTCCTCATAGGATCTGCTCTGCTGGCCCTGAATCATTTTTGTTACTCTGTGCTGCACTGCTTCCAACCTATCCCTGTCCTTTCTGAGGTGAGGGCTCCAGAAATGGATGCAGTACTCGAAGTGAGGCCTCACCAGGGATCTGTATAGAAAGTATTACCTCTTTTCTTCTGCTATCAATACCCCCTTCCGATACATCCCAGCATCCTGTTAGCTTTCCTATAGACCTTCTTGCACTGGCTCATTTGTTTAAGGGAGTTACCAATAACTCCTAGATCTCATTCCTCTTCTGTAGTACTTAGTCTCACCCCACCCATCCAGTACTCTGTCTTAGGGTTCCTTTTCCCTAGGTGTATTATCTTGCACGTTTTGGCACTGAATTTTAACTGCCAGACCACTGATCACCCCACTAGTTTTTACTATTTAAAACTAAGTATGTATTTACCAGTAAGAACCATGATCTCAGTATTCTACATACAGAAAGATATGGACATGGTTGAAAAGATGGAGTTGTTTAATCTGGTGTACTCACGCGGAACAAAGCTGACACACCTTGAAGCTGAAAGTTGGTCAATTCAGAGGCAACGTTAGCCAGCACTCCTCCCAGAGTGTGGTGAACCCATGAAACTGCCTACCATTGGAGACATGAAGACAGTATAAGCCTTTGGACAAATTTCTGCTTCCCAAGGGAATTACAGGGTATCCTGGGTGGTAGGGTTGGTGATAAATCCCCATATATTTAGCAGGCATACTTGCTGGTGCCTGCTTATGCAGCCAGGGAAGGGGAACTGATGGACCTAGAGTGTCCCTCCTAATCTTAAATTACCACGCTACTATGGTGTTTTATGTAACTTTCTCCTGTCCATGAAATATTTCAGATACTGGAACATTTGTATCACAGTGTATTTCAAAAAGCATCTGATTGCCCCCAAATGATCTCACAACTGCTGCATTTCTGCCATCAGTATGGTGCCATGGTATATATGGACATGATATAGATACCAGCAGTGCAAAGTCAGCTGGAGACAGTACATTTTATACAGATTGGTTGAATTTTTTAACAAGATGTGTTAAAAACCATGGAAAGGAAAACAAAATATTATTTACT
The DNA here is from genome assembly GCA_016271365.2 of Neoceratodus forsteri. Lineage (NCBI taxonomy): Eukaryota > Metazoa > Chordata > Ceratodontiformes > Ceratodontidae > Neoceratodus > Neoceratodus forsteri. The sequence continues at coordinate 15,020,985 of CM028135.1, read as the reverse complement.
AGTAAACTGTAATAGCTGAAGTATCAGATTATGAAAAGTGCATACTGAAGTGAATAGCTGCTCACTCCTTTTTAAGCACAGCTGCTAACAATCTCTTGAGATGGGCCATTATACATGTTTTCAATACTGTTTTATGAATAATTTGTTTTCTTGATGGGGTACTGTTGGTGATGAGGGGGCTAGCAGCCACCTGGTCTTACAGAACTGCTCTTTTTAATACATCCAATTAACACAGCCATTTCTGAAACAATCAGAAACTCACTTCCTCTGGAGAGGTCAAATCTTCTAAATCTTCAAGCATTCTTTCTACAAACTCTTCAGTCAGCAGAATCTAAAAAGGAGACAAAAAACAGCTTTTATTTACTTCAAGCCACAGATAGATCATTATCACTTATATAACAGGAAAGAATACTTGCCGTACAGTTGATCTTGGAGACAGACTCTCCTCCATTGAGCAATATCATGGAAATGAAAACCGCGTACTCATTTATTTAGTATTTTAGTTTTCGTTGACCGGGTAAGTGCACTAGACAAATTCTTGCAACTGTTGATCTTCCAGAATATCTTCACCACTGATTACCACTTACAGGTCTGGGTCCAGCAGCACTAGAACTCTGCAGGAGCAAATCTTTTCGCAGGGAGGGGGCCAACGCTGGCTATTGACAGTGCCTGCGCACCTCACATGGTGTTGTGCACGACAGCCAATAACTCACTGGTTCCCTTGAGCACCTCACTATAGTATGCAGCACTTCCAGCACTGAGGAGGGGTGAAGTACTGCACCTATTTTAATTTGTCTTTATCACAAAGCATTCTCCCTACAGAGTGGAAGGATGCCCTTGTCATATCCATATTTAAAGCAGGCAAAAGTCTGACGTGGAACCTTTGTAAAACAGCCTTGGCTCAAAGGTATTTGTAATCCTAGACTTGATAAATAAATAAAATAAATAAAAGAAACATCTAGAGCAACTACAGGCCCATTTTCTTATTGCCGGTTGTGTCGAAGATCCTGGGAAAAATTGGTGGTGAAACAACTAAATGGTGATCTTCAGTTTAATCATACATTGAGCAATCAGGATTTCAGAAACATCATAACACCACTATGGCGACCATTAAAAGTTGTAAATATTATACAGATGGTGATGGAGAATGTATGTATGTTGGTGCCATCTTTGTATATCTCTCCAGGGCCTCTGACCATCGATCATGGTATCAGAACAAAACTTCATGGTATGTGCATAAAGGGGTTGCCACTGACTTGATTCAAGAGCTATATAACAGGATGTAGGCAATCAGCAGAAGTACGGGGCTTGAGATCAGATTGAAGGCAGATTAGCAAGGGAGTTCCGCAGGGGTCTGGTATTAGCCCTTGCCATTTTCACTACATATGAACTGATGTGGAACACTGGCTCCTGGGAAAGAGGTACACGTTTGCTAACAATACGATTCTGTACAGTATGGGTCTGACTGCCCATCAGATACAGGTGGACCTGAAGCTGGCCTTTAGTAGGTTACAAGACTTTTGGGGCCAAAATAATTTGATTTTGAAAGCAAACACATCTGAGGTCATGGTATTTAAGTCAAACAGCAGAACAAATGCAGGAGAGGACCAGCTGCCAACTGAAACTAAGGATGAGGTGTACAGCTGTTGCAGGTCCCTGTGTATATATACCTGGGTAATAGCTGGAATCGTAACTCACCTGGGGACCTTATACTAAAAGCACCGTCAAAAGGTTTGGCCCAAGGTTAGGACTCCTCTACAGACACCCTGATTCTTTATCATTTGATGTAAGGAAGAGTACTGCAGAGCTAGTGGTAATTCCCATTACAGAGTACGGGGAGATTATATTTAGGGGGCTGGTACTGGTCAGTTAATCAAACTGGATGTTTTAAAAAAAAAAAAAATCACCAGGCACGTTTTATATTAGGAGCGCCTTGTACTACCCACTGCTGTGAGCTGCTTAACTCACTAAAATGGCTCCCACTGGAACAAAGGTGGGAGTTTTGTTTACTGTTATTAACAAAAAAGGAATGTAGGGATGAATGTTTAAGAGCTCTGGCGTCTGTGAGGAACTCCTGTGTGGCCACACGTTCTTCAAATAGCCTTACTTTTGAAGTATCCCGTGTGCTCTCTATTAAGGGATGCCAATCATTTTGTCATTTGTGGTCCCATATGTTGGAACAGACTGCCTGTTGTACATGAAGATTGTTACCTGGCATATTACCATCAACCAAACAGTTAAAGGAGCACTTACTGACAAATGGCACTCTATGCCAATATTGTTAAATGTTTTTAACCGTTAAGTGGTTGAAACTGTTATTGTCAGCATTAAATTGTAATATAACTTACATGCTGTGTTCACTATTATTTTCATTTACACTTCTTTAACTTTATATGTTTTACTTTTCACAGATACACAGTAAAACATGAAAAAACATTCTTAATTCCAAGTACACTCACCAGTCAATAACCACATTTCATACTAGGAATTTACAGGGACTCTCTTCCTGCGCTACAGTATTTGGGGGTCACACAGGAATAAATATACAAGTCCAGTTAGAAATTTTTCCACTAGCTAGTTCCCGACTGACCCTTGCAGCAGTGACCCACAGACAGAACTTGATAATAAATGTCCAAAAATTATATAAAATACTCCTGGCATTTATATAATGTTGCTTGATGCGGTGACAAGAGTCCATGCTAAAAGCAGTGTTAGCAAAATAACCCATGTAAACTTGGTCCGCTAACACAAAAATCCTCAAAATCTTAGTCCTTAAAATATAAACTTGTAATAATGATGTTAAACAGTGCTACAGTTCAAACAGCTAATATCTGACAAAGAAGCAAACTTACACTTCACTGCAAAATGTTAACAGCTCTTCAGTTAGCAGGGTGATCTTTTTATTTAACCAGGTTGGTGTGTTATCCGTGGAGCATTTGAATGCTTTATGCTTCTAGTAAGAAAGCACATATTTGCTACCCCAGGAGTCAGCCTGCTCGGGCTATGTGCCCTCTGACCCGTCAAATGGCATGCTTGTAGTGTGGAAAGAAAACCACGAAGCAGGGGCCATCTTGGGAGATCATGTTCTCCTTATCTCTCAACTCAACCTCAGTGGCAAAGCTAAATTTACATTTAATTTTAACATCAGGTCTTGGGAATCAGTACCCTCCAACATTTACGTTAGATTCTAATCCAGGGTGTGCATTAAACTTGTTGCGTAAAGGCGAAACATTTTCAAAATGCTCTGACAATAGTAGTGATACTGGCTCCACACTAACATTCAATCCCTCCCGTAAGTGCCATCTTGCTCACATTGCACAAAGTTTGATTTTATTTGTTCAAGTCTCTTCCCCACCTCATTGGGGAGGTGTACAAGAAAGCCGTACCCATGTAACTAATCCTCAGCTGGGTAGGAAACTGCATGGCACGCGAGATACCAAAGAGTACAGAATCAGTTTCTGACAGTGTCGAACCCTTTTCTGAACGGTCTGCTTGTAAAACTCAGCTCTAGAAAGTAGTAAATTTGAGCCCCCTCTTGAGTAAAAAATCTGCCTCTCTTGTTTAGCAGCCATCAAAACACCATCTTTGATGTGTGGTCCCAACGTTATTGGCAGGACTGTGCAGTGCTGATTTTGCCTACTGTTTTTCCTTCGGGGGGAAGGGGGATCCTGTAAGCTTTTATTTAGTGGGGCACTACTGAGAGTCCCAGGTTACAGCCCACCAAGGCCCTGGAGAATTCTAGTACATCGTCTCCTTCGGCACCTTCCAGTACTCCTAGGATCCTCGCATTGTTCATTCTTGCCCCATTCTCTAGGTGCTCCAATCTGGGTTTTAAATACCCTGTTTTCTGCTATGACTCCCATAACTGATGTTGCGGATTTCTGAGCAGAATCCATAGACCTTTAGCCTCATCAGTGACTGAATTTAGCTCATTTTCCACCGCGGCAAACTTGCTGGTAGGCGAGTTCATTTTTTTTTATTGGGATCTCTTGCTGCCTTCAGTAGTGCCATGTTCAACAACTTTCCTCCACTCGTGGCCTCGTAGCTCCAGACGCCATCTCCTGACGCTTCCTGTGACTTGTCTTCTTTCCCTTTTGTGTCAGAATTTTCAGTTTGGTGAGGTTTTACTATTTTTAATTTTAGCAAAAATTGTACCTTTTTATAGCGGAGAAAATTTTCCATTTTCTGCTGTAGCTAGATTGTATTTTTAATGAGTTTGGTAGCGTTTAAAGTGATTTAAAAGATGAACAGATGGAGCGCTCCTCTTCTGCATCCCTCTGTCAGCTGCTGGCCAAGTCCCCCCCCACAACCCAATACACTGCTTTAAGTTGTCTGGGATACGACTGGAAATGAGCCTCGGTTCAATGGTTAATATCTCAATACACACACAGACTTGAAACTGCAGACCCCATGAGTGCAGGATACTGGCGCAAGATGTCCACTGGAGCTGGAGGGCAAGAGAAGAGATGCCTTCATACTATTCTTGATGTCACCTCGAAGGCTCTAAGCCAGGGAAAGATGACAGAAGTCCCAGCATTGGGAACTACAAGGAGTCCCAACGGCAGGGTTGCTGGATCACAGCTTGTATAGCAGCCAATATCAAGTGCCTTCAACATGTCTGCCAGGAATCACTGGAATAGGGAGTACTCAGCAGTTGAGGACAGGTTGACTGAAGATTCACTGTCCCCTAAGGAGGATGTTGACTGAGAGGAGGCAATGACCCCAGAGGCTGATGGTGCCAGGGAGAACGGCAGGAACTGGGTCCTGTTGGGAGTCCCTCTGGAAGGCATGTAAGGCACCAACAAACTACTGTATGTGCTGTTCTCATATAAATGGTCCCTCAGGGCCCATGAACATGGGCAATCTCTGTAGAAGATGGAGAGGCCTGCGAGGGCAATGAGACTCTGGGTCTCAAAGGCCTTTACTGGGGGGGGGGTTGTATAGGGAGACTTGCCAAGGAAGGGCTTGGCAGGAACGCCTGAGTGAGGCTGCCCTACATCGCAGAAGCAACCCGGTTGTTGTCCATGGGGGCAAGGATTTCCCCAGGTGGGGACAGCAGTGCTGTACAGTCCCAGCCCCACCAGTGACAGTGTCAGCCAGTGTCTCTGGGGAGAACAATGTGTCCTGGGTTGACGACAATCCTGGAGATGGGTTTATCCCATCACAGTCCTCAGTATCGACTCCAGAACCATCACAGACCCCTGCACCAGACCTAGATCTAACACCACTACCGGAGCCATGTCCTCCCCATTAGTGCCATTGCAGGAACAAAAAAAACCCTCCACAATAGGATGCAACACTACCCTGGAGGCAGTTCCTCCTCCAGTACCGCAAACGGTGTCAGAGGGGGCCTGATGTCGTGGCCAGTACAGCCCCGCTCACCACCAAAGTGAACAGTGATAGAAGTCGGGGTGGCACCAGGCCGTGACAATGAGGTGTCCACCGAGAGAGACTGAGCATAAAGACTTGGCCTCACCACCAGGGATGTTTGCTGCTCAGGGCAGTCAGCTACCCCTAAGGGGCCAGCTGTCCACCAGACCAACCAACCAGGGCCACTGGTGCCAAAGCAAGAGTGATGTTGACGAGGACCCTGTACTGCCACAGAACCAGATGTTCTGGGAAGGGGCCCAGGGACCTTACCTTGATTGCATGAGTGCAACACCTGTCTCTGAATGTAGGGGTTGGGCGACCCCACTTCATCGCGTGGATCTTGTGGGCAGGGTGGTTCACGGAGAAGAAAAAGCAATAGTTAGGCACTCCCAAGAGCACAGTAAGGTGCAGAACTCCAGTGGGTATATTCAAATCAGGTCAGATTTATTCCATCCAATGTTTACAGCACGAAACGGACACGGAGTGTGTCCAGCTCCTAGGGCTTCGGTCCCACAATAGGGCCTTCATCAGGGGTGTCACTGAATATAATCCTGAACTCAGGGTTTTAGAGAAGGATTTAGAGGAATAATACGAGTTCTACCCTCTCATCCTGCAGTGAGGATTAGATAAGCTACATCCCAAGGTCTCCTCCTGAGGATCATACTTTTCAAGTCACGATGCTACAAATGCACTGTGCTACGGGCTTTGCTGTGGAAGAGGAAGACTCCACAGAAAGAAATCTGATGGAATTTCTGGAGGTCCCTTGTACACCCTCAATTAGAATTCCACCTATATATCCCACATTAGAGGATGCTACCTCTGCTGCATGGTAGAGACCGAACTCACTGCCTGCAGTTCCCAGAAAGGCTGACAAGCAGTATCCTGCTCCATCTGCTAAGCCTCATTATGCCTACCATCCAGAAACTGACTCTGTAGTCTTCAACAGAGCACCAACCATATGAGTACTTTGCCTCCTGATAATGAATCTAGGAGGCTGGATGTGATGGGCAAGCGTATATATGCCTCTGCCTCACTGGGCCATAGGACTGTAAACCACCAGGCCCATACCATAAAATATCAGAACAGCCTGTGGAAAGCTGCACAAGCTGCAGCCCAGACTCTGATGAATGGCTCTGCCAAGAATGAGTTACTTAAAACCTTAACTTCTGTTGCGGAGGTTGGCATGCATTTGCTACGCTCAGCTTATGATGTATCTGATGCTTCTGCTTCGGGCACTTGTATGAGAAGATATTTTTTGGCTCAGAGTTGTTTTTGAATGCTCTTTTGAGGGGGACAAAACTGTTTGGCTATGGTTCTGAAAAGGCTTAAAGAGGCCTTCAGATCTCGAAAATGACTCCAATGTCTGACAAATCCCTGTTTCCCACTACTACCAATCTTGTTTTACTATCCACATTGAAAACTAAGAGGTTTCTTTTGCACTGTAAAAACATCCTTGCAGTCCAACAGGAGATTCATGTTTTTACTAAGTGAACCATCTTCATTTTTACAGTATATACAGGCCTAATCTCTCCCGTGGGAGTGATTTTGAACCCTCATACATATTGATGCTATCCCGAGGATGTTTATGCTAAAACTTGTCAGTTCGTGTCATCCTGTGGGAGCTGTACTGAATCTTAAAACACAGGCTTTTCTTTTCCTAGGCATCATAAACATTTTATTCTGCCCCTGAGGGAGATCAGTTTAAAGCTACCTTTATTTTTCAGCTGTCTAGAAAAGCCGCCCCTTCCGAAATCAGGCAAAAAGATCTGGCAGGGTGACAGAAAGTTATGCAAATGCTTGTGTGTGTTAATATCGTATTTAAAAAAAAAAAAAAAACAACGAAACACTTAGCTCATACAGCACTTACTAGCACACTAAATATTAAACTCATACAATACGGACCAGCGTGTTAAATATTAATCATACAAAGCTGACATTTTTGTTCCTGGAACTAAAAGCATGCTAACAACTTTAATGTTGCCAGGCAGTACAAGAATAAGCACTTGTAACGCCAGCTCTTGAAATGAGAGCCCAAAATATTAGGGCTGGGAAAGAAGAAGATGATGATGATCAGCAAAAACAACAAAGTACTCGTATTGGTCCTGAATAGTCCTGCTCTTTTTCTTCTTGCTCATGGTGCTTGGGGGACCATAACACATAAGATAAGGAACATAAAGGCCTATTGCCGATCTAGAGTGCCCAAATCTACCTAGTTATGAGACTGTTCCCATTATCAGTCCTAATTTCTTCCCCATCACACTTTCCCATGCGTCTGTCTCCTTCACTTTTGAACCCCCTTACTGTCAGCGCAGATGACCTCTTTCAGAAGTCTGCTCCAGTCTGCCACTACTCTTTCAGCATAAAGAGTGCTTTCTAGCATACTTTTTGTGTCCCCCACCGTCAATTTCTTGATGCTCCCCTGGTGTCAGTGTTATCACTCATTCGGAACAGTTTACTGCTTGCCAGCGTTACCACTCACTGTGAACAACTCACTGCTTTCCACTAGGATTATCCTGTGGAGGTACTTGAACATCTCATATCAGGTCTCCTGTCCTCCAGTGTGTACATGCTGAGATCATCCCCACTATGAGGGGGAGGGACGGCCCCTTTGGGGAGTTCCCTGGGGCACATGTCCTCCCCTTCCCGGGCGCTCTCCTCTGGTGTCAGGTAAGACGTCTCCCGTCTCCGACGTAGGGGATCCTGTATAGGGTCCAGCATCGGCAGATGACTTTTGACCTCCCTAGTGAGTTGAGCCTTGGCCTCAGCCCACCAGGAGCCCAGTGTCTCCTTCAAGTCCACCGGTGGCTGGGGGCTGGGCGGTGGCAGAGGAGGAGGAGGAGGGGGATACGGATATTGAGGATATTCGTAAAAAGAATATCCATAAACTGACGGCAGGTAACCCGGCATTGGGTAGTGGGGCGCCGGGTACTGCGGAGTCGGGTGTTGTGGCATCGGATATTGCGGTGTGGGATACCCGGGAGCCAGGGGTTCCTACGGGACAGAGGGACCTGGCAGAGGCCCAGCTGGTGGGCCATGCGGTGGTAATGCTGACCTCGTGGACGTCGGGCCTGGCGTGGGTACGCTGTCGACAGGGTCTGAAGGACTGGACAGTAAGGGGATGTCGGCTGGCGTCAGGAATGCCGGCATCGGGGCCGACGTCTGAGGGTCCGGCATCAGGGTATCAGGTCCGGAAGGAGGGAGCCCTGACGGCAGCATTTCAAGATCCTCTGTGACAAAGGGGGAAGGAGGATTAGAATCCCTGGGTTTCAGCTGAGGAGATGCTGGGGCCTCAGAGGGCAACACCAGGCGCTGTGGAGAGCCTAGGGCATCGGTGGGACTGGCGTCCGACTTATCGGATTCCCTGCCAGAGGAAGGCCGCGTTTGGGACTGACCTTGTCAGGGGGAGGTTTGGCTGGGTGCCCCCCCCCCAAAGGGGCAAGCGGCCTAGCAACCTTGTCCGGGCGGACGTCAGTGGCACTGGTGTCAGACTTACCGGACCCGCTCTGACCCGAAGACCGTGTGGTAGAAGCAGCCTTCACGGGAGCAGAGGCCTCCTTTTCCCCGGAGGCTCCCAAAGGGCCCAAGTGAGAGCCAGACAGCAGGGGCGACGCCTTCTTGGTTACCACCAAGACACCCATTGTGAAGCGGTCCCCCGGAGGGGACGTTACCTTAAGTGCCGCGACTCCGGCTGCCGTGGAAGCGGTTTCCCGCTCCCGGTGCTTCTCCTTGTTATGTTTCTTCTTGTGACCTTCGGGGGAAGTGGACGCCTGCCTTAGTTTCTTTAGCTCCTTCTCCATGGATGCCATTTTTTTTCTTGAGGGTATGGGCTTCCAGGGACTGCTGCCTTCTTTTCCGGGTAGGGGAGTTAAATTTCTGGCAGTGCTGGTACCTCTCCATGGGGTGATCTGGGCCCAGACAGAAGAGGCACAAGTAGTGGCCATCCTTGTGTGGAAGTTGGGACCTACATGAGTCGCACTTATTGTTATGTGATTCGGAGGGCGTCGGGGACGACCTACACAGCCAATCGTTGAGGAAACTCGAGAAACAGAAAACAGGTCGAAAAGTTAGAAAACTAATGGACCGACGAAGACTGACTAGCATTGAATTCTACTGCGAGGAACTTTACAAGCCGACGGCGGAACAGAACTGGAAGGTGGGAGTGGGGCACCGCCCCTTTATACCGACGTCTTATGACGCCGGTCACCTGACGTGGGTGCAGTCCCCCGTCAGAGACTGCGAGCTAGAAATTTTTCCATGGGGTCCTCACGCCTGGCGGGTCAGTACTACATGTGAATACCTACTGCAAGAGCCCTCTCGAAGTAAGATCATCTCTTCCTGAACTGGCTACCAGTCACTTCTTCTGTTTGCATTCCAAGTGCCAGTGACTGGGGTCCATGACAGCCGAATCCAGGTGTCCAAGTAAGCATTAATCACCGCCAGATGAGGGCTCTGCCGGTGGATTAATGCCCGAGGGCGCAGCCCGGGTTCCTGAGCGGGCATTAATCACGGCAGAGCCTGAGGCTGAAGGTGATTACGCACTTAACATAGGCTCGCCGCGAGACGCACGAGCCCATGTTACCAGCATCACCTCCGGTTGGCAGGGCCGTTTCAGCGGTCGGCTGCGGATTTCGGTGTGCTCCGGCGGAAGCCCTATGGACAGAGGAGGCGGCACTCAGGTCTCAAAGGTAGCTATTCTTATTGGGTTACAGGCTGGAAGTCTTACTTGGTGGAGCCGTGTTGAATGCTTCAGCAGCTCCGACTGCTCTGCTGGCTGCCGCATTCCGTCACTGGCTCGCTGTACTCCGGGAAGTGGTCGGCACATCACTGCGGTCCTCTGCCAGCTGCAGGACACCTCGATCACGGAGGTGGTGCGAACGGATTGCTGCCAGCCGCTTCAGCGGTCGACTCCTTCGTCCTCGGCGACAGCAGGGCTCAATGATTTCGGCCCTCTGCCGTCGCCCGAGGCAGGCGCTCTGCATCTTGGGGGCTGTCATTGGCTGTGTTGCCGGGCGTACAAGACAGGCTGGCGGCGGACGCTCTGCATCTCTGCGGGGTGGGTGGGGGCCACATGGAACTGCTGTGATTGGCTGGTTGGCAGGAGCCCCAAAACAGAGGCTTATTGGGCCAGACACACTGCATCTCTGCGGGGGGGGGGGGGACCTGGAGGTGCTCTACTCAGCTGGCTTGCTGGGCGGCCCACAACATACAGCGCCGCCACTGGCGGCGCGAGGTGGTGCCTCAGCGGGCTGCTACTCTCGGCAGCCTCCATGGCCACAGCTGGTACTGACCGAGCGGGCGTTATGTCTGGCTTAATACCCGCTCGGTTTCAGTCAGCTGTGGCCATTCCATCAATCGTCGCGCTGCTTTTCACCGCTCCACTGAGAGCCGTGTTACAAGTATTTATACTGTTCTAAATAGTCTAGTACAGTACCATTACCAGTGTTCATTTTTAGGATTTCTGATTTTTACTAGATGGTATTTGAAGCCAACCAGCATATCTTTGGTTATTGTGACATTAAGGTACAATCTGTGTTTTATCCGTTTGTTTGCAGGCAGTCAAAGACTTTTTGCAAGCTGCCCTGTGCTTCTGCAATGGTCTTGTCCAGTGTATACAGTATTACGGCATCTAAATAAAGATTATGGGGACACGCCAAAAACAGAGAATAAAGTTGGAATCTGCATTTGACCATTACGACTTGCATACCTACTTATTTAAGGGGGAGTGGGGGTTGGGGGAAGGAGACCATCAATCCACTTTCTTCAGCCCACCTTCTTCAGGAGTGAAACACAATATAAACAAAAACCTGTAAGTACAGATACTGGGCAGCAACTCTGTTTACTTTTTTCTTTATGCAGCACATCTGATGATGGGTTAAATGTTGATTCTAACTTTTGAATATCCTCAGGTTGTAGTTATTTAAAGTGTTTCACTGTACATACATAGCACGAACCAGTAACGCAAGGAAAAGTGTGCAGGTTTATTCCTTGACCTAGGATTATACCACATGTGGACCCTCTCCTCCAATCTTAAGCCAGGGCTACACACACATTATTCCCTAGCAAAATCATGAGACATTGTATTCTCAACAGAATGGCAGTAGTGACATCATCCTATTTCATGTATTCTGACTGTCCTGTACTAACAATGAGTCAGTATCCATAAGCAACAAGACAACAAAGTGCGTGTTGCACTGGCAGTGCATGTCCAAGGGCACAGTGAGGCACAATGCCAACATGAAGCTCACCTCGGAGTGTCTTAATGCACTTAACACAGGTAAAATGGAGAAAAAAAAAAGCCAACTTTAATTAAAAACAGCTGTTTTCTTTTATTAAACATAACTAGTAAAAAGCAGTCCCTCCCCAGTTGTCAAGCATCTGTCTATCCACACATTCAATACTTGCGAAGTTTGTCTTGGAATGCATGAACACAGATGTCTGCAGAATTCTACTAGTTGAATGTTCACCTCTCTCCACACAAATCAAAAGGCCTCAGTAAAGCCAGGGATGCAGGTGTATCTGCGGCAGAGCAAGCAGCAAAGATTTCCCTGGTATGCAGGTAAGTATGGGGGGAGGGGCATGATCAGAAAAGCGCCAAAAAACATAACATTGTTTAGTACTTCATTTTAATTTGTGTATGCATGTAAGATTAGGAATATAAACAAAAACACTGCATCAGTTTGTCCTTTCTGTTTTGTAGTTCAATTTGTAGGCCCTATGTGATTATTTTAGTGATTAATGATGGTGGTAGCCATGTTTATAATGGCAAACAGGAATTAAAAAAATGCATTAATATTCTTGGTGTGCTGTGTCCTGATTGGAATCACTTTTTTTTTTTTTCTTTCTTTCACCCATGCGTTGAGCTCTCTCTCTCAATGTACAGATCCTAGCTAATCAGGAGGCTGTATTTTCCCTACCATTTTATGATTAGCAATAATGTCTGTGCATGGGTTCGTGGCAAGGAGTCTTGTCAGACTAACCGGACAGTGTTCTCTGAGTAACTAGGGCAGTGGATTTAACTCTACTTCGACTTCAGCAAGGCATTCAGCTCCATACCACACAGAAGGTTGCTGAAGAAGTTAGAGGAGCTGGGAGCAGCAAAAGATCTACTTAGGTGAGTGGGAAGCAGGCTGGTAGGGAGACAGCAGAGGATGGTATTAAAGAGGGCCAAGATGGGGGAAGACCGAACCCGCAACCGGAGCTCCATAGGGTTCAGTCCTGGGGTCTTTTTAATGTGTTTATGAGTGACACAGAAGGAATACATGGCAAGATGTGTCACTTCGCAGATGACACTAAAATATAGCGAGTAAGGGGTTAAGGTACTGCAGACGAACCTGCAAAGATTAGAGAGGAGGTCCAAAGTCTGGCAGCTGAAATGCAATACCAAGAAGTGCAAAGTGATGCACATAGAGAACAAGAACCCAAGACAGAATACTGGCTGGGAGGAGTTAAGTCAAACTCCTACCTCTGAGGTAAGGGACCTGGGAGTTATACTCCGCGATTCCCTGAATTATCTAGCCAGCGTAACAAGGCCTACAGCAAGGTAACCAGAATGCTGTCTGTACTGGGAGGGAGTTCAACAGCAAGAGGAAGAGGTGATACTACCTCTATATAGATCACGGAGGATGCCACATATGGAATACTGTGCCCAGTTCTGCAGCCCCCAGCTAAGAAAAGACAAACAGGCTAGATACAGTGCAGTGTAGGGTAACCAAAATTATTCAGGGCCAGCAGGACATATCCCATGTGGATCAGGTTAAGGCTCCAAATATGTAGTCGCTAAAAACCAGAAGAGGAGCAATATGATAAAGACCATCACGTTCCTGAAAGGAATGAACAAAGTAGACTGCGAGGATTTAGCAGGAATGGAAAATCGAGGACATGAGTGGAAGCCGGTGGAGGTGGGTGGGGTGAAGAGATTCAGGAGGGACATGAAAATTTTTTTTTTTTTACAGAGTGAGTGGTTGAGTCATGGGAGCAGCCTACCAGCAGAGGGGGTGGGTGCAAGAACCAATAATGGTTTCAAACATGGCTGGGACCGAGTTAGAAGTCCTAATAGTTACACAGAGTGGGGAGGAGGTCACGTGTGTACCTGAAAGAAGATGGAAGCCTAAACCCTCAGCTCCCAGCCACCGCTGTAGCTATCCCCTTTCCTCTGCCTGCAAACCTGACTCAACAGCGGCACAGCATACTATATCTTGTACAGGAAAAGTACGGCAACATCTCTTGAGGGTTTTGACCAGCTTTCAACCCCACAGAAAAGAAAGAAAAGCTGGTACACCTTTCCACCCTCCTCCTGTCAACCCACCAGCAAAATGGCTGTGACTCGGCTTTCTCCAGTCTTTCTTCTCCGGCAGTGACTCAGCCCTCTCCTAGCCTCACCTCACTGATGAGGGACCAGCAAACTTCCCTCCTCAAACAGATCGCCCTCACTGTGGAATGACTGAGACCACAGTGACAGAAACACAGCAAAGAATCTAGAACCTCACAGGGAGACTGACTTCGTCAGAGGGCCAGTTCACAGCCCTAACTCCCACAAACAGCACAATGAGGGCCTAAAGATGGCGGAACAACAGATCTACTGGCTAACTTCACAACTGAAAGGTCTAGAAGGACAGGGGAGCAAGAAAAACCTGCTTACTCTGTGTAAGCCTGGAGAGGAAAGATCTGGTCAACTACCTGTGGTCACAACTCAATGTTTGGCTCCAGCTCAACCTCTCCAAATATGATTACGAACTGGATAGGGCCCGCCGCATCCAACTAGCCAAGCCAACTTCACAAAATGCGTGCCCCTGACTCCTCATCTTCAATCTATTAAGCTACCAGGACAACGAGATTATTTTTCAAAAAGGCCCTAGAACTGAAAGGTATCTACATGGCAGCAGAATATCCTTTTACCTGGACTATCCCAAGGGAGTACTGGAGCACCTTCAGTCATTCGACAAAGAAGGGCTCTAAAATACAGTATACAGTATTCTCTCCTATAACCTGCAGTACTGGCAACCATACTGAAGGGGAAAGTCCACCAGTTTCCAGTTTCATTCACTGGAGGACGTAGATGCCTTCCTACATTCTGCCCTGGGTCCAGCAAGATCTCTTACCATTGCTCGCAGAAGATGGTGCTTCCTTGTCCCAACTGGCCCTGGCGCAGACTCTGTGCAGCAGCCCCCAAGTGGACATTAAACGTTCACCTTCAGCAGACTAGGAGTACTTTCCTTTATTATAGGAATGGGAGGGGAGTAGGTTTGAGGTGCCAATGTACTATCGTAGAAACAGAGAATCTGTCAGCAGACAAGGACCATACAGCCCACCTAGTCTGCCCATTTCCCTACTCACTGCTGCAGCCCCAGATCCTATTTGTTCTGCGGCTATCATCTGAAATGTTTCCAACAGGCTGGGGCAGGATAACTCATCAGTCTTTTTTTGCGCTGCTACTGCCCCAGCTGGGATTCTCACCTTTACTCTTGCATGGAATGGGCCCACACTTCTACGCTATGCATCTCTGTACCCCCGCTCAATGGAGTGTGCCGAAATTATCAACCCTGAAGTTACTTAACCTGTGCATAAGATGTACAGATGGGGGGAGCAAAAGTCTGTCTTGCCTATCCGCCGGCGACGAGTCCGACTAAACAACAGGTCCTGGTGTAGGACAGGGTAAAACAAGGCAGCCTGGATGGACCAATAGTCTTTTTCTGCAAACATTTCTATGAGATTATCTCATGAAGAAAAAGTACTCAGCCTTCAGCCTCGAACTTTACTCACCAATCACGTTATTACTTTGTACAGAAACCCAACTAGCATTTTGTCACTTAATGTGAGTAGTCATCAGAGCAACAATACTAGGTGCTGTAACCAGTATACAAGAGCAATAAGAAAGGGGTTCCATGCTTTTGAGGGTTGGACGGATAGCATACCTGTAACCAGGGTCCATGAGCTGCGTAGGGGTGCTCCTCTGTAGCAAAGGCTCCTTCCACTCCTGTAGATACGAATGTGATTGCTGTGTCTCCCGTGATGCTCTTATATGTAAAGTGCCGTCCATGTAGCAGCCTACCCCTGGAGACATCAATCAAAATTAATGCTGTTAGTGCACAAAACCATGTCTTAAGCGAGGCTCCTCCCTTTACTCCTCACATTGACTGAAAATACGTTAAGTGCTATGACTAGGAATTTTAAGAAATACTTCACAATATTCTGAAAATTCCCACCGACATAGGTAAAAAACAACAGGTAGAAGAGGTCAGTTACATGGCTCACTTCACTGACAAACACAAGTAATGAAATATTGAATAATATAGAGTGGTGTGTATAAACACAGGTTACGCACCTGTAACGGTAGTTCTAGGAGCGGTATATGATGTTCATCCACACTTTCTGGCAGTTGCCTTTCCCTTTAAGACTTGCTGAAAATGTCTTCAAGCTGGCTCCTCCCACCCACCCGGGTGATAACTCCCTTGGCTCAGTCCCATGATACCAGATCTTGCCCGCTGGAAGCAGTGTGCGTGCGCTGAAGCTGGGGAGGTCAGGTGGGTACATGTGGATGAACATCGTATACCACTCCTAGAAAGTACAGTTACGTAAGAACTTACCGTAACAGTAAATCTTCGAGAGAGGTTCCCCCAGTAGGTCATCACATATAGGACTGTGCCCTCTGGCGTCAGGACCACACGGCAAATTTCTCCAGCAATGCCTGGCGAGGGACCGCCCACCAGACGTCACATGACGGATGTCAGCGTGACCCTAGAAAGTGGGCGGTCCCCATGCCCGCCCCATCAGTTCTCCTACTGGAGATCAAAGTAGGATGAGACAGGAGAAAGGATGAAATCCTGAAGCATAGTTACAAAAAAAGCCAAAAGAAATGCAAAAACTGGGGGAAGGTGGGAGAGAAAATGTGACCTATTGCAGGAACCTCTCTTGAAGACCTACTGTTACTTAAGTTCATACGTAACTGTACTATCTTACTTCGAGAGGATTCCTGCAGTAGGTCATCACATGTAGAACTGAATCCCAAGCAGTCACTTATAAAGAGACAGTGAGTCATGGGAGGAGGAGCAACTGAAAGAACATAACAGGAACTGCCTTAGGACAGTAGGCACTGCAGAACGGCCAGGCCAAACCCAGCACTACGCCTAGAAGCAATATCCAGACTGTAATGCTTTGTGAAGGTATGGACTGAACTCCAGGTAGCTGTTGCACAACCTTCCACTGCAGATACGTTCCTCAAGAAGTCTGTGGATGCCGCCACTCCTCCAGTGGAATGACCTCTGACCTCCCCCTGGCAGAGGTTTGTCATATTCCTGATAACAGAAGCGAATGCAGTTAGCGAGCCACTTGGATTAGACACTGCTGACCCAATGGATTTGGGGGCAAATTAAACAAAAAGCTGATTGGATTTCCTGGTGCTTTGAGTCCTGTGGACGTAACAACGCACGATCCTGTTTTTCTTTTTCTTCCAGTCTGAAGAAGGGGAAGATGCGGACTCCCTAAGCTTCTGCATTTCTTTTTCAAGCGAAAACATCTTGAACTTCAGAACGTGGGCTTCCAGGGCCTGCTGCCTCTTTTTCTGAGTGGCCTGGTTGAAAGGCTGGCAGTCGGTGCAGGCCGCGGTATCATGTTCTGGGCCCAAGCAGAAGAGGCAACGGAGGTGGCCATCCTTATGGTGGATTTGGGCACAACACTTCATTTTGGTCGGCGAAGACAACATAAACAAAAATAAAAGAGAACGAGTTGAAAAAACGAGCAAAAAGGCGATCTGCTGGGCAAGTGTTACCACGAGGTACTCTGGGCAGGCCGACGGCAGGAAAGAACTGGTGGGTGGGCGTGTGGACTGCCAACTGTATAGGGTCATGCTGACCCGTCAGTCATGTGATGTCTGGTGGGCAGTCCCCTGCCTGGCATTGCTGGAAAAGTTTGCTGTGCGGGCCTGACACCAGAGAGCACAGTCCTATATGTGATGACCTACTGCAGGAACCCCCTCGAAGTAAGATCTGCTGTTACAGGTGAGTAACCTGTGTTTCTAGGGATGTAGCTATGATGTTCTATCCACACTTTCTGGCAGACTCCTGGAGGATGGAGGCAAGGCACACACCCATTAGTTAGGAAACAGAGATTGGAGAACCGCAATCCCAAAACCAGCATCCTGGCGTGACTTCCAGGTAGCAGCCCTGCAGATTTCCCTGATAGGGACGCCCCTAGAATCAGCCATCATTGCAGCAGTATGGCGAGTGGAATGTGCCCTTAGCCCTCCGGTAGGCTCCCTACCCGCCAACCTATAGCAGAGATCAATGCAGGATGTGATACTGCCAATCGTCCGCTTGACTGCAGGTCTGCCAGGTGCAGCTTCAGCACAGGTGACAAACAGCTGGTGAACCTCTCCCCGAACTCCAGCAGTGCATCCTTTGTAGTAAGTGAGCTCTCGGCTTGGGTCCAGAGTATGGAGCCTGTGTTCGGTCTCCAAGGTGTAATTTGGGAAGAACACCGGTCGAGTCATCACCTCGTTCAGGCGAAACTCCAACACAACCTTTGGGAGGAACTTGGGACTGGGGCACAGGACAACCTTGTCCCTGTGGAAGACTAGGTAAGAAGACTCCACCGAGAGCACCTGGAGCTCACTGATCTTTCTGGCTGACGTGATGGCCATCAGGAAGGCAGTCTTCCACGACAGGGGAAACATTTCACACCTGAACATCGGTTCAAATGCTTGCCCATGAGCTCTGCCCAGACCAACAACAAGTCCCACGGTGGTGGTGGTTCACGCACTTGAGGGGAAATGTGGTCAAGGCCTTGGAAAAAGCGCCACACCACCTTCTCCTGTGCCACCAACTACTGACCAGCCTGCACCCGGTAAGCAGAGATGGCTGCCAGGTGCACCTTAAGGGTTGTTTACCGAAGTCCCCCTTGGGAGAGAGACCACAGAGTCCAAAATACTAGCCACAGGACAGGTCAAAGGATCCAACCCCCTGCCCTGACACCAAATGGAGAATCTCTTCCATTTGAAGGCATAGCATTTTCTGGTTGATTCCTTTCTATACAGGTACATAGATGTCGGCAGATAAGGGCCTTGTGGCCCATTCAATCTGCCCTATCCCTCTTTCTAATGCTTAAGGTATCCTAGATGCTACACACACCCCCCCACACCTAACTTGATAATTCCCATGTGCCTGTCCCACACATTCTTGAATCCCTGAACCGTGGCCAACCCCACCACTTCCTGGGGGAGACGTTCATCTCTCCACCACCCTTTCAATGGAGTAGAATTTCCTCAAGTTCCCTCTCAGTTTTCCACCTTTTAGTCTCATGGTGTGCCCCTTTGTTCTGCTATTTCCCTTCATGTGAAAGATGCTCCCCTCTGGTATCCTGTTGATCCCCTTTAGATATCTGAAGGTCTCTATCATGTCCCCCTTCTCTCTCATTTCCTCCAAGGAGTACATACTTAGAGCTCCAAGTCTCTCTTCATATGACTTATTCTGCATCCCGACACCATTTTTGTTGTCCTCCTCTGTATCGTCTCCATCCTGTCTGTGTCTTTTTGGAGACGGGGCCTCCAGAATTGAACACAGTGCTCCAGATGAGGCCTCACTAGGGAGCTATACAACGGTACCACCACTTCCCTCCAACTTGTTATACCCCTCCCTATGCACCCTAGCATTCTGTTAGCCTTTCCAACTGCATTGTTTAGCCACTTTGAGGCTGTCTTCTATGACTACCCCTAGATCCCTTTCTCCTGTGGTGGCCTCCAGTGTTACACAATCTAGTTCATACTCAGCCTTAGGATTCCCTCTTCCCAGGTGCATAATCTTGCACTTTTTTGCACTGAAAATCAACTGCCATTCTTGGACCAGTTTTCTAGCATCTTCAGAACCCTCATTTTTTCTATACCTTCCTGTATATCTACCCTGTTACACAGCTTTGAATCATCCACAAACAGGCTGACCCTTCCTTCTAGACCCTCTGCAATATCGCTTATGAAGACATTGAAGAGCACTGGTCTCAGCACTGATCCCTGGGGTACGTCACTTGTTACCCATCCCTCCTGTGCACTAACCCCATTTACCATCACTCTTTGTTCTGTTGCTCAAACAGTTTCTAACCCAGGTGACCACCTTGTTCCCACCCCCAGATTTGCCAGCCTGTGGATTAGTCTCCTGTGTGGGACTGTGTCAAAGGCCTTCCTGAAGTCCAGATAGGCCACATCTGCCGCTCTTGCCCTGGTCTATTTCCTTTGTCACCCACTCGAAGAAATCAATCAAGTTGGCCTGGCATGACCTCCCTGCGTGAATCAATGTTGCCTTGGGTCCAGCAGCCTCCTTGTCTCTAGGTAGTCCATCAGCCTTTCCTTAAGTAGGGTTTCCATCATTTTACCAACTACCAAGGTAAAACTGACCAGGAGGTAGTATCCCACCTCCTCCTTGCTACCACTTTTGTGCAAGGGTACCACTTGTGCCCTCCTCCACTCCTCTGGAACCAAGCCTGTTTCAAGTGATCCACTGAACAGCTTAGCCAGAGGTTTAGCCAGTTCCTCCCAGAGCGCCTTTAGGATACTCGGGTGTATCCCATCGGGCCCCACAGCTTTATCCACCCCAAGCTTTTCTAGTGCGCTTTTTACTCTGTCCCCTGAAAAAAGTCTAATGTCCACACCATCTCCCTGTTTGCCTCTCTCCGTTAATAGGGGACCTTCTTCATTGTCTTCGTTTATGAATATGGAGCAGAAGCACTTGTTGAGGATGTCACCTCGTCAATGTCTTTCTTTACTACCCTGCCTCCCTCTTCCCCAAGTCTCACAATCCCTCTCCCTGTCTTCCTTCTCTCGTTAATATACCTAAAGAATGCCTTCCCTCTTCCTTCACTGATTTAGCTCGCTTTTCCTCGATTTAGGCCTTTGCTGCCTTACTTGCTTGTTCGCTTTCTTTCATTTTTCCAAGTATTCTTGCCTGTCCTCCTTGCTTTGTGTTGTTTTGTACCTCAGAAATGCCACCTTTTTTCTTCTTACTAGCTCTGCTACTCTCCCGAGAATCACAGTGGTTTCCTCTTTGTTTGCTCTTGCTGCAGGGCCTGGCACAATGGTTTGCTACCTGGCGCAGGGCTTCCCTTATCTTATCCCACTGTTCCACTATTCCCCTTATGTCATCGTATCCCTGCACAGCCTTCCTGAATTCGTCCATCTTACTGAAGTCCATTATCCGTGGCTAGCCTCCTGTGATGTCCTTATGGTGAACCCCACAGCTCGATTATCACTTGTCCCTAGGGTCTCCCCCACTGTGACTTCCTTTATCCTGTCCCCATTCTTAGGAAGATCATTCAGAATTGTATTTTCCCTCATAGACTCCTTCACTAGCTGTGTGAGACCTGCCGATAGCAAGAATCCCTTACTCCTGGTTCAGGCTGCCACTGGGATGCTCCAGTCCACATCTGGCAAGTTGAAGTCACCCAACAGCAGCAATTCACCCTTTGTTGCCATGTTCTCTATAGTCGCCAGCTGTTCTCTTTCTACATCCGCCGCCTGCCCTGGGGGCCTGTATATCACTACCGTTCTAAGTACTGTTCCTCTCCCCACTTTCAGGGTCACCCACAGTGCCTCTTCTTTCTCCCTTGTCTTGCGGGACTGTCACTTTTATCCCTTCCCTGATGTACAATGCCACCCCTTCCCCCTTCTTGCCTTCCCTGTCCCATCTGTGCAGCGTGTACCCTGGAATGGCTAGCTCCCAGGTATGGCTGCTATTGCAACATATCTCTGTGACAGCCATGATATCCAGCTCCTCGGAGGCCATCAATGCCACAAGTTCCGGGATTTCCTGAAAACAGGCAGGATGTTTTGCCTAGTGCACTTACCCGGTTACCAAATGCTAATAAATAAAAAAATTTAGTGCAGAGGATAAGCCAAAACCATGAACTGGTAGTGTTCCCCCTTGGAACAGGAACCTCCTGTGTGGGGGAGCAGACCTTGATATGCAGACGGGTATCCTGCATATCCAGGGAGCATAACCAATCGCCCTGTTTCAACAGAGGGAGAAGGCCTGGTAGAGTGACCATATGGAATTACATACTCATACTAATTCTAATTCTTCATCTTACCGGATATCTTCACCATTCATTACGGGTGGGTACCAGATGAAGGTGCAGGACTCTGCGGGAGCATTTAGCTTTAAGATTTTAGAGGAGGGGAGTTATCAGGGATGGAGCCACCCATGAGGATGACGCATGACATGGCTCTTGCGGTCTGGCCAGAAAACAACGCCGGCTCCCCAATCTCCTCAGTTCTGTCCACAGGAGAGGAAATTAAGAAAGAGAAACAGAAGGATTGGGCAAGGCAGCCCAAGGGATAGGAAAAAGGAAAGCATGAAAAAAACAGTTCAGTAAGGCTGGCCACAGAACAGGCAAAGAACTCTGAACAGGGTACTAAGGTCGGGGATGACCACAGCCACTGAGCAGGCCAGACAGAAAAAGAGAGAGCCTGAGAGGATCCCTGGATTTTGGTCAGAAGCACATGAGAGAAGTTGACTTGTTCTCATTCTAGGCTAGGAATGGGAGACACCGATAGGGAAAGTAGGCATGGGACAGAAAAACTGAGCTGTAGAGGCACAGCTAAGGGCTGGGTTGCAGGAGTACTTCTCTGAGGGTAGAAGAGAACAGAAGTGCTTGAGCCCTGTAAGCCGAGAGCTTGCCCGCTGGAGGATCTTCAAGAATGGGCAAGGGGGAAGACCCGGAGGTCCCACCCTGGGGGATGGGGGGGTAAGCCGAGGGAAACCGGGTGGTGGCTGGCCCTGGGTGGAAGTGGTGATGGTGGTCACAGTGCATTGTCGGACTGATGGGGGATGCCGTCCTAACCCCAAAAAGCATACTAAATTGCAAAAAAGAAAGAGGCCACATTCAATTGTCCCATATGCCAAAAAGAACACCAAAGGAGATATCCTAAAGTTTGTAGGTTAGGACGACAAACCAGTTTACAGAAGCAAAAGCGGGGAAAAACACCTTTGAAATAGACCGGAACGGGGATCCCGTCAGAGAATAACAAACAGAATGAGTTTTCCCTCTCTAAGGGAGTCTGTGGAAGGATACCAACTTGAAAGGCAAGAATGCTCAGTCTGTAGATCAAAGGGCGAGACAGGCCTTCTGACAGGATGATGGGTAAATGTGGAACACTGGAGTGTCCAACCCCAGAACAAGTGCACCTCTGTCCCCAAGAGAATCAGCAATAGCCTGATAGGCCAACAGCATTCCTTCAACTGTCCCAATAAGGATGGAGGGGAAAAACTCCAGGTGCAAAAAAGGATGCCTCTTAGTGTCTCTCTCACTCTTGCAAGGAAACCCGGGGTAGGGTTTTCCCTTGCCTATAAATTTTTTTTGGGTTACAACGGGGACCAAAGGCCCACAGAAGGTAGATACACGTCTATATAAAAATATAGACACACGTCTATATTAAAATATAGAGACATGTGTCAGAACCTCTTCTTGGTAACATAAAAAGTGAATGAAATAAGACAAGAGTGCCAGGAGCAGTTGCTTCCCCCCCCTTGGAACAAGGAAGATAGTCCTGTGGGTTTTTGTTTTGAGGAAGGATTTCCCTCAGGAAGCGCTAGCTGCAACTAACACTTCCCTTTTAGTATATATAAAAGGGGGGAAGGCAAGAGGGGGAGGCACTGCCCAGCAGCCTGGTCATGAGTGGAAGGTAGGCAGGTACCAGTAATGAATGGTGACGATATCCTGGAAGATAAAGAATTATGAAGATTTTCTTCTCTTCTAAGTTCGGAGATTCTGGTGTGATATTTTATTACCCATCTGGAATGGTTCCTGTAAGAGACCAAGATATTAAGTGGAAGACTGAGTGAAATACTTTTTTTTTTTTTTTAAATATATTCTTACATAAGTTATGACAAAGTCTTATTTGTAATTAGAGTTTTATGATTATGTTTTATTACCTGTCTCAAACCAGAATTAATAATAAAATTTACAAGTTAAAAAAAGAATTATGATGAGAATGTAATTTTCATATCTTCTGAGAATCAATCTTCACCATTCATTACTGGTTGGGAGCACCAAGTCACTACCCTCGGTGGTGATGGCAAACCCTGAGAGGAATGGTTGTTCCCTCAGCCTCCTGTGGGGAAGAACACAGATGGGCGGAGGCCTTTTAACAGGTCTGGCGAGACTCAAAACTGGTCAGGGGCAGGCGGAGGCTCCCTTGGCCTGGGAGATGGAAGGTGCCCCACAAGCTCATGACTGGACCTACGGGAGAAAAAGTGGGCCCCCTGGTAATGTGAGATCATCACTCTTTGCTGGGCCAGGGATGATAACGGAGAAAGGCAAAGCCACGCCATCTGCTTAACGCAGACCGCTGTTCCCACCAGCCAGGGTGCTACCTCACTGACAGCATAAGATGCCCTTAACTGGAGTCTCGCTAGCTTCAGGCCCTGTGCAGAAAGGCAGGTGGGCTTGCCTGGTTGCCTCACAGCCTGGTATAGATGCCAGGAGCTGTCCCAGTGTCATCCACAAGTACCTGCTATAAGTAGCCATGTGGGCCTCATGTGCAGTAAGGGACAACATACAGTGTGGCACTGAAAAGACGCTTTGGCCCAAACGGTCGACCTCAGCCGAGTCTGAGTCAGAGGAATGGTCACACTCCTGACGATGATGCCCAGAAGGGGTGTCCAGTAGCTCCACACCAGAAGTTGGGTGGGCATTGCTTCTGGAGACCCAAGGGGTGCACGATATCTGCGCTGGACATCCCTCGGGGCTGGAAAGGGGGTAGAAGGATGGCACCAGATGTTCTGTGATGCCTTCGTAAAAGGCTGAGGCCACAGAGGGATGAAGGTTGCATCAGCACTAACCTCTCCAAGGAAGGCCAGCATCAGTCGGGCAGGATTGCACATAAAGTGGTCCAGCTGCAGGTCCCTCAACATCCCCGGGAGGAATTGCTGACAACATAATCAGCATCAGAGGAGAGGTGGATTGATTAAGTCTTTTCCTCGGATGAGGAAAAGCTGCTTTCAGGGAGTGGTGGTACAAGAGTCTCTGTCCGGAAGATGGCCTGGTGCAGGGCCTTAAGTTACGTGGGGAACATACTAGCCAGCTCCCTTAATTGTTCCTAAGTTAAGGGCCCCAAGGATCCATAAATACCTGGGAGAGAAGATGGGGGACGCAGAGGGGAGGAAGGTTGTGGTGGACAAAGCTAGGTCCTCTGTCAGGGCTCCGAGAGGGGGCAGGAGATCCCCCCTGGCAGAGGGGGCTGCGCAACTCTGAATGCCCAACTGTAGAGGGATGGACAGGGTGGGGCCCTAGAGGGGAAACTCACTGGTGGGGAAGCTGAAGCTGTGAAGGTCCCGAAGGGTGGCCCCTGACCCCATCTACTGCATGCCCAATCGGTTCAGGCTGAGAAAGAAGGCCCGAGTCAGCACTACGACTCCTGGCTGAGACCCCTGGAACTCCAATCATGGAGCGTGGCACCGACCTGGGCCATCCCACCTCACCAGAAGAGGGCCTGGCCCTCGAAGGTCTAACTGGCATTGGAGATGGCAATGGAGTCAAGGCTGTGAATAACTCTGACACCCCCTTCGGCACCAGACTCGGGTCCGGAACTGGGAGCATCGCCAAGACCCAGCACTGGAGGAGGCGCGGATACTCAGTCTGGCACCGGGCCACTGCACTGCTCTCCTCTCCAGCACTGGAGTTGGTGCCAGAAGCAGCACCAGACACCAGGGAGGTGGCACCTTGGCTGGCACCGAGAGAAGAACTCTCAGGCCTTCCCGACACCAAAGACCTTCAACTGGGCCTAGAAGGTCCTCGAGACTCTGCGGAGGTGGGGAGCCACTCAAGATACTACAGTTATGTAAGAACTTACCATAACAGTAGATCTTTGAGATAAGCTCTTGCAGCCGGCCGCACAGATAGGAATAAGCCACCAGGTGCCAGGACCACACTGAAAACTTCTAGCTGGCAGTCTACCACAGGGACTGCCCACTACCACCGACGTCAGTCAGCGGATGGCAGCCTAGCCTATAAAGGTGGGCATTCCCCCACACTTACCTAGTCTCCCGGAGACCCCGCAGATGGGCAGATAAAGGAAACTGAGGAGGTTTCCCTGAGAGCCAAAAGAAAGGCAGAAGTATTGCAACAGAAAAAAAGAAAAAAAAAAAAAAAACAGCAGCAGGGGGAAGCAGGGCCTGCTGCAAGAGCTCCTCGCAAAGACAGAAACATAGAATCTGTTGGTATACAAGGACTATACGGCCCACCTAGTCTTCCCATTTCCCTACTCACTGCTGCAGCCCCAGATCCTATTTGATCTGCGGCTCTCCTGCTCTGCACATCTCCAGGGTACCCTTATGTCTATCTCATGCACTCTTAAACCCCTGTTTTGTTTTCGCCCCCACCACTTCTCCTGGAGGACTGTTCCACGGCTCCACCACCCTTTCAGTGAAAAAATACTTCCTAACATTACCCTTGACTCTTCCACCCTTCAGCCTTATATCATGCCCCCTTGTTCTTGTGCAGCGTTTTCTCTGAAATATGCCTTCCACCTCTACCATTTATTCCCCTAAGGTACTTGAGAGTCTTTCTCATATCTCCCCTCTCTCTTCTTTCTTCCAGTGAATAGATATTAAGGTCCTTAAGTCTTTCCTCGTAGGGCTTCCGGGATCAGTCCATGTACCATCTTCACTGCCCTTCTCTGGACTGCCTCTATTTTGTCAATGTTTTTCTGGTGATATGGTCTCCAGAACTTGACACAGCTGAGGCCTTACCAGTGATCTGTACAGTGGCATCACCACCTCTTTCCTCCTGCTTGTTATACCCCTCCCTATGCACCCCAAGAAAAAATGACTCACTGCAGTAATCTTCGTTCTTCCAAGGGGTCCTTCAGCATCAATAACTTTTTTGCACTTAGCTGGCTAGGTGCAACTGCCCCGGAGGTGTACCTTTAAGAGATATTTAAATGAGCATAGGGCCAAGCCAATCAAAAGACAGGAAGGGGTGTGAGCTGAGTGACAGCTGTTGAAGGCTTCAGAATTTTTTCGAGGAAAGACGAGGGCAAATGCCCCGAAAAAGAATCAACAGGATTCAAAAAACATGCAAATGTCCAAAAGTGGAAATAGAAAACAGCAACACGAGCTAAAAACTCATCACAAGAAACTCCAAATTTGGTAAAGGTGACATAAGAGCCCTCTCTGACAGGTGAGAAGGGTGGAGATTGATAAAGCACCCCTTGGAAGAAAGAAGATTACTGCAGTGAGTGATTTTTTTCTTCTTACCCCAGGAGTCCTTTAGCATCAGTACCTTTTTTGCAGACTACCGAGCAGTACCAAGTGGGAGGTGGGCAGAGAACCTACTTAGAAAAGAGGCTCTGCAGAACTGCCCTGCCAAATTTGGCATCAGATCTGGTTTGACATCGAATAGGGGAATGTCCCTTGCTGCTGCAAGCGAGGCTGCAGTGCCCCAGGTGGAGTGGGCCCTGAGCCCCACTGGAGGCTGGTGAACAGCTTTCTCATAGCAGAATCTAATACAAGAGACCAACCAATGAGAAACAGTTCTCTTGGTAGCTAGTTTTCCTCTGCCTATATCCCCGTAGGTGAGGAACAACTGAGCACAAGAGCCTCTGGACTGTGTAGTATGCTCTAGGTAGTGAAAGATGGCTCTTTTGACATCCAGGCTGTGGGGCTTTTGCTCACCAGGAGTGGATGACTCAGTAAAGAAGACAGGCTGAGTAATGGACTGGTTCAAGTGAAACTCTGAAATCATCTTTTGCAGAAATGTCCCGTTTGTCCTGAGTTCAACTTTATCGTTGTGAAGGATGATGTAATTCAGCTCAGTGCACAGGGCCTGTAGCTCTGAAATCCTCCTGGTAGATGTAATGGCTACCAGGAAGAATGTCTCAAGTTACAAACTTGATGTGCGCCATGGACATAGGCTCGAAGGGTGGATTCATAACCCCATCTATGCAAAGATTCAGGCTCCAAGGAGGAACAGGTTCCCTGGTTGGAGGTGCAAGAGGCCTTTGAAAAACTGTTTAAAAATGGCGTGGGAGAAAACTGATTTTTTCTTTCCCACCAAAAGGTAGGCTGAAATTGCCACCAGGTGTAGCTTGAGGGAAGATGGTTTCAAGTCTGACGCCTGTAGGTGTACCAGGTAGTCTAGCAGCTGAGGGTCTGAAGCTGATAGGGGTTTGACCTTTTTGCTCCGGCATCAGAGGGAAAGCCACTTCCATTTGGCTGCATAGTGTTTGTTTTTTTAGCCATCCTCAGTATCTTAAGGACCTGTTCAGAGTACTGTGAGAATGGAAACTAACTCAAGAACCAGGCCTTGAGGTGAAGAGTGTGTGTGTCTGGGTACTGCACTCCCATCTGAAGAAGGGTCAGCAGGAAGTGAGCTGGAGGCAGGCGAATGGGCCTGCTGCAGGACACTGAGAGAAGGAGAGGGTACCAGGCTTGCCTGGGCCAGTCCGGAGCTACTAGGATCATCAATGCAGGCTGCTGTCTGAGTTTCAGCAAAACCCTGAATATCAGGGGAAAAGGAGGAAATGCATATAGGAACCTCCCTGACCAGTCCAGGACCAGGGCATCCAGAGGAAGTGTTCCCGGAACTAGGGGCCTGCAACAGTACTGAGGAAGCTGAATATTGAGAGGAGAGGCAAAGAGATCCACGTCTGGTATGCCCCATCGCCTGAATACTGTGGCTAGTACTTGCTTGCTCAGTGTCCATTCACTCTGGCCTTGACTGATGCGGCTTAGAGCATCCACCAGAGTATTGGGTTTGCCTGGGAGGTGAATAGCCGAGAGGCTGACTCCCAGGGAGAATGCTAGAGTCCAGAGCTTCATAGCTTCCAAACAGAGTATTCCTGATCTGGTACCACCCTGCTTGTTTATGTACAACATTGCAGTGGTGGTGTTTGTTCAAATTTTAACCACCTGCCCTTCCATGCTGGAAGCAAAAGCTTTGACAGTTAGGAAGACTGCTCTGAGTTCTAAAAGATTTATGTGCAACTGTGACTCTTCGGGAGTCCAGCTGCCGCTTACTGAGGCACTGTCCAAATGAGCTCCCCAGCCCAAAAGGGAGGCATCTGGGGTGATCACTTTTGTGGTAAGAGGAGCTTGAAATGGAACCCCTGCCTGCAAATTTGCAGGGTTCTTCCACCACAGCAAGTTTTGGAGGAACTGCACCAACACAGGTATCAACTTTGAAAATGTGCTGCTTCTCTGGGACCAGTGAGGTAGGCTTGCAGGAGTCTCATCCTGTACCTGACCCCTGGGACTACTGCAGTCATAGAGGCCATATGTCCCAGAAGTCTGAGGAAATGTCTGGCTTGTCTTGGCTGTCCCTGGGCGAAAGAATCTGCCCATGAAAGGAAACTGAATTATTTCCTGCCAGAGGAAAGTGTATTCCTTCTGAGTGTCCAGCTGGGCACCTATGAATGTGAGCAGCTGGGTGGGTTCCAGGTGAGATTTCTTTAGATTTACCAGGAAACCCAGAGACTCCAGAGTGCGTTCTGTGAGGGAAAGAGATTCCTTGACCTGGCAAGGGGACTTTGCTACTATGAGCCAGTCGTCCAGATAGGGGTAGAGAGTGACACCCAGTCTCCTGAGATGTGCTGCTACCACTGCAAGACACTTGGTGAAGACTCTTGGGGCTGAGGACAGGCCGAAGGGTATTGCGGTGAACTGATGGTGACCCGAAGGAAGTTTGAACCTGAGAAACTTCCTGTGAGAACTCCTTATGGGTATGTGGAAGCAGGCGTCCTTTAAGTCTAGGGAGGCTAGCCAGTCTCACTGCTGTAAGGACTGTATGACCAGTGACAGAGTGACCATTCTGAATGTGTTTTTTCATGTTTAAGTATTTGAGATCTAAGACAGGTCACCACTCCCCAGTTTTCTTTTGTGTCAGAAAATACCCAGAGCAGAGGCCCTTGCTCTTCTCGTGTGTGGGGACCCTTTCCACTGCTCGTAAAGCCAGAAGGTTTTGTACCTCCAATTTCAACAGTGGTATCTGTGATAGGAACAGAGATCTTGACACCTGGGTACGCTTGGGGTCTGGCATCTGCTTGAACTGTAATGGCAGACCCTGCTCCACTATCTCCAGCACCCACTTGTCCAACGTGATGAGTGACCAGTGCTGAAGATAGTAGGAGAGTCTGCCTCCAACGGGAAGTGGGGAGGCAACCTGGACACTCACATCAGGACTTAGACTGAGAGGCAGATGGTTGGGTAGAGGTAGCTGTTCTTTGGCCCCTTCTGCCCCTGCCTCTGAAAGACCCCCTGTAACGGCAAAAGTCAGATTGGGGAGAAGGACTGTAAGGCCTGGGAACAAAATGTCTGCCCCTACCAGCCTTGGGACAGGCTCTCTGAGGGGTGGTGGACTTAGGCTTGGTTGAGTGGCTCTGCCAGGAGGCCTTGTACTCATAGACTTTTTTCATGTAGTCAACGGTTCTGTAATCAAACACCACATTTTGATCACAGGGAAAATCCATGGCCTTGTTTTGAGTGTCTGTGGTCAGACTGGTTGTTCTAAGTGAGGCGAAACGTCTCAGAGAGATGGCATGGGCCATCGCCCTAAGAGGCTGCATCACTGTTGTCGTCTGCCATGTGGAATTGGTATATAGTAGCTTCCAGGGCAGTTTTTGACGTATCCACCAGCTCCTTCACCACAGAATCTGATCTGTTGCAGGCAATAACTTGGAGAAATTTCCAAAGGGCTTTCTGATATTTGGCTATGAATGCCATGTAAGAAGAAAGTCTGAGAAGCAGGGAAGCTGTGGCATACATTTTCTTTGCTATAATGTCAATTCCCTTGGAAACCTCGTTGAGGGAGAGGGGGACAAAGAGACTCCAGCTTTCTCACAAGCTGCCTGCTGCACTATACTCACGTGGCTAGGGTGTGCAGACAGGAACTCGGTACCATTTTAAGACAATTTATCTTTTCTCTCAAGCCACTTAACCCGATACTGAAGTGAGGTGTTGAAGCACCTTCATGGTATTTTTTCTAAATGCATTATAGATGGGGAACGACCAGGGTCTTTGAGGATGAAAGACCTCTAATCTCCCTATATCTTCGTCTTCATCGACATCCTGGTTGGGCTCCTGCGTAGGGAGGTCCAGGGTGTCTAGCATTATTTTGTATAAATGTAAACATAGAGGAAGGATCCTCCTGGTCACCTAGGGATCCCCAAGATGAGGGTCTGGGGACTTCTGGGGCTCAAGACCCACAAAAACCATGTCGGGGCATCATAAAATTGATCATCTGCGTCACCCTCAGAGTCTACAGAAGAGAGAACTGTGGAAACGTGCTTGCCAGACCCAGTAAAGAGAGGACCTGTCTTTTGAAGGGCCTGAAACAGCTGCCGTGCTTTTTCCATTTCTTGCACTGACGGAAGAACCTACGCAGACTTGGTTTGTAAGAGTTTTGTTTTTTCTGTATGCTTTAAGCTGCCTGTTGTCTCGCTATTGGCTTTCCAGGAACAATGGAAGCATTTTTGTCTTGACAGTGTTTCTTTTTAGCCACTTCATCAGAGGCTTGATCAAGCTTCCTTTTTTCATCACTCTTATTATTTTTTAATTTGTGAGGAACTTCATCTTTGGAAGCTTAATTTTTTGGGTGGGATCTGGAGGGTTCCTCAGCACCTCTGCTTTTAGTATTAGTATTTTTGGATGGCCCCTCATTGGAAGCCTTTGATTTATCCTCAGCCATAATAATCAAAGGTTTGTCTGCAACGTTTGCCACGTTAAGCAAATCAAACCAATCCTAGACTTACGAACTGAGTGCTGGTTTCTGTGAAAATGCCACCAGCCAGTCCCGCCCCAGTTAAAAAACTTTGTCTATTATTAGTGCCTTTTTTTTTTGGTTGTAGAACTGGGATCTATACCAGTGCCAGTCTTAACAGAAACCCAGTAATACTGGTCAACTGCGCACAGGTGGCTGCTAGACCCTTACGGACATGCCTGACACAGATGATACCAAGGTCCAGTAATATAACAAAAAAGGTTTCCTTATAATTGCCAATCTAGAGAGAAAAAGTCCCGGCCATTGTTTAATTTGAATTCCACTGCAGGTGCCTCGCGGTAAACCCCGTGAGGTCAGAGGTAAAAAAAAAATAAGGCAAGTGTCCCTAATTCAACAGTTCCCACAAGAATTTGCCCAGAAATGGAGGGAACCATCGAAAATAAGCACCCACGATAAAATTAGGTTTTAAAATGAAAGTCACAGGAAAAATAAAATCAAAATAGCGCTGTCGTGATAAAAATAAAAAATTAGTGTGGCGCTAATAAAAAAAAGTAAAACTTTCACTCAGCACACTAACAGAATTAATTTATGAGGAAAACTTTACCCAGCTAAGCACTAGGAGGCTGTCAACAAGAAAGTTGAGAGACACCTCAGGGGCAATGTTGCTCAATCCAGTGCAGAAAAAATTCTGAAGCCTTCAATAGCTCTCACTCGGCTCACAACCCTTCCTGTTTTTTTGACTGGCTTGACCCTAAGCTCATTTAAATATCTCTTAAAGGCACACCTCCGGGGGAGTTGCACCTAGCCAGCTAAGTGCAAAAAAGTTACTAATGCTAAAGGACTCCTGGGGTAAGAACGTTCTGTTTGCTTTTCCTACCGCCTTTTCACAGTGTCTGGTCACCTTTAGATCATCAGATATAACCCCCGGTCTCTCTCCTGACTTGTGGTGGCCAGAATTTCCCCACGTATCCTGTACTTCTCCTTTGGATTCCTGTGGCCCAGGTGCATGATCTTGCACTTTTTAGCATTGAAAATAAACTACCAGACACCTGACCACTCCTCCAATAGGCTTAGGTCCGTTCTCATTTTTTTCCACCCCTCCGGTGTGTCCACTTTGTTGCAGATCTTGGTGCCATCTGCGAAGAGGCACACCTTTCCCTCCAGATGCTCTGCAATGTCGCTAATGAAGACACTGAATAGGACTGGCCTCAGCACCGACCCCTATGGAACCCCGCTTGTCACCTCAGTCTCCTCAGATTTCATGCCATGTACTACCACCCTCAGAAACCTGTCCCTTAACCAGTGCCCAAAACGCTTTACCACCATAGGACCCACTCCCAGGATCCACTGTTATGGTAAGTTCTTGCATAATTGTACTATCTTACTTCGAGGAAGGCTCTTGCAGCAGGCCACACTGAAAGGACAGAGTCCCAAGCGGTACTAAGTATCACCAGGGTGACAACCACCAAGAGGAGGACAAGTCAGCAGGCAGGAGCTCATGACAGAAGGCCCTGAAGAACTGCCAAGCTGAAGTTGGCCCTGTGCCTAGAGGCGACATCCAGACAGTAATGCTTGGTGAAGGTGTGGACAGAACTTCAGGTGGCAGCTGCAGAGATGTCCACAGCAGACACATTTCTGAAGCAAGCCATGGAAAGCTGCCATATCCCTGGGGGAATGGCCCTAAACCACCCCCAGAGGGGGCTTGTTGCACTTGCAGGAGCAATAAACAATGGAATTCACTAACCACTTAAACACTGTAATCAGAGTTTTTCTTAAAGACTTTGTGCAGTTCGTATAATACCGTCCACAATAGTGGCAGCGTCTCTGTGTAGAGTTTGGCAAGTATGGTCGAAAGCAGGAAAAAAAAATTGAGGAGGGAAGTTTATATGAGAGTGTCGACATTGGATGCCATTGTGGGTGGCCCCTAGCGAACTGCTTGCAAAAACTCTCCATGTGATTCTAGTGCTCGACAGGTACAGTGCCATAGGTGTGGCCTCATGAAAGAGATATCCTCAAAGAAGATCTTCAATGACAAAGCAGGGGATACTAGGAGTGCCTGTGAAGGCCTCCTTCTCTAGGAGTAGGCCTCCAACAAAACCTCTGTCAAGAGGTCCACAACTTTGGTGAGCTTTGCCAGACCATTATGGGTAGAAGCTGACATGCCTCCTCTCACAGGGAAGGCGATCTGGATCCTCGCATAGATGATACCAGGGATATGTAAGCAAGACCACTGAATGATGATGATGATGATGTCCTCCCTAGACCAGGGATCAGAAGAATCTCTTTGCTCCGCTTTTTCTCTTCATGGAGGAGCAGGAGAAACCGGGCTTCTTGCCGATTAGAGGGAGAAGCCTTGTTGCAGGCTGGACAATGAGAGACACCTACAGTGGACTGGAGCCTTGGCTGGCACGTTTTCCGCTTGGGGGCCTTTGATCTAGTTTCCTTTGCTATGGACAAGGACTCCATGATGAGGTTATGAAAAAGGATGATGAGGATTGTGTTCTTCCAAGCAGCCAACTTTAAGGAACAACAGTGAAATACTGACAGAAAATCCAGAAATCCATGCCTTTAACAGTAGTAGTAACAATTTTTTCCCCCCCTCCCAGTCAACCTCTTTCCAACAGGCACCGCAGCTCTGTCACCCCGACATTCTTGGGACTTGCCTGCCAGACATCTTCTCCATGGGCTTGCCCCCCACCCCTGGATGGTTCCTCCAAGCACTGCTGCGGAACTGATCCAGTTCAAGAAAGTTTGCCCAGCTGGTCGGGTGCGGAGCCTGCAGGCACTCGTCATCCTGCCGCCGGATTCTCTTTTTCCTCCAGTTTTCAGACCTGTGGAGATGTGGAATGCAATGACATCATGGTGCATACCACATGGTCCTGCATGACGTGCACCATCTGCCGCTCCTCCCAACCGTCTTGGCCTGGGCTGCCTTTCCCCCAGCTTTCACCATGGGTCAGGCAAAATTTGCCCCACTTCAAGAAAGAAGCAGTCCCATGAATGTTCAAATCCTCCCTTTGGCTGGCCTCCAAAAGCCCGGATTTGCTTCCAACCCAGGGACATCGGCATCGCAGCTGGTACTGCTAACCACTACATCGGTAGACCGGCTGAGTAGGAGCAATTTTGCGCTAAACATCTACTCCAAAATGTTATTTATTTATTGAAATGTTTCACCAGGAAGGCACACTGAGCAACAAGTCGCTCGTCTCCTGGTGCCTCCATGCTTCAATGCACATGCCTGCCTTTACAAAGATGGCCAATGCTTGTCAAAGTGTAGTACTGGCCTCTGAAAATGGTGCCCTTCACATATGCATGCATGTCAGTGAGGGAACACACTGAAACATGTGCTCCAGATGGTTTTAAAACATTCCTTTACCCCCTTAAAACCCTAGCTTCTACATGGCCTTCTATGGGGCAGGGTACATTCATTCCTATGAGGCACTGGAGAGTGTGGGTTATGACAGCCCTACAAGACAGTGTAGCCCTGGGTTCCCAACCTGCAGATGGAGCCCCTGCAATGAAGCAGTCCTGTAAAAAATGATCCTTCTGTGCTGCTGCTGATTGTACATGACTGCCATAGCAACAGCTGCCTTGCTTGATTATCTGTCTACCAGCTAGGACACATTGTAAAAGACTACAGAAGTCTGGAAAGGGGCATATCCCAAGACTTCTCACGGACTGCTACAAGTCTCAGCTAGCAAGGGAGGACAGCCCATACCAACTGCCTGTCTAAAGCAGCCAACACACTTTTTAAAACAAAATAATCGAGAATTAGCCATCAGATTGGCTTGAAGTACCATCAGGGGCAGCAGCCGTCTTCTGCGGACACTAAAGATCTACCGTGCCAATGATGGGAGGCTCAAGACCAGCACAGTAAGACAGAGCATCTTTGAAAAAGATTCTAAGTTCTGGGGACCACGTCCCTCACAAAGAGGATACACAAGTTTGACTCGGCCGTTCCAATTCTTGTTGTTAGAACCTTGGTTAAAGAGAACACTGGTCCAAACCTACCTTAGACAGAGTGGAATAAGCGTTCCAGACTCCTGGTTGAACTTGAGATGAACACTTTCGAGCTGTCTGGTTCGAATCAACTCATGAGGAACAACGGCTGCCGAGCTCTCACTCTCTAAACTGTCTTTACGACTCCTGTAAGGAGAGGATAACAAAAAAGGGTAGCGGAGTCAAAAATCAGAGAAATCAAGGCTCAAACACAAAACAGAAGAAAATGTGTTAACTCAGGGACCAGGTTACACTGGCTACCAAAATCTAATTTAGGGTAAAGGTTGCTGGATAGCCAAAGTAATATGTCACCCAATATTCTTAACCACAATACATTCAGGCAACTATTTTCTGAAGAGCTGACTAGAGACAGACTAGACAGATCACATGGTCTTTTCTGTGTCTTGAATCTTCATGTTCAAAAGAAATTTTCCCAACCGACTTCATGATTAATACCCCCACGCCCCAGTTTCCACCCCCTACATTTTGGGACTGCTGCAACCACACTTGTGCTACAAATGGGAGAACAGAAAATGTGACTGTCTTAATTATCTGTTACAATGCCACTGTACGACTTAAGAATTTTGGAACACTGCAACCTGCAGTCTTCTCCCTGAGAACCAAGTGCTTTCCCATCATGGCATCTTCACCAGGGGGAAGCAGACTACTAACCAAGTGGCTGTGGGGAGGCCATGGAGCAGAGGTATGACAATGTAAGGAGGTGAGGCAGTAGTCAACTGATCTTATCTTTCCTATTCTTCCTGGTATCCCCGCCATCCTTATGCAATCAGAGGTCCGCGGGAATGCACTGCACCAGTGCCATCTTGCCAAACTCTATAGGAGGCACTGGTACAACAGGTAAACTCTCGCTCTCCCACAGAGTCAGAATGCGTTGCCTTCTACAGCATTATCTGAGACCCCACATGCCAGGTCGGAGGGCTTGGCTTGGGGTAAGAACCCAGGTCATTGCAGTCATAGTGCAACATGTTACCGCGGGTGTCATCAGCCCTCATGACTGTTGTCAATTGTATATTTGAACTGTTTTGTTGTTTTTCAGTTGTCCCCTTTGATTTACTACATGGTGGCCAGACCCCTTTAATTATCACTGGGCACTAACTGTAAAGATATGAAAGATCAAATCTGCTGCACGTAATGCTCTGAATTAGGGAACTTCCAGTGTTAAAACATTACTTCCTGTGAGTTCTCCATAGTTGTACCCTCTCCTTGTTCCTTTGGGCTGAACTGGTCTCTGGGTGAGACAGCAATTTCACCAGACAAGTCCCAACTCCAAGGAGGACAATACAGGTCAGTGGTTTCTGCATTCAGCTACAGCAGACTATGGGTAGATACCCACTCCTAGTTTTTTTTTTTTTTTTAAATCCTGTTGAAGCCTGTTAACCACATCTTTTCAGTGATTTGCACACCATAACCCACAACACTTTTCACTGGGGACCATCGTTACTGAAAACCTACTCCCTGTGTGCTCACTGAGAGTCTGACTACAGAGATCAAGTGTAACATAAGTTTGAGAAGGGCTTCAGAAGCCGACTCCTACTTGATCAGAAGGGCAATTTAGCAAAATGTTGCACTGCAAAAGTTTTTGCTTTTTTCTTCTAATGGGAAAGAGGGAAAATATCTGAAGCTCAGCATTTTTCAAAATCCACCATTTGAGCAGGGGCAGGTCACCTTTTGGAAAGGTTTACATTTATTTGGTCTTAAAAAAGGAAAATCACATCTAGAAAATGACCTTGAGTTCTCTCTTCTTCTTGTAGTAATGTAAGAACCATCATAATAATACAAATTAAGAAATGCAGCAGTCAGAATATGCATATGTGAGTGCAGGGGGAAGGCGGATCATAGTGATTTGACAAAGATACTGTTGACCCAGACCCCCTTCTCCACCAGGTCTGCTAGCAACTTAAAAATACAATCAGAATTTCCATCTTTATTTTATGTAGAAAATTGTGTTTAATTAAAGAAATGCATTTTTTTTTTATTATGTGTTTTGTCATAGAAGTGGAAGCCACAAAATGTTAGCTTGATTATGCAGGCTGGTTTTCATTCCATTCTTTCAATCACTACTTGCCTTACAAATTATATGCTATCCGATACGGACAATAGCTAGGTTAAGGGTGCCATCTTTATCGATTTGGGAAAGGCCTTTCACACACTGGTCTATACTCAACTGCTATGTACGCTGGAGGTGGAAGACTTTACTAGTAACTCCCTCCAGTGGTTTTAATCCTACCTTAGAGGCCATAACATGAGTCAGAGTGGGTATTGCACTCTTTGGTGCCCCACCATCATGGGTGCTCCCCAGGGCAAGGGAAACACACGAAGACGGGAGTACAGCAAGTTTTAAAAGTTTAAGTTGCTTTTAAATGCCGCAAAAAGTGAAATTATTTTTTCAAAAAGGCATAGCAATAGCTTGCTCCAGGGCTTCAGAGTCCTGATGGTTCTTCATCAGGGGTGAGACTGATACTGCATGTTTTTATTTATTTATTTGAGATAATCAGAAAGACCTTGTACAAACAAGCCATTTATAAAATGGATTGAAAGATTCACTCAGCATTTACAAATGTGAAATTCACACTTAGTATTGCACTTAGCTCAGCAGACCAGTAAATAATACCTGTCGTAAGGCATTTGGTTTCTGCACTCGGCTCTACCTTTTCTCCATTTTTGTCAATAGCCTCCTTTTATAGGTCGGTGTCTGCAACCTGCAGATGAATGCTGACAGCACTGTCCTCTTATTCAGCCCGGTCACCTGCTAACATGCAGAAAGTCCTCCAGCAAAATTTTGTGCCCATTCAAAAATAGTTCTGGACAAATATGTTAGCTCTGAACCAAAAATAAAAATGACCTTGGCAATAATATCTGGCTCCAAGGCATCACAGAGTACTTCAGTCCCTCTTGGCAACTATAATCTAGACAGGCACAATTTCCAGATTTAAATATCCAGTGTCACCCTTGATCTCAACCTTGATTTTTCTGCACACTGAGGGTCTTACATACAGCTCACTGCCCTGACTACATGCACTGGATGATTCATCTCTCCTTTATCTGGCACCCACCTGGGGAAGGGAGACCCTGCCAAGAAAGGCAAAACAAAAAGGTGTTTCAGGGTGGCAATTTGTGGCTGGAAGACACTCTCGACGATGTCCAAAACAGAGGTGGGTAATAGGAGTGTGCAAGAATACCAAGGGGGAGATGCGTGAGTAGCTGGGGGATATATGAGAGGGGACAAGAATCCAAAGGATGAAAAAGATTAATTAAAATAATTAACGCATTATACTAGTGAAGCATCACCCTGAACTCCACCAAAAGGCCAGCAGGGACAGAAGCAGAACTTGAGTTTATAATATAACACCCCAAAAAAATATCTGCAACTACAGTGCACTCCACTTATAATGTACATGGTTATAATGGACAATCGGTTATAGTGGACAACAATTTATTTCCCAAACCAAATGCATCAAATCTAGTGCATTTTCCTCTGTTATTAATGGCAGAAACACTGCTTCTAATGGACACTTCAGGCTTTTATAGTCATTTCTCCTGCATTTTGGGGCAAGCTGGTTAAGAGATTTGACAACAGAATTTAGATGGAGGAGCTACAGACTAAATTTCTTCCAAAATAATTCTCCACAAGCTGCATTTAAATAACTCTAAATACACATAAAGTACAGAAACCTATATGCTAGGCAGGATTCTGAGTAATCTATGATGTTTTATATTACGTCTTCACTCTGAGCCCCTGCTCACACACACAGACACACCTGACATACTGGCTCCACCTCCTCTGGATATAAGGGACAAAATCCGTGTGCGTAGATGCGTCCGTTATAACAAGCTTGCACTGCATCACAGGGTGAAAGCTTTGGATAAGACTGGGTGCATTTTAGGCTCTGTGTAACTGTGAGTCAAACCTACTCAACCCAGCTTCACTAGACTGTGCTGAGCAGGAGGAGGCCCACTTGCGTCGCTGGTGACTTGGATCCGCACAAGAGCCCAGGATGCAGAGAGCAAAGGCCAGCCAAAGAGGCACCATCGTCTACTTGGACACTCTCTCCTGGACGGGAGGCAGCTGTAGTAGGGACTGATTACCCACAGCTGGTGCTCAGAGAGAGGAAATATAGGGATCCAAACAGTATGGGGTTAGTAAGGAAGAATGGCAATCGTTGATGCCAAAGGGAGGGACAGAAGCAGATAACAGAGCATAAACATACGAGAATGTAATTGGCTAAGCTAGCATTTTCTAACTTCACAGAAGTGGCAGTTTCTTAAGAAGTTTCTCAAAACTATTACTATTCTTAATAGCGTTTTACAGTAGTACATATTTGACAAATGACTGCTACTGTACTTGATGTTTTAGGATTGTATTTATGTGGTTTGAACTTCAACGTACTGAATCTGTTGGTCGTAATAACATGGAAATGAACGGAAATGTCTCCTGGGATCAAGTTAAAAGGTTAGATTACAATAAATGATCTCTGGGGGAAGAAAAAAAAAAGTTACCTGTTTTCTCCCAGTTCGGAGGTTGATAATTCCACTGGTCCGTGGTCCAGGGTCTGCCATTTTCTATCCCCGCCCATTTGAAATAAAGGCCTTCCAGACCAAAGGGCCAGTGGAACAGCAGAATGGGGACCAACCGGGAGAACTGCTGTTGGTGCTCTGATTAAGGAAAGAAAATGGTTTCAATCAGCCCAAAACACTGTGAAATTCAGAGCCTTTTCTTTGTAATGTTACTCAGATATCTGTAAGTGCGGAACATGTATGGAGATCCTGGCAGCCCAGTGAAGAGATTTTCAGCACCAGCTACCAGTAAGCAGAGCCTGCATGGCTCCACAAGGCAGGTCCTTGAACTTTTCACTTTTGCACAAGACTCTGCATTAGAAAAGTGCAGCATCTTATGTTTCTCAACATTCTCATCCACTTTCCTGTGAACTGTTTTCACAACAATAAAGTAACTTATTGTAATAACACTTTAGTTGGAATCTTGAAAATCTGCAGCAGTGGGAATGGAGTCAGCACTGTCTCACTGGTGTGGTGGCAGCATTCTGTGCCAAGACCAGAGTTTGAAGGTGTCACCGAGGGCTTGGTGTGTTGTGGTGAGGCTCTCTGCTACTAGGAAGGAGAGGAAAGGGTGTGGGCAGGCTGGCATTTGGGTACCCCATTATTGGCTCACCAGGAGCTGAACTAGCATCCACTGCAAAGACAGACACCCTCCCTCCCTACCAGAGGTGAGGGTGCAGTTGAGAAAACCCTGATATCAAGCTGGGGGATGAAAATTAACAACATACATGATCACACACAAACCCCCATGGTAAAGAAGGGTATTCGACTTGCACACCAAATGGTAAAAAAATAACCTGCCCATGGTGAATATAACTGTGGGATGGGCAAATGTGGGACGAGTATCCAAACCACTGGGCAAGTCAAGATCTTGGAAGCTCCAACTCTAATCTACATGGTTGTGCCACAGCATTTGAACTCGGGGGCGGGGGCTATTATCAGGCAGATCTCCACTAGGTAGTCCGTTGCTAATATGAACAACCATTTATGCAGCTAATGGTATCATCAATTAATATACTTTTACAACACAATGTACTCAGCTGGCCCGGTGGTGCCGAGGGTTGAGGCGTTGGACGCCACACCGGCAACCCGTGTTCGGGAATGAGTGCGGGCCACCGGGGATTGGCAGGGCAGGAGGAGGACTGAGCATCACAGGGACTGCTCTCCTTCTCCGGGGAGAGGGGGTTCCAGTAGTCTGCAAATGCCTGGCCCCTAGCGGAGGCTGGGGGGCAGCACGCCAATGCTGACAAGATGGGGGGCAGGCAGACACCTGGAGGAGCGCACACAGGAGCCGCGGCACACTGTCTCTAAAGGCCACTGCACGCCCCACCCTGAGGGGAAGAAAAGAAAATGTGTGGTTGTGGTACTAGCCAGCCCGATCCTTAAGAGGGGTCCTCAAAACCCCAACAGTCGTGGCGATTGGTGGCTGGCCCCAGGACGCGCCGCCCGGAGGTGTTTCCAGAAGACTGGATCCGACTTGGCAGTGAGTAAGGGAGCCGCCACACCCGCCATGGGGGGTGCCGTGGGGAAGAGAGCCTTAATGGAAGCTGTGCGCTCAGGATGGCGGCCAAATGTGGCCAACCAGGTGGGGAGGGGAGAAAAAAAAAAAAAAAAGAATGTACTTGGACAGCACTGCTGTAAAGAAAGACTGTTTTAGTCAACAGATAATCTCATTTGGCCTTAGAACCCATATGCATACTGTTCTAAAACACTGTTTTCATGTAATTTCATTCATTTTTCACCCTTTATCTCTAAGTGGGATTCCAGGAATTGCATGCGACACTCCCGTCTCCTAGATGGCACTGTCACCACGTCACTTGGCTGGCTCATGTAATCGCATTCCTTACTACTACTACTACTAGGCTAGAAACAATGGCCCAGCTGGTACATTTCCTGGGCCACTAAGCATTAAAGAGCAGTTCTGAGGGAGACCAATGAGACATGGCTGATTCAGTCCGATATGCTTTAATAAAGATTTCTGCCCTGAGTGTGTCTAGCTTTACTTTTTTTTTTCTTCTTACAATTTACCCAGGATAGCCCCGCTGAGATGCAACATCTCACCTGCGGTGGGTGAGAACTTCTACTTATTTCTGCAGCTTGAATAACTGGAACATTGGGAGACTAAAGTGACAAAGGGTTTGAATCAGTGATCAACGTTCCCAAACCAGTGTTCCACCAACAAGTCAACACAGCCACCATTCATTACAGAATTCAGTGGCACTGCAAATCTCTTGCTGAAAATGACTTACATTTACAGTAAGAGTTAGGCAATGCCACTGAATAATGTTTTCTGCAAAACAGAGTGAGCCGTTAAATTTCTTTTACTCACTACCATATGAATCCGGTTAGTGTGCTAAACAAAGCAATCAGAAATCTGTTTTTCTAAAAAGACTGTTTTTGCTTCAACTTTTTTTTTTTTTTTTTTTTTTAAGAGATGCAATTAAAAAAAATCTCTTTTTTTTTCAAACAATAAAACTGCCCACAGGACGACACAGGAGAACCCTTTCTCCATCAAACTGCCAACTGTAAACAGAAAGTTTTCATGCACACTGCTGCAATTCCTGCAGCTTTCAATGCACTTGTTCTTCATTCAGCTCTACATGAATTTCGTCTACATGCCCACCAACACCTCTACAGCTCCTGCTTCCACTTCTGCACCCTCATTCTGCCTCTAAGAAAATTATCCTGTAAAAAAAAAAATATATATTTTGCTCTGCTCTCCTCTAGTTCAGAACTGACGAGCAGCGCCCCCCCACTTCAGCATGACACATGCAACCAAATTTCACTGCCCACTGCTCCCACTTCAGCACGATTCATGTGGCCAGACTCACTGCCCACCATGCCACCCCCAAAGTACATGACACATGCACCTACAGACTGCCGCTCACCACTGGCCCCACGGCCAACCACAGAGAGAAAAAAAATTACTCACTGTAGTAATGTTTCTTCTCAGGGATTCATCAATGTGATTTTTTTTTCCCCCAAGTTTATCATTTTTCTCTCATTCCACTGCTGGCTTTGTCCTCAGGAAGGCGCCCCCAGCTCCGCCCTGCCCGGCGTCTACCAGTCGGCGCCGAGCAACCCCAGGGCTTGCCCCCCCCCCCGGCATGGTCAGTGGTGGTCCCCAACCCCCCCACCGAAGTCCGGATTTAGCAGGCCAGCGCCGTGGCTAGCCGGGGGTGAAGCTTGCGAGGCACCCTCTGCCATTCTGCACGGCAGTGCTTTTCTCCTCCTGTTCTCCCCAGGAGTCAGGGTCATGCAATGTCACCAGCGGAGGGGAGCGCGCATGCG
This sequence comes from Neoceratodus forsteri, assembly GCA_016271365.2. Lineage (NCBI taxonomy): Eukaryota > Metazoa > Chordata > Ceratodontiformes > Ceratodontidae > Neoceratodus > Neoceratodus forsteri. The sequence goes on along the minus strand of CM028135.1, from coordinate 14,978,058 downwards.
TTCCTTCCAGGTGTTTGGCCCAACCTCCTTACAGCTTGTGATGAAGCGCTTGTCCCTCGCCTCCGCCGGGGCCAACAAACACTGACCACCAGAAACCCTCCCCGAGAAGAAGAGCAGTCCGCTGGACGCTCAATCCTTCTCCTCCCTGCCGACCCCCCGCGCCTGTGCTCATTCCCGAACATGGGTCACCGGCATAGCGCGAGGTAAGGTGCCAGCGCATCAGCCCTCATCACCACCGGGCCAGCCTATCAATGTGATTTAAAATAAGCATCATCTTTCTGCATGAGTGTGATGCTCCGGAGATGGAACATATGTCAATTTTAGAATTAGAACCCAATTTCAAACTCTGCATTGTGGTCAAACTCCTTCAAGTGTTCTAATATCAGATTTGTTTCTATAGCAAGGGGAGCTGTGACCAGAAAAACATTTAACTGAGCATGTTCTAAGAATTGCTAAGGAACTGCAATAAGGAATGCTCAAGCAACCTTAAGAAAAGAACAGATTCTTGTGTGAATCGATTTTCATGTTCTGGAAGGGGAGGCAGGGTCAGGGTTTGTAAATCACATTGCTGGATCCCTTAGAAGAAACAACATTACTACAGTGAGTCATTTTTTCTTCAAACAGGAATTCATCAATGATGCTTTACAATAAATAATGCAGACTCTCTATATGTACCTTGGGAGGATGGTTCCAGAACCTATTTAGGAAAAAAGTTCTGCAACATAGCAGTTCCACGACTGGCATCCCTCCTTGACTGTATGTCCAGGCAACAGTGCTTTGTGAAAGAGTGTACAATTTTCTAGGTAGCTGCTCATACTTTTGCCCATCCCAAAAGCTGTGTACCCTGGGAGCGGAGATCCTCCGACTGATCGCGATCTAGTGCCTTTTTTTTTTTTTATATCCAGACAGCACAGTTACTGTTCACTTGTACTGGAGGGTTCAAGGCAGAGCACAGAACGGGCAAATGACTGGTTCAGGTGGAATTCCAACACCATCTTAGGTAGGATCTTCCTGGTGGTCCTAAGAACCATCTTTTCCACGTGAAAGATTATATAGTCTGGATCTGTAGAGAGGGCCTGCAGCTTACTTACCCTCCTGGCAGATGTCATGGCAATAAGGAAAACGGTCTTCCAAGTGACATTTAAGTCAGCAGTAGCCAGGGGCTCAAAAAGAGCCTCCATCAGCTGGGCAAGACAGATAAACAGGTTACTCACCAGTAACAGTAGTTCTAGGAGTGGTATATGTTGTTCATCCACACTTGTTGGCATGTCCTTCCCTTTAAGAATCTTGCTGGAAGGTCTAAATGCTGGCTCTTCCCACCCACCCAGGTGGTATATCCCTCGGCTCTGCCCCATGACGCCAGATCTTTGCCCACTGGAAGCAGAAGGTTGTGCGTCGAAGCCAGGGAGGTTGGTGGGTTCGTGTGCCTAAGTCGGTATTAAGCAATGGCAAGGCAACTTCAGCAATGCTTGATGACGACATCACAATCCAGTTCAGCTGCCTTAAAAATAAAGCAACTCAAACAGTTGAACTGACAGTACAAAATGTGTTTAAAAACAGAATGAATAGGACATCACAAATAACAAGGCTGTAATTCTACAGGGAAGTTTGATGATATCAAATGACTGATGTCACCAAAATCCCAAGATGGAATGACAAACTGTGCTACTGGTGGTTTCCGGTTGTTTTTTTGTAATACATGTAACTCTATGAACATTCTTTTTCTTAATACAATTGAGAGCCGATGTCAGAACGATGGTATTATGATGTTCTGATGTTAGAATTAAAGGTATTACAGCTGGCCCATTTGTGCAGTGGTAGCGCTACCACTTGAAAAGCCAGCGGCCCAGGTTCGGCCTGAGTGTCCCAGCTACACTCTCTTTCCGGGGAGAGAACACAGTGTCTTTTGCTCAGCTGCATCATGGTAGAGACCATGAGGTAGCACAAGCGTTTATAATGCAGAGAAGGGACTCACTGCTGGACGCCATACATACCACCGCATGCATGTGTGCACGTTACTACATGATGGTACCCTGGGGAGAAAACTGGAGGAAAATTACTAGATCTGATCGTGCACCCTCGGCGGCCCACACATGACCTACTTGGCGGGCCACCCACCACAATGTGAGATCCTAGGTGACTGATGGAAACTTGTAAATATATGAGGTGGTCGGGGACAGTGCTGAGAAAGGATGCGCAAGGCCAGGGGTCAGAGGTGCGGAAAGAAAGGACAATAAAAAGAATGATGGCATGAGTTTTTGATGTCACAGATTCTCTATGGGAAAAAACTACCGCCTATATGTTATATAGTTATGAATGTGCTTTTTCCCCCCTGATTTAATGACCTACAAAAGATATTCATTTCATAAGCATGATAAAACTTCAGGGTGTGCAATCAGCTATGTCTGCACTTTTTTGGGTACTGAAAGCACTTGTCCTTTGGCCCCATGCCAATGCAATTGAGGCATGGGTTCAGTATATCTCAGTACAACCGTACCCTGTAGTGTCTTATCCCTTACTTGACTGTACCAAAACTGAGCCATGGGTGGAGTACAACTGCACCCTGCAGTATCTTATCCCTTACTTAACTAGACTGCTCCAAAATTACAATCAATATTCCTCAAATGTTTTCCAATGACTGACCATCAGAGATCCTGCTACCCATCACTGGTGGTTATTCAGGTGGAAATGAAAGAGATCACATCATTTTTCATAAGACATGAGCAGGGGGTTACCCCTGATGTCCTGGTTATAGTTCTCCAGATCCATAAAACAGAATGAAATTTAGGGCTGGCAGTATAACCTAGAGGTTAGAGGAACGAGGTGTGAACGAGCTCGATACATCCAGCAGACCAGACCCGAGTTTAATTCTCACAACCTCCGCTTGCATACTGTGCGACTCTGAGCAAGTCACTTAACCGTCCAGTGCTCCCAGGTCGCCGCTGAAAATAGGCACTTGTGCCTAGTGGGCCTTACCCGGTTACCAAAAGACTAAGAAAAAAAAAAAAAATGCCACTGTCCATGGCTGCGTGTGAAGACCAAGTGCTTCATGGCTGCAAAGGACTATGTACAGTTAATGAACGATCAGTATCTAACTCAGAGCTTTGTAAAGCCCTGAGATGCACTGTGTACAAAAGACAGTAAAAATCAAAATGAAATTACATTTTTACAAAGGATCAAATGAGTGCCCCAAGAACTGTGCACTGGGGGATGCATACAACTTCTGTCACAATAATAAATGTTGCGTTTCAACAGGTGGTAAAGGTATCTACTTTTTCAAGTTAGGTCAGATTAACCAAACTGCTGTCTTTAAGGCAGCCTTTGTGGACACACGGATATCAAATGCAGAGCATGTACTGGGGATTCATCTTTTGCGTGCGTGGCATGATCTAGCAGGTGAGCAAGAGTATAAAAACTACACAACTGCAATACCAGTTAAAACATTTTTTCTTTGCTTCCTGCTCTTTACGGTCTGCTTGTCGTATCCCCTTAGCCAACACCTGAACAAATGCTGTCTGAAGCAGAAAAGCCTGCAGTTTCTGAGGGGTTAGGGCTCTGCAGTAAATAACTAGCCAGGAGCAGTCATTTTGAAGGGGATGTGAACAAAATATCTCATTACATCCTGTGCCTCACTCACAGCAGTTGTTTACTTTAGTCTGAATCTTAGCATTCCTAAAACGTACAGGATACAAAAAAACCCTGGCAGAGGCACAATGAGAACAAAGCTGTGGATGGAAGCTGCCTGTACAGAAATCAGAAGGGGCACCTTTTGTATGCTAATACTGCCACAGAGATCATTTTTAGCGTTCTAAGAGTTGTCTCACATGCATTCTTACAGTATAAAAGAATGTGAGACCACTCTTACAATCATAAGAGTGATTTCAGTTGCAGAATTTTATCAATGTCGATCAATCGCATATTAAAAATGATGGCTGCCCTGCCCGGCTCGACCAGCGGCAGTATCTTGCACTGCTCTGCTAACGACCTATGTTCGGAAGCAAGTTCTGAAGGTGAAGTCAGGAGGCGGCCTAGGCCAAGGTAGCTGCCATGTGGCAGTGCACATCAGTCAGGGAGGGCTTGTGGCAGTTCCAGCGAGACAGCCACGCAGCTGGGCGAGAGAGCTTGCTCCTGCCGCAAACGTACGCTGTGCGTGCATGAGACCAAACAAAAGGTTGCAACCAAGCCTGGAGAGTTGTGAGGATACAGGAGAAAAGCAGAAAGAAATTCCACCCTCCATCACAGATAACAGCACAACCAGGTCTAACACCATGCAGCCCCACCACCCACAACTGAATCTTGTCAAAGAAACAGAATTTGTCTGCAGAAAAGGACCACTTGGCCCACCTGACTGCCCATATGGTCCAGCCTAGTCCATCTCTGCAGACCCTAAATGGTGTCTGGCAACTCCCCCCCCAACCTATTTACTAATATTCCCTTATGTCTGTCTATTCCATGCATACTTGAACCCCACACTGTTTTAACCACCACCATTTCCACTGGAACTGTTCCAAGTGTCTACCACTATTTCACTGTAGTAGTATTTCCTCACATTCCTCCTAACCCCCAGCTTCATCGCACACCCTCTGGGCCTGGTGCTTTTTCTCATTTGAAAGAGGCTCTCTCCTGCACACTGTTCACCCCCGTGGTGAGGTACTTTTACATCTCCATCTTGTCCCCCTCTTGCTCTCCTCTCTTCCAGGGAGTACATGCTGAGATCCCTTGGTCTTTCCTCATACGGCTTTAGGTGCAACCCCTGCATCATTTTAGTTACCCTCCTCCAGCGTGGGGATGGGAGGGGGCCCTTTTGCTTACTCAGTTGACACTGACAAAACAGGGGATGGTGCAACCAATCAGGGATACCGCTCTTACTGGTATTCTCTAACCGATGGCATTAACAATCTTATGTGTTACTGCAAATTAATGAAATCTGTGTGTTCTGTTTGGCTTTGTGAATTCCATCTTTAACATTAGCTGCTGTTAAGTGAAAAAGCTGTTATCGGTAATACAAGAGCTGTGATACAGAATTAAGTATGTTTCACACAGGATTCTCCTTGTGTGCTTTATGGAATCAGTATAATGTAGTGGTTAAGAGCACTGAGCTGTAAACCTAGAGAACTAGGTTTGAATCCCACATCCTCCACCTGCATACTGTGTGACCATGAATAAGTTACTTAACTTCCCTGTGCTCCCAGGACACACCTGGAACAAGTCTCGGCTTAATGCGTCTTTCCTGGTCAAAAACCGTACACTAAATAACAAAAAAAAAAAAAAAAAGGAAAAATAGATTGAAAACCTGAATACTGAGAAACTGATTGCAGCAGGAATGAAAACAAAATTGTCCTCTGCTGTTTGAATCTTACCATGGCTACTGGAAGCCACTTATTCTCTGTGATGAAGTGGAACTGCAGTTTGCTCTCAGACCAATACCATGGACTTTTTAGCAGCTGTTTACATATGCAGTGTCTAGCACAGTGTGTTTTTCCATTTTAGTTCATGTTGGCTTTGTATAAACTACGTATTTATCAAACTGGAATGGGTCACTTTATCGAGCGTGAGATGGATTATGTCACACTCAAAAGGTTATAAAAGGCAACACAATGCTTCTTTACCCCTGAAAGTGACTGTTTAGGCATGAAATGCTGCTGGGTATATCAGTGGACAACTCGGGTTGAGCACGCCTTGTGACATGTACAGCACTTTTTCAGCAAACTGAACTGTCATGTAAATAAAGCTGTTTTGTTTCTCATTTATGAGTCTCCGCATCTGTTCAGGTGTTTCTCAGTGTGAGGTATCCTTGCCTTAATTATGCCCTCCCTTATTTTTCCCCAGTTAGCCTCTACCTCTCCCTGGCAATCCCATGAGGCAATTTCTGAGGCAGTCTTCCATTTCTTTAAAATCCACCTTCCTAAACTCCAAGACACTCATCCTCGTGCGTGCAGTTTGCTTCTGATCCCCTCTGAATGTTAAACCACACCATACGCTGATCACTGGTACCTAGGGAGCTACCCACTGTGATGTCTGGAATGCTGTCCCCGTTTATACGCACCAGGTCCAGCACTGCCCCATTCCTACAAGGTTCCCTGACTAGCCACCTGGCAAGAGCCCCTTGTAGGGTGCCAAGGATGGCCCTGCTCCACACCTAAGCTGCACTTGAAGGCTCCAGTCTGGTAGACTGAAGTCACCAACTAGTAGCACTTCCCCTTTACTTACCATCCTGATGTTAGAAACACAGAATTTGTCGGCAGGAAAGGATCAGTGGGCCCATCTAGTCTGTCCTGTTTTCCGTGCCTATTTCTACATCCTGGACCCTAACTGGTCACAGATGTCCATCCCTTCTTCCTTTCCTCCACCTATTATGCTCAATGTGCCAAGGCCATGCATGCTTGAAGCTCCCTATCTTCGCCTCATCGCTTCTACAGGTAGGCTGTTACATGCATCTACCACCCTTTCAGTGAAGAAGTATTTTCTCACATTCCTCAAACTCCCCTTCCCCAAGCTTCATAACATAACCCCATGTTCTAGAAGTCGTACTCCACTGAAAGACTTCCCTCTTGCACCTTGTTCACCCCCCCCCCCAGGTTAGGTTCTTATAGGTCTCAATCATGTTCCTTCCTGTTCCCCCCTCCTCTCTGGGATGTTGTGCTCCCACAGGCTCTCCTCATATGGCTTCTCATGCAGTCTTCACACCATCCTGGTAGCCCTCCTCTGGACTGCTTCTACCCTGTCAATGTCCTTATAGAGATGCAGCCTCCCGAACTGTACACAGCACTCTAGGTGGGGACTCACTATAGAGTGATACAGTGGCAACACCACCTTCCTTCTGCTAGAAATTCCCCTCCCTATGCAACCCAGCATCTAGCTACTCCCGTTTAATGCCTTGACACACTGCACTGCCACCTTCAGATCATCAAACACGACACCCCCAAGGCCCCTCACTTGGTGACTATAAGTACCTCCCCCAATATCTACATACAGCCCCTGCCATCCCTTCCCAGGTGCATGACTGCACTTTTGGCACTGAAACCCAGCTGCCATACCCTAGACCACTTCTCAAGTTTCCCCAAGATCCTTTTTCATTTTGTCAATACTACCTGTAACATTACTGTCTGTAGGGATATTGGGTCATATATGGTCACAGACATCCCCCCCACACACACACACACTTCTCCATAGCAGAGAATTTACTTTTGCCTAGCCAAGTGACTGTCCAGGTTCTTTTTAAATACACTTTTTGAAGTACTGTTTATTACAGTGTCCGGTAATGAATTTCAAGCACCTATTATTCTTTGGGTGAGATAAAACTTCCTTTTGTCGGTTTTAAAGTTGGTTCCTTTCAGCTGTTTATGATGTCCGAGATTCTGACATGAATCATTTCTTTGTATTCCCATGGACTGTAATAGGTTATCATCTTTTATGATCTCAAACATTAAATAGCAAGTCACCCCTTTTCCTTCTTTCCTCCAGACTATTCATGTTCAGACTTAACATGCTATCCTCGTATAACATATTTCTTAGCCCTGAGATTTTTGTGGTGAACATACGTTGAATTTTTCCTAATTCGTTTATATCTGTAATTTTACGGGGTGGCCAGAACTGCACACACCACCACTGCACTCTGATCAAGCCCACAAGTAGCAGGGTCCCGAGGACTTCTGAGCTTACAGTCCTCTCCGAACTGACAACACCACTGCACTCTGATCAAGCCCACAAGTAGCAGGGTCCCGAGGACTTCTGAGCTTACAGTCCTCCCCTCGCAGACACTACCACTGCACTCTGATCAAGCCCGCAAGTAGCGGGTATGGAGGACAAGCTCTGTGTGTGCTTTTGAATTTGGCGCCTTCCTGAGCAGCCTCGCTCTTCATTTTGTTTGCTCCTTAGGAGCTGCTGCTGATTTACAAGCAATTTTTCATTTAAAGTAGATTTAATTTCTGTGCTTGATTGTTCCCCAACTAGCCCTCATTTTATTTTTCTGCTCCTTTTCTACGTCTCTTCCCCTGAGCCTCCTGCTGTGCTGTCCCCACCCCCCCATCACTCCTTTTATCTTCTGCCCCCTCCCTGTAGCTATTTCAAGTTCACTACCTCCCCCAAGCCATCTCAGACCTACAAGCCCTCATGGCTTGACACAGGTACTAACCACCTTCTTCTCTATTTTTCCAGGGTCGCGAGGACTTCTGAGCTTACAGTCCTCCCCTCGCAGATACGGCTACTGCACTCGGATCAAGCCCACAAAGTAGCAGGTATGGAGAACAAGCTCCATGTGTGCTTTTGAATTTGGTGCCTTCCTGAGCAGCCTCGCTCTTCATTTTACTTGATCCTTAGTAGCCGCTGCTGATTTACAAGCAATTTTTCGCCCCCAGCCACATCCCCTCTATTAAATACATCTTTTCCCCACCCCCATTAATTCTAATTGGATAGTACAACGGAAGGAGTTTCCTCAACTTCTCCTCAGGTTTCAATTCAACCCTTAGCAGTTTCTCCACATTCCCTTCCTACTCCTGCTGTAACCTAGTTCCCACCTTACTTCACCTCTTAGTTTCTTCACCAATAAACTCCTACACCAATGGTGAAATCTACCTCACTGGCATCCTTGATCACCACTTTACTTCTCCGTTTTTTCCCGGTCCCTCTCACTTTCTGCCAATCCTTGACCCTAAGTAACCATCTCCCCCACTAACTCAAAATGCTGAAGCTATGCCTAGCAAAAGGATTACTAGCCTATTATTCCATCTTATGGTGCACTTTGCTGGATGCATCCTACCCTGGCGGAACAACGACCCCTCCTCAGCGTGTCCGTACCACACTGCTTACTACTCATCCAATCTCTGGCTCATATCGGGCACTACACCAGGGGCACTAAGCATGGCACAGCGTAACAAAACTATCTTACTCTCACCCCAATGTAAGAAGCTCGAAGACACCTTTCCTCCCTCCTCCCACCTTTCACTCACTTACATGTCTATTACTCCTATCTGGTGACATCGAAGTAAACCCAAGTCTCAGAAAAGGGGGTGTCTACTCCCTCCCTCTCTCACAACAAGCCCTGCATGGTCCTGTATAAAAGGTCCTAAGGTTGCCCATATGCACATACAGCGTATCAGGAACAACATGGCTAAATCTGACTCCTGGGTCAATTATTATAGGCCTGACATTCTTTGTATTACTGAATCTTGGTTGAAGCCCTCCATTCTGTCCCACGAAATTGCCTTCCCTGGCTTCTCCTCCTTCCGATGTGATCATCTCTCCAAAAAGGGAAGTGGGGTACTTATCTACGTCAGGGCAGACCTGGCAGCCTGCGAACTAACTGGAATAAACTTCAGTGCTGCAACTGAGCATCTGTTTCTCTCAATTTCCTTTGGACATGTCAAAAAGATGACAACTGGTTGTGTATCTACCCGCACCACCTCCTCCTACTCTGAATTCTTCTCAAAATTAGATACCCTTCCTCATAGGGATATCATAATCTGTGGTGATTTCAATCTTGATTGGTTTGATTCGAACAACTCCCACTATCTGGCTGCTCTCTCAGATGCCAACCTGGAGCAAGTCCCTGACCAACCCCACCTGACTCGATATGAAAACGGATAATCATAGTTTACTAGACTGGGTGTTGACCAACAACAAACTACATCAAAGCTGCAGGGATCTTCTCCGATGCTCTAAATGACCACTCCCCCCACCTACTGTGTCTGAAAGAATATCCTACCTCACCCCCCCCCCAAAAAAAATAATTATTAAGTCTAGGGACCTAACTAATTTTAACACAGCTGCTTTCCTGAGTAGTCTGTACTCCATTGACTGGACCCCCATCACCTCCCTCCCTGATGTAAACCAAGCCCTAGACTACTTCATAAACACCTTCTCCTCCATCCTCGACTCACTCGCCCCCTTTAAATTAAGAACAACTAAGGGCACCCACTCCCCTTGGCTTTCTCAGGATATGTGGCAAATGATGCGCTCCCCCGATAGTGCCTGGAAGACCTTCAAAAACATCTGGTCTCATCTCCGACTGGCATACCCACCGTCAACTGCAGAACACATGTAAGGTTAGAACTACTAAGTCCAAGCGTAACTATTTCCAAACCCTACAAGTCAAACATCTCACCAACCCCAAAAACCTTTGCTTCCAAATGAATGCCCTGCTCAAGGGTAAAGAACACTCCACCCCCCTTCCCCCGTCCATGCTCAGCAATGGTGTAGCCCTGTCTACTCCTTCAGAAATTGCAGCGGGGAAAAAAATTCTTAACCACACTAGACAGCTACAAAGTAAGCTTACCACACGGAACATTCCTTCCTGATACAGACAGACCCATGGTACCTCCCACATACCTACTGCCCCTCTCGCTCACTCTGATCCGCCAATGAGGGATTGCTAGAGATTCCCAGGGTTCGTTTGAAAACATCTGGAGCTCTTATGTTTTCATATGCAGCTCCAGCCCTGTGGAATTCTCTACCTCGTCGGATATGAAGCTGCCTGACCGTCGAGAGTTTTAAAACCGAGTTGAAAACTTTTATTTACAAAAGCTTATGACCTATGATTTTACACTGTTAATATTGTATTGTTTTGTTTATTGTTCTTTGTAAAGCGCTTTGATCGCTGGATAAGCGTTTTTAAATAAATTTTCACCTACTTACTTACATCCTTCCAGCTGAGACTCACTTCATGTGCTGAGGTTCTTAAGCACCTAAATAAGCTTAACACTGCTAGCTCCCCAGGTTTTGATTCCCTTCCTCCCAAATTCCTTAAAATAGGTGCCCCTGCTATTGCTCTACCACTTGCGCTTTTAATCAACAGAACCTTCCTCACACACGCCATTCCTGATGAGTGGAAGATAGCAATTGTGGTCCCAGTACACAAGAGTGGCCTAGTTAACCTTATCGAAAACTACAGACCTATCTCTATTCTGTGTCCCCTGGCGAAAATTCAGGAAAGAATACTTTATAACCAGCTATACTCATTCGTAGAGCAGGCGAATGCCCTCTCCATCACACAACATGGTTTCTGAAAACTGCACGGGACTGAATCGGCTCTGATAAGGGTCACTGCGGATATTTTTCATGCTATGGATCAGGGGTGTGCTACCAGAGCCATCTTCGTAGATTTTACTAAAGCACTTGATCTTGTTAATCACCAACTCCTACTTGCCAAGCTTAACAAACTCACTCTTGACTAACACCCTCTCATGGTTCTCCAACTACCTCGCTAATTGACTTCAATGCATCAAATGGGGCGGAGTTACCTCTCCCCTTGCTCACATTATGGATGGGGCCCCCAAGGGATCTATTCTGGGACCTCTCGTTCTCTGTATTTATCAACAACCTCCCCAACAACTGTCGAGGTGTGTCAGTTCAACTCTATGCTGATGACGCTAGCCTATACAGAACAGACAGAAGTATCTCCTCTATCAAGTCATGCCTTGAGGGGGACTTTCGACTTCTTGAAGAATGGTTCAGGCAAAACCTATTGGTACTTAATATCAAAAAAACTAAAATGCTGTTGTTTCATCACACCTCCTTTGACCTGACCACCCAACAGCCCCTTGTCATCAACACTCTGCCAGCATGGCCCTAGAAGGAGTGGACCCCTTAAAATACCTTGGGGTAACCCGGGATGTAAATCTATCTTTGATGCACATATTCTAAGGGTGGCCAAGTCCACCCATCAAAAACTGGGCCTACTATACCGAATAGCCCCATACCGGACATCCCATTCCCGGACAGCAATTGCCTCGTAAACGCTTCTCCCAGGTCCATTTTATGAAGCTCGATCTACTGTCCCACTCAAACTAAAGCAGGCCTATCATAGGATTGCACATTTCGCTGCAATAAAACCTGCTCGGACACACCACTGCGATGTACTAAAAGACCTAGGCCAGCCATCGTTTGAGGTAAAGCTAGACTTTCCCCTCCTATGTACAACATTTAAACTTATCCACCTCCCCTCCCAGCCTTAATAACTTGCTAACCGTGAAACCGATCCCTAGGACCCTACACTCCTCCCACTTCCCCTTGTTAAGTCTTCCTAAAACACGGTTAGCCACTGGCATGAAGTCCTTCTCCTACCTAGCCCCACGTAAATTGAATACTCTTCCCCAGGGATTACTCTCCAGTACGTCCCTTCCCCAATTCAAAAAGCATTTCAAAGATATCTTCTTCACCTCACCTACCTGCACCTGCTCTTAGTACCCCCTGCCTATTCTTGCCCTCCACCATAATCTGCTCCATTAATCCCCCTTCCTCTCACACTTTACCTCTCTTTCCACAGGTAACTCTGCTCAAAATACACCAAGTCTTCCCTGCAAGACATACTCCCCATCTCTTGCCCAATATTGTATGATGCTACCTGCATGTATGATGACTGAACTGTAACTATGATTACTGTGCACTACTCATCCCTTGTCTGGTTTTTAGACTCTATTTACCAGAACTAAGCACTTAGGAACCCTTGCTTGAAATTATTACCTAGTTGAACTCTCTGTAACTTCTCTATTGAACTGTAATTACTAGAAATGTATTTTTCTTGCTGAACTCTCTAACATCCCTACTCAACTGTATTTACCGGAAATGTACTTTTTTCCACGGGTCGCCCCTGAAAAAGGGACTTGTTTGTCCCAGTGGGCCCACCCGGTCAACAAAATTCAAATAAATAAATAAATAAAATGTAACCTACCTTTGGGTTATTTAAACCTACATGTACTACGATATATTAAATTGCATACCCATTTTGTCAGCCCACTGGTGTAACTTATTAAGGTAGTTTTAAATTCTCTTACTGCTGTTTGGTGTTGCACGACTTCTCAGTTTCGTATCATCAGCATACTTTATAACCCAGCTGTATTAAGTCATTTTCCGTATTATACGCATATAACTGGAACAGGACTGGAGCCAGTACTGATTCCTGTGGGACTAAATTCATCACACCAAGTTTATTTCATGACTTTTGCTTGTGCCTGGTCCTTTAGCCACAAATCTATCCACTTCACTAGTTTCCAATCCAGACTCAATGTTTTTAGTTTATTACGCTATTATGGGGCACGAGATTAAATGCTTTGCTAAAATCTAGCAACATAACCTCCGCTGGCCTGCCTCTGTCTAAAGCCTTACTAACTTCTTCACAGAACCCAATCAGGTTTGTGGTACATGAACGTCCCTTTCTGAAACCATGTTATGCAGTGTCCTGAATGTTTTATAAGAGGTTTATCTATACTAACTTTAATGAGGGATTCCATTAGTTAACTGCAGACAGATGTCAAACTGATAGGGCAGTACTGTTCTACTAGGTCTTTTCTGCCTTTTTTATGAATTGGTGTTATGTTAACCGCCTCCAGTCACTCGGAACATCCCCTGTGATTAGTGATTCATTTATTATTTTTGTTAATGGTGTTGCTGTACTGCTCATTGTCATTTTACGACGTTCTGGATGTATTTTATGGAGACCCACCGATTTTACTTCCATGCTCTTAATTTTATTACTTCAGTTTCTGTAAACCCAGTTTCTATTACAAGTGCAATATTTCTAAGTTTTAAGTTCACTGTGCATTAGTTGGACAAACTGAGGCAAACCAATTGTTAAAGGCTTCCACTACTTTTATTTTAGCACCTCCCCCTTCATTCTCTATGTTAAGCGGCCCAATTTTTCTCCACCCTTTCCTGGGTATCCACCTGGTTATAGATTTGTATATCATCTGCAGAGACACCTTCCCCTCTCTGTTAGATTCTTGTGTCATCTGCGGAGATACCTTCCCCTCCAGTTCTTCAGCCATGTCACCTATGAAGACACTGAAGGAGACAGGACCCATACTGATCCCTGTGGTACTCAAAATGCTGAAGCTATGTCTAGCAAAAGGATTACTAGCCTATTACTCCATCTTATGGTGCACTCTGCTGGATGCATCCTACCCTGGCGGAACCACCACCCCTCCTCAGCGTGTCCGTACCACACTGCTTACTACTCGTCCAATCTCTGGCTCATATCGGGCACTACACCAGGGGCACTAACCATGGCACAGCGTAACAAGACTATCTTACTCTCACCCCAATGTAAGAAGCTCTTGAAGACACCTTTCCTCCCTCCTCCCACCCACTTACGTGCCTATTACTCCTATCTGGTGACATCAAAGTAAACCCAGGTCTCAGAAAGGGGAGTCTACTCCCTCCCTCTCTCACAACAAGCCCTGCATGGTGAGTAAGTAAGTAAATTTTATTTTTAAGCGCTTTTCAAAACCAAAGCGCTGCACAATTTAGCAAACATTAAGATTTACAAATTATGACAAGAATAACAATAAATAACAATAAAAAACCACAGTAATATTCACAATAAAATCACTCTCCATATGCTTTTTGGAATAAATAGGTTTTTAACTCCGACTTAAAACTCTCGACGGTCAGGCAGCTACGTATTCGACGAGGCAGAGAATTCCACAGGGTCGGGGCAGTGTGAAAATACACGTGCCTCAGATGCTTTAAACGCATTCTGGAATCTCTAGCAATCCTCATCATGGATCGGAGGGAGCGAGAGGGAAGTAGGGAATGAGGAGATCTTGCAGGTACCGCGGTCCCTGTTCATGTAGGGCTTTATAGGCCAATAGCCCGGCCCTGAAGGTGATCCGCCACTGAACTGGCAGCCAGTGCAGTCCGCGCAGCACAGGCGTAATATGACTGTTTCTAGATGTCCCAGTCAAAAGCCTGGCTGCTGCGTTCTGCACCAGCTTCAAGTGGCGGATATCAACCCCCGGTAGCCCTAGGTATAGGGCATTGCAGTAATCAAGGCGAGAGGTCACAAAGGCATGGACCAGTATAGAAAGGTCAGCCAGAGGAACTAGGTGTTTCACCCGGGTGATATTCCTAAGATGGTAAAAGGAAGATTTGACAATGGATGACACCTGCGATTTTAGGGTCAAACCGTCGTCAATAATAACGCCCAGATTACGCACCCGGTCTGAGGTTGAGAGTTGGGCACCATCAATCCATATGCCCGAAGGAAGCCCAGCCCTACAACCCGCCTCAAGGCAACCTGGGTCCACCGCCAACACCTCAGTCTTATCCGGGTTTAACCTCAGCCAGCTGGCACTCATCCAGTCCTTGATCTCGGATACACAGCTGTTAAGTATAGAGACTGCATATTCCTGTCTGGGACTAAAGGACAAATACAGCTGGGTATCATCTGCATAGCAGTGAAAACCCAGACTGTATCGCCTAATAATGTCTCCCAATGGCAGCATATAAACAGCGAACAACATGGGTTGCCAAATGGAACCTCATGTACCCCACAGGACAGGAAGATGGTATCAGAGGAATAAATTCGGTGATAACCTCTGTCTCCGACCTGTGAGGAAAGATCGAAACCAATGCAGAACTGTACCAGATAGACGAATAAAGCTGCAGGCGTTCCAAAAGCACACCATGGTCCACAGTATCAAATGCTGCAGAGAGATCAAGAAGAACTAGAATAGTATGAGCCTTTCGATCTCTTGCAATCAGGAGATCATTTAGAACCCGAACAAGAGCAGTCTCAGTACTGTGTCTTTTCCTAAATCCGGATTGAAGAGTATCATAGATATTGCGATCTGTAAAATGGTCATCCAGTTGTAGCGCAACCACGTTTTCAATAACCTTGCCCACAAAGGGCAGGTTAGAGACAGGTCTGTAGTTAGCTGGACAGTCTGGATTCAGTGAAGGCTTTTTTAGGAGTGGTCAAACGACAGCCTCCTTTAGGGGATCAGGAAAGACCCCCTGCTCCAAAGATTTCCAGATAATTTCAGCAAAGATCGGGCAGATAGTATCTACGCAACCTAATAATAGTGACGTAGGGCCCAGATCCAAACTATAGCTGGTTGGATGTACAGTCTGGACAATCCTCACAATATCCATGAATTCTGGCCTACCAAAGTCACACCAGGTGACACAGGTGTTTGTTTCCCTTCGCCGATCACCGCAAACCCTTAAAGAGCGAGCCTGGCCGATATCCAACCTAATGCCAGCAATCTTATCTGTGAAAAATCGAGCTAGCTCATCACACTTCATTTGTGAAAAATCTCTTCCAGACTGTAGACAGAGTGGATTGCACAGTCTGTCGACAGTCCGAAGAGTTGAGCTGGTCGAGCTCACAAGAAAGCAGCAATCTCCCTGGACAGGAATTCTGTCTTCTTACGGGTGATTGCTGATTGATAGGTATCATAATGATCCATCAACCTAAGTTTGTCAGTATCCAGGCCGGATTTCCACCAGGCCCTCTCTAGCCTTCGCCCCACTCTTCTCAGTTCCTTCAAAGACTCATCAAACCATAGAGTCTTAGGGCGCCGAGTGAGTGGGCGAACACGGATAGGAGCAACTAGGTACAGGGCCTCGCTCACCGCCTTGTTATAGGCAAGAACAAGGTTTCCTGGACCCATGCTCTCGCCTAAAATATCCTGTATAAAAGGTCCTAAGGTTGCCCATATGCATATACAGAGCATCAGGAACAACATGGCTGAATCTGACTCCTGGGTCAATTATTATACGCCTGACATTCTTTGTATTACTGAATCTTGGTTGAGTCACTTTCCCATCCCCCGAGTGGTTGCCATTTACCACCACCTTCTTCTTCCTATCCTTCAACCAGTCTGATATCCAGTTTACTCCCTTCTTCCCAGTCCCCGGGCTGTAAGTTTCTTTATAAACCTTCCATGTGGCACAGTATCAAAGGCCTTACTGAAGTCCAGACACGCCATAATCACTGCCTTCCCCGACTCACCTCCGTAGTCATCCAAAGAAATCTAAACGATCTGACATGACGACCCCCGTGAAGCCATGCTGCAGGTGGTCTTGTAACCCATTTGTCTCTAGGTATTCCAACATTCTCTTCTTCAGCAGGGTTTCCACTTCTGATGTCAGACTGACTGTCCTGTAATGGCTAGCCTCCTCCTTGCTGTCACTCTTGTGCAGAGGGACCATGTCAGCCTTCCTCCAGTCTGCTGGAACCACACCCATCTCCAATGATTTGCTGAACAATGTTGCCAGAAGGGTGACTAGCACCATGCTCACTTCTTTTAGTACCCTTGGGTGGAACTCATCTGGCCCCACTGCCTTATGTTTATGGCTTTCAATCCCATTAGGAAGCTCTCCTTTGAAAATGGACTTGTGTGCACCCCCCCAAACCCAGTGCCTGCTGACATATGTTGGTCCGTCCCCACCTCCTTCCACGGACCAAGCAGAAGTATTCATTTAATATTTCAGATTTTTCTTGGTCATCTTCTGCACAGTCCCCCCAAAAAAAAATTTCCCATGTACCTGAAGAAAGTCTTATCCCTTTTCTGATCTCCTTGGGTATACGCTCCTACTTTTGTGCCTTAGCTGCCCTCATCCCTCACCTTCCTTCCTTCCTGCATCCCTTTGTTTATCTAAATATTCCTCTCTGTCACACTCGGTCCGAGTCTTCCTGTACTTCTTAAAGGCTGTTTTTTTGTTTCCCTTCCTTACCACCTTAGTTACCTCCCTTGGGAATCGGAGTGGCTTCTTCCTCCTACTACTCTTGCTTATTTCATTCGAACAATCTGACATTGTCTTATTAATTCCTTCCTTCCTTTATCCTATTCCATTGTTCTCCACTCCTCCCTAGCCAACTTCCTCCTCAATGTATATATCAAGGATTCTCCTATATCTTTAAAAATCTGCACTCCTTAAGTCGAGGACTGTCGTACTAATCGTTTTTTCTTCTGCTCATCTGTATGCTAAACCACAGTGTATGATGATCACTTGTACCTAGGGAGCTCTCCCCTTCGTGACTGCTGCAATTCTATACCTGTTAATAAGAACAAGGTCCAGCACTGCTCCATCCCTAGTGGGTTCTGTAACCAGCTGCCTGAGAAATGCCCCTGTAGGGAATCAAGGATGTCCTCCTGCTTCTTGTAGCTGTGGCTGTAATGCTCCAGTCTGCATCAGGCAGATGAAAGTCCCCCTATAATCAATACCTCCCCTTTGTTTCCCATTTTGCCCAAGGTCTCCCACAGAACTCTGTCCAACTCCTCCCTGTGTCAGTGGTCTATATACCACCCCCACATTGATAAAGACCCTGGACCCCGTCTCTAATCCAACCCACAGAACTTCCAGTTCTTCCATTTCTCCACTGTGATCTTTTAACTCTCTGGCTTATATGCCTTCTCTCACATATAAAACGCATCCCCTTCTTCACTGTCCTATCCTTCAGGAACATGCTGTATCCCGGAATGCCCACATCCCAGCTGTGGTTGTCCATGCATCTTCATTCTGTTATGACCACCACACACAGGTCCGCCTCTGCAATGGTTGCCTCCAAGTCAGGAACTTTACTTCCAAGGCTCTTTGCGTGGTGCACATGATATTTATTGGTTCACAGGGTAGGTGCACTGATCTCAGGGACCATTTTCAGGCATGACCCAGGTCAAAAGATGGCACAGTAAATGATGCACACAGATTCAAAATACACTGAGTACAGTCGATATAGGTAAGTGAAAGATGTAGCAGGACTCTAAACAGGATAACAAATGGGTACAAAGAGTACTTTAGTACAAACAATATAATCAAATTCCACCAGACACAACAGTGTAAATGCACTAAATTAGGGGTCCGGGCAGGCCATATAAGAAGCACGGCATCGAGGGGAGGCAGGGGTTCCATTCCTTTAGGCTTATCCTGCCCTATCCCCCCCCATTCCCACTTCCATCCGTTTCCCTTCCCTTGTCCGTGATGGCTTCCTCTAGTGCCTTTATCCAACTCCTCTCCCTGTACTGGAGATCTGAATACCACCCCTGTATAGATAGCGGCTCCAGTACCTTTTTCCAGGATGACACACTGCCTCCCAGCCCTTCTTTTTCTTTGAGTGCCCCTGAACTTCTGTGGACTTGATGACACCCCCACCCCCCCCAAATATAGCTCAACCTCTTCTCCCTTCCCAGCCTCTCCTGAACAGAGAGTAACCTGGTATGGCCATGTCACATTCGTTGCTATCAGTGCACCACAACTCACTTATGGCCACCAAATCCAGGCTAGCCTGCTCCATGATGGCCTCCAGGTCTGGAATTTTATTTTCCAGACTTCTTGCATTAAGGCACAAGGCACTCCATACCTCACTACCTCCCTGACTGCTTCCCTGCTTGCCCCCCCGCCTGTGCTGTTCTCTGAAGCTCTCCTGACCCCCCTTCTTCCCAACTCTGTTACCTGTCTCCTTCACTCCTTTCTTCTTGCTTTCCTGATTTATACCCCCCTTGTCCTCCACCTTGTCCCCACCTGTCTTCTTGTGCCCGGCCCTATGGAAGCTTACTCCCCTTGGGCCTTCCCTCCCTGATGCCTCATCTTGGGGGGGGGGGGGGCACACACAACATTTGCCTCCATTGGTTTTACAGTCTCGCCCTGAGTAGTTTAAATGCTCATCCAAGTAGTATTTGAACCTCCCACTAAGGAATGTGGTCCCTTTCCTGGAAAGATGGAGGCTGTCTCCCCCATTGAGGCCAATATCCTCGCAGGTCAGCCCCCAGTCCACATCGTAGCTGAAGCCCTTTCTAGTCACCATACCATTAAACAGTTGTTAAAAGCCCTGGTGTGGAGTGCCTTTTTCTCTCCCTGGCCATACACAGACATGCTGACAAAAGCCACTGTATATGCCACCTGCATGAGACCCCTCTAAGTACCCTGGAATTTCCCTGTACTACCCCTATCCTGTCAGGTCATTTGTCCCCAGGTGGACAATGACATTCAGCTCCCTCCCATCTCCTGCTGGCCTAGCAATCCTCTGAATCTGCTCTCAGTCTCTCCAATTAGAAGCCCCTCAGGCACTTCCCCTCCCTTCTTCCTCCCTCCAAATCTATCCCACTAACAACAGTCCCCCCCCCCCCCACCTGCTAACTCCTTGGCTGGGACCTCTTCTTCCCTTCAAGGGGCTTTTCCTTCTGAGGACTCTCACTTCCTCCCTTCCCACTGCTACAACTGCCTTCTCCCCACTGCCCTGTCCTGTCAGTATGGCAAAGGAATTGTTCAGTGGTACAGGCTGATAAGTGTGTACCCTTCCCACAACCCCCACCCTCCTGGAGCCCACCAAGGTCCAACTGCTCTGTCTAGGCATCCTCTGGGGGAGCAGTGACAGACATGGTGGCCCCAATGTGGGGCAGGAGTTTCTGAGCACCCTTGCTAGTTCAGCTCAGAGTCCAGCAACCTCTGTCCTCAACTCAGAGAGGGGAGTACAAAATGTGGCAGTACCTCAATCTCCAGAAGGTGTCCACAAATACTGCGGCCCACAGCCATTGCACTGCACCACTCCCACGTTTTCCTTCTTTCTTTTACCTTAGTGCATGTTGAAAGTTCCCAGCACCTTACTGCCTCCTTTCTATGCCCGCTGAATTCTACTGCTCCCTTTACGAGTCTGAAATGTATTTGGTTCCCTACCCTAGATACACAGTCTCTTGTTTTCACCTTTAACCCACCTAATTGTGCCTAACTTGCTCCGAGTGCCTACTACTCCTTACCCACTTAAACTTATTTGTTACTCTACCCTAGATAAGGTGTCTCCTAATTTCCCTTTTTAATCCTCCTATCTGTACTTACCTTATCCTGGGGCCCACTACTCCTTACCTCCTACCTGTACTTACCGGATCCTGTGGCCCGCTACTCCTTACCCATTAGTTGTTTACCCACTACCTGTAGCTACCTACTCTGAAGTTCACTGTTTCAGTATACCAAAACACAATACTGTGCTATCTCTTACCTTGGCCTAGCATCCCTCCTGCAGAGACTCCTGTGGGCTGCAGACACCTGCAGATGCTTTACACAGATGCCCCACTCCTGCACTGTTCCCATCACATGCTGTACACAAGCATGCTGAACACGATGTGGGGGGGGGTCACCTTCTATCCCCCCTTCCTGCTGTACCCTGACTGACTGTGGAAGGTAACGTGATCTGCTGTGCACTCTCCCTTACAGCCATTCCCAACATATCAGTCGCTTGCCTCCTGACCTCTGAACCAGACCTCTGTTTTTCAAAACTACAGAAAAATTGCAAAACAGGTTAATTCAGCCCTCTTTGTAAGCCACTTGTTTCAGCTTACGGCAGTGCCGTGCATGGATACGTATGCAAAACGCTGGATGTCTGATGTGCCTCCACCCCTCTACTTATGGTCTCAGCAGTTTATTTTCCTGGGGGGAGGATACCCCCCCCCCAACACAGAGGACAGAACCATGGGGGAATGCGGACGTGGAGGAGTTAGATGGTGATAAGGCTGGGCAGTAGCTGGAGACAGCTTAAAGGCACAGTGAGAGACTTGGGAACTGGGATGACAACTCGTATAGAAAAAATAGCACAGTTACGCAAGAACTTACTGTAACAGTAGATCTTCGAGAAGAGCTCCTGCAGCAGGCTACACCTTAAGGACTATGCCGCCAGGCACTAGGACTCCACGGCAAACTTCTAGCTAGCAGTATCTAGCTGGGGTCCGCCCACCGATGTCACCCTCTGTATAAAGGAAGCGGTCGCCAGTCCTACCTCAGGCTCACCCACCGGAGACCCGAAGGATGATCAGCAGGAAGAAGTTGAGGTAGGTGCCGAAATGTCCCATGAGGAAAAAAATCAATAGGGGGATGGAGGGAAGGAAAATAGCACCTGCTGCAGGAGCTCTTCTCGAAGATCTACTGTTCTGGTAAGTTCTTACGTAACTGTATTATCTTACTTCGAGTAAGAGCTCCTGCAGCAGGCTACACCTTAAGGACCGAGTCCCAAGCAGTGTCTTTATTTATTTTATTTATTTATTTAAGAAGTTACAGGGTGGAAGGGAAATTCCCTTTAGATGTTTAGGAAATTAGGCCTTGAAGCACAGCTATGCCAAATCCTGCCCTTCTTCTGGGAGCAACATACAAAGTGTGGCGCTTGACAAAGGTGTGTACAGAGTTCCAAGTGGCTGTGGCGCATATATCTGCCGCTGATACATTTTTAAGAGTTGCAAAGGATGCAGCCATCCCCTTTGCTGAGTGAGCCTTGACTGGTCCCGGTAAGGATTTTTCATATTTGTCGTAGATGAAGATGATACAATTTTTAAGCCATCTGGAAATGGTTTGTTTTATCACAGGTTTCCCCAACATTCCTTTAGCAAAAGAGACAGAGTTGGTCCAATTTCCAAATTGATTTGGTGCAATTCATGTAATAACGGAGGATCCTATGAACGTCCAGAGCACGAAGGAGGCCCCCAATTCCAATGCTCAGGATAATATACAGGAAGACAGACGTTTTGATTCAGTGTCAACTAAGACACTACTTTCGGAAGAAACTTGGGATTTGTTCGAAGGGACACCCGGTCCCTATGAAAAATTAAATAAGGCTCTTTGCACATCAGTGCTTGCAGCTCTGAGATCCTTCAAGCTGAAGTAATGGCAACTAAAAATAACGCATTCCAAGGGAGAAAGTGGAGATCGCAATCCATGGCCAGTTCAAAAGGAGGCAATGTAAGTTTCTCTAGGATGAAAAGGAGGTCCCATGGCGGGGACCGTGTCCCTAATTGGTGGTTTCATATGGAGGATGCCTCGAAGGAATGTTCTGGAAAGATCCAACTGAGCGAGATTCCTTCCTTCCACTAGTGCATGATAAGCTGAAATAGCACATAGATGCACCTTAATGGAAGAGTATCGCAGCCCTGTGTCTGAAAGTGATAGGAGATAATCCAATACTGATTTCACCGAGCACGTGAAAGGGTCCAGGGAACGTGTGGCTGCCTATATGCAGATGCGTTTCCATTTCATGGCATATGTTGCTCTTGTAGAAGGCTTTCCAGCCTCTACTAGGATTGCAGCCACCCTCTGAGAAACCCCAATGGTCTGGTGACTGCTAAGATTGCAGGATCCATGCATGAAGGTGTAGGGGCCGAAGGTCCAGATTAACCAGTGTGCCCCACTTTTGGGATAGCAAGCTGGACGTGAGTGGTAGCTGAAGGGGTGGTTCCACAGCTGACTGCTGTAAGAGATGGAACCATATTTGTCTCGGCCACAGTGGAGCCACTAGGATCATCGTCCCTCCCTCTGCCTGTATCTTGAGCAACACACTCTGTATTAGGGGAAAGGGAGGGAACGCATAGAGGAACCTCCCTGTCCAACAGAGGGAAAACGCGTCTTGCCAGAAAACATCAGGCCCTGGATTTGGTGAGCAGAAATTGGGCAGTTTTGCACTGCATGGGGACGTGAAGAGGTCCAGCTCTGGACGTCCCCATCTTTCGAAGAGGTCGTCCATCACTTCCTGAAGCAACTCCCCTTCGTGAGTCCTGGATCGAGAATGGCTGAGCTCTTCTGCCAGGACGTTCTGGATGCCTGGTACATGGACTGCTGTCAGCATGATTCCATGTTCCAGGGTCCAATACCACAGTCTCATGGCTTCTCTGCACAGCGGATAGGAGTGCATCACCCACTGCTTGTTGATGTAAAAGACCAAATATTGTCAGTCTGCAGAAGCAGGAGTCCCTAGGAAAGGAGAGTCTGGAAGGCCTGCATGGCATACAAGATTGCCCTCATCTCCAAAATGCTAATATGCAGGGACACCTCTATGTCTGACCATGTGCCCAGAGTGCGATGACTCTGAAAATGAGCTCCCCATCCTTGACCCGATGCATCCGTGGTTAGGATTTGGTTCGGTGAGACTGACTGGAATGGGATTCCCGCTTCTAGATTGGGAGAAGCCAGCCACCATGAAAGCGTCTGTTGGACAATCCTTGAAATGGAAATGGGATGCTGAAGGTCTTCAGACCTCCGGTTCCATTGTACCCGAAGGTTCCACTGTGGGACTCTCATATGCAAGTGTGCTAAAGGTACTGTGGGGTATGGCAGACGCCATATTCCCCAGTAGCTGTAACATTGTCCTTGCCGTAACACAGTTGGACGTACTTACCTCTAAGGCCCGATTCCTCAGTCGGGTGGGAAGAAAGCCATTCCCTGTTGTATGTCCAGGATGGCCTATATGTACTGCAGCCTTTGGCAGGCACAAGGACAGGACTTTTGAAGGTTGATGGTTATCCCCAGCTGCTGGAATATCAGGAACATGTCCGAAAGAGTGTGAATTAACTGCTGCCTTGAGGGAGCAGTTAAGAGCCAATTGTCCAGGTAAGGGTAGACGAAATGACCCTGTCTCCTTAAGGCAGCTTCCACTACCACTAGACACTTGGTGAACACTCTCAGTGCTGAGGATAGACCGAAAGGCAGGGCCTGGAACTGATAATGGTACCCCCGAAAGGTGAACCAAAGGTATCTCCAGTGGGCTGAAAACACCAGTATGTGGAGGTATGCATCTTGCATATCCAGGGAACATAACCAATCTTATTTTTATTTATTTATTTAAATCTCGGATTACAAATACCTTTGAGCTAGGGGCAGCTCATTTACAAAAGGTTCCACGTCAAAGGAAAGGGTTACAATAAGGTTGGGAGTTATAGACGACATTCATGGTATCAATGGAGGTACAGACACATTCATGGTATCATCGAAGCACAGCGAATCAATTGGTAACTAAGTGGGAACAGTGCTGCACACACAAGATTACAAGCAAGCATAGAAACCATCAGGTACATTTGAAGCAACATTGCTAATCAGAGGTGGGGGGGGAGGGGAAGAGTAAGGAAGGGGCAGGGGAGATGAGAGGGCAGAGTCCAGATAGAGAAGGAAAAGAAAATATGGCAGCCAGAGGCCTTGTCGTAAGGTGAGAGAAGGAGTAAAATAGGGGAAAAGGAAGGTGGCTGTAGAGGAAGAAGATAAGGGGAGAGTGGGGACCAGCAGGCCTGGACAGGTCCAGGAAGGGGGGGGTCAGTGGGATAAGAGCAAGGAGGGGGTGAGGTAAGGGAGGAGGTGGCAGGGGGACAGGGGAAATTGTTCTGTCAGGAGAGGTGAAACAAAACAGGAAGCCAAGTAAGAGCCTCAGAGAGTGAAAAAAGTGGTATAAGGGTGTCTGCAGAAGTGGGAAACTAGGTGTAACAATCACAAGTGCGTTCGGTTAGGAGATGCTGACGAAGCATAAGTTTAAATTGGGACAGGCTAGAAAGACTGCTTAGTTGGTTGCTAAGATTATTAAACCACAGGGGGGCTCTGTACTGAAAGGATCACTGGTATTGAGCAGTCCGACAGTGGGGTACTAGAAGTACCTCTGGCGAACAATCCCCTTGCCATAGCATGGGAATCAGACCAGATAAGGTCACCATCCTGAACCTCTTGTGTTCGATGTACTGGTTCAACTAGCAGAGGTCGAGAATGGGCCTTAAGTCCCCCGTCGTCTTGGGAACCAAGAAAAAGTGGAAGTAATAACAGGTTCCCTGCCGAGAGGTGTGAACAGGCTCGATGGCTCTTTTTAAGAGCAAGGCCTGGATCTCTTCCTGGATGAGGGCTGCATAGGTTGGGGAGTAACGAGAAGGAGCTGGAGGGTTGTCTGGGGCAAGCAGGACAAACTTCAGCATATAGCCTTTTTCTATAATGTCCCGAACCCAAGCGTCTGCTGTTATGTTGGTCCACCAGACTAGAGAGAGGGAGAATCGACATCCTGCCTCCCCCATCGCCTACACCGGAGGAAGGGGGGCTGGCAAGGAGCCATGCATGGGTCACTGAAACGTGAAGGGAGGGATGGGAGGATTTTGCACTCCTAGATCCGCTGTTCCTGGAGGGTTGTGAGGAAGCCTTACATTTGATGGGACCTTGGGGCTGTTGGCCTCTCGTCTACTGGTACCTGGGCACCGAAGAGGCTTGCGTTTGGGTTGCCGGGGATTAGCTCTGTACATCTGGTGAACAGACTGCACTGCCTTGCCAGAATCTTGCAGGTCTGTAATAATCTTTTGCGCCTCCTCTCTGAAGAAAACAGAACCATGGAAAGGGGCATCCAGAATAGAATCCTGGAGGTCCTGCTTGAACCCAGATACCCGTAGCCAGGAGTGGCGACTAAAACAAATTCCCGTAGCCACTGCATGAGCGGCTGTATCTGCTGAGTCATAAGATTCCCTACGTCCAGTCTGGATTGATGGATGTCCAGGAGTTCCGTATGAGACGGGCCTTCAGGTTATTTCTGGGCTAGTTCCAGGGCTTTCCTCCAAAGAGATTTTTGGCAGAGAACCATGTGGGCCTAAGAAATTCAGGGACCGCATGGAGCATGTGGAAGAAGCGTAAACTCTCCTCCCAAAATGGTCCAACTTCCTGGACTCCTTGTCAGGGGGGTTGTGAGCTCATATGCTTAGGCTGTTTGGTCCTACCATGATCTGTGGTTAGGACCACAGAATCTGCCTTCAGATTTACTGCCAGGAAAGGCTCAGTCTTGGGGCTTTATAAAGTTTGTCCGCCTTCTTGGGGACTGCTGAGAAGGAGGAAGGGTGCTCCTAGGCCAATTTGGTCAAATCCTGGAAGGGAGGGACCAAGAGGGGAATGAGCAGAGGTTTCGGGTCGCTCATACCCAAAAAGATGTGAAGCCTCTTCCTCTTGGGAACCAAGTTCTCTGTGTCCCATTGGTTGAGGAATTAGATGTGATATCATATCCATGAAGGTTGGTTTGATTGGGGGGCGGGGGGAGAGACCTGGGAGAGTTACGGGAACCTCCTGGCTCAGGGAAGTACGCCCCAGAAGAGGAATCCAAAGATTTAGAAAGAGGAGGCTGATCTAGAGTACTTAAGTCTGTGCCATTTGCTCCTGTCATCCGTGGACAAGGATCTAGAGGAGGAGTGACTACATCTGCTCTTCTGCCTGTGACGCTCTCGGTCTGAGCCTGGCAGAGCAGGCCTTCTGGGCAAGGGCAAGAGTAAAGGCTGGGGGTCCATGACCGGTACAGGCTGAGGAGAGGGTTATCTCGCTGCAGCAAGTCCCCTTTGACTGTGTTCCACCAGGAGGTGAACAGCTGCCCAATGTCCGCCAGGGGAACCATGGGTACGTGCAGTGGTGGCATACCCTTAGGGTCTGTATGCTCCTTAGGCAGTGCACTAGGTCCTGGTGTCAGGAGCTGTCGTCTGGTCAGCTGTCGATGGTCTCCTGGCATCTGGTCGTCTGGTACTGGAGGTGGAGACGATGGCCTGAAGCTGTGTCAACAGGTACCCTGTCGCCAGGCTGGTGATGGCAGCCCTGACAGCAGGTTCTGAGGCACAAGACTCGGGGTTTGGTCTGGTGTAACTGCCTGGACATCTGCACACTTGATGCCTTGCCCTGTGGCGTCTGCCTCTGGCCCTTCCGTCCTTCAAAGGTCGGTCATCCGAGATCTGCGTCAGGATTTTGCCTTAGCAGCCGATCGTGTCGGGGAGAGCATTCTCAGAGTGGGAGAGTCTGAAATTGTCTCTGTTGTCTGTAATACAACGCAGCTACAAGAGGAGGAAGATGCTGCTGCCTTGCGGGTGGAAGACCTTGTTTTAGGCCCTGCTTGTTGGAATGGCCAAAGGTTAAGGGAAGGATCCGAAGGTCTGTACCTCGAAGAACTGCTGCCCCCCGAAAGGGTAATGGCAGGAGCTTTCATCGATGGCAGGCTGGAGGAAGAGGGGACTGACAGAGGGGCAGAGTCCACTCTCTTGCTAGAGTGCGAGGTGGACAGCTTATCCTGGGACCATGACTCTAACCAACTGTGCTCCCTGTAGTGATGCTTCCCTTCCGAATGTTTTTTCCCTGTCGGAAGATGGCGATCTGGAGGCTGAAGTGCTGGCCTTCGATGGGCACTGAAGGGTGGTGAGTTGTTGCTCCATAATGTGGGCCTGGAGCATCTTGCGTCAATGGGTGCGGGTCCATTGATTAAACTTGGCGCAGTCCAGGCAGGCATCCACGTTGTATTCAGGCCCCAGGCAGAAAAAGACACTGGAATGTGTCTTGCTGGATTTGCCCTCCGCACGGGCACTCAGATTTCCATCGCTTTGATGGAGAAGAAATAAAAGAAAATCAAGTAATTTCTGGAAAAAGAAAGAAAAAATGTTACTATCAGCTAAAAGTCTAAATATGGCGGTCGACAGATGCAACGAGGTGTCTGAGGAGCTGAAGCGCATGGGTTGAAGGCGGGAAAAGAACTGAGGTAGGGCTAGGAACTGCCCCCTTTATACAAAAGGTGACATCGGTGGGCCGACCAATGTAAGGGGAAAACCCCAGCTAGGTACTGCTGGCTAGAAGTTTGCTATGGAGTCCTAGTGCCTGGTGGTATAGTCCTTAAGGTGGAGCCTGCTGCAGGGGCTCTTAACTTGAAACAAGATATTTAAAAACCCTCATACAGTTGGCCTGTCGGTGCACTGTCAGCACTACTCCATGCAACAGTGACAGGTTTGAATAAGACCATGTCCCATTTGTTATGCATAAAATGTTAAACGCAAGGATCTGTTCTATCCTCTCCTTTTCTGTCTCCTTTCGGCCTGATTGCACAATCAGATTTTCTTGCGAGATCTGGGAGCTGATCACTCCAACGGTTTCGTGATTCTCTGCCTCCCACTATCTCTGCCTTCACTTGCTGTTTCTATATTTTCTTCCTCCTTGCTTATCTGTGGTTGTAAAAATATATGTGAATCTTTGTGTGCAACAATCTGAAACTGGAATCCTGCCGGAGCAGCGGTAGCACTACTGCTTACAACACCACCGACTTGGGATTGGTACGTGCCTGGCGAAATAAAGGGCCGGCCAGATGGAAGAGACTTGAGCATTGGAAGACTGCTCGCCTTCTCCGGGGATGGGGCTCAACGCCTGACCGACCTCTGGTGGAGGCCAGAGACGAAGCAGGCACCAAGTTAAACCAATGGGGAGGTGTGACAGACGTTGGGGCTTGCACCTAGACGTCCAGAGCACACATCATGTCAAGAAATAGGAAAACATCTCCTGAAGCATCGGGTAGACGGACAGCACTCAGCACAGACCCTAATATCCCCTGCCTGTCCCTATCAGTGTGACCCCAACAAACACTAGAAGCTCGGGGTGTTCGACCCCACCTCGTCCCACCTGGGGGAGGAGAGAATAGCCACAGTTCCATGGGGGGTTCACCCAAGGGCTCCAGGCAGTGAGTATGTGAAGATGCATGTTTAATTCTGAAGAAGCGGCGCTAGGGAGTAGAGGAGCATAAATGGAAGTACAAAAAAAAAAGAGAGACTGGATCCCTTTATTTGCCAATGTATATAATTACACTGTTGAAAGGATTACAAAAAGCTATTTGG
The DNA here is from genome assembly GCA_016271365.2 of Neoceratodus forsteri. Taxonomy (NCBI): domain Eukaryota; kingdom Metazoa; phylum Chordata; order Ceratodontiformes; family Ceratodontidae; genus Neoceratodus; species Neoceratodus forsteri. The sequence continues at coordinate 14,948,953 of CM028135.1, read as the reverse complement.
AACTCAGGGGGTTAACACTGAGATGCAGTTTGACCTCCAGAAACTCTCTTGCAGAGTTGTCAATGAGAGATTAGTTCTGGGACACCATGTTCTATTTTGTTGCACCTGACAAACAAACTGACAAAAGTTCTGATACATTCTGAGAAAAATCAGGATATCCCTTAACAAGAAGTTAATTGCCAGGCAATGACTTCTTATAAAAAGAGCAGCAATGTTTTTACTAGAGAGAGACTGAAATCTAGAATTAGAGATACCGTCAGAGGAAGGACTTTGTTTCGTTTGAACTGCTTATGTTTAAAAAAAATTCTATACAATTTTTTTTCATTTTTATTCTATTGTTATTAAGAATAATAAAACGCTACTTGCGAATTTTATAACTGCTTCAAGTTTTCTTATGCATCCTGACCAATGTTGACCAGAGCAACACACGACCACCCAGGTTCACATCCCGAGCCTAGGTAGTTGGGAGGTCGGGGGCAAGGCATTAGCCTGGCACCTGGGTGCAAATCACTGGGACTGCAAGTAGGGGCCGAGGCATGGCAGATGTCTGGTGTGCAGCATGGGAGGCCATGTAACACCACCACCACTGACGCCACTGCACACCAGCTCCTCTGCACCACAATGGGGAAAGGGGGGCCAAACGGAAAATCATCCTGGTTGGTAGGACAAGTCTCCAACCCCTCAAGAGGCTCCGCACCAGCATCCTAGTGCACCTCCAACCAGACTGTGTCTGGTAGTTCTCCATCACCAAATTGGAGGGGGGGGGAGAATCGGGAGGGATGCCAGTTTACTGGGCGGGCAGGGCATTGAAGGAAAAGGAATAACAAAATAAAATTAAAAAAAAAAAAAAAACACTCACCTGAGCGAACCATTTTAAAGGGCAGCTGTGCGTGACTTTTTGCAGAATAAGTGTCTTGTAAGCAGGTTTTGAAGCACGTCCATGGTCTATAACTGCATTTAATTAAGCAGTATTGACTATTTACAAAGTGTTCCTCCTTAAAGGTGAGAAACAATTTTGTCTACATGTACCTTAAAGTCCAGTCTGGTATACTCTTTATAATGGTATTTAGTAGTTCTGCTATACTTTGCCTATTCTTGTTTGGTTAAAGAAATTATTTTTACGACTTTTTACTGCTCTGTCTGCCGCTTCCCCCTTTTTCTCCTAACAGTTTGCTGCTTTCTGTTTCTACTGTGCTTTACTTAGGCATTCTTTGATGTCCGCTTCTCTGCTCTGCACTGTTTAGTGAACAGCACTGAGCAGTGGAATGAACATCATGGAAATGTCCTGGACACCTGGAAATGGACCGCGCTCAACAGCAAGTAAGGTGAATTCAGGCCGGGCACAGAGGCAGTAAAAATAACAATCAATTTGTAACAGAATGGAAGCCGGTGGGGGGGGGGGGACAAGAAGTTGTTTTAAAGCACTAGTAGCACCAAAATGAGTAAACTGATTAATGTTATTAATTTCTGCAGTGTTTTTTTTTTCTCCCTCTTGCCACCTAGATTTTATACCTGGTAATACAGGGTGAGATGGGTAGTGCAGTAATTTACGTGGCAACTGACATACTAGTCCCCTTCATACCACATCAGCACTGTTACGTTACTCATTACATCGCTAGAGACCAAACCTGGCAGAAGGCAATTGGCTTTCCTTGGGTCTGTTGTGATGTTGCAGTCAGTGAGGTCACATGCGGATAAAGTATGAAGGGGACTAGAACAAGACACTTCAGCTTCCAGAGGGAGTACTATTCCTGAAGAATTTCTGAACAGCAAAAGGAAAACGAGACAGTACTTTAGATACCAAACCTTTACTAATTTTAAAAGTTAGTATCAGTTTCAGATGGTGTACTAGCTCTTTAAGGTACTTAAACAGTCTGCTATCACCTTTGAGGAAAGCAGCCTTTTAAATGGAATTAAAGTAGTGTGTGCGGCCCACAGGAAATAATCCTCTAACCATATTTTGTGAATCAATAAAGATTAAAACCCATCTAAGAATACATGAGCTCCCTTTTCTGCACTAGGTGTCATGCGGGGGTGGTTCTGGTATTTCTTTCCTGGAATTCACTTAATTAAATTCTTATGTCTCAAAAGTCATTTGCAGCTGACCTTGGTTATTATAACGGATTATCACATGACTGCAGCGGTTACCAAGGTGACATTTTCTAACTTTCAACAACTTGTTTTTCTTTAATTTTCATGCTGTTGGTTGGTTTAAAAGTACCTCAGAGTTTATTGCAGCAGGTTCCTTAAAGAGCTAGGTACTGCAAATACCAGACAGACAATGTTATTAATTTTTTAAGAGACCAGTAGTTATTTTATTTCAGAAGCATTTTGAACTTGCTCCTTTAAATTTTCCATCTAATAATACTAGAGGAGATATGTATCGAAATGTTTCCCTGTATTGTTGTATTGCTGTACTGTACCCTCCCGGGTCGTGCTTGAAAATAGTAATTGCTATGGCTAGTGCACCTACCCGGTAAACAAAAACTAAATAAATAAATAGAAAGGTTAGTTGCTTATCAGTAACAGTAAATTTTTCAAAGAATCTCTTCCATGAGTCGCACCTTTGGAACTGTAAGCCAATGGTGTCAACACCACTCATAAACGTACCTGGCTGGGGCCACCTACAATCACGTATGCAGCTGGCGCCTCTCTTACATGGGCGGCCAAAATATCTTCTCTGTTTTCCTGCCGAAGACAAGCTTGAAATTGTACCATATCCAGGTGTGTACCTAATATAAGAACTATTTGCTCTGACAAATTCTTTAGTCAATTGGTTCTGAAGTACTGGAATAATCTTCCCCGAACAGTTTTGATATAAAAATAGTAAGGCACCTTCAGCGCGTGCATTGAAAATATATCTTGCTTCTTTACGTAGGCTTTGTAACTGTTTTCAACAGTTTTTCTGCATATTGTTATTTATTCTTCATGTAACGTACTGTCTGCATTTTATTGGAATGCTGTTTTTTAGTGTGAGTTTTGTGATGCCAACGTCAACACTGTAAATGAGGTTTGCTCTATGGTCTTAACCTTTTAATAAACAAACATTCACAAGAAATGGGACTGGGGGGAGCTGCTAGTGACACCTGATGGCGCTAGGGACAAGGGGGACGGTTGTATCTCCTCCCCCCACGCATAAAACGTACCAGCAAATGGTGGCAGGAATTGACGCAGCCCAGGTGACAAGGCCTAGCAAGGTGGGAGAAGGGGGTAGGGAAACCACATACTAGAATGCCACGTGCACAAATGCCAGAAGCCTAGGCAACAAGGTCCCAGACCCGATAGCGGTCATGACAGAGGAGGACCTAGACGTGACGGGAATAACGGAAACGTGGTCTTACGAAGGTCAGGACTGGGACTTAAACATCCTGGGATATACGCTATTTATGAAGGACAGGGTGGACAGGCGAGGAGGAGGTGTAGCACTATATGTGAGGGAAAGGATCCTGGCATCAGTCACGTTGGGGAAGTCGGGGGAGGCCGAGGCGCTGTGGGCATCACTGACCACAGAAAAGGGAGCGGTGGTGCGCACAGGTGTGGTATACAGACCACCTGGGCAATCAGAAGGGGTGGACTAACAGATGACAGAAGAGATACTTCGGATGCGGTTAAGGGGGAGGTGCTGTTGATGGGGGATCTAAACTTGCCAGATGCGGAGTGGGTGACTGTCTGCTGCTTCAGCCAGAAGCAGAGCAATCATTGACTCCTTCCAGGTTGCCCACCTTAGGCAGCTGGTCAAGTAACCAACCAGGGAAGGAGCAGTGTTAGACCTGGTACTCACCAACGGAGACAGGGTGGGTGAGGTATTGGTAGGAGAACACCTGGGCTCCAGCGACCATGGCACAGTGTGGTTCACGGTGCACACTTCGGCCTCACACCACCAGTCCAAGGTGAAGGTCCTTGATTTCAGGCGTGCTAACTATGACATGATGAGGGATCACGCTCACCAGGTAATTGCCGCGTTGGGCGAGTGTAGTGGGGTGGAAAACCTATGGGCCGCAAACAAGGGAGCCACAGTGGGAGCCATGGACCTCTGCTCAATAAGGGTAAGCAAAAGCAGAAAGAAAAGGAGGCCTCTGTGGTTCAGCAGAGAAGTGAGGGCCAGCATCAAGGCAAAGAAGAGTGCTTTCAGGCTATACAAATCAACACGGAGCGAACCACACCAGGTGGAATACAGGGAAAAACAGAGGGTGGCAGGGAGGGTGGTTAGACTGGCCAAGGCAAGGACAGAAGAGAGGATCGCCAGGGCAGCCAAGAAGGGAGATAAGACATTCTTTAGGTATATAAGTGAGCGAGGGGTTGGGGGAGAGGGATCCCTAGCCTGTTAGCTGAGTCTGGGGAGAGGGTGAAGGGGGATCGGGAGAAGGCTGAACTGCTCAACAGTTACTTCAGCACCGTTTTCGTGAAGGAGGGGGTATGGGAGGGGGAAGCTCCAGGCCAGCCGGAAAAGAGGGGAGAGGGATGGAGGTGCCCCATTCCGGGAAGATGAGAACTCAAGGGCCTAAAGGTGGACAAGGCCATGTGGATGGGGTCCACCCAAGAGTGCTGAGGGAGTTGACAGAAGAGCTGGCGGCCCCCTTGACCACTCTGTTCAATGAATCCTTACACTCTGGGGAAATCCTGCTGGACTGGAAGAGTGCCAATGTATTGCCCCTGCACAAGGGAGGAGGGAGGCAGGACATGAACAACTACAGACCAACAAGTCTAACCTCTGTAGTAAGCAAGCTCATGGAGAGACTGCTCAAAGTCAGAATTAGCAACTACTTGGAGGTAAATGGCCTCCTTGATCCTAGGCAGCAGGGCTTCACCAGGGCAGGTCTTGCCAGACTAATCTGATCGGGTTTTTCGACTGAGTCACTAGGGTAGTGGGGCGGGGGTCAGTGGATGTGTTACCTGGACTTCAGGAAAGCGTTCAATTCGCGCCACATGGAAGGCTTCTGTACAAAATGGAGTGCCTGAGACGGGGAATGTCACAAGGTGGGCGCGCAACTGGCTGGTGGGCAGAAGGAAGAGGGTGCTTGTAAACAGGGTGCCATCGGGAGTATCAGTGGTCACTAGCGACATCCCACAGGGGTCTGTACTGGAACCCCTGCTCTTCAACATCTTTATAGGGGACATAGCAGAGGGGCTGGGGGGGGTAGAGCGAGCCTGTTTGCAGACGATGTTAAGATCTGCAATACGGTGCACGTGCAGGATGGGGCCACGAGGATGCAGAGTGACCGGTGGAAAATAGAGGAATGGGCCAGGAGGTGGAAGTTATCACTTAACACGGCTAAATGCAAAATCATGCACCTAGGCAAATGGAATGAAAAAGCAGAATACAGCCTGGGGACTAAACCACTTGCAGTGACAAATGAGGAGAGGGACCTGGGCATTAACATCTCGTAGGACTTAAAGGTGGCTGGGCAGTGCGGGAGGGCAGTGGCAACAGTCAGCAAAATGTTGGCTTGTATTGGGAGGGGGGTCACCAGCAGGAGGAAAGAGGCTCTGGTTCCCTTGTACACCCAGATGGTCAGACCGCACCTGGAGTACGGGGTCCAGTTCTGGAGATCATACTTAAAAAGGATGTGGAAAGGGTACAGAGAAGGGCCACTAAAATGGTGTTGGGCCTCAACCATCTGCAGTATGAGGAGAGACTCGCTGCCTTAGACATGTACTCCCCGGAACAGAGGAGGGAACGGGGACACAAGAGAGAGACCTAGTATCTAAAATGGATCAACCAAGTGCCTACAGATGAACTATTCCAAATGAAAGGGTGCCCCAGAAAGAGGGGCCATGATCTCCAGCTTGAGGGTGGTAAGGTAAAGTGAAACCTCATGAAGTACTTCTTTACCAAGAGGGTGGTGGATGTCTGGAATGGGCTGCCAAGAGGTGGTGAGGAGAACACTGGGGGGAACGCAGTGGACAGAACACAGTGGGGGGATTCAAGAGGGCTTGGAATAGGCATAGAGGGTGGGGAGTCCACAGCAAACCTAGAGGTTGCTGGACTAATGGGCAGACTAGATGGGGCTGGCGGTCCCCTTCTGCCATCATTTTCCTATGTTCCTATGTACATGGTGGACTAAAGTACATGCAACCGGAGAGAATGGTCCAGGGAATAAGGCACACCAATAACTCAAATGCGGCCATAACAGAGAAAATGGGTATCGAGGAGATGGCAACCAAGCCACCAAGAAAACATACAAACTAATGTGAGATCCCCAAGAAGGACAAAGCCACAGCAGCAGGAGCCAGGTGGGATGCAGCAGGGAAGCAAGATTCAGAAAGCCAAAGGCAGCCTGAGGCAGAGAAAAAAGCCCCACCTATAGAGGGAAGCAGGGAGGCCTGATGGGATGGGCCACAGCTGTGACTGGACCAGAAGAAAAAATTACTCACCTTAGTAATTGCTTTTCTTCTCATGGAGTCTTGCTATATTAGGACTTATTGCAGTTAGCCACTGCACTTGAACTGCCCCGGAGAGGAAAGAGTTAACTCCAGAGAATCTGGAGTTCTAAAGCGCGAGGGCGCTATACCAAAGCTCTATCTGGGCAGTTTCAAATGAAACTGTCAGATCTTTCTAAGCTAACACTAAGCAACAAGTCTGTGTGAAAGCTCTACACTAGGCAAATGGCTACCTACTAGTAGTAATAACAACAATAGAAACAACAATAACAATAATAAGAATGAATAATGGTATTATTAGTTTCCCTGACAAGCACTATTAGGAACTCCCCTTCCCCAAAGACTCAAGTCCAGGAAGGGGCCAACAAATCACTCAACACAGAAACCCTAGTTCCCTAACCCTAAATAAAAGAGGGTGAAGGGAAGAACTACAATGGCATGACACAGTGCTTGCACTAATTTGCCACCCCCACCCCAGTAGAAGTTCTGAGAGGGGTAGGTTGGGTGTTCTCTATAGCAAGACTCCATGAGGAAGAAAAGCAATTACTAAGGTGAGTAATTTTCTTCAAACACCATGAAGTCTTGCTATATTAGGACTTATTGCAGATTACACAGCAGTACCTCCATGGAGGAGGGTCAGAACCTACTTAGGAAATAGGCTCTGAAGCACAGCTGTGCAAAAACGAAGCATCTCTCCTGGACTGAAATCCAGGAATAATGCTTGGTAAAAGTGTGAACCGCCTTCCAGCAATACAGCTCACAGATTTCCAGAATGGAATATCTCTAGCAGCCGCAGAGATGCAGCTGTACACCTGGTGGAGTGAGCCCTCAGTCCTGAGGGGGCTCTCCTACCTAGTTTTGATAACAAAATGGATACAAGAGACAATCCACCTTGCAATTGTCCTCTTAGTGGCAGGTTCCTAGCAACCTCGCACCTAGGTGAAGGAAGAGTTGGAGGATTCAAACCTGTGACCCTTGGTGCATTACAAATAGTAGCATAAGGCTCTTTGCGTCCAAGCTGTGCAGTCTCCTCTCACCTGAGGAAGAATGCTCAGTGAAAAAATCCTGGAGAGAGATGGATTGGTTCAGGTGGAAACCTGAAACCACTTAAGGACAAACCCTGTGTTAGTCCTAGGGATTGTCTTATCCCTGTGGGAGAGAAAATCTTCTTCCACTGCCAGGGCCTGTAGTTCACTTGTGCGCCTGGCAGAAGTGAAACCACCAGAAAAAACATTTTCCAAGTGAGAAGCTTGAGCTCTGCTGGGGACAGAGGTCCAAAGGGTTTGCATTAACTGAGCAAGTAAACATTCGGCTCCATGCAGGAGCTGGTTCCTAAAAAGGAGGGTTGGTGTGAAGCAACCCTCAAAAACTTGGAAAACACAGGCTGAGAAGAAAAGGAAGCAGGCTTCCCTGCTTGCAGAAAAAACAGAGACAGCTGCCAAAGGAACCCTTAAGGTAGCTGGCCTAAGACCTAAAGAATTTAAATGGACCAAAAGTCCAGAAAATGGGCAGATAACAGACTGTGGTATAATCTGCTTCTCAGCGCACCAGACTGAAAACCTGTTCCACTTAGAATTGTAAGTGGCGCCAGTGAAAAGCCTTGAAGCCTTTAAAATATCCCGACACCTTGAAAAAGTGTAAATCAGCAAATTCTAACTCCTCAAGAGCTGCCTTGAGAAGGAGGAATTTGAGGTTCGGATACCACACTCTCCCTTGTGCAAAGGCCAGTAAGTCGTGGACTCTGGGCAAGCTCAGGGTAGGGTGGACTGTCAAAGACAGAGACAATGGGTAACCAGGGCTGTCTGGCCCAGCTTGGAACAATCAGAATCGCTTGTAGGGCTGAGATCTGATTTTACTAGTACCCTGAAAGAAAGGGAAAGGGAGGAAAGATGAACAGAAACTTCCCTTTCAATCCAAGTGAAAGCGTCCAGGTGGGCTGATCCCAGCACTGGAGGCCTCAACAAAACAGAGAAAGTTAGTGGTTATCTGGGGCTGTAAAAGATCTATCTGAAAATGAGCCCCATCTGGCAAGGACTGAAACCAGCACCTGAGGATTCAGAGCCCAATCGTGATGGCCCTGAGAATCCTGTTGAGGGCATCTGCCAGGCATTGTCCTTCCTGGGAGGTGAACTGCTATCAGGGAGGTGTTCAGGGAGTAAGCCAGAGACCACCACTTCATTGCTTCGGTGCACAAGGCTGATGACCGAGTGCCCCCCTGCCTGTTGATGTACCACATTATTGTGGTGTTGTCTGTCCTGACTTGAACTACCTTGTTCTGGACAGAAGCTGAAAACTCCTAAGAGCTACAAGACAGCTCTGAGTTCCAAAAATTGATGTGGAGCAGAGATTCCTAGGGAGACCACACTCCCCTAGTGGACAGGTCGCCTAAGTGAGCTCCTCACCCTAACACAGGAGCATCCGTGGTGAGGGAATGAAGAGGACCCCTAGTTTTAGATTGCTTTGATCCTGCCACAGTGTAAGGCCAGGATCAGGGATTGGGTCACTAGAACCAATTTGAAAGGAATCCTCCTTTGGGACCAATAGGCCCTCAGATGGAACTGAATGTCCCTCATCTGGAATCTTGCTCCCTGCACTACAGCTGTGGAAGCAGCCATGTGCCCTAGTAGTTGTAGCAAATGCTTTGCTGGTCAAGAGACTACGCAGAGTAATGGAAGATGCCAGGGCAAGAGACTGCCTACCCTTTGAGGGAGAAATGCCCTGGCTAACTTTGTGTTCAACTCTGCACCTATGAAAGTTAGTACCTGAACTGGTTCGAGAACTGACTTTGGTAAATTAGCAGGAATCCCAGAAAGGTGAGAAGCTGCTGGGTGACTTGCAAGTGGGATTTTACTTGATCTGGAGACTGACCCACTAACAGCCAGTCATCCAGGAAAGAAACAAAGCAATCCTTGCCTTCTTAAAAGAGCCACTACCACAGCTAGAATTTCTTGAATACCCTTGGCGCAGAGGTAAGGCGAAGGGCATTGCCCTGAACTGGTAGTGGCCTGAGGGTAACCTGAGGTACTTTCGTGAGAAGGTCTGATCAAGACATGAAAAAATAGGCATCCTTGAGGTCCAGAAAGCTAGCCAGTCCCTGGCCTCAGCCAGAGTAACATTTTAACTTTGTTTTCAAAAGATGCTTGTTCAGGTACCTTAAATCTGAGATGGACGCCAATCTCCTGCCTTCTATAGGTTAAGAAAGTATCATGAGCACAGCCCTTGCCCCGTGGCAAGGAGGGACCTTTCTACTGCTTTATGTTCAGAGGAGAAGAAACCTCTGCTCCCAAAGCAAGGGATTCAAGGATTTGCAGGTGGACCTGTCTGGCTCTCATCTTTGGAAACTGTTTGAAGCTGAGAACCAGACCTATTACTTCAGAACCCACTTGTCCGAGTTAGGGACACACAGTTCTGGCTGAAATAAAACCAACCTGCCCACTGGTATAGGAGAATCGGCCTGGGCACCCCATCAGGGTGCCTGCTTGGCAATAGTCTTAGGCTAAGGGAGGGGACGGTTTACTTGTGCCCGTCTATCTCTGCCTCTGAAGAGACCCCTCTGGGCAAGAAGAGGAGGCCTGAGCCTCTACCTGGGCACTTTGTAGGTAATCATCCATGTTTTCATATAGCTTTCTGTTTGTTCCTCAAACAGAGAATTACCCACAACAAGAAACAAATCCATAGACTTTGACAGAGTATCTTGGGACAGATTAGTGCATCTGAGCCATGCCAACCTACGGAAAGCTACAGAAGTGGTCATGACCCTAGAGAAAACAAGATTAACACCAACAGCAGTATGAACTTGAACTTAGAGGCTTCAGTGCCATTAGCAGCCACCTGTTCCAACCCGCTAGCCATGGGCCTGCTTGGCTAACTGCAATACTGCGTCCTACCTAGATTTCCGAAATCTAGCCACATAAGCCATACAACTTGCCTGTCTGAGTCCCACAGAAGCTGCCATATACTGTTTTCTTGCCATGGCATCAATCCTCCTGGAATCCTATTCAGGAGGATGTGAGGCCAGGGAACTAGCTTGACACAGGCTGCAGCTTGTACCACACCTACATGACTACACTGCTCAGTGAGGAAGTCTGTAACAGAGCCTGACGAAATACACCTTCTGTCCATTTTTTTATCTTACAGGAGGGACAGAAAGAAGAATCTTATAAAATCTTAGTTGTTTACTTCCTAAATGACTTATGCAAAGGAAAGACAACCTCCTAACCCATCATTCCTACATAATTAGGCTCCCCTTTACTCATCCATAGCCTCCTCTAAAGGAAGCTGGGGGGATTCTGCAAGCTTTTTGTAAAACAAACTGAGAAAGGGACTCAGACAGAATAGGAGGAGATTCTAAAAGTCTGTCTGGAGAAATGTCCGCTTAAATGGGCACGTCCAGACCCTACCAGCCACACATGTATTGATCAATTTTCCTCCTCCCACTCCTGTGGTTCATAACAATTCCTCAACATCATAAACCTGAACCACTGAACTGAACGAGCCACCTTTTTACCAACTGTAGATGGTCTGACAGGACCTAGAAACAGTGACTGGACAATCTGTATGGCTTAACTACTTCTGCAGCAGTTGGAGAGACAATCTTGGACTCCAAACCTACTGATTTCTCTGTCATATTCTTTATTTCTTTTTTTTTTTTTTTTTTTAAACTGGTTCCTCTGAACCATCCTTTTGCCCGAGGAAGTCTAGCCCTGGTCAGAGGGCACTCCCTCTGGTCCAGTGGGTACTGGACCGGGCTGGCCATCCGGGTCAGCGGACTTTTTGGCCAATAGTTCCCTGAGCCGGCCCTATCTCTTTTCAGGGTGGCTGCAGAGAAATTTTAAACACCTGGCAGTCTGACAGGAGGTGGTCAGCCCCCAGACAATAAGAAAAAATTACTCACCTTAGTAATTGCTTTTCTTCTCATGGAGTCTTGCTGTATTAGGACCCAATGCAGCCAGCCACCGCACTCGAACTGCCCCGGAGAGGACAGAGCCAACCCCAGAGCAGCCCGGAGCCCCACAGCACGAGGGCGCCGCCCAAAGCTCCATCCGGCTAGCTTCAAATGTTAAAATAAGCAAACCGATCGGTTCAAAACCGAACCGATAACTAAATTTCCACACAGAGACTTTTCATTTTGTACTTACGGTTTACCAGATAGAGCTTTAACCGAAATGCGGTAAAATAATTACTTTTTGGCGGTTCAAATGAACCGAAAATACTCGCTTGACCGAGAAATGAACCGAGCTGAAGGAGCTGATCTCCGGAGCGACTGTTCAGTGAAGCGGAGTAAAGAATCTGACAGTTTCATTTGAAACTGCCCAGATAGAGCTTTGGTATAGCACCCTCGCGCTTTAGAACTCCAGATTCTCTGGAGTTAACTCTTTCCTCTCCGGGGCAGTTCAAGTGCAGTGGCTAACTGCAACAAGTCCTAATATAGCAAGACTTCATGGTGTTTGAACAGGGCCACTAGAATCAAGGCATCTGGTGCTCTACAGAGCTGGAGGAAACGCTCTTGGTAGTAGAGGAAGAAGGACCCAATCAAGAAAGGGACATTATGTTCTTTAGCCCAGAAAAACCACAGGCCAAGAAACAAGCGGAGAAAGGCCTGGACCAGGAGTAATATGAATGTAGGCCAGAGGTAGAGGGATACTGGAACCATAAAGACCCATAGGACAAACAACCAGTGAGACCAACATTTAATGCTAGATGTACAGGAAGGCTCCAGAAGAGAAAAGACCCATATCAGAGTCAGCCTCAGCCCCGAAAGAAAAGACAGAGAGGGGACCAAAGAGCAGTAATCCCCCCAGTTACTCTGGCACGTAGGAAAAAACTCAATCTAGGCCTCAAGGTTTTCCTTGATTGAATCCTGAACCTTATGTCAAATTGGCTACAGTGTTCCAGACCTTCTCATAGGCACAGTGTGTACAGATTTACCTGGAGGACATGATCGTGTCCATTACCTTAGGCAAAAAAGCGAGCATCCTTCCTTTCAGAAGCCAGGCTATCAACTCCATATTGTCTGGAATCGGAGGAAAAGTCATATCCCAGCTGGACCACACAAGATAGAGGACCCAAATGATTCCCAAGTTAATAAGGTTACCAAATCCAAGGCTTTCTAGGCACAGCCAGACTCGGGGGGGGTTCTCTTGGTGCCTGAATTTCTATTGCTACCACTTGAAGAAAGGGTGGTGGTGGAGGAAAACAGGTAGGCCAATCTAGATTCCCACGTCAGAGGCGGTGCGCCTATGTTTTGTACACCGCATCCTCAGTTAAGCATCTATATTTGTACTGTGCTTGTTTTCTGTAATTACTTGTCGCCTGTGAAAACAGGCACTCTGCTCATCAGGCTCACAAAGGGAACAAATAAAACATGAAATGAGGTCGAGAATAAGCCAGAAGCCTCGGATTTTCTTGGCATCAGGAAGCACCTGGAATAAAATTCTATTTATTTCTCCTGGAGGAACCGACTGGCCTCACTACACAGCAAAGTTCGCACACCTAGGGAGTAGAGCAAGAACCTGGGGGGGTCCTCACTTAGGGGGGGTACCAAAGTAAGGGTGTATCCATGCCGGATAATTTCCAGAACTTATCTATCTGCGATCACGGTCTATCGCTGGGACAGGAACAGAGATTCTATATCCCCTACACAAGTCCCAGACAGGGATCCAGAAAGGATGGTAGAGGGTCAAGGGGGGGTGGCTGACGGCCCCCTTTACCACTTCCTTTGAGGGCTTTCTAGATGACCCCCATGCTGCTGTTAAAGTGCATACTCATGTCACTGTACTCACGTTACTGACATCTGGGATTTTACTTGCAAAAGCTCCTGTGAAGACTGATCAGTTAGAGGCTGTGGAACCCTCACGCCACTACCATTTCATACTAATGTCACAGCTCTGAGCCGAGCACCTGGCAGGGGTGCATCTCAACCATTTGTTACGACTTCCAAATAACAAATTAAGCAACCTGTGAGGCTGGTGGCAGTGGCGTGAATAGGGTGCACAAGCTGGCTGAGGGGATACTGTATTATGGAAAACAAACAACAAAAATACTTAAAAAAAAAAAAAAAAAAAAGGTGATTAATTTCTCATCCCAACGCCAAGCTGCTCAACGTGCAGCCTTCTTTGTAATCCGTTCATGTGGGATAAGGTGAATGTTTATACATTTTTCCTTTAGTAACTGAGTATTTAGTTATACTTTTTATTTATTTATTTTATTTATTTAGCTTTTGTTGATAACTTTGTTAACTTTGATAACTGGATAGGTACGCTGGCACAAGGTGCCATTTTCTGACATGACCTGAGTACTACACGGACACCGAATGAAACAGTACAGTAACAGTACACGGTACAAAGGTGTGAGGTGATACAACGAAGTGTCACAGACCTGACATTTTTATATTTACCTGTCACTTGATTATCATGGAGAACACGACAGTGATATGTGCATGACTTGTACAGCAGTGAAAGGAGTTGTACAAATATTCATACTGGAGGCTTAACTAAAGGAAACAGGAGCATGTACCAAGGTCTAACAAACAGTCCATCTTATGAGCAAAAACTTTATAGGAGCGGGACTGTCTAATGGAGGCAGGTATGGTGTTCCATAGAGAGGCATCCCTGAAGCTGAAAGATTTCGGACCCATCCCTATCCACATAAGCGGGGTCAGAAGCACATTTTGTGGCTGTGGAACAAAAGTGAGCGAGGTTGACGGGAGTGAGCAGCTCTTTCAGGCACTGCAGCTTGCTGATGTGTAGAGTCTTGTATACAAAGTAGGCTAGCATGAGTTGGGCCATGTACTCTGGCTGCAGACAACCTAGCTGCTCTAGGCTGGTACAATGGTGGGACCTGGGGACATGGGAGGAGGCAAATCTGCCAGCCTTATTATGTAGGGCTCTTTTTTCTTCGTCCATACTGGTTTTTGGGCGATGTCTGTTACAGTGGCCCCATGGTCTAGCAATGGAAGAAAGTTGCTTTATGCGATCCTTACTCTGGTGTCTGCCATGAGTAACTTCTGGATACGGTAGAGCTGCCCCAGTTTTTGATGAATGACCATGCCAGTGTTGCTCAAATGGGATGTCAAATGCAAGGCAAGGATCAAGGATTACGCTCAGGTACTTGAAATCTGCTACCGATTCAAGTTTAGCACCATCTGCAGCAGAGATACGTTGTGATCTTGTGAGAATGATTTAGTTTTATGGGCAGAGCCAAGGAGCATGGTTTTAGTCTTGGGTATGTTTAAAACGAACAGTTATGTGCTTACCATAACAGTGGATCTTCAAGAGGATCTCCTCCATTAGGTCACACCTTTAGAGTTTAATTTTGTGCTTGAGAAACTGCCACTGGCTCCTTCAGTTGTGGCTTATGTTTCCTATCATGGAAAACTATTTTTAAGCCGGCCCGGTGGCGTTGAGGGTTAAGGCGCTGGACGCCACACCTCGCACCATGCTGGCGACCCGGGTTTGGGAATGGACTTGGGCCGCCGGAGGCTGGTAGGGGAGAGGTTGGATTGAGCGTCCCAGGACTGCTCTCCTTCCTCTGGGGTGGGTTCCTGTGGTTGCGTCTTGCTTGGGCGGCCCCTGGTGAAGACCGCGAGAAGCACAAGGCGCGGTGCCAGCATGGGGAGGAGTTCAGCAAGACGCTTGCATAAGCACAGTGCGTCACTGCACTGCCGGCTCCAGGGGACAAAAACGAAGGTGAAAAAAGGGCTGGGCGTGACTGGGCAGCAGATGGCCCGGCGCTGCCGATCTGAAGAGACCTGTCGTGTGGAATCGTCGCCGGGGTCCGTGAGCCATGCTAGGACCCTCGTGTACCGAGTGAGCCTGCTGTCCTCCGGGTCAGTGGGGGCCGGCGGCTGGATGCCCCTGCCAGAGCGCTGCAGAGGCACAAAAATCAAAGTATGATAAAAAAGAAAACTATTTTTAGTTGCAATCACTTTTGCTTGCAGGATTTCGGTGCTTCAGGCTCTAATGTGTGAGCCTCATTTGATTTTCCACAAAGACAGTCTCTTTACGTACAAATCCTAAGTTTCTACTGAAAGTGGTATCTGAATTTACAGGACTCAAATGATGCACCATATTACCCTGAGCATGTTAATCAGGGTGAGGCACTACTCCATATTTTGGATGTACACAGAATACTCAGATACTGTGTTAATCACACCCAGGACTGCATGAAGTCCTCTCAGCTTTTTGTTTCGTTTGCCTCTGGGAAAAAGGGTGCTCCTGTGTACAAACAGTCCTGTGTACAAACAGTCCTGTGTACAAACACGGTCTGTCTAAATGGCTGGCACACTGTATTACATTCTGTTATAGGAAGTATAATAAACGTCCTGGTGAGGTTCGAGGTCACTCCACACTGGGAATGGCCAATATTGTGCCTAAACCTAATCCATGCAATATATACCCAGTCTCACGCCTCTCCTTGCACGCAGGTGCTGGTCTCATCTCCTGGTTCCCCACAGCTGGAGATCCCCAGGGTCTAACCTGTGCTGGAAAGCATGGAAGTTTTGTTCAAGGGTAATGTTGGTAGAGATATGCCTCCTGTATGCATAGACGATGGCATCATCTGCAGAAAGCAGGGATTTATTCGTTGAGCAGATCCTAGGCAGAATGTTAACGAAAGGCGTGAAAAGAAGGGGCCAAGGATAGATTCTTGCAGCACACCACGGGTGATGGTGCTGGCATTCCACCAGGCCAAAGGCCTTTTTCAAGGGTGACCTAGGAGCACTGAGAAGGGTAAGTTACTTGCTCAGTGTCACCAAGTATTCAAGTGGAGGCTGCGGGAATCAAACCTAGGTCTGCTATATGTACCAAGGTCATTCACACCTCAGCACTCTAACCTCCAAGATATACCGCCAACCCCAGTGGTGCCAGAACGGTTTGAAAAGTGGTAGGGCCACGGACGCAAGGAGTAAATTTTGCCCTGTTAAATATATTACCACGATAGCAAAAAGTGATAGGGTCACTTATGAAAGTGGTGGGGCCACGGCCCTAGTGGCCCCCCCCCCCGTTCCGGCACCTACTGCCAACCCTGATTTAAAAGTTTTAGTCTTCCCATTTTTACCTGTGTTATGCACTTTATTGTTCACTGTTGCTGTACTATGCCCCTGCCCGCCCCAACCTCAAGCTTTCTGGAAACAAGCTGATCTCAGCACAGTCAGTCCTCCTGGTAAAACTTTTAAATAAATGAACATCCAAGTAATTTTTCATCTTTTGAAAACAAAATAAAAAAAAATCCTTAAAAAATAAACTGCTATATCGAATGGAAAAGCAAACTTTACTGCCCTAGCGTCTCCCCATCTCCAATTCCATTAGCAAGAGAGTCATGAACACTCAGCCATCCTCTCCTTCTAGCAGCTCACATGACAGTCCTCTGTGCTCCATGTCTTCCCTGCAACCTATGATGTCCTTGGAAATAGTCCCACTGGGAAGGCCGACCTCGTGGTTTCTGGTTCAGAGAGGTTATTTACTGAAATTGCTTTTAGTACCGTTTGGCTAGATAATGGAGAGCTTCAGTGAAAAGAACAAAGTCACTGTGGTAAGATATAAGGATCAAGCCAAGGGATTATTCACTTAATTTGATTATACAGCATTCATTTGAATAATGAACTGAACGTCTAGGTTACTGACCTGTAACCACAGTGCTATTAGTGGTACACAGTTCACATCAACACTTTGGGAGTTCTGCTGGAGACAGAGGAGTCTTCAGTCATCTTCAAGTAAAGCTCCTCCCACCACCTGAGTGGTATATCCACTGGCTCCACCTCATGTCAGATCCACTGCACACTGGAAGCAGGGATCTGGGTGCCACTTGCTAGTGGAGATCAGGTGGGTTGTGTGGATGTGAACTGTATACCACTAGTAGAAATACAGTTACAGGTGAGTATCCGGTATTTCTAACACCATGGCTACAGGTCACTATCCATATTCTAGCAGACTCCCTGCAGTCCTCTTGGAGGAGGAAGAGGAGGCAAGGTGCGCACCAAATAGAGACCGGAGAACCAAGGACGCAGAATTAGCAACCCAGTGATTTATGTCAATGCTCTAATGGGAGAGGAAGGTGAGTGCTTTACTCCAGAATCCAGCGGTGAATAACTCGCAATAGGAAAAGTCCCTGGAAGCAGCCACTGAGGCAGTGGTATGTCTGGTAGAATGAGCCCAATGCCCCTTGGGCGACTCCCTACCAGCCAACCTACAGCAGAGCTCAAAGCATGATGTAATCCAAGTGGCAATTATCCATTTAGCTGCTGGTCGGCCAGGCGTGGCTTCAGTGCATGTCACAAACAACTGACAGGCCTCATCCTGAACTCCAGCCATACACTACTTATAGTAAGAGAGCGCCGCCCTTCGCAGGTCCCAAGTATCGAGCCTGCAATCAGGCTCAGAGGTTAAGATGGTATAGTATACCATTAAGTTAAGGTTACCCGTTAAAATGGCGACTGCAAAATTGCAACAGGAAAACAGCAAATACTAAACAGTGGCTATCATTATAATGACCATAAGATAAAGGCGGACATGTCAAAATAGCGATAGCATCTGCCATTCATTTTTCAAAAAAGGTGACCACAAGCGAGCTGAAAAAAGCAACACAGATTGAAAGCATGTACCTTTTGAGAGGAGCAAAATGACAGAAACCTGATTCTGTACGTGTACCTTTTTAGAGTTAATGGTTATTTCCCATGTCAAGATAGCGACTTTTTTTTTATATTAAAAAAAAAAAAAAAAACTGCCAATCACCCAGATTACAAAAACCCAAATCAAAAGCAAACCACATTTTATTCAAAACGACAAATAAAGCCAAATCAGAAAAAAAAAAAAAAAAGGTCATCAGGTGAGGTGCTTTTCAGGTGTAGTCAGACTTGCACTTGAAATTGAAAATTGTAAGCCAGTCCCCTTAGGAAATCATAGCGGCTCCGCGTTTCATAAGCTGCCACTATTGCCAGAATCCTTTCATTGCTGTCCTTGTACTTTTTGTAGTAGTACCAAAGGCCCCAGATACCATCTGCTCGAGACTTATTTCAGTCAGCCTTTGCTCCTTTCGGGCACTGAATCAGCCGCCACACACTTGGGTAACACACGTCCAGCCTGCAATTAAATCCATGATGCCAGCCTTCTACTGCATTATTGGTGCGGGCTAGGCCCCTTGGAGTTGCATTGTGACAGTTCCACTGGTGTGATGGGAGTGCTGCTCTCTTGCATCCAGATTGTCCCCTTGGCCTGCCAACCCAAGTTGACTCAAAATAATCTAGAATGGGTAGCAGAAGCTCTCCATGAGTTGAAAAAAATCGAAATTTTGCAGGTCATTAAAAGCACTTGCAACATCTGACAGCGGCACAAAGGCCAGTGAAAGTAACATTCGCAGGTGTAATGCGAAGGCAGGGTTGGAACAGTACCTATCTTGCACCTGTGGCTGCTTCTGAATCTTACGCCATACGGCTTGTGCTAGATGGAAAAAGCAACCCCTTACATCAGTTGTTGGACAGACAATAGTAAATGCCTTCCAGGCAGATTTTTCAAAATCCATTATGGCAGTGTTTGGTGCAAGGTTTGGGCAAAGTTCTTTCAGTTGTGCAAACACACGGGCATATGAAGTCGTCTTTCACGAGCACATAAGGACACACAGTGCTGTGACAACAGTCCCGACTTCATACCTTGCAGTATGTATAACTGATCAAACAGTATAGGACAGGACTTAAATGTACCGTCCATCATCTAATTGGTACACTCTTGCAAGAATCTAAGGTTAGCAACTGCGGCAAACATTAATGTGCAGTTCTGCTCCTTTCCGCTGTCAAAAATAAGGAACAGCTCCCCAGAATGTGTCACACTGAACTCTGATGGCACAACCAATTCCTCAACACTGCTCGGCGTTGCTGGGCACCCACGCTCCACTTGCTGAATTCTTGGAACAGTTCTCTTAATGATCTGCACATCAGGCAAACAACCAGCGACAGAGTCTGGTGCACTTGTGCACTGCACAACTACCTGAGAGGTGGTTTCAACACCGCCTCTGGCTCGCTCCCTGATGTCTGCCATAACCTCCCTGACCCCAACTTCCCCTGCATCTGGCACACGTGTATGTTCGTTTATCTGGGCTGTTACTTTGTTATCCACTATGCGTATTCGAGCAAGACAGCTAAATCTATGGGAATCCGCACATCTCCAGTATACTTCACCAGCCTTTTCTTTGTTCTTTCAGTAGATGAACCCTGCATACAGTGCAAGGGGCCTGCCTTTCTGGCTGGTGACAAATTCAACATCCATTCCTTCAGCCATTTGCATAATGACTGAATGCGGTCAGACATACCACATTTAAATAGAAAGGACATGATCTACACCTGGGCTCATGCAATCAATGTTGTAAGGCAGTTTGGTTACTCCCCCCCTTGCATTCTGGGAAATGCTAAGCCAGCTACCAGGAAATTGTGCAGATCCATGTGCACTGCCAGGATTTACAGCCGTAGTGCCTTTCAGAACGCTACCGTGCTACGACTGTGAGTACTCATTACTTCACATATGTTGATGATGCTGATCACTATTATAACAGTGGCTAATTAGTAAGGTGCTATTCTGTGGTCTCGCGGTTTTAGAGATCGCTTTTTCTGGAGGTTGCGCTTTTATAGTCGCGATTTTAACATGGAACCTTAAGTTAATTACCTGGTTACAGTGAAACTCTGACACGACCTTCAGGAGGAACTTTGGGTGGGTATGATGGACAGCCCTGTCCTTGCGGAAGACAAGATAAGGAGACTCCCAATGACAGTGCTGTCCACAAAGCCCCCACCCTCCCCTTGGGTATTTGGTCTGTAGCCACCACTAGCCCTGTATATTAACTTTGTGAGGTAGATGAGTTTGGTCTCGAACCGTGGATGAATGGCTACGAGCATGCTGGAACGATTTTAGATGAGCAAAGTTTCCCTTGTTATTGTGCTTAGGCAATGTCTGGCAGAGCCATATGGGAAGGTGATGTATGCATGCCTGTCTTTGTTACTACACAGATAAAGGCTTTTAGAAAAGTAAGTAGACTATTTGTCCTGTTAACTGTTCAAAGTGCTGACTTATTTCCAGAGAGCGGAAATCATGTGCCATTATCTTTTTAGAGGCTTGTTCACATCTCCTTGGCTTTCTGATTTACAGAAGGCCAAGTCTGAAGTCCTCAGCAGAAGGGTGGTTGCAGAACCCAGAAAGAGAGCCGGATAGGACAATGTACTTGCAGAACATATGAGTGAAGTGTGCCAGGCAGTATACTGGATGCTGCCAAGCTCCAGGGCTGGTCCAAAGACAGCCTTAGCAACAGGAAAGGCAACCTCTGGGGAATCGTCCTTGTCCAATATGTCAGTAGATGGGTATCTGGCCTGCTTTCAAACTGGCTCCAAGGACACATTCATGGATTCTGAAATAAGATGGATTAAAGACCAAAAGACACCGGCCTCCTCCACTGATTTCCGGTCAAACGCGAGTTCTGGTCGAGGCCATGGATGACTCGCCCTTAGAGTTTGAGGACTCCTCGAAAACAACCCTCAACTGTTTGCCACCATGGACCCTCTCGGGATGGCGGGAGGGACGGCATGGCCTAATGGAGGAGATTCTCTCGAGGAATTACTGCTATCGTAAGTACATAACTGTTCTATCTTCTTTGAGGACATCTCCCCCATTAGGCCACACATTTGAAACGATTCCCAAGCAGTCCCAAATAAAAACTGGGAGAAGGGTACAGTCCGATATTTATTGTAGCAGGCCTTGCGACACAGCACGTACAAATCCAGCGTGCCTATTTGAGAAAGTCCAGACTGTAATGTTCAGTGAAGGTGTGGACAGTGTTCCATGTGGCTGCAGCACAAACAGCAGCAGCAGAAACATTTCTGAAACAAGCTACAGACATGACCATACCCTTAGTGGCGTGAACATGAACTGCATCAGGAAGTTCCTGACTGTACTTCCTATAAACAGCAAGTAATACAATGTGCCAGCCATTGGGACAGGCACTGTTCAGGTACAGAAACACACTCTTTCCTAGGGGCAAATGAGATAAAAAGCTCAGAGGACTTTTTGCAGTCCTTGGTGCAGGCAGCAAAGTATCTGAATATTCTATGTATATCTAAAGAATGGCGCAATGCCTCAGCTTGAAGGGCATGCTTAGCGTAATGAACAGGAAGGTGCATCATTTGATTCAGTGTAAATTCAAATATAACCTTCAGGAGAAACTTAAGAGACTGTGTCTTTGTGGAAACTCAAGTAAGGAGGCTCACACATTACAGCCTGAAGCTCTGAAATCCTGCAAGCAGAAGCGACCGTAAAAAATAATTTTTGCCATGATAGGAAACATAGGCCACAACTCTTGGCCGGCTCAAAAGTAGCCAAAGTCAGTTTCTCAAGCATAAAATTCAAGTCCCAAGGGAGGACTGAATTGTCGACAGGAGGTTTCATATGAAGAATGCCTCTCAAAATATGGGACACCTCTAACTGGGCAACCATATGACCATCAATAGGGGCATGGGTAAGCTGATATAACGGCTAAATGCACCTTAAGGGAGGAATACTGTAGACCAGAGTCTGGCAGGCACAGCACTTACAGGGCACGTAAATGGGTCCAAATTCCTGGAAGCAGCCCACAAAGTGAATTGCTTCCATTTCAAGGAATAGGTGTGTCTGGTAGAAGGCTTTCTAGTCGCAATCAGAGCATCAGAACCTTTAGGGGATACAACAAATGTGCAATGGCTATGTCTTTAAGAACCATGCTTGCAGATGTAAGTACTTCGGGTCTGGATGGACCAGGGATTCCCTGTCCTATGACATTAAGCCCCGACACAGTGGTAGGGGGAACAGGATGCTCTACTGCCATCTGTTGCAGAAGTGGAAACCATATCTGACAAGGCCACAGTGGAAAAATGAGGAGGACAGCAGCACTCTCCATCCGCAACTTAAGCAGCTCCTTCTGTATTAGAGGACTTGGGGGAAATGCATACAGGAATTTCCCTTTCCAAAAGAGGGACAGTGCATCTCCCAAAAACACTCCAGGCCCTGGATCAAGTGAGCAAAAACCCAGCACAACCACTCCTGGAGGTAACCGTGAAGGTGAGGGTGTAACAAACAGTACTGGATGAAGTGAACACCACTCTCCTTAAAAGTGCTCCTGCAATAAAGCAAACTGAAAAACGGAAAGGAACTGGGTACGCACAAGTGGGGTTGTAGCCTGCAGATAGTCATGCAGAATCAGTGGGGCCAGTGCCACCAGAACTGATGGCTTTGGATGTTTTTGTATGGGTACCTGGGGTGAGGAGACCTGGCAGTGGGCCACTTCCTCTACGTCGGCCTTGCTGACAGTAGGATAACGAAAGCAGCCCCTCCCATGACCTCTAGCCAAAGTGGGATACAAAGACTTCAAAGACCTTAGAGTCATTTTTTAGGTCTGAAGGCCACTTAGGGACTCTTCAACATCACAGCTTAACAGTTTTGTCCCTCTAAAAGGGGAACTCAAAACTGCTCCTTGCATATCATTTACAAAACCAGAAACACTGAGCCAAGAATATCTCCTCACACAAATGCCAGAGGTAGCAGCCCTGGAAGAAACATCAGATACCACAGGCTGAGCAGAGCAAATGTTTGCCAGCCTCAGCACCAGACATTAAAGTTTTAAGTAACTCAGTCTAGGCAGAGCCATCAGACAAAGCTTGGGCTGCATCTTCTGCAGTTTTCTACAGGCTGTTTTGATATTTTATCATACGGGCCTGGCAGTCTGCAATACTAAGGCCCACTGAGGCAGAGGTATACATACGTTTGCCCATCAAATCCAGCCTTCTAGATTCTTTATCAGGTGGCAAAGTACTCCTGTGTTTAAGCGCTTTAGACCTATCATGAGCAACCACAATGACTACAGAGTCAGTCTCTGGCTAGTTAGGATAACAAGGCTTAGCAGATGGTGCTGGATCAGCCTTTCTGGGGACAGCAGGCAGTGAGTTTGGTCTGTACCATGCAGCAAAGGTAGTTCTCTCTAATGCAGGATATAATGTACAGGTGGAATAATGATGGAGAGTGTACAATGTACCTCCAAAATTTCCATCAGGTTTCTTTTTTTATGGAATCTTCCTCTTCCACATTACAGCCCATCGCAGTTTGCATTTGCTGCATCATGGCTTGCAAAGTAGGAGACCACCTTGGGGTATATATCACCAAGTCCTCACTGCAGGATAAGAAAGCAAAATGCAACATATTGTTCTCCCCCTCTAAATCCTCCTCAAAACACATGAAGTCAGTCGTCAACATCACTACTGACAATGGGAGCTGCAGGATTCACCAGTGACACTGGCGGTGCTGCTGAGGAGGAGCGATCTGTGTTGTGCTGGTAGAAGGCCTCGATGGGGGCTGAGTGCCTGGAGGCCCCATCGACGGGATAACTGCCTGCATAGGTAAGCCAGCCAGAATAATGTCTCATCTCTGAAAAGGACGCCAGTACAACTTGAGAGTCAGCGACGCTCTGAACAGGGGCTGGGACTCCTTTATTGACGACAGGTCTTGGTTGAATCTCTGGCAAATCTCAGAAGTCCTCACTGAAATAAAGGTTCTTTTGACTTCAGCGGTATGAAAAAACAATGATATAAACTGTTACAAAGTAAATGGCAACAGCTAGTTGTTTCCTTCAGCAGGTCAGACAAGGACGACTGATGGCACGAAAAGAACTGAGGAGCAATGTGGCTGCCCACTTTTATATAGACAAACACAGGATGTCGTCATATGCGGCCCCCAGCTAGCAAAAGTTTCCATGTGGTCCTAGTGCTTGGCTGCTACTTTTCCAAAGGTGTGACATAATGGAAGAGATATCCTCGAAAAAGATCACAGAATATGTTGACAGATAAGAACCACTTGGCCCACCCAGTCTACCCATTTTTCCCCAACCTACAGCATCACCGTAGACCCTACTTGATCTCCAGTTCTTTCTCTCTTCCCCCACTGCTTTCCACTAAGATTCCCTTATGCCTGTCCCATGCACTCTTGAACCCCACCACTGTTTTCGTCTCCACCACCTCGGCTGGTAAGCTGTTCCAGGAATACACCACTCTTTCTGCGAAGTACTTCCTCACACCGCTCTTGAATCTAACCCACTCCAACTTTACAGCATGTCCCCTTGTTCTTGTGCACCTTTTCTTCTGAAAAATACTTTCTCCTCTTGTACCTTACTTACTCCCATGAGGTATTTAAAGGTCTCTATCATATCCTCCCTTCCTCTCCCTCCACTCTTCCAAGGTGTGCATACGAGTTAATTTAGTCTCTCATTATAGAGCTTTTGATACAGACCTCACACCATTTTAGCTGCCCTCCTCTCGACTGCCTCCACTCTATGTCCTTCTGGAGATGTGGCCTCCTGAACTGTACAAAATAATGTAGGTGAGGTCTTACCAGTGATCTATACAGAGGCAGCACCGCCTCCCTCCTTCTGCTGGTGATACTACTTCTCCCTATGAACCCCAGCATCCCACTAGTCCTCCTAAGTGCCCTGCTGCACTGCCTGTCCACCTTCACATTATCACGGATTATTACCCCAGGTCTCTCTCCTGCTTGGTGGTTGTCGAGAAACACTTCCCCATTTTGTACTCTGCCCTGTGGTTTCTGTGGCCCAAGTGCATTATTCTGCGTTTTTCACGCTGAAACCAGGCTGCCCCCATATCCTTGGCCACTCTTCAGGTCTTCTATTTTTGTCTTCCTTTTTCTTCAATCAGCATTTTATCCCATGATGCCTCTGGCCAGCCTCCTTCTGCCAGTCCCCCCAGCCCCATCACCTGACTTCCCCGGGACTTATTTTCTTGCTTGGCGTCCTCCACTTGTAGGACTCACAGCAGCGTAGCCAGTCACCAGTGTGGGGCCTGCAAAGGCCCGGACGCCATTCTGCAGCCAGAGGGTTTTTTCGCCACTGAAACCACACATGTGCAATGAAGTGACAGATGAGCTCTCCCTCCACAGAGACGTTCCTCCTCAAGTGCAAGTGATTGGTTCTTACGTGTCCCCAGACTGTGCTACCACCTGGACACCTCCAGATAGCAGACAAGCAGGTGGTCACACTAACCCCCCCCAACTTGAGGGAGGAGAGCCATCCAATTTGAACACTCAATCCTCCCTCCCTCGTCCAACCTACAAACGACACGATTCTGTTTCTGAACACAGGTCGCTGGTGCAGCAGGAGGTAAGGCGCTAGGCGCCTCAGCCCTCCACACCACTGGACTGGCATCACTCCTCAAGTCTTCTCAGGTCTCTGCTCATTGCCCCAAAAGTACCCACCCTATTGCAGATTCTGGTGTCATCCACAAAGAGGCAGACCTTCCCCTCCAGCTCCTCTGCAATGCCATTTAACTTTAAAGAGGACCTGTCCAAGCACTGATCCCTAAAGCACCCCGCTGGTCACCCTCCCTTCCACAGAGTGAACTTTGTTTACCACCACCCTCTGACCCACTCCTAAGCTACTCAGCTTGTTTAAAAGTCTCCTAAGTGGAACAGTGTCGAATGCCTTACTAAAGTCTAGGTAGGCCAAGTCCATCAATCCACTAATTCCTTGGACACTAAACGTATCAGACTCATTTGACATGACCCCCCCCCCCCCGTGCTGCTAGTGAGTACCAGGTCAAGGACTGCCCCATCACGAATGAGTGAAATGACCAATTGCCTGAGGAATTCCCCGTGCATGGAATCCAGGAAGACCCTGCTTCTAGTTGAAGCCACAGCTGGGAGGTTCTGATCTACATCCAGCAGAGTGAAGTCTACCACTAGCAGCACCTCCCCCTTTTCTGCCATACTGCCAATGGCTTCCGCCAGTACATGTCTGTAGATCAAACTAGTGCGAACAGCAGATTCCTATTCACCTTGGTGACTCACAGTACATCTGCCCCCCCCCCCCCAAATATTTCCTTCACATAAAAACACCACACACCCTCATTTTCTTCCCACCCTGTCCTTCCTGAACAGAGTATAGCCTGGTGTGTGCGTCTCACTCATGGTTTTCAGTGCACAATGACTCGGTAACGGCCACAATAGCCAGGTCGGCCTCTGCCATGATGGCCTCTAGGTCCAGAATCTTATTTCCTACACTTCTAGCATTTGCATACATGGCCTTCCAGATTTTGTTACCACTCTGATTATTACCCCTTTTTCTTTTTTGCCCTCCCTCCTTCCTCTGTTTTACTACTCCTGCTTCCATTCCCCTTCATTTTAACCACCCCGATTCCTTTATTACTTTGCTCCCTGAAATACTTCTTTCCCCACAGGTTCTCACTACTTCCCACTTTAGCCTGTGTGTGTGTGGGGCAGTTACTGCCTCCCCAATTTCTTCCGTCACCCTACTTGGCTAGTTTAAGTGTTCATCGAAGTGGCATTTAAACCGTCCACTAAGGACTGTGGTTCCATTCCCTTATGGGTGCAGGCCATTTATTTAATTCATTTTATTGGCCAGGTAAGCCCACTGGGCCCAAATGGTCCCTTTTTCAGGGGCGACCCAGATTTAGTTACACTGAAAAAAAGGGGATGCAGGACACAGCAATGATACAGAATACAGATAACATAAATACTTACTGACAAATAGTTTTAGAATAATAACTGTAGGACAATTACTGTTAAAAAAAAAAAAAAAAAAAAAAATCACCCTTTATCCCTCCAGGTGGGATCCCAGTCCCCAATGTAGCCAAACCTCTCCTCTCTGCACCATTCCTTCAACCATGAGTTGAAGCTCCTGGTACATACAGCCCCCCCCCCCCAAAAAAAAACAGACAAACACCATGCGAACGCCACAAATTTGCTACCTGCCCAAGACCTCTCCCAGCTCCCTGAACTCCCCCTGCACTTTCCCAGCCCTGTACCTAGCCAGTTAATCACTTCCCAGGTAGACAACGACATCGAGCTCTGCCTCCCTTCCTGCTGCCCTAACAACCTTCAGGATCCACTTCCCACCCCTCCAGGCCGCAGCGCCACTCTAATCTAGTGTACTAATCTATTTACCTGAAATTTGGTGTTTGAATACATTTTTGTAGGGTTTAAAAGAATCTCCATGTTAAGGAAGGATTCTGAACCATCCCACTCAATTACACCATAATACAGCAGCAAACGCGCTATGCGATGACATCAGAGAAGCAAGACAGCTCTGCATGTAACGGTAAATGTACATGGAGCTCTTTAATGTTCAGGATTTTCCCTATTTAAACATAGAAACATATAATTGGTTGGCAGATAAGGACAGGTTGGCCCACTCAGTCTGTGTCAGCAGATAAGGACTGCTTAGACCACCCAGTCTGCCCATTTTGTCCCTGCCTATACTGTCATCACAGACCCCAAATGATCTCTGGCTACCTCCACCCCCCACACACACACTTTCCTGCCAAGATTCCTTTGTGCCTATCCCATGCATGCTTGAAGCCCACCACTGTTTTTGTCCCCACCTCCTATGCTGGAAGACTGTTTCAGGTGTCCACCACTCTTTCAGAGAAGAAGTACTTCCTCACATCCTTCCCAAGTTCCCCCCTTCCAGCTTCACTGCATGCCACCTTGTTGTTGTGAACCCCCCGAACCTTATTCACCCCGTAAGGTACTTACAGATCTCCATCATGCCCACCCCCTTCCAGGGTGTACGTACTGAGATTCCTTAGACTCTCCTCACAGGGCTCATGATGCAGTCCCCCCACCATTTTAGTTACCCTTCTCTGGATTCCCTCAACCCCATGTCCTTCCTGAAATGTAGTCTTCAGAACTGGACACAGCACTCCAGGTGGGTCTCACCAACTACTGATACAGTGGTAACGTCACCTCTCTCCTGCTGTTGATTATTGCCCTCCCAATGCATGCCAGCACCATGCTAGCCCTGTCTACAGCCTTGTCGCAGTGCCCTGCCACCATGAGTTCAGATATAATAACCCCAAGGTCCCTTTCCTGTTTAATGACCATATGTTCAGTACAAGTTGTTACATTAAATGTAACTTGTGTATTTGACTGTTGTGTGAATCGAGCTATCATTCACACCCAGTCACAGAAGATGGGAATATTCAGCTTGATTAACAGGAAAAAGTATTTTAACACACATAAACCAATCCTGAGAAGTAATTATAGCAGAAAATAATTTTATGTATGTGGGAAGGAATTTGTTACAGTCTCAGTCTCTTTAAATCTTAAATAGCTTATTTTTTCCTCCCTCACCTTTGAGACTTAATCTCATCTTTCCTCCTATTTTTGTTTCATATTTTTATTCTTACTCAACTATTTGTGTACGTTACGGCTTATTATGAATCTGTGAAGCCTTTTGAGAGACTTGTAGGAAATATGACACATAAAAGTGAAATGTCTTGTACTGTATTTAACTTCAACCCTACTGTCATTCTTTTTAAGTTGTTCTCCCATTTTATTTCGTATTTCCCTAAATCTAGTTGGCACTGTGTTCGGCCCTACTGAGATGAAGCAATCTGGCCTGCTTTGCGTACAAGTGCGATGCTGACTGCATCAACTGCACTTCGGTGTCACATCTATAGCAACAGACAAGGAACAGTTTCTGGGTTTGCAGGTACAGTTCAGACGATGATATTACACTGAAACAGGAATGCACTCAGCCAATCAGAGAGCAGAACTACTGTGCCACTAATATGTGATAGGTGTACAGAGGACCCGATAACTGTACAGTATGCAAATCCTCGTACTATCATTGGCTCAGGAGGTATAGGCTGCCAGAGAGGCTGCTGGAGGTTTAACAATATAGTTTAACTTGTTTTAATTTTCAAAACTGAATACATTTAGAGCATAATTCAGTGTGATAATAATAAAAGGGTTTACTCAGGAAATAAGTATTTGGTGTTTATCAGCTCTGGATATCATTTATTCCCTCATAAATCACTACTGCACTACATTTTACACTATGTTAAAGGGTAAGTATGTCTATGCAGCCCCACACCTAACATGGGCGTCTCTTGATGTGCACATGAAGTGACATTCTGTATTTTCTTACTCCAGCTGAAAAAATATTGTCAGCAATATTTGGTGACTCCTGTGCGAGGATATAAACAAAAGCTGATCCCAGAATCCTCAGCAGCTGTCCTCGTCAATGGGGATCAGCCAGAGGAGATTCAATAGCCATACTGGTGTCCTACAGCATTTAAATGCTCAGACACTCTAATGGCCTGTCCTATGCTACCCCCTAGGAAAGCAGCTAGTGCCATCTGTAGTCAGCATTAGGAATAGTGCAGGACTGACAAATGACGTGTCACAGCATAAACATCTCCAAAATGCCAGCAGAACAACAGACTCTTCTGTGGCCGATTCACATTGCTGACTGCAGCCAAGGGGATTCTGAGATATAACACATGCGAACATATGAATCTGCCAGCAGAAACAGGCCACATGGTCTATCAAGTCTGCTTGAATGTGCAACTAGCACCCTTACCTTGCAGCTACCCCACACCCCTTACAATTTCCCCCCTCACCTTGTCCCATCCCCTTATAAAACTACCCACTGTTTTACATGATACCACCTCCTCTGGCAGAGTACTGTCTTTAGCCACAACCCTCTCCGTGAAAAAGTGTCTCTTCACTTCTCTCCTATATCTGCCCCCCTCCAATCAGAGACAATACCCTCTCGTGTCCTCCCCCTCCTTAACTTAAATACACCTTCAGCACCTGCCTTGTTTATCCCCTTCAAGTACTTAAAGGTCTCAATCATAACCCCCAGTCCCTCCTCCCCTCCAGGAAGTACATATTTAACTCAATCAGCCTCTCACTGTAGGGTTTGTCTTTCAATCCCTGGATCATCTGTCGCCTGTGGCCTGACCAGTGACCTGTACAGCGGCAGGATCACCTCCCTGCTCCCGCCGGAGATTTCTCTCGCAATACAACCCAGCATCCTGCTGGCCTTCGCTGCCACCTCCCTGCACTGCTCTCAGTTGTTCATATTCCCTGTTATAACCACCCCTAGATCCTTTTCCTCCTCGGTGGTACCTAGCTGAACTCCTCCCAAATGGTAGCTCCTCCCTGGGTTCTTTGCTCCGAAGTGCAGTACTCTGAACTTTTTAGCACTGAACCCCAGCTGCCACATTTCTAACCACCCCTCCAACTTAGTCAAGTTGTTCTGTAGCCCCTGCCACCCTACTATGGCATCCACCACCACCTTGGTATCATCAGCGAACAGACTGATCTTATTCCTGATGCCATGTGAGATGTCTGCTATGAATATCCCAAACAGCACCGGCCCCAGTACTGAGCCCTGTGGAACCCTAACTTTTGTTTATATCATGGCTGAGTTGAGGATGGGGGATTCAAAGGCTCACCAGATATAGCTGCCAATACTTTTTGACTGAACTAAATAAAATTATAAAATGGCACTTAATATGCAGATCAGGTGTGAGGCCAACAGATGGACATTCCCCTTGAAATGGAAGGAAGACCATGCTAGGATGAAGTCTCCCTTATGTGTTAATACAACCATGGAGGCTACTCGTATGGTTGTAAGAATGGTCTTACACACACTGTTAGGGTACGAGGACCCTAACAAACCCTCTGTCCTCCACCCCAAAGTTTAGGGTTATCATGTGCGCCTTTGCAGCCAGATGCTGCTCTGTGACTGGCTGAAAGGGAACACATGAAGGTCAGATGGCTTGCACCCTCCCTCCTCAGGAGTTAAGTGCTTCCCCTTGCAATGCACCCAGCTTCTAGCCAACTCCAGCTGGAAATTACACATGGAGCGGGTCTCCCAGAACCAGCCAGAGTTCCTAACACTTCACTATGCACTTTATCTGCACTTCCCATACAGTGATGGCTTAAAGAGGTTTGCCTGACTCGACAGGAGGTGCTACCCCCCAACATTTTAGGATATGGTTTCTTGACCACCTTTTGGTACTTACGGTGCTCGGTCATGGTTCATGCCATTCTGACGTCGCGAACTGATGGGCGGCAAGACTGGCTTGCTGTTTATCTCCAGGCCTCTTCGCAGTGTCTCTCTGATTTGTTCTGTATCTGAAACAATTTGTTTCAACAAGGTCTTAAACTGATGATCAAATGGTGTGAAAACAGACTGTCACATTTGTTTAAATACTCAAAATGCATGCCTCAAAAAAAATCACCCCACTCATGTGATGGCCTAGTGGTGTGGACGGCTGAGGCATCAATGCCTTACCTCCTGCCATGCCAGCGACACGTGTTCGCAGTGCGAGCGGGTTGCAGTGGGTCAGCTGGGGAAGGAGAGGATCAGGCATCCGGAGGACAGCTCTCCTCTCCCGGGGAGGCGACTTGGCAGTCCTGTAAGCGACTACCCCAGGTGGAGGCCTGAGGGCAGGAATGTGTCAGGGGCTGAGGGGAGGCTGCTGCGGGAGGTCTGCAGGCGTGTACTTGCCTCCGCGTGTGTGTGCCAGCGTGTTTGCACCCCAGCAATGGGAAACAAATAGGAGAAAATCGTGAAAACCACCCAGGCGACAGGATGAAGATCACCCCGCACTGGTGACTGGGCACAGCCAGTCCTGTGGCAGAGGACAACGGCAAAGGTAAGTCCTGGAGGAGCAGGGTGACGGGGTTGATCAGATGGGGGCCACCTGGGGGTCTAGGAGATTAAAGTACAGATTTAAAAAAAATCACCCTGCTCCATCAGGAACTATTGTAGGAGAATCAAAAAAATTAAACTGAAGGACTGAAGAGCTGAGCCTCATGACTCTAAGAGAATGGACTAACCTGGAGAAAGACTGACACCAAGCTAAAAAAGGCACACAATGAAGCAACATTTTTACAAATCTGACACCCTGAAATGATTTTAATTCGGTTGCATCTGGTACCTGAGGGGCTCACCTGAGGCTTTTGAGTTCAGATTTTAACTTACTCTTAAGGCACATTCTTAGTTTTGTTGACTTAAAACAGAAAGTTAACCCCCCAGTATATAAATATAGGAACTAATGCATAGAATGTATTCTTTATTCTGTAATTCGGTGTGTATACTGAGACACTTATTTTTTATCTGTGTGAAAGCTCACTATTGTTCTGTTGATTATATGAAAATTGTTCAAAGTATTATACAAAAAAATGTTTTAATTAGGCAGAGGAGTAGAATACCCAGCCTCCAGTATGGATGGAGCTGAGGATATGAATCAGTGGAAACCAATTTTATTTCCCTACATATTTTATGCCCCGTATTTTTCCATTTTTCACCCATCACTGTTCTCAGCCGATCGCGTGCATATGGAGGCATGCGCACACCACGGCTCGAGACACCCTCCCACGACTTACCACTCCCTCATGCCCACGCTAGCCACTAGACCTGGCAGTGGAACTACGGGGACTACCACCCCAAAGAGAGGAAAGCTACCCCGGCTGCTCAATCCTGTTTTCACCCCCGCCTCTAACTCTGGTTTGTATCCAAACATGCTGTTGGCATGACGAGGTAAGGCAGCCAGCGCCTCAGCCCTCTGTGCCACCGGGCCAGCTGTGGAAACCAATTTTACCAGTCACCATGGACAGGACTGAAATCTTTGAAAAGCTCTGTTTTGTAAACAGAAATTTTCCCATTTTAAGTTACCAGAGAGGAACAAATGCTATAAAAATGGCAAAGTAATTAAAACCTGGTAGGAGCCAAGAGCAAAAGCAGTTTCTGCCATGGCTGATATGTAAGAACTTGCGTTGGTCAATGGAACTTAGAGAGGCAGAGTTCCATGTTGATGACATAGCTGTCTGTGTGACAAAATTACCTCAACAGTTGAGGCTAATGCCTCTGACAATGCAGAACAAAACAGATATACTTCATAAAGGAGGCAACAGAAATCTCATACCGAAACTATAGACCTAGAAGTCTAACCGCTGTATTCTGCAAATTGATTGAAAGACAGAATTGTTAACCATCTAGCAGAAATAGGACATGTGGATATCTACCAGCACGGATTTGTAAAGGGCAGATCTTGCCAGACTAACCTATTGAATTTCTTGGAACCCGTCAGCGAAGCATTAGATAAGGGCTTATCAGTGGACGTAATTTTCTTGGATTTTTCCAAAGCTTTTGATTCTGTCTCACACCAACTACTCATCAATCAACTTCAGATGTTAAGTATACATCCAATAATCATAAATTGGATAAATGCTTGGTTGTCAAACTGTACTCAACAGGTATCAATAAAAGGTTATCTTTCACCTTGGGGACAGGTTACCAGTGGGGTCCCTCGGGGTCAGTACTGGGACCTGTTTAACATTTTAATATCTAATATGTGTCCATTAACAAATTCATGCTGGTTAGCCAAATTTGCGGATGATTGCAAACTAGGTAGTATTATAATCGATTCTGGTTCAGTTCTTGAACTGCAAAATAATTTAACTCACCTTGAAAAATGGTCACATGACAACGATCTATTGTTTAATGAGCAGAAGTGCAAGGTAATGCACTTGGGGAGAAACAAATAACCCATGGTATGCATACAAAATGAACACTATTACAATACAGACCACTAAATGCGAGAAAGACCTGGGGATAACAATATCAGACGACCTTTTCTTTGACCAACATACTAACAATGCTGTCAAAAAGGGAAATAAAATATTAGGATGCATCCTTAGAAATATCAAAAGTGGAGACAGGAATGTGATTATCTCACTGTATACAGGCCTCGTTAGACCACATCTGGAATATTGCTCCTCAGTGGTAGCCCCAAATGTAATCAAAAACAAAAAACTAATTAAGAGTTTGGCATAAGGCCACCAAGAAAGTCCATGCTATAAGGGAACTTGATTACAAGTGACGTCTAAAAACTGTGGGCCTCTATTCCATGCAATATAGAAGACTCCAAGGTGTCTTATGTTTAACTTATAAAGCCTTTAATAATAATACAATTCTGGAAACTACTGGCTTAACCCGAAATTCATCAAAGATTAAATACTAGATGACATTCACTGAAATTAAAAGGAACTCAGAACAACACAAACAAAATGAACCAATGGTATTCACAGAGAATAATCAATTTGTGGCATGCACTGCTAAATAGTATAGTGACAAGCACTTCCATGACTTCATTTAATTTAAATCTAGATTTATATATGGGAGATAAAAAATTCAACTTCTACCAGTAATGCTGGTGGCGAGTTCATAAAGGGCAGTTCTGCTCACCAAACTCGTAAACAACCTATGAACCTATAGATAGATACATTTTGTGTGTCTCAGTGCATCACTGTCTGTGAGGCAAACCAAAGCAGAACAGCAACGCAGAATTTCTAGAACAGCAAATGCATAACACCAGGAACTTGAGCAACAAAATGTGTGCTCTTCAGACACCGGTGACAGAAGCCTAGCTAGACTCTGTGGTCGTTACCGAAACATGGTCACCACAGTAACATGACTGGGATTTAACAGTTCCAGGCTACGCCATCTTCAGAAGGGATGGGGCAATAGTGGCCCTGTATGTGAGGGAAGGAATTAAGGTAACTGAAGACAAGACCATGGGAGAGGGCACTGAAACTAAATCAGTGTGGGATCAGCTGGTGACAAGTAGAGGGAAGGTTATTAAAAAACAGGCACGGTCTACAGTCCATCTCAACAAAAAGAGGAGACAGACAAGGAACTGGGGGAGGAAATAAAAGAGAAACAACACAGTAGGAGACTTCAATATGCCAGGTAGGAGCTGGTCTGGCAGCACTACCGCTCGCGACACCGACAATCTGAGATCAGGAGCAATTTCAGGTCACTGGGGGCTTAGCCTGAGGGAGGAGAAATCCTGCTGCCACCTTGGTATTCTCAGGTAGTGACGCAGGCAGAGGCACCAGGTTGAGTGGGGTGGGGGGGGAGACAGCAACTGGCTACCAGGGTTTGTGGCCACACGCGCTAGTTTAAGCACCCAGTGTTCCCAATGGGCGGAGACAGGAAAAGGAAAACACAGCCCACAAGCATTTGCAAGATGATGCGCCACCAGCCTCTCTGGCCCGACTTGCTGACTACCCACCTGCCTCCCAGAACTGTGTGGTTGGTGGGGTGCCTGGGCAACCTCACCACTACCCCACCATGGAGAATAAGTTGGTAAGTAGGAGGGAGCAGGGTAAGAAACAGGGATGGCAAGGATGGGACTGGGAGTTGGGACAGTGCTCAGATGGGAGCAGCAGAGGGGAGGGGGATTAACAGAAAAACAAACACACACACACACACACACACACACCAGATGACTGAGGTATCCAGTAGCAGCTAGTACCATACATTAAGCACTGGTGAAAGCGTTTCAGGACTGTTTAAGTGGCAATGCTGGATCTGCTACTCACAAACAGGGAGTGAACAGTGACCACCTCTTTCAGCATGGTTTAATACTGTAACAGGGTCAAAGTACATGAACTCCAGGACCAGAGTCCTAGACTTCAGGAGAGCAGATTTGGGGGCGATGAGTGATTGATTCAAGGTCAAGCTGAAGGGTATTAGGGAGGCAGAGGGACTGTAAAGGAAATGGGATATAATGAAGAAATGCCTGCATGTCACAAACTCTTGTCTAAGGCAACTGGGAAAGAACAGGAAGAAGAGGAAAAGAGCAGTTATTTACCATAGCAGAAGCTCTTCAAGAGAATCTCTTCCACTGAGCCATGCCACTGAAATTGTAAACCATCAGGACCGCCTGGAAACCTTTGCTAGCTGGGACTGTCCATGTCGACGTGTGTTGTCGCCAACTACATAACGTGGGCAGCCCCATCCCATTTCAGTTCCCTGCTGGAGACAAGCTCAGAGGATTATCAGGCCAGCAGGGACTGAGCGAACCAGGACCAGAAAAAGGCATACAGGAGAGGACATGGAAGTCACCTGTCCAATCCTGCTCCCTCTATGAGAAGGGTCCCGTCACAGAAGCAGGGCTCTCTGGTATCTCTGATCCCTGCACTTCCATGCCTGGCTCCTGAGGACATAGAACTCTCTACACTGGGGTTTCCCTGGAGGTCGCTGCGGTTCTGTTTGCAGCCCATAAGCTGTCCACGCTGCACATCAACTCCCAGAAGTGTAAACATTTCATGGTCTGGTCTATCCTCATCAGCTGGACCCTTTTACCTGTCAAGTCAGCCATGTTCTGGATTACCTCTTGCTGATTTCGGACTCAGGCCTCCAGTATTCCTCAGTAAAGGTGCATGTGACTTGCAGTTTCAACTTCTGATGCACTCAGTGATGGCAAAATGGTTGCCCAACTTTTTTTTTTATGACTTTCTTTTTCAGGCCCTCCAGATCGGAACTCTCTCGGGCCACTGCTCTCACTGACTCACTCTACCGCCCGCTGTGTTCCCCCGCCATCTTCACGTTTGTCACGGTTCACTGGGTCGGGGGAGGGCAACTCAGAAAAACTGCAGGGGGCAGTGGCGGGGAACCAGCATTGGGGTGTGTGGTGGTGGCACTGGCAGGGCCATCACCTATCCGATCTGGAGGGGTATTTCTCTCCTCCTCCTGTGGTGCCCGGAGCCCCCCTCCCCCGTGTGTGTTGCACATCTGACAATGGCGCTCGGCAACCCTGCCTGTGTCAGCCAAGCTCTCCCTTACGTACAGCTCTGGCACTCTGTGGTGCCCTCAGTCTCCACCAGGGCTGCCAGAGTGCCCGGCAGCCTGTACCCTCCCGGGAGAGGACAGCAACCCTGTGGTAGCGATCCATCTCCCTCCCTGCCGACTTCAGCTAAACCACCCCAACTCGGGTCGTCGAGGTAACGCAGTGTGGCGTCCAGCGCCTCAACCCTCAGCACCACTGGGCTGGCATGGTTGCCCAACTTGAGGTGTCCCACAGATTCCTGAAGATAAATCATGCTGTTTCACTCCCCTGGTTTGTGATCTAGTACTGGTGTGAGAAAATGATCCTAGAGACCCTTACAGCTCCTCCCTTTGAACCAGTCACTACCTGTGACAGGTACTTCCTCTCTTGAAGACGCCATTTCTCATGACCATTACTTCTGCAAGAATTTACAAACTGCAAGATCTGGTTGCAGAGCCTCCTCACCTACCTGCAAAAGGGGTTAAGAATTCACAGCACCCTCACTGATGATGTAATATCTCTCAGAGATGTTGTCAGTCTAAACCAAAAGAGGTTGCCCCGGGAGAAGGGCAGCAAAGGCGTGTAAGCCACGTAAACCAGGCCCTCATCTCCAGAAAGTTGCTGTGGAGAGAGTGATCCAAAGATGACAAAAGGCCTTGCATCTGGAAGGGCCTCAGATGGACACCCAGCCAGAACCCCAGGTCTCTGCCGTCGTGACTAACAGGGGCAAAGGACGGAGAAAAAGGGACCATGTCTCGAGGCTGGAACAGTTCAGCCACCAGAGAAGGACATGACGAAGAGCTGTTATCACCTGTATGAGATAATGCAGGTCGCCCAGATGCTGGGCCCACTGGACACTGCGGAACCACTGAGGAATCCTCATGTGCAGACAGCCAGTGGTACCATACAGATGGTGCCTGCCAGCAGGCTGATCAGTCAAAGCAAGTTCCTGGTGGAAAGACAATGGCTTGGATGACATTAAGTGAGCTTGCTAAAACCTTGGCATATGTCGCAGGCCTTAAAATCATGCACAAGGCCTGAACAATGAATGCACACTGAGTGAGCATCATCTCTGTAGACCTTTCTTTTCCCACAGTGACATGAAAAAGTGGTTCCTTTTCTTTAGTCAGCGACATAACCAATAGTTTTAAAGAAATAGACAATATACCAGTACGTGACAGCGAGTTTCACTGTTCTTGCACTGATCCGATGAGCAGCTAACGGCACAAGCAAGAAGTAAAGTGTGATGGGGCTGCCTACACACACATATATTCTTTGTCTACTACTAATCTCATTCTATTATTATTTATGTTTTTGTACTCTCCTGGGTCATACCTGAAAATAGGCATATCTCATTGTCTAGTGTACTTACCTGGTTAACAAAAACAAAATAAATAAAAACAGTAACGACGCATGTCAACGTGTACCACCCCAGCTAGCAAGTTTCCCAGTAGTCCCGACACCGACAGCCTACAGTTCCAGTGGTTTGGCTTAGTGGAGGGTGATGTCATCAAAGAAGATCTTATGATGTTTACAAAGGAAGTAGGGGAGGCACATGAGAAAAATAGTGGCATCTAAGAGGTACAAAGCCAATGAGATGGAAGGGAAAGAACAGACTTACTGTAACAGCAGATCTTCCAGAGAATCTCATCAGGCCACACCTGTGGAACTTATAGCCACCAGGTGCTAGGACCATATGGAAACATTCGCAAGCAGTCCACCAGGGGCCTCCTATAACAACGCTGACTGGTACATAAATGTGGGTGACCCCTTCCTTCCTCAGTTCCGTACTGGAGATCATGCCCTGAGAACTCCCTGTAGGGAACAAGGAGAGAACTTGTGGCTCTGCCAACCAGGCAAGGCAAAGAACAGGTAGAGCCTCATGGAGAAGGAGCCAGCACCAAAAAGAATCTCAGGACCCTATATGGGGAAGAAGGGTGGGACGGCATGGCCTGATGAAAAACAGTCTCTTGAAGATCTACTGTTACAGTAAGTACGTAAGTGTTATAACTTCTTCAGGTATGTCTCGTTCCTCAGGCCACATCTACAGAATGAGCATCAAGCAGTGCTGACCATAAAACGGTCTGGGGGGCTTGAAGCCTATGGGCCTAAAGCACAGCTAGACCAAAGCTAGACCTTCTTTGAGAGGCAATATCCAGACTGTAGTGTTTAGTGGAAGTATGGACAGTACTCCAGGTGGCAACTGCACAAGTATCTGCAGCAGACACATTTTTGAAAACAGGCAACAGATGTGGCCATGCCTCTAGTGGAATAACCATGAACAACCCCAGGAAATTCCTTACCGTTATTTCCTGTAACAGTAATACAGTTTACTAACTATTTAGACAGGCACTATTCAGAATCTGGGGTGCCCTCTTTTCCAGGGGCGAACAAAACAGTAAGCTGCAAGGATATTCTGCAGTCCTTTGTGTGGTGTATATGCTATAGTACCAGAGTATTCTATGTACATCTAAAGTATAGAGCAATGCTTCCCATGCATTGGCATACTCAGAAAAATAAACTGGCAAGTGGATGGTCTGATTTAAAGTAAACCCAGGCACCACCTTTGGTTAAAAAAAAAAAAAAAGGCTTAGGATTAGTATACAAAGGTACCCTTGTCTTTGTGGAAAATCAAGGTGACTCACATACTAGAGCCTGCACCTCTGAAACCCTTTGGGCAGAAGTAATGGCAACCAAAAACACTTTCCAAGAAAGCAAGCATAAGCTACAGGTTGCAGCTGGCTCAAAAGGAGCCAAAGTAAGTTTTCCAAAACAAAATTCAAGTCCCAAGCTGGGACTGGATTGCAGATAGGAGGCTTCCAGTGTAGAATGCCTCTCAAGAAAGTATGGGGACCTCCAGTTGGGCAACTGTATGAC
The DNA here is from genome assembly GCA_016271365.2 of Neoceratodus forsteri. Taxonomy (NCBI): domain Eukaryota; kingdom Metazoa; phylum Chordata; order Ceratodontiformes; family Ceratodontidae; genus Neoceratodus; species Neoceratodus forsteri. The sequence continues at coordinate 14,909,253 of CM028135.1, read as the reverse complement.
CCTCGATAGGCACATGGAAAGCTGAAATGGCAGCCACGTGCACTTTGACAAGAGGAATACTGCAGGCCTGCATCTGATAAGGACAGCAGATACGCTAGAACCTGATTATTTGAACAGGTAAATGAATCTTAATGATGGAAAGCAGTCCACAAAGCAAACCATTTCTACTTCATGGAATAAGTGGACCTGGTGGAAGGCTTTCTGGCAGCCACCAGGACATCTGCCACGTTTTGGGAAACTCTAAACCTGCAATGGCTATGTTTTCGGGAGCCATACATGAAGATGAAGTGATTTGAGGGCCTGATGGACCAGGGTTCCTTGTTCCTGTGACAGTAGGCCTTGACATAAGGGCAGGGGTACTGGTTGTCCCACTGCCAGCTGCTGCAGTAGAGGGAACCAGATCTGGCAAGGCCATAGGGGAGCAATGAGGATCAGAGTTGCCCCTTTCATCTGGGGCGTGAGTAGCACTCTCTGAATTAGAAGGAAGGGAGAAAAGGCCTACAGGAACCTCCCCTTCCAAGAGAGGGAAAACACGTCTCACCACAAAACTCCAGGCCTTGGAACAAGCGAGAAGAAAAGCAGCATTTTTGCACTATATGGGGATGCAGAAAGATCCAACTCTGACTGACCCCATCTGTCGAACAGCTTTTCTACCACCGAGGTTAGCAGTTTTCACGCGTGCATTCTAGACTGTGACCTGCTGAGCCTGTATACCAAGATGTTTTGGGCACCTGGAACATGTACTGCTGACAGTTCTAGACTATGTTCCAGAGCCCAATGCCAGACTCTCTTCCCTTCCTTGCACAGGAGGCAAGAGTGAGTTCCCCCTTGCTTGCTGATGTAATGCAACACTCCGACACCCATTTGCACAAAGAAAGGACAGGGACAAATGAGACTAGAGGGCTTGCAGGCCACACAGGACAGCTCGCATTTCTAGAACATTTATGTGCAGAGTGCTCTCCACTGTGGTCCATGTACCCTGCATCTGGTGGGGCCCTAAGTGTGCCCCCCCCAGCTCGTCCTCGAGGCATCTGCAGTTGAAATCTGGTGAGAGGAGGGAATCAGGAAGGGAACCCCCTTTAACAAATTGCTGGGTTCCATACACCAAATGAGCACTTTGCGTACAGGAGAGGTTACTAGAACCTTTGTTCTAGATTGTCTGTGAGCTGGTTCCTCTGGACTGTTCGGGTATACTGAGGGAGCCTCATGTGCAGTCTGGCTAGAGGTACTGTGACAGTGGCCACTGCCATCAGACCCAGGAGGCGAAGGAATGCCCTGGCTGAGACATACCAGCTGCTGTAAACTACTTGGGCCCGGGCAATTGGATGTTCGGCCCTGCCCACTGGCATGAAGGCTGAGCCTTGGGCTGTGTCCAAGACTGCTACTGTGGAGGCAGTATAGCGCAGTGGTTTAAGGCTCTGAGCTGTAAACCTGGAGACCCGAGTTTGAATCCCACAGCCCCCACTTGCATACTGTGTGACCCTGAGCAAGTCACAACTTCTTGTGCTCCCAGGTCGCACCTGTAAACAAGCTATCAGCTATTTGTCTCTCTCTCCTGGTAAAAAAAAAATACTCCAGGCATTGACAAGGTCTCAGTACAGACTTAGCTATGCTGACAGTAACCCCAGCATCAAACATCTGCCTCGTTCAAGCTAAGGTGTGCAGGAGTTGATCCTTGGAGTGGGCTTACAATAGCCAGTCGTCCAGGTAGGGAAAGATATACAGGCCTTCCCTGTGAAGGGCTGCTGTCATCACTGTCAAGCATTTGGTAAAGACCCATGGTGCAGAGGACAAGCCAAAGGGGAATACTCGGAGCTGGTATTGTTCCCCCCGAAACAGGAAAGTACAGTTACATATCAACTTACCATAACGGTAGATCTTCGAGAGGAGCTCTTGCAGCAGGCTATTACCATTAGGACTAATGCCGCAGGCCTCTTGACCCACTGGAAAAATCTTAGCTAGCAGTACCCAGAAGGGCCTGCCCCCTGATGTCGGCTCTGCCCCGATGACGGTCATGCCATACAAGGGGGTGGTCCCCAGCTCCACCTCAGTTCACCCGCAAAGGACCCGCGAACAGACATAGGTGCCGGAAGGGGCGGTAGCCACTCTACTTTTTATTTCTGTATGGCAAAAACTAGTATAGAAAAAGTACCCTTTTGATTCTCAGCCCCCTCAGCTTTTACCATCTTCTGGCACCCTTGCGAACAGACCCCAGCAAGCGAACCAGGTGAAGCGTGCCCCAGTCATGCTGAAACTCTCCAGGGGGAAGGAGGGCAGGAAAGCAGCGACTGCTGCAAGAGCTCCTCTCGAAGATCTACTATTATGGTAAGTTCTTACGTAACTGTACTATCTTACTTCGAGTGGGAGCTCTTGCAGCAGGCTATTACCATTAGGACTGAATCCCAAGCAGTCACGCGCTAAGGAGGTGACAAGCCCCGGGAGGAGGATGACGGAAGCCAATAAGACAGCATCACCTAAATAGGCAGAAAGACAGTACGTCAGGACAGTAGTCACTGAAGGACCGCCAGGCCGAAACTGGCTTGGTGCCTGGAAGTGATGTCCAGGCTGCAATACTACCAAAGGTATGTACTGAACTCCGAAGTTCAGCTGCAAATGTGCCAATAGAGACATTTTCAAGAAAGCGAAGGAGCGTACTCCTCTGGTAGAATGACCTCTAACCGCTCCCGGCAGAGGTTTGCTATACTTGTAGCAGAAGACTATGCAGTGGTCTAGCCACCGAGATATAGTCTGTTTAGACACTGGTTTGCCCAGGTGTTGAGCGCGAAGGCCACAAAGAGTTGCTCTGATCTGCGGTGTGCGCTGTGCGACAGTGGTACCTCAGCGCCTGTGGGCGTCAAAGTGTGTAAGAGTTCTCCCCTGTTGGAAGGGGTTGAATAATAGACTGAAAGGTCAACCAACTGGTTGAGGGTTAATTCAGAAACCACTTTGGGCAGAAACTCAGGATTTGTCTGGAGGGAAACCCTTTCCCTATGAAAAATCAAATAAGGCTCCTTGCACATCAGGGCCTAAAGCTCAGAAACCCTTCGAGCTGAAGTAACAGCAACTAAAAAGAACACCTTCCAGGAGAGATAACGCAGCTCACACTCTGCTGCGGGTTCAAAGAGAGGAAGAGTAAGCTTCTCTAACACAAAAAGGAGATCCTAGTGGGAAATAGGATCCCTAATGGGAGGCTTTATATGAAGAATGCCCCGTAGAAAGGTGCAGGCCACATCCAACTGGGCTAGTGTTCTGCCGGCTACCAACTCTTGGTTGGCAGATATGGCTGACATATGCACCTTAATGGAAGAGTGGCTCAAGCGTTGATGTAATAAGGAGAGGAGGTACCGTAAAGCTGAGTTCACTGGACAGGTAAGGGATCCAGATGATGGGACAAAGCCCAAAGATAGAAACGCTTCCACTTCATAGCTTAAGTGGACCAAGTAGAGGGTTTTCTTGCCAAAATGAGAACACCTGGCATCTCTTGGGAGACCCCACACCCCGTCTTGACTACGTTTGCAGGAGCCATGCATGAAGGTGCAGGGACTTAAGATCTGGGTGCACCAGCTTGCCCTGATCCGGGGACAGCAATTGTGAGCATATTGGCAGCGGGATCGGAGGTTCCGACGACAGCCGCTGAAGTAGTGGGAACCAAATCTGCCGTGACCACAGCGAGGCAATTAGGATCATCTGAGCCTCCTCGGCCTGTACCTTCAACAGAACCCTCCGAATTAGAGGGAAGGCTTAAAGGAACCTCCCTGTCCAGCAAAGGGACAACGCGTCTGGCCAAAAAATACCAGGTGCGTGCTCTCATGAGCAGAAACCTGGCAGTTTGGTGTTGCATGGGGACGCAAAGAGGTCCAGCTCTGTAAGACCCCAAGTGTCGAAGAGCTGGTCTGCTACTGATTGGAGCAACTCCCACTCGTGCGCCTTGGAGCGAGACCAGCTTAGGCTGTCTGCCAAAGCGTTTTGGACGCCTGGAATGTGCACTGTGGTCAGAGAGATGTGATGTTCAGGCACCCAGTACCAGACTCTCACCGCCTCCCTGCACAGGGGGTAGGAGTGTGTTCCCCCTTGCTTGTTGATGTAGAAGACAACGACAGTGTTGTCTGACTGAATGAGACGAGACTGCGTGGCGCTAGGACCCCTCGGAAAGCCCATAGGGCACTGAGGACTGCTCGCATTTTTAGAACGCTGATGTGGAGGTTTCGCTCCTCTAGGGACCAAACGCCCTGAGTCTGGCTGTCCCCTAGGTGACCCCCCCGCCGAAGTTGGAGGAGTCTGTCGTCAAGGTCCGACTCGGAGGCTCCTGTTGAAACAAGACCCCTTTCTTTAAGTTGAGGGGATCTAGCCACCAAAGAAGGGTCCTTCTGACCGGCTCAGAGATCCTGACCATATGGTCGAGACCGTCGGAGCTTTGGTCCCACTGCACCCTGAGCACCCACTGCGGCACCCTCTTGTGGAGGCGAGCCAAGGGAGTTACAGGGATGGCCGCCGCCATGTGCCCCAGAAGTCTGAGGAAGGTCCTGGCTTGGACCTGTGGGGTTATTAAGACTGCTCGAGCCACTTCTCACAGGCGATCTCCCCTTTCCTGTGGGAAGAGGGCCATGCCCTGACCCGTGTCCAGGACCGCACCTATAAAGACAAGTCTTTGGCTGGGTTCTGGGGATGACTTGGGAAGATTCAGGGTGATCCCCAACTCTCAGAATAGCATATAGGTGTCCCCAAGAGTGTGAAGGAGGCACGTTCTTGACAAGGCCACTAAAAGCCAGTCATCCAGGTAAGGGAATACATAATGCCCCTTGCACCTTAGAGCCACAGCTACCACTGCTAGGCACTTGGTGAAGACTCGAGGAGAGGCAGAACCTGAAACCGGTAATGTCCCCTTGGAAGAGGAGCGTCAAGTACTTCCTGTGGGAGCGGGGACACCCCAATATGCATGTACACATCTTGCATGTCCAAGGAACAGAGTCAGTCCCCCTGGTGCAGCAGAGGAATTAGACCTGGAAGGGTCACCATCCTGAACCTTCGGTATTCTATATAGTTGTTTAAGGAGCTGAGGTACAGGAAGGGCCGAAGATCCTGAGTTTTCATTGGAACCAGGAAGACGTGGGAGTAATGCCCTTTTCCCTGCTGCTGCAGGGGGACTGGCTCTATTGCCCTTTTTCGCTAGAGGGCCTGAATCTCTCCTTCTATGAGAGGTACGCAAGGAGGAGGCTACCTTGAGGACCTTGGTGGTGTCTCCAGGGGGATCTGAGTGAACTCCTGCATATGTCCCCTCCTTATGATGTCTAGGACCCAAAGGTCCGAAGTGATTTTGCTCCATCTCTCCAAGTGGAGGGAGAAGCGATCCCCTACTGCCTCCCCGTGTACCTCCTCCGGGGTGTGGGGGGGCAATAAGGAGTCACTGGGAAGAGCTGGGGGTTGGCAGAGAGTCTTGGGAGGACTTTGGGCCTCGAAAGGGGGCGCCCCCAGGCTGCTGGGTTGCAGCGTTCCTTTTAAAACCTCATCTCTGGGCCGTCTGATTGCCATGGGCATGTTGGCCTGAGGTCTTCCAAACTGGGTGTTTACGGAATTGTTTCTGGTCCCCCTTGTACAACTATTGGACTGACCAGATTGATTTTCCCCGACTCCTGGAGACCAGAGATAAGGCCCCCGGTCTCCAACCTGAACAGTACGGAACCATGAAAGGGAAGGTCCCTGATTCCGTTCTGCAGATCCTGGGAGAGCCCTGCAACTCGCAGCCAGGCATGGCGCCTCAGAGAGACACTGGACACTGCTGCCCTTGACGCCGTATCTGCAGTGTCATACAAGGCACACGAAACATGGGTGCCTACATCACAGCCCAATTTTAGAATGTCCAGGAGCTCCATTTTCTGCACGGAGTCTGGTAAGGCATTGGCCATCTCTTGCCCCTTCTCTCATAAAGCATTCTGGTACTGGACCATATGCATTAAGAAGTTCAAGGAACATATGGAGCAGGTGGATGCAGAGTACACCTTCTTGCCCACCTGGTCCAAATAACAAGACTCCTGACTGGGAGGCTGGGAACTAAGGTGCTTGGGCTGCCGAGACTTGTCATGAACAGACGCTATGACCATCGAGTTGGCCTGAGGGTGTTCCATCAAATAAGGCTCCTCCCTCGGCGCTCTATACAGCCTATCCGACTTTTTGGGAACTGCCGGGACTGTGGCGTGATGTTTCCAAGTAATCCTTGTGAGGTCTTGGAATGTATCCACTAAAGGAGGCACTACCAATGGTTTAGGCTCCTTTTGCCTCAGGTATCTTGCCAGTCTCCAGCATTCTGGATCCAGGTCCTCCATCTCCCATTCACCGGAGGCCTGGATGTGCCGCATGATGTCCATAAAAGTTGGATCGTCAAGAGGCGAGCAGGGTGTCTTTTTACCATCAGGAGAACCCCCAACTTCTGAGAAGGACTGGTCTGAGGAAGATAAAGATGAAGACCAGCTCCTACTGAGACGAGGGGAGGCCGAACCATGCCTGTAAGGACTTCTCTCCCTGAATACATTGGCCACTATCTGACAGAGGTCGGTTCTGGGACCAGTGATCGGAGAGGAGACCAGCAACAGCTAGAGAAGCATCCTCACCTGGTAACAGACCCATGGTGGCTGAAGGACTTGCTCTTGGGCGGGACCAGCGACAGCTAGAAGACAGAAGCGGTGCAGCAGACACTCCTTAGACCGAGACCGAATCACCGAGGGTGAGCAGGACATGGAAGGCTTGCGCCACTCATCTGGGGGTTTGGAAGGCGACTTTACAGGATGATCCCCGGTGTCCTGGATGTCCGGCCGGTCAGTGACCGTTGTCAGATCCGGCTTCGGGGTAGCCTCATCCTTCTTGATTTGACTCCACTAGAAAGAAGAGCGCTCTTGAAGCTCTTCTTTATTAAACACCGAAGCCGCCGTCCCCTTCAGGGGAATCTGTGAAGCCAGAAGGGCCTTTGGAGAAGACTCTGAAGAAGTGTCCTCTGGAGTGGAAGACCTCGGAGCCGGCGACAGTACCGTGACCTGTGTGGGCTCTTCCTGAGCCAGATCGGCCTTGGACTCCGTGGCTGGCACTGTGGCCGGTGTCTTGGCCGAGGCTGGCTCTGGTTTTGCTGACTTGGAAGGGCGAGACCCTGAAGGGGTCTTGGCTGGAGGGTCCCGATCCTTGCAGAGCGACTTGCCCAACCCAGGTAAAGCCGTGACAAAAGCCTTCTTCTGCGGGGCCGAGGCATGCACCAAAGTAGTAGAGGCACGCAATGGCGTGGCTTTCACCTTGGCCGGAGGTTTCTGAGAAACAGCCCCCACCGGGGCCAGCATCGGTGTCTTGGCGGGAGTGGCAGACTTCGTCTTTTCCTCATGCTTGGAGTGGAGCGAACAGTCGGAACTGCTCGAGCATGAAGACTAAGCCTTCTTATGGGGAAAACGCGACCTGGACCGCTGGTGAGACCGACTACGGTCCTTCTCACAGGACTCGTGATGGAATTTGTCCCGATACTTGGCCTTTTCCCCAGGAGAGCTCTGTATGATGTCCACCTGCTTCTCCAAAAGGTGGGCTTTCAGGTGCTGTATCCTAGTTCAGCTGGTAAAGCCCTTGCAGATTCTGCAGGCTTGAAGGTCGTGGTCTGGGCCCAGATAGAAGACGCAGGCTTCGTGGCCATCCTTCGATGGGATCTGGTGGCCACAGGCACACTTGGTCTTCGTCGGGCCGGAGGACGAGACCGACGACGGAGACGACATGCCACGGCAGAACTCGAAGAAACAGGAGAAATCCGATGGAAAGAGGAAGAAACTTTGAAAAAACTATAAACTTTCACAAATTTCGCTAGAACTGCTGAAGAACATGCTAAGACTTTCCCGTTGAGAGCAGGTCTGCGGTGGGAAAAGAACTGAGGTGGAGCTGGGGACCGCCCCCTTTTATGGCATGACCTACATCGGGGCGGAGCCAACGTCAGGGGGCGGGCCCTGCTGGGTACTGCTAGCTAAGATTTTTCTGGTGGGTCGTAAGACTTATGGCATTAGTCCTAATGGTAATAGCCTGCTGCAAGAGCTCCCACTCAAAGTAAGATCCACAGATACTTTCTCTGAGGTTTGCTTATTTTCTTATGAAGGTAGGCATCCTTTATGTCAAGGGAACAGATCTTATTCCCTGCTTGCAGTAGAGGAAGCAGGCCCTGCAAGGTGACCATATTGAACTTTCTGTACTCTATTAAAAAAGGTCGGGTCTCTGGGATCCAGAATACACCACAGGTCTCCTGTCCATTATGGGACTAGGAAGTATCGAGAGTAGAACCCTATGTTTCTTTGCCCTAAGGGTACAGGTCCTATAGCAGTCTTCTTTTTTTTTGTATATTTTTTATTAGGCTTTTGCAAGAAACCAGCTTACACAAGCATCAATACACGGATAAATCCATTAACACGGAAAAAATCCATCTACAGTGCAGTACAAAACACAGGATGAATAAAGGAAATGCCCCACCAATACACTCTCCACACTGGGGGAAGTACACAATAAGATTTTCAAGACTGTATCAGATGCATGCAGCTCAGGAAGTAACCCAGGGGATATTCCTACCCGGCTAGCAATCCAAACCAGCCGGTGAGCAGATCAACTGACCCACTATCCCCTGAGGGTATTTGTTTCTATCCATTTTTTAAGCTCCAATACATTAACCCGAACTGAGTCAATGCAGCCCAGAAACAGAATTACCACGTTTAAACAGAAGTTACAATAGATCATATGTTAAATAGTTAGGCTAAACCCCCATGTATATGAGGGGGGAGTCTGCAAGTATATAGTCAGTATAAAACCTCTTACCGCCATCCAATAGAACCAGAATAGTCCAAATATAACAGAAAGTCCCATAGGCCCGTAGGCAGGCCAGCATAAAGCAGAGGTCATCACTCCTGGCCAAAACACAGGCAGAAAATCTACCTAGTGTAAAAGTGAGTATATAAGACAATAAATGTGTTCCAAACATGGCCAGGCTCCCCAGAGGTTTTATCCACCCCTCAAATCTCCCAAATAGCCATTAATACAATTGCCAATAGGATGAGATAGCCTCTCAAGTTCAAGAGACAATAACTGAAAAATTATAGTCTAGACTAAGCAAAGTACAGATAAACACCACACAGAGGCTGAGTTTTAACTTAAAGGGAAGAACAAATAATGTACTTTACAGTTCAGGGAATCAGTCCCCTTCGCCCTGGCTCTTGGTAACTCCTCGTTCCAAAATCGGGAGAATTTTGTTAGCCTCCTCCGGGGACCCAAACATATAAACCTTGTCCTGTCAGAAGATCCTTAAATGGGCAGGAAATACAAGTTGGTGGTTAATTTTCAGGCTGTGAAGACGACTCTGTATCCCATCATATGCCTCTGCCGTGTACCATAAGAGAGATACGGGAACACCGAGATCTCCGTACTTCAAGCGACGTTTTCACCGGACCTCCTGTAATACCTGATCTCGGTCACCGATTTTAGAGCACATCACTCCCAGTGTGAGTGGCGTGGTCTGGGGCGCTGAGCCTCTGCGCTGGGTAATTCTATATGCCCGCTCAATAGATAGCGGCAGGGCCTCATCATCCAGTCCCAATAATCCTGGCAGAAACGTACTGATGAACCCCAATGGGTCGTCTCCCTCAGCTGCTTCGGGTAAGCCTAGAATCCATAGGTTCTTCTCCTGAATCTAGTTCTCTACTGTTTCCAGTCTCTGCCGAAGCCAGGTGGTGTCTTTAACAAGCTTAGTGGATATATCCCTGGTTTGATTTACACTGGCATCCAGCTTTGTGATTTTTGGTCCGTAATAACCATTTGAGTCTCAAGTTCAGCTACCCGAGGGGTCAAGACATTGAATTTCTTATCTAGTTCCTGCACAGATGTTACCAGTCTCATGAGCGTGGCATTCACCATGGCAAGGGTGATCTCCTCAGTATCTGGTGTAGCAGAGGTCCCTGCGGCTGCGTGACCTGTAGGCCAGCCTCCCGTTTATGTCTCGGATTGAAAAACTCGCCCGAGGCCACGATGCCCTTGGTTTTCCCCATGGGTCCTCCTGGTAGGCTATTAAACCCAATAGAGTATGAAACCCGAGAAAAGTCTCCAAGAAAGTAACTTTTATGTGGTACAAAGATAAGGGTTTTGTAGGAGCTCTAGAGACGTGCTGCTTCTTACTGAGCTGCTCAGCAGCACCCCCCAGCAGTCTTCTGAAGCAAAGTGTGCACTTCCTCCAGAAGCAGAGGAATGTGGTCTGGAGGACAGTGTGTTGGCACCGGTAGATGATCTGGAGGTGTGTCTAGAAGTTCCAGAGCATGACCCTGTGCTATGATTTTCAGAACCCAGGCATCTGATGTCACCTCCTTTTATTTAGGTGGAGGGAGAGACAACCCCCTATAACCATCCCTGGAGGTAATGGTGTCTGGGAGTGTACAAGCAGTCAGACAGAGCCAGTTGTGGCAGCTCCTGGTGTGCCACCACCTCTAGGGGCTTTTGAGTATGCACCTGGAGTGGTTCCTAGGGTGGGCAATGCTCCTGCTCCCTTGCCCTTACCTTGTCTGGTGGCAGGACTGGGTCTCGCACCAGCCGGGCAAAAAGGTATTCTCTACTCACCCTTGGTTGGGTATGGTAGAGGGAGTTTCCTGACTTCAGGGTCCTACCTGAGGCCTGAAGTTGAGAGAGGATATCCTGGACATCTGAGCCAAGTAATTTGTATCCTCCAAAAGGGGCACTGAGAATGGTAGCATGTGAGGTGGGTGCTTGAATCACGGCGCCGTCCGAAACGGCAAAGTGATATGGGCGAAAGCCCGAAAGGGCAGGGAGAGCAACAGGATGTGGTGGGGTGAAGCCCTAGCGACAGGATAAGTTGCTACATGTACCTGGGGGAGATGGTGCTAGATCGGCTGCCGAGCTGCGCGTGGTTGGCCTCCACTTGCGATGCTGGGGTTCCGGGACTACTGTGCTTTTCTTGCGCCCAGCCCAGAATCTTTTTTTTCACTTTGCTTGAGAATCCTTAAGTGGAAGTGCGGAAAGCAAGTATTTTTAGTCCCCTACTTGATCGCAGTTTTCCGTCTTGTAAGGTTGTCCGGTGTAAAACTGTTTTCGCCGCCTAGCGTCCACTCTTCTGCGGGTCGCCGTTCTGCGGTCGCCCACATCACATAGAACCGTGAGAATGGACTGTTGTACATCATTCGCAAACCCTGCCACCCTATGCCAAGAGTACCTCCTTAAGACATATTCCTGAGGCAACAGCTCTTGCAGAGGCATCACAGGCTGTGTGAAGTAGCTGTTTTCCTATATCAGCCCCAGCTGTGAGAGCTCTGAGAAGCTCCTGTTTGGGTGTACCCTCTGGCAAGGCCTGTGCAGCTGCCCTGGCCTTTCTCCAGAGTGAATTCTAGTACTTGATCATGTGGACCTGATAATTAGCAACTCTAAAGCCCAGGGAGGCTGAAGCAAAAGTTCTCTTACTTAACACATCCAACCTCCTGGACTCTATCAGGAGAAAGGGATCTTAGGTGTTTTAGTGCCCTTGAGCTATCATGGGCAGCACTGATGACTACAGAGTTTGCCTCGGGTGGACTGGCTAGCAAAGAAGGGCCTCCCCTGAGGAAGCCATATACATTTAGTCTGCCTTTCTTGGTATGGCGGAAATGACACTCACCTATGCTAGGCAGCAAAGGTGGCATCCTCTAGAGCAGGGAGGGGAGGTGGTATCACTACAGAGGAGCATCAGGTAACCCCAAGAAATCCATGAGATGTTTCTTGGTGGTATCCTGTTCCTCCAAGTCTAAACCCATGGCAGCCTGTAACTGCTGCATCATGGTAATGAAAGTGGGGTCTTCTGTGGTGACTGTGGGGTGTAGACAGAGTACTCGCTGCAGGTGGAGACAGTGGAACTAGTGTCTCTTTAATACGGACTTTCCACATAGTCCTCAGGTTCCTCCTCTTCGTCCTACATCATTAGATTAGGATTATATTCAAAGTCATCGTTGGCACGGTCGACAGATAGGAGGGAGCGCACTGGTGAGGACGTTGCCGCTCAATGAGGTGGCTGAGGCACAGCCCTAAGGTGTGTCATTGCAGGGGTTTCAGTTACAGGCCCTGTCGACATGCTTCCTAGTACAAGAGGTAGCGGCAATGGGCGTTGAAGCATGTCCAGGAAGAACAGCACTGCCTGGATGTTGGCGCCCGTGAGGAGGTCGACAGGTGTGCCAGTTGAAGTTGATGAAGAAGATAAGGCCCCACCAATGTCAGTGGCAACATACCAGCCATACTAGGCCTAGTAATGCCTATGCCATGCCCCAAGCTTAAAGTCAGGTCCACAGTTGGGGGGTGCCACAGCACTGTGGACATCGTATAGGGGCAACCTGGACTGCACCGGCGAGGTTTTCTTCTGCCTTCTCCATGTCCTCCTCCCAGTGCTTGTGCTTATGGCTCCTGGATGACTTCTCCAAGGATCTGGGTGACTTGGATCTGAAGGAATGGGCCGGTGATGCAGCAGAACTCTTTTGTTGGAGCTCCTTCTCAATACGGGCTACCTGTTGTTTTAAAAGGTGCTTCTAAGGCCCCTTTTCAACGTCACCGAGTGGCAGTGTTAAAACTCTTGCCAAATCTGGCAGGCTTGCACGTTATGGCCTGGGCCAAAACAACAGACGCTGACGTCGTGAGAACTGCCAGTGTAAGTCTTCTCACCACATTCACAATACTGGAACAGCTTTGACAATTCCTTTGACGACATACATGCCATCGAAAATCACTTACTAAATTGATTACTTTACTATGGAGAGGAAAATAAAGTGGTGGCAATCACAGTGGCATTTCCATAAGCAGTCCAACAAGTATGGTCGACAATGGGAAAAGAACTGAGGAGGGAACGGGCCGCCCACATATATGTAGCAGCTGACATCTGACATAGTCATGGGCGGCCCCTGGTGGACTACTTGCAAAAGTTTCCATGTGGTCCTAGCAACTGGCACTATAATGAAAGAGATGGAGCAGGGTACTGCTAATCCACTTTCATGGTAACTGCAAGTAGGGTATTAGGTTCGACATGCAGCACCCTCAAGCCAAGATACACAAGAGCAATAAGAATGGAAGCAGAGCAAGGCACCTCTAAAAATTCCATAAGATTCCTTTTAGTGGAATCTTCCTCAACAGTAAAGCCCATGGCAGACTGCATCTGCTGCATCATGGCTTGGAAAGATGGATCCTCAGGAAGAGATCTCGGTGTGTAAACTACAGAGTCCTCACTGCAGGACAAGAGGGTGGAAATGTAAGGCAGGCTACCTTCTTCAAACTGCCACTCACTCTCATATACCTTCTCCAAATCCTCCTCAATATCCATGAGATCAGGATTATATTCAACCTCGTTGCTGTCCTCACAAACAATCATGGGAGCCAATGAGGAAACTGGTGACATGTCAGTGGCAGAGGAGGAGGAACCTGCAGCGTGCTTGAAGAATCTCTCGACGAGGACCCTGAACAGGCAGCCCTGTCGATGGAACAGCTACTGTCTGTGGCAACGATGGTAGCAGGCATCGCAGAGTGTCTGAAAACTATGCCAGTACAGCCTGGAGTTGACGGTGCCCTGAAAAGGGTCCAGATTACCTGCATTAAAGGGCCGGAGCCCAAGGACAGCAGCGACGTAACATCCACAGTAGGGATGGCAGTAGCCCCAACCTTGGTGCCTCAATGACAGTTTGGGGGGTGGGGGGGGATGACGACTTTCATCCACTGCCACCATAGCAGGTATTGACAAGGATGTACGTGATTCAATGGCAATCAGGTCCTTGCCAGCGAAGCAGCCTTGTCTTTATGCTTATAGCCGGACAAGATGGAGGAGGCACGTGATTATAACTGTTCCTTGTTGTTGTCTTTCAACTTCGATGACCATTTATTGTTCATCAGCAAGGGAGAAGCAGAGCTGGAACCCAAGCCTTTGCCATGGCTTTCAGTGCTTTCTAAGCGAGGAAGGTCTCCAAGGCTTTCCAACGGCATCGCCTTGTAGCCTGGTTGAAACTCTGGCAAATCTCACAGCCCCAATGAGACTGGCCTAAACAGCACACACAGATGGTATAAATGTTGTCCTTGTAGAGTTTGTAGCAGCAGATATGATAACGGACACAGACTCTCTGTTCTTGGTGGCATACAGAGACGACAATGGTAGCACTTTAAAATAAACAGCAACAGCTATTTAGACATTGTTTCTCCTAAACAGGTCTGATGAGGATGACGACAGTAGGAAAAAGAACTGAGGAGTGTAGGTGCTGCCCACATTATATACGCATCAGTGCTGCATGTCACGGTGGGCGGCCCCAGCTAGCAAAAGTTTTCATGTGGTCCTGATGCTGATGGCTTACAGCTGCAAAGGTGTGGCCTAATGAAAGAAATATCCTCAATGAAGATTTAGCTGAGAGAGAGAGAGAGGAATTTAAGAAAAGTGTCCTTATAAATGGGGAATATTCAGGAATGATGCAGGTAATGAGCAGGGTGCCACTGGAGTCAGTCCATGGACTGCTGGTTTTTTTAACACCTTTATCAGTGACACAGTAGAGGGAATATGTGGTAAAACTGGTCTCTTTGCTGTAGACATTAAGCTCTGCAGAAATGGAATGAAACAGTACTCACGAAATGAGGGAAGATTTGGGGAGGTGGGAGAATTGGTCCAGGATCTGGCAACTTGGGTTAAACGTAAATAAAGTACAAGGTTGCCGGCACGGTGGCGCAGAGGGCTGAGGCCCTGGATGCCCTACCTTGCGCTATGCTGGCGACCCGGGTCCGGGAACGACCTCGGGTCATCCGGGTGCTGGCATGGGGGGGTGGGTGGAGCAGGACTGAGCATGCCAGTGGGCAGCTCTCCTCTCCTGAGGGTGGGTTGGCGTGCCCCCCCCCCGGTAGTTCTTTTCCCACCAGGTGGGTAGTGTAAGGGGCGGCAAAGTAACGGGAGGTGGAAGGGGCTAAGCCGGAGCCATGGGGTGCTAAGTGTGCCTCCACACACTCGCATGGCCGTGTCCCGGAACCTCGGGGAGAATGCATGTGTCCCCGTCGCCAGTTGGCGGGAGGAGGCAACAGGGACCAAACAGCTATATATTATGGTAGCACGTTAGTGCTACCATAGTTAGGGTTGAGGAGCCAAAATTTTGCACCTTAATAACCCAAAATTTTGCACCTTAATAACTTTGCAACCGTTTGACGTAATTGCCTGAAATTTGGAATACACGATCAAGAACCATAGGCCTTGGGATCTGCCAAGTTTCGTACCGGTCGGATACACGGCTGTGGGTTATTAAGCGTCGCATTCTGCAACTTTTCTGGAATTCTACGTCGATGCGCATAGGTCGCACGGTTTCTGCGCCACCGCCCAAAATCTTCAGGGAACGTGCAGCCGGGGTCCCCGATGTGCCTTTCGAAGATTTGGTGAAAAAATATTAAATGGTTCAAAAGTTATTCAAAAAACAATTTCCCATTATAAGTCAATGGGAAAAGTTAACAAAAAGTTCGACAGTGTCGCAAATGCATTTTTACTTTCGCAAATGGCCCTGTTACTTTCACAAATCCGCCATTTTGTTTTCAGTTAGTGATCAGAAAAATGCTTGGCATTTAAATTTGGGACCCTCTAGCAACCTAATTCTTTTTGTATTCACCTAGTTGGACCGTGGAGGATGCTAGCCATGTCTTTATTTTGGGTAAACACCCCAGAAATATGTTTTCAAATTTCTGGAAAAAGTACTTTCAGCAAGCTTTCGTGCTCACGAAAGTGTCGCCAAATTTTATAAAGCTTTCGAAATTGCGACAGTAGTTTTCTAGTCTGTGGGAAATGACAGCAATTCTTTGGCACTGCGCTGCAAAAGAACGGTTGGGAGTTTGGGGCTGAACTTTGGAGGGAACGCATCCGACATCTCACAGATGTGCCTTTCAGTGTTGTGTTGAAAAAATATTACACGGCAGCAAAGTTACGGCACTCCAACGTTGACGGTTTTTCCCATAGGATAACATTACGGCGCCCGACGTATTACAGGAATCCTTTGGCACCCTGCTGCAAAATAACAGTTTGGTCTTTTTTCCTGAAATTTGGAGGGAAGACAGCCAACAGCCCACAGATGTGCCTTTCAGTGGTTTGGTGAAAAAATATTACAGGGAGGCAAAGTTATGGCGCTCGAACTTCTCTTTTTCCCATAGGATAACATTACGGCGTTCGCCGCGCCTTTCAGGGCCTGTATCTCGGAAACGGTGTGAGATACGGACTTTTCGTCGGAAAAATACTCTGGGGGCTAAGTACAAAACTAGCCAGGACAGTCGTAAATCATATGACTTAAATTTTTTTTTCTACGTCGTATGGTTCCTGAGATGTAACCTATTTAGTATTCCAAGTCCTCATTTTCTGCTCCAATACCCATTATTATGCATACATTCTTTGTACTCACTGTCTTTCTCTATGCAGGTTTTGGGGAAAACCAGCCTATGCACTTACATTAGTTACCATTGCCCTTTCCGCTTGCGGTTCCGTACCCGTTTCACTTACCGTTGACATCTACGCCACCATGTGCGTTATCCTTTGCGTTTTCATTTGCGCTTGCGTTTCTGTTATTTTTTGCCATTTGTGTCTACAGTACTGTTTCTCTTTCTGTTTCACTTTGCGTCACCATGCCCATTGACATTTCTGTTTGCAGGCACCATGTTACTATGTGACAACACATCACGTGGCAGACCGTTCCCGGCTACGCCACCGTGTGCGTTACCCTTTCTGTTCTCATTTGCGCTTGCGTTACCATGTGCGCCACTGTTAGCGCCTCTGTTTGGCGTGTGCTGTTCCTGTTACTATGCCACAAGACATCACGTGGTGGGAGCGTGGGCTACCGCTGCATTACATTCACTATTTCATGCTATCTCAAAAAGAAGGGATTAGATGTTTATCAGAGAAGAATGACATATTAGTGGCCTGCGTTAGGTTGAACACCCTGACCCACCCTGTCGGTATTGGGGTCGCCGGTCCCAACCTCACCCCATTCTCCTATACTTCTGCTGCTTACACATGTCATGGGTGAAAGAAATGACTTACTCCCAATGCGCACCCCAATGCCGGTTGGGGTGGTGTGCGGGGTCCAAGGGGGTTTCAACCCTAACACCGAATTTCTCACTTTGTCGCTGTGGAACAACCCTAACTAATGCATTAAACTGAGTTTTTTGCCTCAAATATATATATTATATATATATACACACACACATATATTTATTTAGTTTTTGTTGATCGGGTAAGTGCATTAGACAAATCCTGCCTGTTTTCAGACACTACCCGAGGGAAGGGGATACAGATGAATGCCAACTGACCTTGAACCAGACTAAGCTGTTGGTGGTATTTTTAGTGAATGAGGGAAATTTGGCCAGGACACCAGGGAAATTCCCCTACTCTTTTCGATAAGTGCCATGGGATCTTTAACATCCACCTGAACTACCACCAATCCAGGCAGATGGGACCTCAGTTTAACGTCTCATCCGAAAGACGGCACCTCAGAAGTGTAGCACCCCTCTCATACTGCACTACAGTGACAGTACTGGGATATTAACCCAAGTGCCAGATGTGGGAACTGAACCCACAGCCCTCTGATCTCCCGGCCTCAGAGGAGAGTGTGCTACCTACTGAGCTACTGACACTGCTATATATAATGTAAAGACAAGCTGCTGCGTCAGCATGTGGTCTGAAAGCAAAACAAAATGGTTATATTAAATGCACGCTGAAAATAGAAAATGGAGTTAAAAGTCTACGTTTCGACCTTAGGTCTTCTTCAGGAAATATCTAAAGGAGAAAAAAACAAAGTTAGTGAAGAGGGGAGGTAAAATAAGGGATATATATATGTGGGGAAAGAAGAAAGGGGAAGGCTCAAGGAGAAGTGATAAAAGGCAAGATTAAGAGAGAATCTGTGAAACAAAAAGGTGATGATGAGAAAGACAAGGCATAATAGGAGAAAATGAGCTGGAAAAGTCCCCAGGTGGGACTAATTAACAGGGCCTAGTAAGAAGGCTGAAAGGTGACAAATGCAGGGGAAGGAGATGGAGACAAATGGTGAAAATGAAAAGAAGTTAAATGTGTACAGATACAAACAGACTGCATAGTTTATTTTATCAACAGGGGATACCCTAAAAGCACAGTGGACAGAGCACTCTCCCGAGACAGTAACATGCCCCGTAACCTCAACCCCCGCAGGAAGGATACTGTCATGCAACAGCAGCAGCAAATTCCACTAGTGCTCCTTTATCAGAGTACACCTTCTCTTCACAGGATCATCACCAGTAACTTTCCTATTTTGCAAATTGACCCAGTCATTTGTGCTTCCTTTACAGAACCACCTATTGCCTCCTACTGCCGGCCACCCAACCTGTGAAATCTCCTGGTAAAAAGCAGCCTACCTACACCCAACACTTCCTCTCTACCAGGTACCCAACCTTGCAACAGAACTTGGTGCTACACCTGCAAATTTATTTCCAATGTGACTGAAATTCGGGGTTTCACAGGCGTTTTTCACATCACCAAGCAGTTCTCCTGTACCTCCTCTAATGCGGTATATTGTATTATTTGCAGGAAGTGTGCAGCTGTTTACATCGGAAAGACTGGTAGATGCCTTGCCGACCGTTTCAGGGAACATTACAGGACAGTCAGGAATGGAGACACTAATAAACCCACTGTATCCTACTTTATCTCCAGGGACCACGGCGCCAATGACCTTTCTGTTTGTGTCCTTCAGCAGGGCTTCTTGGATTCTGACCACAGGAAAACATGGAAACCAAGATGATCATCCGCCTTGGCTCCCTGCAGCCCTCTGGTTTAAAGGATAGACTTATTTTCCACTGACATCTTTCAGCCCTTGTTTTCCCTAAAATCTGTTTGTATCTGTACACATTTAACTTCTTTTCATTTTCACCATTTGTCTCCATCTCTGTCTCCTTCCCCCACATTTGTCACCTTTCAGCCTTCTTACTAGTCCCTGCTAATTAGTCCCACCTGGGGACTTTTCCAGCTCATTTCTCCTATTATGCCTTGTCTTTCTCATCATCACCCTTTTGTTTCACAGATTCTCTCTTAATCTTGCCTTTTATCACTTCTCCCTGAGCCTTCCCCTTTCTTCTTTCCCCACATACATATATATATATTTCTGTTAGCACCCTTTGCAAACTGTGTGAGAGGCCTTTCGGCACCATGCAATTCTGCTTAAAGTTGGAACAGCATAACATTCTGTGGTGATTTGCATATGCAGCCCATGATGCTTTGCATTGTGGGGGCATGTGTGATTTTGTATTTTCTTGAAACTTGGCTTCCCAGCCAAATACCCTTTGGGGTAACCCTTGCCTCAGTGTTTACGCTACAGAGGTTCTTTGTTATATATATATATATATATATATATATATATATATATATATATATATATATACATATATATATATATATATACATATACATCCCTTATTTTACCTTCCCTCTTCGTTAACTTTGTTTTTTTTTTTTTAGATATTTCCTGAAGAAGACCTAAGATCGAAACATAGATTAACTCCATTTTCTATTTTCAGCATGCATTTAATATAACCATTTTGTTCTGCACAAAAAAGTACAAGGCCACGCACGTGGGTATCAAAAACCCAAAGGCATAATACAGGATTTGGGGGTGGGTAAGGGTGGAATGGAATGAGGAAGAAATGGATTTGGAGTTTATATACATCTGAACACTTAAAGTCATCTGCACAATACAATGAGGCAGTGGGGAAGCAACATGAATGCTGGGGTGCATGGGGAGGGGATTTTGAAGACTAAGGGAGTAGATACTGCCCCTGTATAGATCATTGGTGAGGCTGCATCTGGAATACTGCAAAATGTTCTGGTGCCCACACTTCAGAAAGGACAAGGACAGGACAAAACCAGTTCGGAGAGGGGTAACAAAAATGATTTAGGGGCAGCAAAGTAAGTCGTACTAGGGGAGGCTGGGAGTCTAGATATGCACATGCTGGAGACCAGAAAGAAAAGAAGGGATATGATTGAGATTTACAAATTTTTGAGGGGAATAAATCGGGGTGGGGGAGCAGCAGTGAGCTGTTCACCAAAACTAGCAACAGCAACACTGGGGGCAACTTAAGGAAACTGGTTGGGGGTGGGCTTAAAAGGAAGTATTTTTTTTCACAGAGAAGGTGGTGGGGACAAGAGGGACTACCAAAAGAAGTAGTCAGCACAAAAACAGGGGTGGGACAGGCACATGTGCTTTTTAAGAAAAATGGGGGAGAGGAGAGATCGGGGTGGGGAGAGATGGCCCAAGGACCAGTAAGGTTCATGGATCATACTTAACTTTAGGTAGAAAACTGGGCAGACTGCTATGCCAGCTTCTGCTGTCAGTTTCTCTGTTTCTATGTATTTTTCCTGACTTGGTAATAAAAGTAACACTACAGAAGAGGGGGTGGTGAGCTATGCAGTATTCAGCCGCCAAGCTGTTAAGGCCTAGCACACAGAATCAAGTTGGGCCCCGCAGGCCTGACTCAGTCTACATTCATTAAAGAACAGTTTTGCCTGCTTTCCTTACCTTTACCTGACAAGCGCCGAGGCTGTGTCCCGACACAGATACTCCTGCTGTCATCTTCATCCTCTGGTGGCCGACTGAGATCATCCCACGCACACTTGGCACTCACTCCACTCAGGTTCGACCCGTCCGTCTCTATACCCTTATCAACTCTCTCCTGCTTGAAAATATCCAAAAACCATGACCACAGATAAGAATGTTCTTGCACTTTGACGCCTGTCTTTAACTAGCAATGGCCTTGCTTGTTTTGTGTTGGTCTGATGCCATTCAAGAGGTATGCAGTACCTGCAGGTACAAGTACTGCATTACAGTCTATCCGCAATGGCGTGTAGTCCAGTTTCTTTCACAAAAAACTATCCCATGGAGAAGTCTAAACTGTAAGTGTCAGAGCGTCAGACAGTTCAAACAATCCAAACGTTGCTTTTAAACAGAAATATCCAAGCAGTTCAACACACAGAAGACTAAAGAATCAACGGTATTATTTAACGCAGTTTTAATAACTGTAATAGTGTTGTACTGTTGTGCCTAAAAAGTCACACTGCGCAGGCTGGATGTCCAGTACAGTATATTCTCACCTGCGTAACAGTGTGCAATTCTGGGGCCTGCATTTAAAGAAAGACAAGGACGAAGTGGGTGGTGCAGAGGAGGGTTATCTAATACAGCCGGCCCACCAGCACAGAGGCAGGGCGTTGTCTGTCTGAAACACCGATGACCCGGGTTTGGAAACTGACTCGAAACGTTGGAGGGCCAGCTGGGGGAAGAGGGGCTGAGCATCCTAGCGACTGCTATCCTTCTCTGGGAGGGGTAGAGTGTCCGACACACCACGGACCTCTGGCGGAGGCTGGAGGGACCCACTGTGTCAGCGTAGTTACCTATGGTGGGGCGTGGTGGACACTAGACGTCACTGCACATCCCCGCCCCCAGGTGCTGCCAACTGCCACTTGTCCCTGCTGCTAATAGTGTCAGCATGGGGGGCCTAAGGGAGTAAGCCTGGGCATTGGGGGTCGGCGCATGGATGAGGCTGAGTTCCTTTAAAGGAAAAACAAGAAGAGAGAAGGGCACTAGGTGTGCCAAGAGGTCCTTTTCTGCCAACAACTTCTGTGTTTCTTCTGCCGACAGCTTCTATGTTTCAATGTTTCAAGACATGCAAATACCGCCACAGGATAAAGTAAAGAGAGTCATTCACGCTGATCAGAAACACAAGTACTAGGTGGAAACTCAATGAAGGTGGCGGGTGTGAGATTTAAGAGGAATGTTAGAAAGCATTTCTTCATGGAAAAGGTGTTAAGAGGGGTGGAACAACCAACAAGGGGTGTGTTCTGTGTAAAATCAGTAAGCGGGAAATGCAACCATGGGTGGGAAAGACACAGGGGGATGGTAGAGACTGTGGCAAAAGGGAAGGTGGTAACGGGGGGGGGGGTGAGGGCCACCAGGGCCCTCACAATCAACATCCGATACGCAGGCTGGGCAGGCTTGATGGGCCACAGGGCCTTTTTCTGCTGACAAAGTACAACAGATACTGAGGGTTCCTCTCTTGATAGTGACTTAAGGAGCAACCACTGCTTGTTATATAGCCAACTCAGCTGGCTGAGCCGCCGATCATCAGCAAGAATTGCCACTGGTGCACACTGTTCCACAAGTGTACCCACTCTCCACCCACCAAACCTCACACCCTCTAAACCTTGTCCCAACACCATACTCTCTAAAATCGAGCAAAGCAGATAAGCTGCATGATACCTGGTCAGTGAAGCTGGGCAAACTGGGTGGGCCAAGCGGTCCTTTCCTGCAGACAAATTCAATGTTTTGACAAATTCTATGGCCATTCAAAGTGACAAACTTCGCCTTTTGCTAAAGACTTGTGAAATGTCAGCAAAGTGTGGCAAAGTTTCAGATACATGGACCTTGTGTGTGTGTGTGTGTGGAAGGTGCACAGAAACAGAAAAGTGAAGGACAAAAAAATACCTTAACAGTCCATCCAGTTTGCCTCTACATTCCCCACTGGGCATCTTTATATCAATTATTTCCCGCATACTTCCTTCTCCATTTTACATTATTACTTCTTATTATAACTCCCTTAAATGCATTCCAATTTCTCTTGAATCCTAATACTATCACTGCCTCCACAACCTTGTCCAAGTTTGTTCCACCCACCCACCACCACTTCTGTGAAGTGGTACTTTCTAATGGCTTTTTTAAACCTCCCCCTTCCACCTTAAGCACACATGACCTCTAGTGGACATTCTGTTTCCGAGATTATTTTTGTTGCATCTACTCTACAGCACCTTTTATGAACTTGAAAGACTCCATCGTGTATCCCCTCTTCATCCTCCAGCAGGGACATCAACGTTTGCACAACTTTTTTTTTTTTTTGCACTGGTCCAGCCAGAGAAATGGTACCAATCTGCACTAGTCCCAAGTTATAATGGAGACTACTGGGGGAGAAAAAGACTCCCTGTCCTTTTCTAATTACTGGCTTCCAGTAGCACCCTCTCTTTCCCCACTGCTTTAACTTCTCCCAAGCGTCTAGTAACATCCTCCCCCTCTCCCCATAAGCCCTCCCTAGTGTCCAGTGGCACCCCTCCCTCTCTGCATCTCCACAGGTCCTCCGTGGTGTCCAGTGGCACTCACTCCCTCAGCCCATCATAGAAACACAGACTGACGGCAGATAAGGACCGCTTGGCCCACCTAGTCTCCCATTTCCCCACTTACAGGATAAGCTGCAGATCCTAGTTAACCAACAGCCCATTTCTTCCTACCCCCACAAGAATTGCCTTATGTCTGTCCCATGAATTCTTGAATTCTCTCACAGTTTTAGACCCCACAACCTCCTCAGGAAGGCTGTTCCATGCGTCCACCACCCTCTCTGTGAAAAAATACTTCCTCACATTGCCCCTGAGCCATCCCCCCTCTATCTTCAAATTGTGTCCCCTTGTTCTTGCACATCTCTTTTTCTGAAAGATGCTACCCTCTTGGACTTTGTTGATTCCACTGAGGTACTTAAAGTTTCTATCATGTCCCCCCTCCCTACTTTCCTCAAGGGTATACATATTAAGCTCTTTTAGTCTCTCCTTGTATGGCTTGTCTTGTAGACCCTGCACCATTTTAGTTGCCCTCCTCTGGACTGCCTCCATCCTGTCTACGTCCTTGAGGAGATTGGGTCTCCAGAACTGGACACAGTACTCCAGATGGGGTCTCACCAACTGTCTGTACAGAGGGATAACAACTTCCTGTTTTCTGCTGGTGATGCCTCTCCCTATACATCCCAGTATCCCCCAGCTCTCCCTACTGCCTTCTCACATTGCTTGCTAACCTTAAGGTCAACTGATATGATTACTCCCAGGTCCCTTTCCATTTTTTTTGTTGTTACTACCTCCCCCCAACTGTGTAATCTTCCCCTGGGTTGTTTCCCAGGTGCATTATTTTGCGCTTCTTTGCACTGAATCCAAGCTGCCATACTTCTGGCCATTCCTCCAACCTTGCCAAGTCCCTTCTCATCCTTTCCACGTCTCCTTGTGTATCAACCCTGTTGCAGATCTTTGTATCATCTGCAGAGAGACATACCTTTCCTTCCAGTCCCTCTGCAATGTCAAAGATATTAAAAAGGACTGGCAATGGAAAACACTGGTCATCAATAATCTGGCTCTAGCGAGTTTAACGTATCAAAGATATGGAAAAGAGGACTTTTTCTGAACAAGTGGAGGGTGTTCATCAACTCTCTTCCAATGGGGGAAGCCATGGAGTTACGACAGGGTATAACCTGAATTAAAGGATTTATGGTTGTCTCCTAGTGGTGAAGCACATGGAAGGGGCCCTGGAACGGTTCTCCAGACAGCAGAGGTGAGCATGTCTGTGAGTGGTGGTGTAAAGTTGGAGGTGGAGATGGAAAGTGGACTCCAGCTCACAGGTAAGCTACATAATTACATCTTGGAGGTCGGAAAACCGACAAACTCAAGGATGAGGAAGGAAGGTAGTGGAGGGGGCAGAAGCCCGCGGAAACCGCGAAATACATATAAATTGCCATAACAGTGGAAAGGGGGAGGTATGGATTTCTGGAGGGGTGCGTTGTTTTTGTATTCTGGATGTTCTCTTATGTTACTTCTACATACTTAGGGTGTAAATAGTTAGGGGGAATTACATAGTGAGGGGGTGGGGGGGGTTGGTGGGCCAGACGGTAGGCCAAGGCAAGATAAAGGCGATTGGTTGCATGACGGATAAAATGCTATGTACTGTATGGCAGATTCCTTAATGTTGGAAAAGGAATACGAGAAATGATTGTAATGCGTCCTCGGACCTCTGTCTGTCCTACCTCAATAAAAGATTTAAAAAAAAAAAAAAAAAAAAAAGATTGGACCCAGTACTGAACCCTGCGATACCCCACTAGTAATCCCTCTTTCTTCAGAGTGGACTCCATATACAATTACCTTCTGTGTCCTGTTGTCCAGCCAATGTTTTACACAGGCTACTACCCTGGGACCCACTCCCAGGCTGGTTAATTTGATTATTAATCTTTTGTGTTGGGGACTGTGTCAAATGCCTTGCTAAAGTCTAGGTAGGCCATGTCCTCAGCCCCTCCCTGGTCTACTACTTTGGTCACCCAGTCAAAGGACTCGATTAGATTCGTCTGACGTGACCTTCCCGCTGCCTTGGGTCCTGTGCCCCACTTTCCTCTAGGTACTCAACAGTTCTTTCCTTCAGAAGTGATTCCATTACTTTCCCTACCACAAAGGTCAAACTGACAGGTCTGTGGTTTTCTGTCTTGCTCCCACTTTTGCGAAGGGGAATCACATCTGCCTTCTTCCAGTCCTCAGGTACCACACCATCCTCCCATGATTTGTTAAAAAGGGTAGTCAGTGGTGTCACTAGTTCTCCCCTTAATTCTTTTAGAATTCTGGGGTGAATTCGGTCAGGCCCCATTGCTTTGTCCACCTTCAGTTTTAGGAGTTCTTTCAGAACCCTTTCTTCTGTGAAAGGACTGTGATTGACCCTCCTATCCAGAGTGCTTCTGTTAATTGGATTAGGCACCTCCCCCTCCTCCTCTTCTGTGAATACTGAGCAGAAGTATCTGTTCAGTATCCCTGCTTTTTCACTGTCCCTCTCTGCCCACCCACCGTCCTTTATATTCAGCCTCACTATCCCTCCCTTTGTCTTTCTACGCTCCCTGATGTACCTAGAAAGGTTTTATCCCCCTTCTTAACCGAGATGGCTATCTTTTCCTTAGTAAACATTCTCCCTGATGTCCAGTGGCACCCCCAAGATCCACAGAGCACCCCCAACCCTAAGACCCTGGCTCCTGTCCTGACAGCAGCTGGCACAAACCCTCTGCTCACCTCCTCGGCCAGCTGCCATCCAACTCCGGTAACTGCAATACAGCAACAAAAGACCTACAGTAATTAATACCTTCCGCCACCCATCTGAACCCCACCACCCTCTCCACTCATGTCCCCTCAGTCAAAAACTCACCCACAGGGTGAAAAGTATTAGTATAAAAAAGTCCTGAAGCAGTGCACCACTGATCCTATCTTAACAGTCTCACCACTGAACCTGAGTGACGGCAATGTCTATCAGTAGTGCTTTGTGATACTGTGTGAGGGAGAGACTGCTGGCATTTGGGACCGGCGGTGAGACTGTTAAGACGGACTGGCAGTGCACTGCTTCAGGACATTTGTTTCCTAGTACTTGTCACCTTGTGGGTGAGTTTTCTGACTAAGGGGACATGGGTGGGGAGGGTGTTGGGCCTGAGATACAAGGAGAGGATGAGGTTTTGTGTTTTTTTTGTTGTTAAAACACTGGCCTGAATGAGAGGATCTGCACTGGCCCGAGAAAGTTTGTGTTATGCCCCAGGCTTGTAAATTAAATGTAAAAATCGACCCCTGGTCCATTTTAAGCCTTTTCAGCCTTTCCTTGCACATTCTGCCTCGCTGCTATAGATCATCTTTACTGCCTCATCTGCACTCTCTCTAATCTATCCTAATCCTTCCTTAGATACGGACTCCAGGACTGCACACAGTACTCTAGGTGTTACCTGACCAATGATCTATGCAAGGGGCAGTATCACCTCCCTCTTCCGCCA
The DNA here is from genome assembly GCA_016271365.2 of Neoceratodus forsteri. Lineage (NCBI taxonomy): Eukaryota > Metazoa > Chordata > Ceratodontiformes > Ceratodontidae > Neoceratodus > Neoceratodus forsteri. The sequence continues at coordinate 14,882,640 of CM028135.1, read as the reverse complement.
GTAATTCTTTTCCCTATGAACCCAGCATCTTGTTAGCCCTCTCGTATGACTTACTGCATGGGGAAGAGGGTTTTAAGGGTTTTCTCATCAGCACCCCTGGTCTCTCTCCTCTCTAATCTCTACTGTTGTCCCATCAATACAGTAAACCATTCTAGGATTTTTTTTTAACCCCATAGGCATCACCTTGCACTTTTTGCCACTGAATTTCAACTGCCAAATACTGGACTATTTCTCCAGTCTTCTCACATTCTGTCTTGTGATGACCACCTTTGACCAAATGGGGCCTCAACCCTAAAATCCTTTACAATGTCCTGGTTGGACAACCCCCTGACAAGTACCGCCCCACTTTGCGGCTTCACTCCCCTACCATGTAAGGAAGCAGTCTTGTGTGACATCTGCAAATTCTTGCCACTACATGCTCCTAGCCACCTATGCCCTCAGATTTACGTCTGCAAGACTGAAGTCTCCCAATAACACTATTCCTCCAATTCTACCAATTTCCCTTTCTCCCTCTCCTGGCAGTTTTAATGGTGGACATCCCATTTTTAAATTAACAATATGAACGGTTGTTAGAAAGATTGTTTAAGACACTCGTGTACTTGTCATTACATGTAGGTTTATAGAATAGAGTTGTAAAGACTAATGAAGTCAAACGCTATTAAACTAGTTAAACTCCATCCTCTCCGGTGCTTCATCCATTTTTACCAAGTGATCTGGTGCTCTAGATACTTACCCCGTCCTGTGTTTCCTTCTCCCTCCTTCCATCACTTGAAGCCATGGTGACGCTACCCCTTTTTCCTCCTTGACTGATGCATCCTCCATCACTTAATATCTGCCCTCATATGCACTGATACTCCTCCCCGCTTCCAGTTTTCCCCGACCTTCCCGAAGAGCGTGTACCCTAGACCATTTAGGTCCCAGCAGTTATTTGGATTTGCCTAGTTTCAGTAATGGCCAATATTTCTATTCCCTCTGCAGCCATCGCCGCCTGCAATTCATCCATCGTTTTTGCATAAGCTTTGAGCAACTGTGTACAACACCTTCCATTTGTCCTCCCTCTCCCATCTAGGATGGATTCTTCTTGTCACTGCTATTTTATTCCCTGCATTTCCTCTTTTTTCCTCCTAGTCCTTTAACAGTCCCTAATATACTGCTTATCGGGGGAGGAGGAATATTTAGAGTCCCAAATCGAACATCCTATTCTAGCCCTTGCACCCTACTGCAGTCCACCCCCACATCTAGTGTAAACTCCCAATGTAAACGTCTTATCTTCTGCCCCAGTGCACTGCTGCAACCTCCACTCAGATGCAGACACTGTCTTCCAAACAGCCTGCCATGAAAAACCCCAGTTTTCCACAAACCCAAATCCTTCCTCTCCTCACCAACCTTTTAACCAAAACTTAAGCACTCAAGTCCTGTCCCTTCTACTTTCTTGCACGCTGCACCTGCAGTACCTCTGAGAAGTCTACTGTATCTTCAACGTCTTCTGGCTTGCTACTCAGCTCTCTGACTCTTTCCTGAACCTGACCCACACTGCAGTGCTGCAGACTGTTGGTTAATAGGAGGTAGTGTAGAGCAGAGGTTTAGGGCTCTGAGTTGCAAACCTGGAGACCTGGGTTTGAATCCCATCAGCCCCCACCTACACACTATGTAACCCTGAGCAAGTCACTTAACTTCCTTGTGCTCCCAGGTCGCACCTGGAAACAAGCTCCGGCTTAGTGTGCCTTTCCTGGTTAAACAATTTTCCCTTTCCCTAATAGATGACTCAACATCTGGCTCCCTCTCTACCCAGGTCAAACTCTCCAGCCATGAAGTACTTCCACAGATGTTGCTCCAGGGAGGCATATAACAGACCCCCCCCCCATGCTGAGCAAACGAACAGCCTCCCCATCCCCCAAACAGAGTCCACAATCACTATCAACATCATACCAGAATTCCTGCCCTTGATGCCCTCCCTCCTGACTCATCAAACTTAGATGAAGCTTCATCCATGAAAGAACACACTGCGCCTATGTGGTCAGGGTTGGCGCCTCATGACTTTGTCCCCAGACTAGTGAAGTGGTTTGGAGTGTGCACTCTCAGGAGCACTATCCTTTCCAAATCCTTAACCAACCTGCCCCCTCTTTTCTCACCTCGACTTTTTTTTTCCTTCTTTTCACAGCAGCTATATCTCAGGCAGTAGTCTTTGCTAGGTGAAGTGGAGTTGGTCCTTTACCAAAGGAAAACTGCACATACTTTTTCCATGCAGATACTGCCCTTCACAAAGGTTGTTTTTTTTACTTCACTGCAAAGACTACACAAAAGAACAGCAGTGACCCGTTGCCCATCCCTAATAATACCCACATTCTGAGATTTCAGAACAAAGAACATCTTTTCAGACAGCGTAGAATGGAACAACCTTTCAGACCCCACTTGACAAAGCCCTAACCTTCACACTTTCCAAAGACCACTGCACGAGCAGCTCAAAGATCAATGTAGATGTCCTCCTAACTTCACCCCCTTTTTATTTATTCTTTTTATTCTCATGATTCTGCCATCCCAGTCCTCAAGGCTGTACGAACTGGCCCATGAAAACCTCCCAGCCCTGTCACCACCTCCGCTGGAGGACCCTGCAGAGTGGGGTTTGAGTGTGCCTAAGCCAATCGTTCTGGCAGTCTATGGCTTGTCCTGGTTTTCGCTTGCCTTTTGCACACTTGATAGTGACTTATCACTGGCCCTGGACACCGCAGCGGGTCCCAAGGAAAGCAAGCTCTCTAGTCTACCACAAGGGTTGCTGCAGTACTTGGGGAAGTAAAGTCCCCTAATCATGCCGAGAAGCAGTGACGCTGGCAGCACTATCTTCCAGCCTTGACCACACACACAAGTCTGCTGCAGAACCAGAGTCACCAAAACAGCAGTGTAAGGTGCTGCTGCTGGGACAACAGGCGGTCCTTGAACCTAACTGCTTTAGTCACCACCCTCCCATAATATTCATTAACTTGTATAAAATACTAGAAACAGTCTTCTTCTCAACTCTCCAAAGTGCTTGTGTGTACAAAAGGGAAACCCACAACGAATGTGGCTACCATCCCATTACATGCTAAAAGAATAATTCTCTCCTGCTAGTGCCATGCGTCGTTTTGCGCTGTATAACTAATTTGCAGTAGTGCATCCTTTTGAATCTAGCATTACTGCATCCAATAGCACTGCACCATGAACAAAGAACCTTTTTGTACAATAATGTAACAAGCAACTTCAAGAAAACAAAATACTGTATTTTTTGGGACCATCCTACCATCTCTGTTGCAAACTCCAAATCCATATTTAAAGTATGAAAGAACCCCTGCCAACTTGGACAGATGAGTATCCTTTAGCATCTAATGATATTTTTAATAGCAAAAAGTTCTGTGCTGGAAAAGCTGACAGTTCAGGTAAGCAAAGAACCTACAATGAAAAGGTGTTTAATACCTGCTTCTCAGGTAGTTGGACATGCAACTGGTACGTTGCCAGGTCTGCATGATGTACAACATCATGCATACTGAGGGCTAGGGTGCATCTGTAGTCACTTCAAGGAGGCCGCTGCTCTGGAGAGGCTTGCTGTCAAGCCTGGAATGGAAACGGTCTGTACCTTGGGCACACAGGAAGGAGAAGTGGCAGCTGGGGGAACCAAGCCTACTACACGACCAGGGCTGTTCAATCTACACTCTGGAAAGGTATACTGCCAGGCTTGAGTAGCAGCTGAAGCCACCATGTGGGTGTAAGGAGGTAAGCAGGAGCCTGAAGAAGACGTGGGAAGAGGAGGCTAGGAACATGGGCATTAGACAGGGGGTGGTTGACAGGAGCAGAAAGGGAGAGAAGGGGGGCAGAATGGACTGATCTTTGTTGGCAAGATGACGGATGGATCAGAGTCAAGACAAGAGCTAGAAGGCACAGTCATAAGGGAGGGCCATCTTCTGTGAACACCTGCAACAGGTATCACCATCTGGCTGGTCAGGTTGAGGGCAGGTTTAACATGTGAGTGGGGCTGGTGGGGGCAGTCCAGGCATCATAATACCCAACCTGCCAAGGAAGAAGACGGAAAAGGTTGGATGGAGTGGCAAGAAGGTAGCACACATTGAGGACTATTCCTAATTACGGCAGTGGGTGGGGTGGAGGGGGCACACCTGGACCAGGATGACAGTTTGGGTGAGGTGGTTTGCCTGCCTGGAATGCATGACACCTAGGAAGCAACACAGCTGATGAAAAGCAGATCCCCCATCATCAATGATTGCACGACTGACAGAGTGCACAAGACCAGAGGACATTAGCAGGTCTTTCACAAAACAAGTTATGTTCTGAAGGAAAATGAATCCAGGGTGATCATTTAGGTGATCCACAGGAGGTTAATGTTATTGGGCCTAATGTGTGATTATGTTTATTTAAACGTTTAACCAGGAAGTACATACTGAACTGAAAACGGCTCATTTCCAGATGTATCCTGGGGGAGAGGGGGTAGGAGATAGCTAACAATAAAAAAACAAGGTAAAACACAATAATAAGGGAACACGTGATGCTGCAGCATCTGATGGCGGTTTTATCAATATGATTGGCAAGTGAGCTCAGGGGTTATCATGAGTGGCTCCGCACGAGTGCTTAATCCCCGAGCTCACTTGCCACAAGCATTGATAAAAACCGCTATCAGATGCTGCAGCATCACGTATTCGTTTTTTATATTATAGGGGTTGACTTCATTGTATCGTTTGGTAGTGTATTTCTGTGGTTATTCTGCTAGTTTTCTGCTATGTTTGGGGGTTTCATTTGTGCTTCTGTGTTGCTGCGCTACAAGTTCATACTTTAATTTGTGATTTACTGCAGCTGAAACATTACCGGCAGCATTACTACTGAATGTAGTTCGGCACTGATGTTACCAGTGACGTGTAGACAGGGCTGATAGCAGCACCTATGTAATGACAGTGCTGATAACCTGCAGTTATTGTTGCCTGTCTACACGTCATTATAAGGAATCTGTTTAGTGGTACTGATAGCTGTTTTTATCAAATGAGTTATCAGTCAACCCCTATAATATAATATAGTTTTACAAGCAGCATCATAAATATTATAGGCAGAATAGTGAATGAAGGCATCTAGAAAATAACTCACATGCTAATATATGCAGAAAGGGAAATTGCAGAACAGTAATAAGAGGGTAAGGCTAGAGAATGGAGGTACAAAACAGCTCCTGCGGTGCTTGACTATCAGTAGGAGGCACTAGATTATTGGCGTGATGCAAGGAGGGTTGTGTGTTTTACTGCCAAAACCCACTCCCCAGGCTGGCTTGAGCACAGGACATTGTTAATTAAAGCAGCAGGATTTATTAGTAGACTAAAATTGTCATCAGTATAATTTTATTTAGCCCAAATGTCTTCCTGGCATCCTTGGATTCATCCTCAAGCGTACTCACCACACTACCTGCAGTGATACACCTGTAGTGTGTGTGAAGCCAAGAGATAGATGTAAACATATCAATAACACATGCTGAAGGGGGAGCCAGGCTGCCTGCACCACTCCATAACTTCTGCACCGCTCCACAGCTCCTGTTTGGGGACCCACTGGAAACTGCTACAGCAGTACACTTCACACACAGAGGCTTTAATGGTGCCCAAACCCATCATGTGAATAAATCAGTGTAAACAGGCCTAAAAGACCAGCACCAAATAAAAGTTCAATAACTGAGGACATACTTGCAAGTGTGGGTCAATCTCAAATATCGTCTCTCCTCGCCTCATATCCGTTATCAGCCAAGGGCCACCAGCTCTGCAGTGTGAAAATAAGTTAGTAAGATGCTCTGCATTTATGAATAATTTTAGCACAATTAAAAAAAAAAAAAAAAAAACATTCTTGCCATATACAACAGAATCAGTTTAGTTGCCAAATTGGTCCTTGTAAGAACAGATCCAGAAGCAAATGGTTTGATACATCTATGGTAACAAAAAGAAAACAGTGCCTAAGCTTCCGAGGAAGGACTTGGTTGGTCCGAAACCTTAGGCACCATTTTCTTTTGGTTACATCTATGTTGGTCCATTAAAAGGTAGCAAACCATTTGCTTCTGGATCTTGTCTTATACAAGTGATACTTTCAACAAAACCACGGCAGCTGCCTTCCTTTTCTTGAAAACATTTGATTGTTTGCTTGTCATGGATAAAACTGGCGGATGAAAGCATGTGGTGGTACAATGAAGTCCCATTATGAGAACAACTTTGTTCCATTTGAGATGCTCTTATAGAAGGATGCCACTCTATATCTAAATACTTAAATCAGGCAACAAAATCCACAGTAGAATCGCTACTCTGAACTGTGAGCATTCATACTGAACCCAAGTTCAGAGCAATATCAGCGTCAATATATATTTAAAAAAAAAAAAAGCAACAATGATACCATTAACGACTTGATTTAAATTACACAATGCTTTCTGTTTGGAAATGACCTGCCTCAAATCCTCTTGAGATCTGCTCCACTGTCTTTACAAGGCCTCTCTAGAGAGAGAGAGAGACAGCAAGCAAGCGAGAGACAGTGCGTGTGTGTGTCTGAGATAAAGGAGTGTACTGAAATTGGATTAACTGCCACTGAAAGCTAGGCCGTAAAAGCCTTTGTAACAGACACAGTTATAGCAGACAACACAATTCCCATGTAGATCAGAGGTTCATTCTACATAATGCAGATTTTCGGGTTCTGATTACCTTTGCTGTATAAACAAACACCATCTGTGTAACCAGCAAAGGGGTCAAATGGCCCCAAAGTGAACAGGCATGAACTTGAACTGGAAAGTCAGCGATACTCCTAAATGTGACTATCTCAGAGATGGCATTCTCCCCCCCAACCTTCTCATGGACTCACCAGTTATCCACTACTTATTCAGGACAATAGTGATGGGTGGCTTGCCATGTCGGTTGTGTGTGGGCCTGCAAGGGAAGCCGGCACAACAGCGGACAGGGGCTTTTTTCCTCCAGCTCCTGGTTTTCTTACTGAGGGTGCTACCATGCAGTCACATGCACTCATGTGTGACTAGCATCTAGCTGCAGCCTTCTCCCATTTCATGTACTCCCGCTGCGCTGTCGCACAGCCTCCTATATGTGGCAATCAAGTAGTGGGATGCAGTGACCCCCTCTCTCTAAATGAGAAGAGCTGTTCTTAAGGCACTCATACAAACATAGAAACATAGATTTTAACAGCAGATAAGGACCGCTTGGCCCACCCAGTCTGCCCATTTCCCTACCTATTGGATAAGCTGCAGATCCTAGTTAACCAGCAGCCTACTTTTTCCTACCCCCAACCCCTAGAATTGCCTTATGACTGTCCCATGCATGCTTGAATTCCACCACTGTTTTTGACTCCACAACCTCCTCCGGAAGGCCATTCCATGCATCCACAACCCTCTCTGTGAAAAAATACTTCCTTAAATTACCTCTGAGCCGCCCCCCTTCTATCTTCACATTGTGCCCCCTTGTTCTTGCACACCTCTTTTTTTGAAAGATGCTACCCTCTTGGACTTTGTTGATTCCCTTGAGATACTTGAAAGTTTCTATCATGTCCCCCCTCTCTCTCTCCTTTCCTCGAGGCTATACATATTCAGCTCCTTAAGTCTCTCTTCATATGTCTTCCGGTGCAGGCCCTGCACCATTTTAGTTGCCCTCCTCTGGACAGCCTCCATCCTGTCTATATCCTTGCGGAGATTGGGTCTCCAGAACTGCACACAGCAGTCCAGATGGGGTCTCACCAATTGTCTGTACAGAGGGATAACAACTTCCTGTTTTCTGCTGGTGATGCCTCTCCCTATGCATCCCAGTATCCCCCCAGCCCTCCTTGCTGCCCTCTCACATTGCTTTCCCACCTTTAGGTCATCTGATATGACTACCCTCAATCCTCCCGTCCCCGGCTGGCCCTGAATGACTCAAGGCCATTCCCAAAACTGGGTCATCGATATAAATAAGTAATATTTCACTTCTTGAGCACCCAGTCCCAGAGGCTCTGGGCACTTCACAAAAGACAAGGTGTGAAAATATACAGTAAACAAATTAAAAACATGGGTCAGACTATTAATACAATTCAGAAAGTCAATAAATAATTCAGTAAAACTCTCTATAGCTGAATATGAAACGTCTCTCTGAAAAAGTGTGCCTTAAGGCTAAACTTAAAGCCTCCACCGATGGAGCCTCCCTCAAAGGTCTTATAAGCGAGTTCCAGAGGGCCAGGCCTGTCACCTCAAATGCACGGCCTCCCGAGGTCTTGAGCCTTGCCCTCAGAACTGCCAGGAGGCCCTCAGTGCAGGAGTGGAGTGAGTGCACAGGGCGGACAGAAGTCAGAGGTTCAGTCAGGTAGCCAGGGCCTTGTAGATGAGCAAGCGCAGTTTGAAGGTGATCCTCCATCTAACAGGCAGTCAGTGCAGGTCATGCAGGATCGGGGTTATATGAGCGGACCTGGGAAGGCCAGTCAAAAACCTAGCCGAGGCGTTCTGCACCAGCTGCAGTCAGAGATTCCCTCCACTGACCCTGAAGTAAAGAGCGTTACAGCAGTCGAGCCTTGACATAACAAATGCATGTACCAGTCAGGGCAGGTCACCAGGCGGAATTAAAGGTTTAATCCTGGCAACATTCCTGAAGTGGTAAAAAACCATTCCGGACGACAGATGACACATGAGCATCAAGTGTCAAACCACTGTGAAGGATGAAACCCAGATTTCTCACCCTAGTGGAAGCTATCAATGGGGTAACACCCAGGAACAACCCTGTTCCCGACCCAGCAGCAACCACATCCCGCCAGCGACCAGACTCAATCACTAGTACCGCTGTCTTGTCGGGTTAAATCTCAGCCAGTTAGAAGACATCCAGTTCTGGATCTCAGCTAGATATTTATTTAGCACCTCCACGGCATCGGATGTCCCGGGAAAGTACAGTTACTTAAGAACTTACCGTAACAGTAGATCTTCAAGAGAGGCTCTTGCAGTAGGTAATTACATACATATAGGACTGACGCCGGCCGGCGGCAGGACCCCACAGAAAAATTTCTAGCTAGCAGTCTCTGGCGGGGACCGCCCCACGTCAGGTGACCAGCGTCACCACGACGTCGGTATAAAGGCGGTCCCAGGCGCCCGGACGAGAAAAAGCAGATATTTCCCTCAATGGAAAAGGAGCTGAAAAAGCCTAGGGGGATGGAGGGCGGGAAGGTACTGCAAGAGCCTCTCTCGAAGATCTACTGTTACAGTAAGTTCTTACGTAACTGTACCATCTTACTCCGAGAGGGCTCTTGCAGTAGGTAATTACATATAGGACAGAATCCCAAGCAGTCTGGAACAAATGAAAAGGCACCGGGAAGAGGAACTACTCTAAAAAGTAGCAAATAATCTAGCAGGTCTCAAGAAAGGAGGCCTTGCAAGACAGCTAACCCGAAGCCTGCTCTACGGCGAGAGGCAATGTCCAAACTGTAGTGTTTAGTGAAGGTATGGACGAAGTCCAATGTAGCGCACAGATGTCTGCGCAGACACGTTCTTGAAACAAGCCGCAGAGGCGGCAACTCCACGAGTGGAGTGGCCTCTGACTTAACCCAGGAGGGTCTTGTTGTACTTGTCATAACAAAAAGTGATGCAATGGGCCAACCATTTTGATAGGCATTGCTTAGAAACAGCATTGCCTTCTCTTCTGTGAGCAAAGGAGATGAACAACTGATCACTCTTCCTGAGATCCTTTGTCCTATCGGTGTAGTATCACAGAATCCTGTGAACATCCATGGTATGGAGCAGGTATTCTCCTTGATTGGAGTACTGAGTGAAGAAAGCAGGTAATTCAATAGACTGATTCAATGTAGATTCCGTTACCACCTTCGGAAGAAACTTAGTATTCGTGCGAAGAGCTACTCGTTCTTTGTGAAAAATCAAATAAGGGATTTTGCACATCAGGGCCTGGAGTTCGGAACTTCTACGAGCCGAAGTAATGGCCACCAAGAAGAGCGTCTTCCACGATAAAAACTTCAAGTCTGCGGAAGCCGCAGGCTCAAAGGGAGGAAGGGTAAGTTTCTCGAGGACAAAGTTTAAGTCCCAAAGCGGAGCTGGGGTCCGGATAGGGGGCCTGAGATGAAGGACCCCTCTAAGGAAGGTTTTGGAGACCTCCAGCTGGGTAAAAGCCTCATCAGCGAAAGGTACATGGTAGGCCGAGATAGCCACCATATGGACTTTCAAAGAGGAGTGACTGAGACCCAGGTCGAAAAGATGACGCATGTACTCAAGCAGAATGGTCGCAGGACAGGAAAAAGGCTCCACGTTCCTGGACGCAGCCCAGATAGAAAATCTCTTCCATTTCATGGCGTAGGTGGATCTAGTGGAGGTTTTCTAGCCTCCACCAAAATCTCGCCACCTTAGGAGACGCCAAAACGAGATTGAGCTAGGTCTGCAGGAGCCATGCATGAAGTTGAAGGGACTTGATTCCCGGATGGACCAGGGTCCCCTGATCCTGGGTCAGCAATCCTGAAGATAAAGGAAGAGGAAGAGGAGGAACCTCTGAGTACTGTTGTAGAAGAGAGAACCAGATTTGCCTGGGCCAAAAAGGAGCGATCAGAATCATTCTCGCTCCTTCCAAAGCAAGTTTCTGCAGCACACGAGGTACCAGAGGAATTGGGGGAAAAGCATAGACGAATCTGTCCATCCAGCTTAGAGATAGAGCGTCGCTCCAGAAAGCATCTCGCTCTGGAGCGAGCGAGCCAAAGAATGGAAGCTTTGTGTTTTGGAAGGAGGCGAACAGGTCTATCTGAGGAGTCCCCCAAATCTGAAAGATGCTTTTTAGAACTTTTTCGTCCAACTCCCACTCGTGTGGTAGAGCCGACGGGCGACTTAAGTCTGTCCGCCAGGACATTGTCGACTCCCGGAACGTGGATCGCCGTGAGGTGAAGGTTGTGAAGCGTTGCCCATTCCCAAACCCTCATCACTTACCTGCAAAGCGGGTAGGACCGTGTCCCTTCCTGCTTGTTGATGTACCACACCACGCACATGTTGTCCGTTTGGACAGCTAGGTGACCGGGAAGGATGTATTGGTGAAGGGCCTGGACAGCATACAGCACTGCTCGAAGCTCGAGCACGCTGATGTGGAGAACTATCTCCAACTTTGACCATAGGCCCTGGGTTTGGTGAGGACCCAGATGGGCCCCCCAACCTTCGCCGGAAGCGTCCGTAGTCAGAGTCTGATCGGGGGGAGGATGAAAAAAGGGGACCCCCCCGGAATAAGTTCTCTCAAACCATCCACCATTCTAAGTCTCTTGCCATCGGCGAGGAGATCAGGACCAGATGATCTAGGTCATCTACCCGTTGATCCCACTGAGATCGGAGAGTCCACTGAGAGATTCTCATGTGGAGGCGTGCGCGCAGAACCGTCGGGATGGCCGGCGTCATAAGCCCCAGTAGACGGAGCACCGACCTCGCCGGAACCCTTCTGTGTTCTGATAGGAGGGAAATCTGGGACTGGAGGGAGGCCCCCCTGTCCGGAGGCAGGAAGGCCTTGCACAATGTTGTGTCGAGGATTGCCCCGATGAACTGGAGCCTCTGTGAAGGGTCCAGGTGAGACTTGGAATGGTTGATGGTAATGCGCAGGCCCGTGAAAACCTGCTGGGTGAGGGAGAGAAAATGCAGGAGTTCCTCCCTGGACCGGGCCGCCAGGAGCCAGTCGTCCAGGTAGGGAAAAACCTGAGCTCCCAAAGAACGCAGGTGGGCCGCTACCACCGCCAAGCATTTGGTAAAGACTCGGGGAGCCGAGGAAAGACCAAATGGGAGCGCCCGGAATTGGTAGTGGTCCCCCTGGAAAGCAAACCCGAGGTACTTTCGGTGCAAAGGGCGAATGGGTATGTGCAGGTACGCATCCTGCATATCCAGTGCACAAAGCCATTGGCCCAGCCAAAGCATGGGCAAGAGGGTTTGAAGGGAGAGCATCCTGAACCTCTTGTATTCCACATAAAGGTTCAGGGAGCTGAGATCGAGAATGGGACTGAGATCTCCAGTCTTCTTTGGTACGAGGAAGAAATGGGAATAGTAACCCATCCCGTGGAGCTGAGAGGGGGCGGGCTCTATAGCCTGTTTCGCAAGGAGAGCAGAGATTTCTTCCCTGACCAAAGGAAGATGGTCCCTTGAGTAAGAGGAGTTCAGAGGGGGGTGGCATGGAGGTTTCTGTAGAAACTCTATGGAGTGCCCCTCTGCTATGATCTGAAGCACCCATGAATCCGTAGTTATCCTCTCCCAACCCGGAAGGTGGAGGGAGAACCTCCCTCCTACCGGTTCACCCAGGGAGTCTGGAGGCGGTGGGAGAGGGAAGGAGTTAGGTGGTGTGAGGCAGCGCCGCAGCTGGGGCACCCGTTGCTTTTTTAGGCGGCAGGGGTCTGGCAGCTGTAGGGGCCCGACGTTTAGTGGCCCGTCTTCCCTGAGGTTTCGCTTGAGGCTGGCTGCGTCTGCGAAAGGGACGGCGCTGTGGGGGATGGGGACGGTACATTGAATCAACAGATTTAAGGCCCGTCCCCTTCTCCTGCAAATCAGTGATGATGTCCTTGACATCACCCCCGAAAAGCACAGAACCCCTGAAAGGTGCTTCTTGGATCGCTGACTGCACCTCCGGGACCAGACCTGACACACGGAGCCATGCATGACGCCGAAGACTTACGGCGAACGCAGAGCTCCGTCCTGCGGTGTCCACTGCATCGTAGGTCGTCCTCAAAATATGACGACTGGCCGAACGAGCAGAACGGATCAGGTCGGCTAACTCCTGCTTGACTTGGGAGTCAGCCAAAGAGTCAATCTTAGATTCCGCCTGGGGTAAGGACAGCCTTCTGGTAATCCCCCATATGTGCTACATAATTCAGGGCCCTAATCCCCAGTGTGGAAGAAGCGTAGATCTTCCTTCCATACTGATCCAGAAGGCGAGATTCCTTATCCGGGGGAGATGAGCTCAAGTGTTTCATGTGTGCTGACCGGCCGTGAGCGGCGCTAATCACAACCGAGTCTGCACGGGGGTAAGAGTCTAAGAAGTCTACACCTTCCGGCGCCTGGTATAGCCTGTTTGACTTCCTGGGACGTGGGGCTAAAGCCGACGGTTGCTTCCAAATAGTGGAAACAAGGTGGGCGTGAGGCTCGATCCAGGGTGGCACAAGAGTAGGAGCCGTAAGAGGCAAGTCCAGATGTTCAGCGAGTTTAACCCGTTGAGGATCTGGCTCTAAGGAATGCCACTGATGGACTTCCCTGGATCTTCCTGAGCAACTCCGTGAAGGAAGGATCTTCCGGAGGAGACTTCGGAGGAGTCCTCGGCCGGGGCTTGGACGGAGAGCGCGGCTCGTCGTCTTTCTCGGAACAGCCATCGGAAGCTTCCGAGGAGTCAGAGAGAGAAGAGGAAGAAGAAGAATCTGAAGCAGAATAAGACTCCCTAGCTCGTCTAGGGGGGAGGAACGGGTTCCTTAGGGGTAATCCCAGAACGCGTGTCCTGCCCCTCTCTGGATCCAGAGGGCAAAGCCCAGGAATCCGAAGGTGGAGAGGGAGTGTGCCGTCTGGGGCGTACGGGAGCCGGGGTGGCACCGTCGCCGTAAGACGGCTCTTGACTTCCTTGGTGAGCTGAGCCTTGGCCTCAGCCCACCAGGAGGCAAGAGTCTCCTGAAGATCCACCGGCCGCCTAGGGGGTGGTGGAGGAGGAGGGGGAGAAGCTGTACGGAGGAAATCCGTAGGTAGAGAGTCCGTGAACCTGCCTGGGATATACCGGAGCCGGGTATTGCGGGCGTCAAGGGACAGAGCGGATACTGCGGACCTGGGAAAACCAGCGTCGGATAGGACGGCGGATACCCAGGCACTGGAGGAGCTGCCGGAGCAGACGGCCCAGCCAGGTACTCCACGGGCGGATCAGCCGGGATAGGCCCGTGGGGTGGAGGGCCCAGTGGAAGAAGAATATCCCCCGCCGGCATCGGAACCGGTGTCGGCGGGGCCGGTGCCGGAGGAGCCGGCGCTGGCGTCAGGGGAGCCGACGTCCGATCCGGCTCTTCAGGGAGAGGATCGGACGGTAGCCCAGGATCCCGAGTCTTGTCCAGGGACGGAGGGGAAAAATCCCCGGGGTCGGGCAGGGGGGACTGGGGCTCCCCTGACAGCAGCGAAGGCTGCGGGGAGCCTGGTACGACAGATGAAGCTGGGTCTGCCGTAGGCTCCGAGGCCCGGCGGAGAAGCAGACGTGTGGCTTAGGGGCCGAATCCCGGCGGACGCCAGAGGAGCCGGCGTCCGACTTCGAGGGTCCTTTGTCGGAGGCGGGCTGAGGGTGAGAGGAGGCCCGGTCTGAGGGGGACACTGCCGCGCACCGCCCCTAAGGTCGAGCGTCTTAGCGGCCTTCTCCCGGTGTACGTCGGAGGAGCCGACGTCCGGCTTAAGGGAGGTGCCCGCACCAGTAGGCCGCAAGCCTGTGGCGGTACTGGGGACTGGAGCCTCCTTTTGCCTGGAGGCACCCGGCGGGCTCGAACGCGAACCCGACGGGCAAGCCGACACCTCCTCCAAAGCCTTGGAGGCTGCCGTAGGGCAATCCCCCGGAGGGGATGTTATCTTGCCCGCGACCGGAGAGGAGGCCTTCTCCCAGTGCCTTTCCTTGTCCCGCTTCTTGTGCCCTTCAGGGGAGGTTGATGCCTGCCGAAGTTTCTTCAACTCCTTCTCCATCATGGACATCATCTTTTTGAGGAGATGGGCTTCGAGGGACTGCTGGCGTCGTCTGCGGGTGGCCGCGTTGAAACGAAGGCAGTGCGGACACTTGTCAACCGCGTGGTCGGGGCCTAAGCAGAAAAGGCAGAGAGGGTGACAGTCTTTGTGAGGCAGTTGGGCGCCGTGCGAGTCGCACTTATTCTTTGAAGGGGACGACATATACAGATGCTCACCTGACGATAGAAGTATAAAATACAATACTGAAAACTTTTTCGGAAAAACCGACCAAGTAACAGGACTGAGCGATATGAACTTAACCGCGAGGCGCTGCACGAGCTGACGGCGGGAAAGAACTGGAAGGCGGGCGTCTGGGACCGCCACTTTATACCAATGTCTTGTGACACTGGTCACCTGACGTGGGGT
Organism: Neoceratodus forsteri; assembly: GCA_016271365.2. Taxonomy (NCBI): domain Eukaryota; kingdom Metazoa; phylum Chordata; order Ceratodontiformes; family Ceratodontidae; genus Neoceratodus; species Neoceratodus forsteri. The sequence continues at coordinate 14,867,573 of CM028135.1, read as the reverse complement.
GGTCCTTAGACCAGGAACGCTAGCTAGAATTTTTCCATGGGGTCCTGCCGCCGGCCGGCCGACGTCAGCCCTGTATGTATGTAATTACCTACTGCAAGAGCCCTCTCAAAGTAAGATCAAAGGATATATACAGCTGGGTATCATCTGCATAGCAGTTAAAACCCATACTGTAGCACCTAATGATCTCGCCCAGGGGGAGCACTTACACTGCGAACAACACAGGCGACAAGATTGAACCCTAAGGAACTCCAAGGGGCAAGAGCTTCAGGGAGGAGGAGAAATTCCCCATCACTACCTGTTGCATCCTACCCGTAAGGAAGGACTCAAACCAGTTGACAGTACCGGTGAGTCCACATAGCTCTCTAAGGTGATCCAGTAGCACTACGTGGTCCACGGTGTCAATGCTGAAGACAGATCTAGGAGAACAAAAATTGACCGGTCTCCTCCATCCCTCGCCCTGAGGTAATGAGTGGTAATGCTACAGATATGGCTCAGAGTTGACATTCTGAATAAATATCTGATTAATTAAAAGAAAGTTGTCATTATACTAATCCTCCCACCCCCCGAGAGCTCTACCCCCCCCCCACCGATTAAGCTTTTCATGTGGTAGAAATTTTTTTTTTAGTGTTTTCTTAATTTTAGTTTTTTAAAGTCCACAATCCTCAATCATGGCAGATGCTGCTGGATTCCATTTCATTTGATGGTGTGGTGCCGCACCGCTAGCTGCAATACATTTTGCATTAGAGTGAGCGGTGCAGCGCCGTACCGTAAGATTAAATGGAACCCAGCAGTGTCAGCCACATTTGGGGATCGCAGCCTTTTAAGAAACTAAAATTAATAAGCAAACACTAGAAAAAAATGTTTCTACCACGCGAAAAGCTTAATCGGGGAATACAGCTTTCGGGGGTGAGAGGATTAGGGTAATGATCGCTTTACTTTAATGACTTCAAGATAGAAGGTTGTTCCCCATCTGTTTTAAGTTCAAGCTAAAGCTTTGAAAGATTTTATAGCAGGCCTTAACCATCCCATCTTTCCTTTACTGGCACCTGATGGAAGGCTTCAAAATAGAAACTGGCCAAATGCTGGTAAATTTCTATTAGACCAGTAAAGTTTTCCAACTAGCCCTGCTGGTTAATACTAGAAGTTAGGTCAAAGGAATGTCTACAGTGCCTATAGATTTTCTCGGTCACCAGCCCTGCTCAGTTCCAGGAAGCAGCTCATGAAGGCGGGGGAACACATGGCCAGCCTTTAGAGAAGAGTCTAACCACGTGATACAAAGTAACAGTCTGCCATTTCCTAACTGCTCCGTGTTCTCTGGACAGACCCACTCCTCTGCTCAACTGCCCTCTATCTAGAACTCTCTTCCCTACTCTCTCAGACTAGCCACATTCTACCTCTCCTTTAAGAAGCTTCTGTGTGACCACTTCTGTCTTTCTTGCACCTATTCTCACTTAGCTGGCACCTGACTCCAGCTTGCTCTCCTCGTCCAATGATAGCCTTGCTGAAATTAGCCATTTTGCTAAATTGTCATCGCACTATTCTTGTTATTAGCTGCTGTATGTTACCATGTTTGACTGTATATGCCACTTACTGATTTGTAATCTCAACTGCTTGTATTACGGATTCCCTTAGCTTCCCCTCCCCTTGGTCACACCCGGAAAAGAGCTTCAGCTCAGTGTGCCTTTCCCGGTCACACATTTTCAAACAAAAATAAATTTGCTTGAAAGGCCGATATCACCGCTGGGCGCACACGAAGAGATGTTGCACAGAGCCCTGAGGAGGACAATGACCATGAAAAATCAAGAACCACCACAACCAGGCACTCTGTGGGTGATGAGCCACGCTCCAGGCATCAGGTCATGTAACTCGTCCACTTGAAAGCACAGGCACATTGAGTAGAGGACATCTGAAGAGTCTCAAACACAGTGAGAACCCCCTCCAAGAGAGGACAAGGGACATAAACTCAAGTTCTCAGGAACCATACTGCCAGCTGAAAGGATGCTAAGTTCATGTGATGAATTCCCCCATGGACCAAGTGAGGTCAGGACTGACAAGGAGTTTAATCAGATGCTCTGCTCTACCTGGAGATAAAGCAGGTCCTAATACCAGTGCTGGTGAGGCCATACTAGGGCCAAATTAGTAAAGCCCTCTCAAGGTGAGTCTTCTGAAGGACATGGGTACCAGGGGAAAGCATACGAAGGCATTGAGGAACTGCCAGTCCAATTCAGGGCAAGACAACAAACCATGACAGCACTCTGATATTAAAAAAATCAAATGTACTTACACGTTACAGCTTTACAATACCAGCAATTTATTCTGCACGAGAGTTACCTGCACAAAGCCCAAGATTGTTTCACCTCAATAACATGAGGCTTCGTCAGACTGCAAAGTTACAACTTGTAAGTACTTCAAAATAAAAAAAGGTGCAAGCTCAAAAAACTGTGGGAAGCAGTGATTTTACCTGCTAAAAAATTTATTTTGCTTTAGCATCAAAGAATGTCAGAATTTCTGCTTTAAATTCTGAGTTTACAGCATCTTCTCTATGTGGGCAGCACCGTTTCAGTGTGGGACAGATGACAGAGAGCACTTCTGAGGAGTAAAATGAGGGACAGTTGAGAGATATCCCCCTAGCACACAGTACCAAAGGATTAGTTTTTTTTTGGGGGGGGGGGGGTGCAACTTATGCAGGGTAACCAAAGTTCTGATAACATTTTTAAAGATGTCCATGTTTAGTTTTATCCATTATGAGGGTTTTTTTTCTATACTAGACGGGCTCAAAATTTGTGTCAGAATGAGGAAGTTACGCATACAGCCACAGGTTAATTCCAGTAAACTAGGTCTTCATCTGTTTTTCTAGGTTCCCACGGAGCTGAATTAATGAAGTCATTGTTTAACAAAAGTTGACCCTAGAACTCGAGAAGCTAGTTTAAACTGGTCTGTCATGTTAATGAAACGGAAGGCCCCCCTTCAAGTTATCCTTTATCAAACAACCCTCTAGGGTTCTTCCAAGACTAGCCATTGAATCTGCCATCACCATCTGTACTCCAATGCATTATTAGCCTCAAATTATTTACCTGTCAGGTGTCATGTACTAGAAAGTACAGTTACGTAAGAACTTACTGTAACAGTAGATCTTCGAGAAGAGCTCATGTCGCAGGTTACAAGATGAGGACTGAAGCCAGCAGATGCCAGGGCCCCACAGAAAACATCTAGCTGGCAGTCTACAGTGGGGGATTGCCTCTAGACGTCGGCCCGCCCCTACATCCCCTATAGTATAAAAGGGACAGGGGTGGGACCCTACACTATGGAAAAATATCTTTATTATTACCACCAGGTGGGTAATCATGAGATCGGGGGATGGGGAGGGACACTACACTATGGAATAGAATATTTTACCATCACGTCCACGACTGGGGTGGGGGAAGGTACCACTAGACTATGGGGCAATGCAGCTGCGTGGGTCTTGGGCTGGTGGGTGGGGCCACGCGCATACCGCCACACTAATGGCATGCAAATGAGCCCATAATGAGCATGCTAATGAGCCCATAATGAGCCCATAATGAGCATGCAAATGAGCCTATAATGAGCATGCTAATGGCCACCAGCACCTTGCATGCCCAATGGGCTCATTTGCATGGCTCACTCAGTAAATAGCACATTAGTGCCTGAGCACTATTGGCTGCGGGGCTAGTGCCCTGGCTGGCTGTGGGGGCAGCGCTACTGGGTATTACACTGGTTTTCTGGGTTAGCACTGCCCCTGCCGGCCCCTATTCACAGTTGGATAGCGTGGTGTCAATAGCTCCATTGCCCACCAGCGTGGCCAGGAAGAAAAAATTTCTCACTGCAGTAATGTTCTTTCTTCCAAGGGGTCCTTTAGCATCAGTAACTTTAGCAGTTAGCTGGCTAGGTGCAACTGCCCAGGAGGTACGTCTTTAAGAGAATTTTATTTAAATGAGCTTTAGGCAAAGCCAATCAAAAAAAACAGGAGGGGGAGTGAGCAGAGTGACAGCAGTCTGAAGGCTTCAGAATTTTTTCTAAGGAAAACGAGGGCACATGCCCTGAAAATGAATCAACAGGATTCAAAACACATGCAAATGTCCCCAAAAGTGGAAACAGAAACAACAACATGAGTTAGAAATTCATCAATAAAAAAACTGCAAAATTGGTAAGAGATGTAATGACAGAGCCCTTCTCCTGACAGGTGAACCAGGAAGGAAGAGTGGGAGCTTACTGATGCTAAAGGACCCCTTGAAAGAAAGATTACTGTGGTGAGTATTTTTTTCCTCTTACCCCAGGAGTCCTGTAGCATCAGTAACTTTAGCAGACTACTGAGCAGTACCAAGTGGGAGGTAGAGAACCTACTTAGTAAAGAGGCTCTGCAGAACCGCCCTGCCAAATTTGGCATCAGATCTGGTCTGCGCATCAAACTGTAGTGTTTCACAAATGTGTGCACATATTTCCAATTAGCTGCTTTGCAGACATCCAGGAAGGGAATGTCCCCTTGCTGCTGCAAGCAAGGCTGCAGAGCCCCTCGTGGAGTGGACCCTAAGCCCCACTGGAGGTTGGTGACCAGCTTTTTCATAGCAGAATCTAATACAAGAGATCAACCAACGGGAAATAGTTCTCTTGGTAGCTAGTCTTCCTCTGCCTACATCCCCGTAGGTGAGGAACAACTAAGTGGAAGAGCCTCTGGACTGTCTAGTATGCTCTATGTAGTAAGGGGGGGGTGTATGTGATAGGGTTGAATAGGACCCTATCCCAGTAGTTGTGGAGAGTTTGAATGTAGGGATCTATTCTGTTCTTTCCTTTCATGTCTCGTCTGTCTGGTTGCGCACCAAATTTTCCTGAGAGACCTAGGATTTGATCACCTCGACAGTCTCACAATTCTTTGCCTCTCACTGTCCCTCAGTCTTCCCTTGCTGTTTCTGTCTTTTCTTCCCTTGCATATCAGCTGGTATAAAAATATATGCAAATCATTATGTGGAAATGTAACTGATATTGGGATCCCTTTGTTTAGAAATTATATAGTGTTACTGTTGAAATGTATAGAATTATAGTTTGAGATGATTGCAACAAGCTATAGGAACTCAAGGGGGTTAACCTGAGAGCAGTTTTAAGCCCTTTTTCAGAAGCTCTGGAGAAGAGACCTCGGTTCTGAGGCATTGTGTTCTTGCTGCACCTTCATGAAATTGACAAGAACATTTTAGAAAAACACAAGATGCTTGTTAAGGAGGGGAGTTGCAAAGACAGAGACTGCTGCAATGTTTTGAGAGACCCAGAGATTGAAGAAAAACTCGGATGGATCTTCTCTGTTTATTCTGCTTTTGTAAAATAGTTATTCTGAACAATTTTATTTTTTGTATGTTACTGCTAGTAACACTTTTTGCAAATTCTACAACTGCTCCTGGTTTTTCCTATGCTTTCTGACCTGTGCCTGGATGACATATACACACATTCTTAAACACATGTTTAAAAGAAACAAACCTTACTGTGGGTTATCATCACCCAATGGAATACCAGCTGAGCAGTTCCATGAAACTTAAGTGAGCGACATACTTCCATGTGTACAGGTCATACATGGGACCTGGATGACAAGGTTTGCACCATACCATTAGGTGGCCACCGAATGGGGCCTACTAACAAATACATCGGGGTAAGGGTGAAGGGAGCTGGTACGTCACACCACAGCTCAACCCGAGCAAAGTTATAGTAGAGCTCTGGGATGAATAACAAAATGGGAAGTGAAAGAGAGGAAGGGATTGGAGGAGGAGGAGCGTGAAGGCATCCCCCATTTGTTAGACGTAAGGTGCAGAGGAAGAGAGAGATCAAAGGTAGCAGAAGGGTGCCCAATTCAAAAAGGCACCGATCCACTGTCCCATCCCATACTTCAACGTTCCATCTGCCCTGGCCCAGGAGGGAGGTGGCAGTGCCACAGAATGAGCCACAGCTTTTGCTCATGATATTCACAGTAATCCACATGAATCCTCCTCCCCCCAAACGCAAAAAGCAGAAGAGACCCCACTGCAATCGAAGTCACCATCCATCCTTCCTGGTATGGGAAACTTATTTAATGTGCTGCCCAGTTCCAGGCCACTTGCCTGTAGAGAAGATGAACATGTAATATGAAGGAGAAAGGTGAATTCATAGAACCTCATGGTTCCCCTGACCAACAGTTTGGTTCCCCTCCCAGGGCTACAGAGGATTACACCCCTTACTCCATGTTCATCAAACAAATGGTAAACACCCTCAACATCCTCTCTCATGAAACAAAGGAAGATAAGGAGGAAGTGAAGTGCATGGATATGATGGGACTAGTCCCTACAAGGAGACTACTGGTCCCCATCCAAAAGTCTCTCAAGAAAGCCACAGAAGAAAGTAATGTCAGCACCTAACTTTGCTGGTGGCATTGATAAGAAAGCTGAAAACGGACAGGGTGAGAATACCTGTTATGACCACAATGATCATGAAGTGGTTGTACAGGCAGCTCCTTGTGAGAAAGCAGAGGTGCCTCTCCGCACAGCCTCCTGAAAAGGAATCCAGGAAACTATTGCTAACAGCTTCCCTGCTCCTACAGCTGCATGGTTCGAAATTCCCATTAAATTGTGTTCCATGCACATCAAAAAATTAGCACGGAACACCAGATTCTGCCCCCTGATAAACCGCAGTGTATACCGCTTTAAGGAGTGAGGTTCAAGAGGCTGCCATGCACCCGCATGTGTTTTTTTTTTTCTCCCATTTCGGCTCCGAAGACTGTGTGGCACCTTCTAAGATGCTCCAGCCAACCGGAATGCCGCATTTTGTCTGCCCAGCCCAAGATCGATCGAAATATCGCGTTCACTGGCGAGATTTCGGTCTTGGGCTGAGCCACTGCGCACTTGCTTTCCCTCACTCCTGGGGTGGCAACCACGCCAACAGGACTCTCTTGCTCCAGGCTCCTCTCTCTGGACATCACTGCAGCTCCCGGTCTAGTAAACTGGGGGGCTGGACTGAAACAGGAGGGTGCAGGAAACAGAACAGTACAGTCACTATTGGGAGGAGGAGGGATATGGGAGACAGAATGATTTTCTGCAACATTTTGAGCATCGTTAAGCTTAGGAAACAGTCGGGGGAGCTGGAATAATGGAGGGCAGATTTTGTTGTGTTTTGCAGACTAGCCAGTTTTCGTTAGGCGGACTGCCTAAAAAAGAAGACAAACAAAAAAGGCCAACAAGGGACAACTTTTGAAAGGAGGACACGGACAGAAAAAAAACAATGGCAACAACAAGCCTGAAAAACAAACAAAAAAAAAAATTTAGCCTTTTTGGGCACAGATTCCCTGGCACAGAACAAGGGAAAACCAACTGCCTGACAGTACACGGGGCATACGTTCCAGCCCAGAGATAGATTACTTGCCCAGTTTCATTCAAGGAGGGGCACTGTGCCACAAAATAACAGGCAATCATGCCATAATGTCCCTGATTTGGTGAGGCACAAAAGGCTCATGTTTTCCCTTGGTACCCCCCAAAAAGAGACACCAGACATCTTTTAAATTTTTTAATTTTTATTAAAAAAAAAAAAACAAAAAAACACCACATTAGGCTGTAACATTTCATTGAAGCAGCTTTATTTGTGCAGCTCATTTTATTTTCTGGGCAGACGTCACCCTGTGAGGGGGAAAAAATTATTAGATTCTGGGCAATTGGCCAAGAAGAACGGAGGACGAATTTAACAAAACCTTGACACTGACTCACTCCCCTCTGCGGCTGAATCTGCAACACAGCAAAAACCCCAGGGCTAAAAATAAATTGTGATCACAAGTCTGCTTGACACTCACTGCATATCTCGATTGCTGCGCACCATTCTCTGGGGTGGATTTATCTCCGTTAGTTCTGCATCCACTGCCCCTTGCCTGTTTGGTCAGGGCGTGCTTCTTTGCTGGCAAATTATAAGAAATTGCCAGAACTGCCAAGATGTGGCATTTTTGGAATGGAGTAAAGAACCCTAAGACCATAGCAGCAGAGAAGGAGGCTCTTAGAAAAAAGGAGAGAGAAGCTGCTTACGACAAAAGTAAACGAGTGCGTACTTTTCAAGAACACTGGGTAACAAAGTACGCTAGGGTTGAGCTTGACCCTGAGAAAAACGGAATGTTTTGTAAAGCATGTAGGACATTCCCAGACACTGCAGACACAACATCAGCATATTATGAAGGGGGCTGTAATAATTTCACTGAGCAGCCTTTACAAAAACATGCCATGTCTAAGAAGCACTCCCTCGCTGATGCCAGATTTGTAGCCGAATCCCAGCAAGCATCTGCTGCTGACAGAGCAATCAAAATGCTCAGTTCCAATGTGACACATCGTGTGCAGATCTTAATTCTAAATGCACATGCCTTGGCCAAACACGCTAGGCCATATACAGACTTCCAGTGGATGTGTGACCTTGACAAACGTAAAAGAGGTTGATACTGGGGAAACCTATCACAATGACAAATCATGCCGCATGTTCATTAGTAATATTGCTGAGGTGGAACATAATAAGCTGGTGGATGTAGTGAAGAATGTGGACTTCATGTCCATAATAATAGACGGTGCTACAGATTCCAGTATAAAAGAACAGTAAACAAGGGGGTGCCAGGTGTGTTTTTTTTGTGTCCCTGGAAAATCCACACAGCGCCAATGCAGCATCAATCACGCCATGCATCGATCAGGCCACGCTGTCACGGACAGAGTCAGCAGAGTGGAAAACCAAACTGGTGGGGCTTACCACCGATGGGGCAGCAGTGATGACCAGTAGAAGAGGGGAGGTGGCCAAACTACAAATTTGTCCTCATCTAGTCACAATCCACTGTAATGCACATAGGCTAGAGCTAGCCCTGAAGGATATCTTAAAAAACATAGACCAATTACTGCTAGGGATCTATCTGTTTTATCATTTTTCATCTTTAAACTGTAAAAAAATCAGAGAGTCCTGTCAGGCAGCGGGAGTAAGATGCCTTATTCCAACCAGAGTGGGAGGAACCAGATGGGCACAACACACATTAACAGCACTGAAAGTGCTCATCACAGACTACCCCGGGATCCTGCTGGACTTCCAACAGGTATGTACTGTCCCAGACTCCATTTTAAGCACAGTCTAGATTTGTTTTAAAATTGGAACTACTAAAGCAACAACTTGTGCCATTTTTTGTCTTCTTAGATGCAACTTGGTGGATCCCCAGGGGACCAAGCAGCGAAGGCCAAGGGCTACCTTAAGACCATGCAGACCTGGAGATGTCTATGCCGCATTCACCTGATGGCAGACATCCTGGAAGAGTTCACAAAAGTCAGCCTGCTGCTTCAAGCAAATGATACTTCAGTGAGAGAGGTGTTTGAATCACTTCAGGGCCTGAAGAACTGCCTTGTAAAGCTGAAAATAAGGTACTTTTTGTCTTCCAGATTGGTTAGCTAGAAAGTAAGCATTTTCCCTCATCTCCAAGCCAGAAGAAAAAATTATTTCTGTCTCAGAACAAGTTAAGTCAGGCCGCCAGGGGGATAAGTCTGTGTTTTTCCTTTTGTTCTGGTTTTCTAGACCTGGAAAGCACTTGCGAAATCTGAAATCAAACCTGAATTCCATGGACACACCCTATCTCTTGATGAAGCGGACCAGTTTTCCGTTGACAGAGACACACTACTGACAGCCATGATCCTAAATGTCACAAACAGGTATGAAGACATGCACCAGCCGGACTCCATTATGGTGGCCATGAACCACACTGCGAACTTTAAACAGTGGCCAACAAGCCATGTGGATTTGACAGGTGTGTTAGGGTGGGAAAATAACTCTGACTAGGTGGCACTGGAAGAATCATCTTTAGCTTAGCAAGGTGGGAGGTGAGACAGTTTTTTCCAATTTGTTTCAGATTATACGGAGGATTCAGTAGCTGGTGTCGTAGAGGAGTTCAGACCAGTCCTCACTGAACAGAACATAGATCCAGACATGTGTAGCAGAGTGGACCAAACTGAAAAAAAGTCACATAAAGAGAAGGTGATTTTTCTTCTTCTACCATTAACAATCAGCAAATTCTCAATACTGTCAGGCTGCAGATCAGGTCAGGGTATTAAATGTCTGTCCCCCCCCCCCCAACGGTACGCCAATGCCGTAGAAGCAAAGTGGCCAGATATTCATCAGGCTTGCCAAGACAAATGCCACAACATTTTGGGACTAGCAACCTTAATTCGTACTCTACCAGCAAGTATAGCTGTTTGTAAATGTGGGTTTAGCCTAATGAAAATAAAATCCGATTGGTGAAGTTCATTAGGAAAGGACAGTCTCATACACTTAATAAGGATCTCATTACATACACCACGTGAACAGGAATTTGATCCAGTTCCAGTCGTTGGGTACTTGTTAAAAAGTGGCAGACAGAAAAAAAGGCCTTCTTTGCAGCCATATGGTCCACGGAACAAAAAACAAAGCAAAGAGCAGGAGGAAGAAGAGGCAGACAGCTCAGACTCTGAAGTAGATTTAGATGAATCTTTCATATCTGAAACTTATTCTGAAAAACTTTTGTCTGATGATGATTCTCATGTTATATCTGATGAAGAACTTGAATGTACTCCCATGTCAGTGTTGTGCCCTAGTACTACTAGTTCGAAGGAAACTTAACTGTGGGGAGGGGGGATTCTTGCATCACTGAGTACTCTCGTGATGATGACATGAATCTGTTGTGATCATGTCCTCCACATTTACGGTTTGTCCTTTCTTTGCCACCCAACTGTTGAGTCCTGCTTGGACTAAATGTCTTCAGTTTTCCTACATAGTGCTATCTGCAATCAGTTCAACTTAGTTAGTGTCACTCCAGGTTTTTGGTGGCAAAAATAATTTTGCCTGGTAACAGTGCCACCAGATTTACAAGTCATGTAGACTTATCAGTACAGTCTAATTTATCAAATCTGTGAGCTCTCTCAGTCCTTGTTCTACTAATTTCAGTTTTGTTATAACAAGACATGGCTGCGTAGACTAATGCTAACTTGTCGAGCAGCAGCACAGATAGCCAGTCCTAGTAGCACAGTCCATCAGTCAAGTACAGGTCGGTGAGGCAGCTGAAAATAATATACCAATCAGGTACTGTTTTATCTTACTAATTAAATGTGCCTGGAACTAATCTGAGGTAGGCAGCTGAGCACCAAGTAGTCCAGATTGGTATGTGAACAGAATATCTTTCAGTCTTCATCATTTTTCTTCCCTTCCTAGTATAGCTCTGACTCCCAATACAATAATCATGGAGAGGCCACGTACCGACACAGAGACGTGGCTCATTTCACCACTCGGCACAGCAAAAATTAGATAACGAACAGTACAGTATCATTCTGGCCAAACTGGATTTCACGTAAAAATTACAAAAATCTATCACGATTTAGGAGCAGGGTGTTTTAAATTTGTAAAATCTGGCCAATTGGTCATGTCACGGTAATAAAACTATCACATACTGTCATGGTGCTGTAACAAATCATGTCGGATTAACTGAATTACGAGCTTCTGTTTACACTAGCCAGATTTTTTCGTAGCCTTGTCTTGATGGGGTAGGCAAAAAGTAAGAAGACAAAACGATACTCAATCATCGATGAATGTCAATTACTGCTTGAACATTTCAGCTGTGCATAAGCTCACTGTCATCACTGAAAGCAAAATGACTGTCCAGGGTTTTGTGCTGCATTTTTGGGTTAAACTGCATCACATTATTATTTGGTGCGAGTGTCTATACTCTGCCATGGATTTCAGACAAGACTTTCTGTTTTTTGCTGCTTAAATGAATATCAACTGTGATGAGACTACTGTCAGTCAGTGCTGCAAAAGCACTTTGAAAAAAATGTATGTAGTGCCTGGCTGCTATATTTTCTGTGCATCACTCTTTCTGTACATGCACAGAATAAAGTGGAAGTTCACCTTACCTACAAGGTAAAAAGAAAAAAAAATTACAAAAAAATAAATGGAGAATATTTAGAACTTTTTTACCTTTTATTGCCTTTTGTTTAGTCAGACAAGGATGTACTGATGGTTGGTGACATTTTCTAGCAGGTATACAAAAAAAAGGGGGGGGCATACCATTTTCTGGGACAGAATATCAAATCTGGGGAACTGGTAATCCGTGCGGTACACCACTTTTTAAAACAAATTTCTAGCCCTGAGCTGACAGCTTATCTCACCTATGCAACACAGTACCAGAAAGCATTGTGGAATGCACCCCCAAACCAACAGGGTTTCACTGGTAGAGCACCACTGGGATGCACCCAGTGCCATTTACACATGTATGCTGGCACCGGTGTGACAGATCTGCACTACTGGCAATGGTGCAGAATAGTGTAAACACACTTTGTAACTTTATTACCACAACAGAGCTAGCATAATTAAAGTGATTTTCCGCCCTTAAGGTACCACTTTGCAGGATATGGTACCTTAGGTCAGCGAAAGTCCATTTCTGTCAGTTGTAATATGCACTTGCTAGCCCATGTGCAGCTAGAAGGGATCATAGTTTGGCCTCAACAAAGTGGCCGGCTGATCCCTTCCACTTCCTTTTTGTTTTCCACACCCAACGTGCGGCAAGTGAGCGTGGGGGTGTGCACCACTGAAATCAATGGGGAATGTTTTTATTAGTATTTTATGAACTATGATAGTGAGTTAAGAGATTAATGAAGGCCACCACTCGACTAACAAGGCCCTTTTTGAGTGGTGGCGTGCTCATTATCTTCATAACGCATCATAATGCATAACATACCAATAAAAAATACCCCCATGATTTCAACAGAGCATGCACCCACGCTCTCACCTGCTGCACGTCATAGTGTGGGGGCATGAAATTAGTAAGGAAGTGGAAGAGATCAGCTGGCCACCTTGTTGGGGCCAAACTATGATGCCTTTTAGCTGCACATAGGCTGTCAAGTACAGTAAATATTGAAAATGCCAGAAACAGACAATCGTCAATGTAGGCTACCAAATAAGGGAAGTCCCACACTGGCAAAAACAGGCACAGGGTACAGGCAAAGTGGGCAAGCATTAAGGATGCAATACTTGTAGCAACATCCCACTATGTTAGAGAGAAAAAGAAGTGCAAAAGAAGATGGAAACCACTTTGGTTCTCAAAAACAGTAGCAGGAAAGGTCAGAGCCAAAAGGCTGGCCTTCAGGAAATATAAGGGAACGCAGCGGGATGAAGATAGGGAGGCATACCAAACTTCCCTAAGGGAAGCAGGGAAGGCAGTAAGGCAGGCAAAGGCCCAAACCGAGGAAACACTAGCACAAACAGTAAAAGAAGGTGACAAAACTTTCTATAGATACATTAGTGAAAGGAGAAAGTCCAGAGGGGGTATTGTTAAGATCAAAGGAGATAAGGGGGCGTGTGAGGAGGTGGACCATGTAAAAGCATCTATCCTAAATAGATACTTCTGCTCAGTATTTACTGAAGAAAAGGTAGGGCAGGGCCCACAGCTCAGCACCATGCACACAGGGGGGAAGGAGGTGAGCACTAGTCCCTTCCCAAAAGAAAGGGTCCTACAAGAGCTCGATAAGCTCAGGGTGGACAAGGCAATGGGACCTGATGGCATACATCCTAGGGTACTAAAGGAGCTAAGGGTGGAACTAGCAGAGCCATCAGAACTGTTTAGTGAGTCTCTGAGCACAGGAAAGGTCCCAGAAAACTGGAGAAGGGCTCATGTGATCCCGCTCCACAAGAGTGGTAGCAGGGAGGAGGCAGGGAACTACAGACCAGTCAGTCTTACCTCAGTAGTCGGCAAGATTATGGAGGCACTCCTTAAGGAAAGGATAGTGCAACACCTGGAATCCATAGGAGCACAGGATCCAAGACAGCATGGGTTTACAAAAGGAAGGTCCTGTCAAACTAATCTCATAGGATTTCTTTGACTGGGTAACCAGCGTGGTGGACCAAGGGGGAGCAGTTGATGTCCCCTACCTAGACTTCAGCAAAGCTTTCGATACTGTTCCACATTAAAGATTGATTAATAAGCTGGGTAGGCTCAGGGTGGGTCAGAAGGTGGTCAACGGGGTGGCAAACTGGTCGATGGGCAGAAAACAGAGTGATGGTAAACGGTATACAGCCAGAAGAGATGCAAGTCATAAATGGGGTACCTCAGGGATCAGTCCTGGGGCCAGTCCTCTTCAATACCTTCATCAGTGACATTGCAGATAGACTGGAGGGTAAGGTTTGTCTGTTTGCAGATGACACCAAGATCTGCAACAGAGTAGATGATCAGATGTGATGGGCAGAATGGGAAGTGATCTGGATAAACTAGCAAAATGGTCTGAAGAGTGGCAACTGGGGTTTAATGCAAAGAAGTGCAAGATCATGCACATAGGGAAGAAAAACCCTGAAGCCACCTATAGGCTGGGAGGGGAGTTGCTGGCAGTCACAAGGGAAGACAGAGACTTGGGCATCATCATCACCGATGACCTGAAAACATCCAAGCAGACCACTAAAGAAGTAGGTAAGGTAAGGGGGATGTTAGGGTGTATTAGTAGGGGTATCAAGTCGGAAGAGGGAGGTAATAATCCCTCTTTACAAGACACTGGTTAGGCCCTATTTGCAGTACTGCGTGCAGTCCTGGAGGCCACACCTTCACAAGGACATTAACCAAATTGAGGCAGTCCAAAGAAGGGCAACCAAAATGGTGCTGGAACTGCATCAGAAACATATGAGGACAGATTAATGGAGCTCAATATGTATACCCTAGAGCAAAGGAGGGAGAGGCGCGATATGATCGAAACATTCAAACACCGTAAGGGCATTAACAAGGTGAAAGAGTCTAACATGTTTCAATATAAGAAAAATAACAGGACAAGAGGACACAGCATGAAATTAGAGGGAGGCCGATTAAGGGGTAATGTGAGGAAGTTCTTTTCACAGAAGGGTGGTGGATGCATGGGCAACGGCTTACCTCAGGAAGTGGTGGATATGAATACAGTGCAGGGCTTCAAACAGGCATGGGATAGGCATAAGGGAGCAATACATATGAGTATGACTAGATAGGCCATTGACAGAGCAAAGGCCGATGACACATTTATAAGGTAGAAAAATAAATGGGCAGACTGGATGGGCCTTGCGGTCCTTATCTGCCGTCAACCTCTATGTTTCTATGTAAAAAGAAACACAGAAAATCACTTTAAGATGGATTTCACTGAACACTTTTTATTTATTTATTTTTTATTTCATAATTTCCCCCAACAGCATTAACATTTATTTCCACGTGGGCACATTCCCAAAATGGTGGAAACATCATTTTCTTTGGGGCATCATCTGTTTTGCTCCAAGCTACCTGTGACCTCTGCCAAATGACTCAGGGGGTCACTGATCTACTTGGGTCCATACTGTCAACAGTGCTTCACTAGTGTACCACTCGGGTATGAGTGGCACAGAAAATATACTCTAACGCTACACAGAGGATCGCACTCCACACTAGCAGTTCATGGTGCAAGTGATAAGGGGTGTGCTGTTCCCCTTGCAGAACTGAACACAGCAGGAAATACAGCGCACTCAGCGAAGGAGGACTCAAAATTCAACCATAAGCTGCAAATAAAATTGTTTATTCAGCAAAAATGGCACTCATAACAGACAACACCAGGGCTTAAACTAGAGCCCCCTTACTTCGACTAGGGGCTTCCTCATAACCCAGAAAATATGTGGAACAGGTCATAAAGCAAAATGCTGCAAAGCAATCTGTAGGACTATGACACTCTGCAGTTCAAACACATGTGGAACAAGGAGATTAAAGAGAAAAGGCCACAGCCAATGCTTTCGTTAATTTCTAGGGTTCATTAGCCAGGCCATAATCCATACTGGATCAATCTGCTGTTAGGGCTCTCTGTAGTCCCTGCAATCCAGTGGAGGCAAGGCTCACTGTAGGCCTCCCCCCCCCAACCCCCCAAAAAGACACACGGAAAATAAAAATCAGGTGTTTAGAATAATATCCTGGATGTCCCGTGGAGTTCTGATAGTATGTCCTGCTATAGAGCGGGTGGGCACCAAATAGTGGCTTATGCAGGAATGCAAGATGTTGATGAACACTATATCCTGATGGAATGCCACTGCATAAAGGACATGGGACCGCAAACCCACAAGCCCTCCGAAACTTCTTAACATGGCTGGTATTGCCGGCCTGTCGGCGCAGCAGTTGGATTTCTGCTTGTGACGCCGGCGACCCAGGTTTGGAAATGGATCAGAGTTGTCAGAGGGCCGGCCGGGGGGAGAAGGACTGAGCGTCCTTCGACTGCTCTCCTTCTCCAGGGAGGAGGGTGGTGAGTGCTTGGTGCAGAAGCAACACCCAGCAGAGGCTGGGTTAGTCACACTCAACACCCAGCGCCTCTGCATAATCAGGGGAGGCGGACATAATCGTCACTGCACGTCCCTGCCCCTGCCTACAGGGGAAAAATCTCGATGACAGTCTCCATGAAGCCCTACCCCCAGACTTCGATCAGCCTCCTAGCCGACTCTCCCAAAAAAGGATCAGTATTGCGGTGCTGATGGGAGACAGCGCCATGACCCCACCCCCTGGGGGATAAGCCAGGGGTGCCAGGGAGAGCGCCAGCCTTACTGGAGGTGGGAGTGCGGGGGCCCGTGACCAGGGCGGATAGTGACGGCCAAAGCAGCAAAAGCATAATACATAGAAAAAAAGATGGCGGGTAACCTGTACTGAGAGTAACTAAAGCTGCACACCCTGTGCTGAAACCGACGACCTGCTCTTGTGTACTTACACAGGTATCGTTCGTAGCAGCTCCAGAATGCCTTGTCCATTCCACTGCTGTGCTGCCTGCAGTTCTTCTGTGCAAACCCCAACAATCTAAGAACCAAAAAATACAACAGGGTTATGTTCCTCCTAACCTTACTCCCATCATATTTTTTTTTAAATTCCAACTGAGGTTCAATTATCACTGCGGAAAATTTAAGCGTGAAACTTTCAGTCTGAGGCACCTGAGGAAAAGGCTTAGGCCTCCAAATGAATCCAGCGATATGCAACACTAGAGCAATGTAATGGATCAGCAAAAAAAGAAAACCGTCTTTAATTTCATCAGGTCCTTTATATGTATATATTTATATACACACACACAGTGGGTGCTGCTGCAAGGAGGGAGAAACCCATGCTCAGGGCATGATTCTCTGTTTCAGGCTGATGGGGTATGGGAAGGGGGTAAAGGAGGAAGCAACACTGGCTTTTTCAGCTACCTAACAAAGAGTGGGAGGGTATTAAAGCAGAATTAAAAACAAACAAAAGGAAAACAAACTGAACTTACAAGCTCAAATGGGCAGACTGGGTGGGCCATAGGCCCTTATCTGCCGACACTGTCTATGTATCTATGAATTATTTGTTAGTGACCATATAGCTTATTTCAGCAATAATTTCTGCCTGGAAAAAATATCAAGACATCCCATTTTCTCTTCATTTTCTTTCATTCCTGGCCAAGACATGGGTTTTTTATGTTTTGAAAGGTTCCCACTGCCATGCCATGCGCATGCTGAAAAATTATCTTGGTGCAGTGTTGTGCTGTTTATCATCAGGAACATGTGGTAAAACCATCACAATACATCCCCATTATGGATTTAGCGTGTACATTCAACAGGTATCCTCAGTGGAAGAGATTTTAAAAATTGCGAGGGGAGCCATCTTTAATGACACGAGTAATTACAGAATTACCTGAGCATGAATTTAAGGATGTCAAATACATTTTTGCCAAACAACAACAAAAAAAGAAAGACATATTTTGCCTACTAACAACTACTGCTGCTTTAAAGCTTTGTGGGCACAAAGATAAAAAAAAAAAAAGTCATCCTTATTGAGCCTTTAACTTTACTGTAGAAAAGTTGATGCTTAGTTTTCAAAATCCAAGTCAAGATAAACTTTTTGGTCAACATAAAATTTCTTAGAGGTTGGGAAGTTCACTTCTCTTGCAGTTAAGACCAAAGTATTTTATTCTCTCGAAATGTTCTACTTCTACAGTGGATGTCTGCTTTCTGTCCAGTAGTTTCACGATCGGTCCCCCATCCCAACCACCTCACCCTATCTCCAGTGACTTAGCTGCTGCCTTCACCGGAGTGCACCCTGGATTACGCCCCCAGGGTGGGGCAGTCAGGGAGTCTCCTGCGCTACTCCTTCAACGGTACTGCATGGCGATCCACTGGCAGAGTGCCTTGACCAGCTGCGTGGGGCTCGGTGGGGGAACAGGTGCCCTCCATGTCTCAGATGGCTTTTCCCATGTTTTTGGGAGGTGCGACATGCAGTGACGCAGAGGCGCATATGTGCCAACATCTAGCACACCTCCCTGGGAGCCTGCAAGCCTTGGCTGTGACACTCCCGGCCTCTGCCAGCAGTTGGTCAAGCACCGAGTGCTATCCCACCCTCCCCCCAGAGGAGAGCAGACCGGATGCTCGATTCTCCACCCCCAGGCCGGCCCTCTCACTCCCCGGGCTTACATATGAACCAGGGTTGTCAGTGCACAAACAGAAATCCAACTGCTGCGCGGGTGGGCCGGCACCATGGATGTCTGCTCTTGAGGAGTGATCACTAGGTAAAATACAAAACGGCTCTCCATAACCCACAAGTGTGGTGCTTCAAATTTTTTTTTTTTCCATGTAGCCACTTTGGCTATCAAAATATCTACCTAATCCAGCCCTGGAGTGCTGGCTGGCGGTACACTGTACTGCTACTCGGGAGACAAGGGTTCAAGCCCTGTTCCAGACTCCCCTGTCCTGGGCCAGTGGTGCCTAAGCACGAAGCAGAGGTATTGTACTCAAGACTCCACTGGGAGAGGGATGGTCTGTCCACCTGTCAAGTGCCTGCTATGGCAGCTGTCAAGACAGCATTGATAACGTGAGTGACCATGCACTATCAGCTATTCCCTGACCATAAAACGGCACTGAGGATGACCACTGGCAGACACCAGGAGAGGTAGGAGGGCCTCTAAGACCATTGGCAAATATTCTTTGTCTCCATCAACATTCAGTACCTTTGCAGTTCTGAGTATGACGTTTTTGAGGCATCTGATACCATTTGTGCTGGGAAAAGTGCCTCAATCAGTTTTTAGCTTTTATGTCCTACCTTGGTTCATGTTTCAGACACTGTCACACTCAGCGTAACAGAGCAGCTTTGAAATCGAAGCAGGCTCACGTCACTTGTGATGTACATTAGCAGATCGTGCTGCCTTGACTACAGCACAGTAGCTTGGCGCAAGTGCTGTTTATTGTCCAGTGTAGTGCTGTCAACATTCATTGGGGCAGTCACCAAATTAGCATTTTAATTCCTCGTTTTTGTGCATAATGCTGGACAACAGAGGGGGGTCCACTCTGAACAAAAACTGTGAACAAATGGTTACTAAACACAACTGCTCCCAACTTTCCCCTTCAAAAATATGTGGGCAGCTACACACGCACACTACTGCATGGACTCAAAAATCGAGCAAGCGGCTACATGCATTATTATAGGGCACGATTCCACAGCTGAACACTAGATGGCATCAAAGTATTACATATGCAGTTTCATTCAGAAACCCGCGAATTATGCGCTTTGAGCAGCTCACTCGGAGGAATCGGGTCAGCAGCAATAAAGATGGCGGTTCAAAGATGACAATCACAATGTAGGAAAACCTTTATTAGTGATTACAACCTGAAACAAGCATACTCACACTCTTCCCCCCACATTGGTCAGTGGCATAACTAGAGTTTTTAGTAGAAACAGGCCATTTGCCCGTGCTCTTGAAAGGGAAAAACTGACCACCCCTGATCTGATGATGGCTGTCAGAAGCACCACCACAGATACCAACAAAACATTCCTGGCTACCATCCTTCATCGACACCAGCATCTTAAGTGACACCTAGGTGATCAGTCGGTACACAATGGCTATCAGGGCCCCACCATGTGGGGGTAAGCCATGGAGCCCTACTAGCTCTGGAGAAGTATACGGCTCATAGCACCACCGGAAAGGAGTAGGAGTATGTGGAGGACAGGGCGACCAGCTAGCACTGCACTGCAGGGAAGCATATGGGGACTTGTGTCATGGTGGCAAGGAAGAAAAAAAATTGTTAAAAAAAAAAAAATCTTAGCTAGCCAGAATAACATCAGGAATTTTTGAAAAAAGTCACCGATACTGATAAGTGTGCCGTGTCGTGACGGTCAGCACTTTTTTTTTTTGGCGAGCATTGTGCTGACCCCAATCCATGGGGGCAGACTAATTAGGACACAGTACTCCCCTAGCCATTTTATAGATATTTATATGCACAGTTATTGCATCTCTGCTGGCTACAGGGGTGCCTTCTGGAGTTCTCTGGGAGATAGAACCAGAACGTTCTGGCACACAAAGGACTCAGGGAAAGAACTCATAACCATAAGAGATGTAGTATCTTGTACACACTGTATAACCGTACTATAAATAATGCTGAGGACTTCTCTTTTTCTAAAATGGAACAAATTTAAAATCAAAATACTTTCTACAAAATTGCGAAACTCCTGTGTAGGGAATGGACTATGACAACTGAACACAGAACTTCAAGAACTATTTGAATGAGACATCCTCTTTCTGTTATTCTAAATCATGACATTTCTAGCCAATCAAGATGGTTTATTTATAAACAACCCAGGCGCTCGTAAAACCATAAGAGGGTCTCATGCAAACAGTTCCAAAATTTTAAGTTCAGTTGGCACAGCCCATTTCCCACTTTTTTAATAATTTTCTGCAAAGTAGAACATTTGGATTTGAAATTCACGTCCCTTTCAAAAAAAAAGTATTCAGCACGATTTATAATATGTTTATATGTACAGTTCTCTGACCCACAGAACTCCCGAAGGCACTCGTATAACCGTAAGAGATGTAGTATCTGTACATATTTATTTTATTTATTTATTAGGTCTAGGATTACAATACCTTTGAGCCAGGGCTCTTTTACAAAGGTTCCACATCAGGTTACAATTAAAAACATAAGACATAAATCAGATTATAAATTCAATACACAGGACAACAAGGTTACAATAGTGTAAGCTAAACAGAGTTACAAAGCATTTGAGAAACAAAACAAGTTTTGGAGGCTAGGTTACAAGGAGATAGCGGATGAGGTGCAGAGAGGAGAGAGAGGACACGAGAGAGGAAGAGTAGAGGGGGGCGGAGAGCTATAGATGAGGAGCGCAGCCAGAGGCATTGTCGTAGACATAACATGGGGAAGTGCATACTAAGGGGTAACGAAGTGCTAACAGGAAAGAGAACTGCATAAGGTTAGGGAAATATTCATGGGGTCAGCTAGTGGAGGTAATCACAGGAGCTAGCGGCAGTGCGAGAGAGGCGGAGCCTTGATTTAAATGCACCTAGGGTATGAGTGGAGGAGATGTAACTGTTTAGACCATTTAACCAGCTAAGCGCCCTGTAGGCAAAAGATCTTTGACCTCGTGAGGTACGACAATGTATAACCTGCAGGAGCAGTGATTCGGACCCCCTGGTTGAGCGGGGGTTATGGCTAGGGTGCAGGAGTGCACACACTCCAGGGGGTGCAAGGCCCATAGTTATTTTCTTCGCCATGGTGCAGGTTAGGTACTTTATCCGATTGGTGAGTTGCGGCCATCCAGTTTTTGCACAGAGGTCGCACACGTATGTGTGAGGTGGTGGGATCCAGTGAGAAGTTGGTAGACCTTATTAAGGGAGGTTGATATGCATCTAAGAGTGGTAGCAGGGGTAGAGCCATAGATGACAAGCCCATAGTCAATAATGGAGACAACAGAGCTCTGAATGGTGACAGTCAGGGCTTCTGGTGTAAGATGTTGCCTATGCTGGAAGAGAATGCCAATATAACTTGTTTACGAAGGTGTCTCCTACAAATAGTTCTAAAATTCAGAAGCTCTGTTCAGCTGTCTCAGTCCATTTTCCACACAGAGGTTTCTCTACTGTTCTACAAAGTAAAACATTTTTGATTTTAAATTTAAGTTCCATCTTTTAAAAACAGGAATCTTCAACATGATTTATAATATCTGAATCCCTCTTGCTCTGGCACTGAAACACTTTTGGGGGTGCTCTCTCCAGGGGCAAAAATATTAGCAGTGATGTCTCCTATGCAGATTGAAGGCTGGCACTCCTCTATCCCCCAACAATATGCAGAATTTAAGTCAGTAAAATGCACAGCTTACTATATCGCAGTTGCTTTCTTCCTTAGTTTACAGGTTTTCTGCAGTTGTCCCCCATGCTTTCTCATGACACTCCATATACGCCACACACTCATTTGCTGGGGGGAAAAAAAAAATAACTCAAATCCATGGTGGATAAAGAGTAGCTCACTTGGCACCAGCGTCACTGTACACCAAAATGTCAGTATGCCGCAATGTGTGTGGGCCACGCCCACCGAGTACCAGTGGAGTCGAGACAGTTTTGCAGTGTCGGTATGTAACTGCGGATAACTAAGAATGTAACAGTATTTCATGTAACCATAGTTCTACTACTAGTATTCAGTTCACATCCATACATAAGCAGTCTTCCACAGAGCATGCTCAGTCACTGAAGCAGTCTTCAAGCTCGACTTCTCCTACCACCCAACCACATGGTCATCTGGTTCCTCCAGCTCTTTACTCCCACAGAAATCCGAAGGAATCCTGCCAGGGCAGGTCAGGTGGGTCCTGTGGATGTGAACTGAATACCAGTAGAAGAAATTAAAATTACGTACTTACCGTAATTCTCGATCTTTTGGTGCATCTTCACCATTCATCACTAGTTGGGTTAGCCCTCCGGAGCTAGGACCCTATGGGAGCCTTTTCTGTGTGTGTGTGGGAGGAGCTGACGCAGGGATGGTGCTGTCCTCGAGGCCGACGTACTATGTGGTGCTCGCGGGTTGGCTGTTAATTCATCGGCTCTGCCCCAACCTCAGTTCTGAATCGCCGAAGAGTGAGGAAGTAAAGGGAAGGGGTGGTGGGGCAAGAGAGCCCAATGGATAGATAAAAGGGAAAGACATACAAATCAAAGGAGAAATAAATGACAGAGGACAGAATGAAGAAGAGAGGAAACTTAGGGATTGGGAGGGGCCCCAAATCTCTGGTAAGAAGGTGAAAGTGAGGGAAAAGAAAGAGGGAAAGATACTGGGAGGGGGAGAGAACAGCATCACCTTATCCTGCGATCTGGACACTCAAGTTTTCAAGGAAGAGAGTGAACCAAGGTTCAGAGAGTCTGCCCATGAGGAGTAGACTGTTAAGGAGGCAAACCTGGCGAGGCAAGCAAGGTTAAACCTAGAGGGGAACTTAAGAAAACTCCTGGTAGAGAATGACTAGCCCTAAGGGGTTAGTCGTAAGGTTTTAGGAAGAGTTTGAGGGAGCCGAGACGTGTTCTCCTCCCCCATCCAAAGAAATGAGGGGGAGCTTCAAAAGAAGAACCTCCCTCAAAATTATAACAATTGTATGGGATTAGTCCCGAAGGACAGCAAAAGGGGGGAAAGAAGGGGTTCCAATCACACCACCCACCCTAACAAGGGTGGGAAGGTCCTAAGCGATAAAGGAGAAACCCTCCACCCCCACCATCCAAGATGCTAAGGGATGAAGTCCACCCTGTGTGTCTCCAGGGTCCCCTTACTCCTGGCCAAAGGAGGGAGGGGAGAGGCTGGAAATAAAGAGACACACTGAGGGAGGGGGAACCCAGAGACTGAGGCCCCAGGGGGACGGTTGGCGGGATTTAGTGACAAAGGGTGAAGATACACAGAACAATCAAGAATTACGGTAGGTACGTAATTTTCATATTGTATCTGTGTCAATCTTCACCATTCATCACTAGCTGGGTGAGTACTGAGCCCCCGAAGGGTGCCCAATACGACCCTAAGGGACTAAGCCCCTTAGCCCCCAGTGGGGGAAAACACTGGAGGACAGAACCCTTACGGGCCTGGAGAGGCCCGAGACTGGTCTGGGTGAGACGGGGAACCCCTAGAGGGGGAAGGAAGATGCCCCGACAGTTGTCTTCTCACCCTACGGGAGAAGAGATGGATTCTCCGGTAGGCGGAGGATATCACTCTACACTGGGCCAGAGGTGACGAAGCTGTGCAGATCGCTGTCCCTACAATCCTGGAAGCCACTTCATTGGCGTTGTAGGATGCCCTTGCTTGGTGCCTCGCTAGCTCCAGGTCCCGAGCAGAGAGGGCGATGGCTTGTCTGGTTACCTCCAAATCGGCCAGAGAGGCTAGGAGTTGATCTAGCCTGGACCACAAGAACCTGTCATAGGATGCATAGTGGGCCTGATGTGAAGCAATGGACATCAAAGTCTGTGCTGAGTAAAATGTCCTCCTGTCCTCCTCCCCCAGAAATCAAAATCCAGAGCAAGTCTGGAGGCCAGTCCCAGTGAGGGGTGCAAAGCCCAGGAGTAGCAGCAAGCTGCGTCAAGCCCAAAAGGGGGTGAGGCATGTGTCCTGGAGACACTAGGTGAGTGCAATACCGCTGGCTCAGATCCCTTGGAGCTGGAACTGTGGAAAAGGGATGCTGCCAGAGCCACAGTGATGCTTCCCAGAAGGGGACAGGCCAGGTGGGAACCATCAGGTTGACCGCACTGTACGCACCTAGGAAGGTGCGCGTCACGTGCTCAGGATTGCTTCCTGAAGAAGGGGTAATCCGGAGATCGTCCATCATCCTCACGAGGAAGCACTGATATGTGGAGAAATCAGATGCAGGGTAAATGTGGATGGATAGTTCCTTTCCCTCCAAGGAGGAGGATGAAGATGTGGAGAGTCCAGAGATTTAGGGTCCGGCTGCGCGGGAGCATGGTGGAACACCCTCTCATCCATGGCCCTGACACAGAGGTTGGGAAATGCGTAGCCGAGCCCCTAAATTGCTCCCAGGTCAGAGGCCCCCTAGGACTGGAAATATCTGGGAGAGAAGGGGATGGAGACAGAGGAATAGGGGCCAAACTCCTCACAGGAGAAGAACGTCCTCTGCCCAGGCAGGAGGGCCTAGCGAATGCTCCCAACTGGGAGGAAGATCCAGGGAGCCCAGTAGCCAACAGCTGTTCAACCAGGTCGGAATGGCTGTGACTGTGCCCAAGGGAAGAATCCCCCCATGAGGCAACCGGAACTGCGTGAGTCCAGAAGGACGGTCCCTGGCCTCCAAAGTGGAGGTCTCTCTCAAGGAGAGAGAGAAGGGGAATGGCGAGGATCTGCACTATGACTCCTCCCCGAACCTGGGTGGGTCCCAGGGAGAAGCCCCCGCACAGAACCCAGGCCCCTCACGCCCTCAGAGGCTTAAAGAGCCCTCTGCCTCAAAACCACCAGCCTAGGCAGCTGGCAATGTCGGGCGGACCCCGAAGAGACCACCCAGGGTGCATCGGGCTGTCCCAAACTCGAACTGCCCAGGCACACCAAGGAAGGGGGTGTCCCAGCTGAAGGGACAGACAACCCCCCCCGACTCCAGGCTGCGCAGCAGCAGTCGCTTGGACCACTGCTGGTTGGTCACTGACCCCAGAATCAGTAGGAATTGCCCACCCCACGGGGGGGCACCCAGTGGTGGACACTGAGGGGTCAGAAGACTCAGAGGAGTCCGGGAGCCAGTCTGAATCCGACCTAGAGTCTTCCTCCAAGGAAGTGGACACAGAGGCCCGATGCCAGACCACTGTCCGACCCCTGCCCATTCCTGGGCCGCGAGCAGTACGAACCTCAGCCCCAGCACTGCAAATGGCAACGGAGCCAGGCACGGCACCATGGCCAGCGCTACACTCCCCCTTGGCACCACGAACAGCACCAGAGTCGGAAGTGGCTCCAGCCACGGTGCTGGAACTAGAGGTGGTGCCGTCCTCTCCCTGGCGCCACCCTCCTCCCCAGTGCCGCAAATGGCGCTGGAGCCAGACAACATCGAAACCAGGAATGGCCCCAAGAACACCCAGTGCATCTCCCACGGCACCGCTCCTATCACCAGCACTGCAAATGGCGCCGGCAGCAAGAATGGTGCCAAGGGACAGCCTGGCACCATGCCGCATGAAGCACCAGAACCAAAAATGGCACCAACAGACTGAGTTGAGGACGGTGCTAGCCCAGACCCACAGGTCCCAGAACGCGACACCAGGGGAGCCCTCACCTCCGAAGAGGTGACTGCAGGGGCGGTGCCTCCAGCCCAAACCCTGAGAGGGATGGACTGGACCTCCTGCACTGCGGAAGGAGTCTCTGCTGTGGCAAGGCTGAAAGAAGAGGAGGCCCCCTCCTCCGCGGTCCATACAGAACCGGGAGGGGACCCGAAGGAAGGCTGAAGCATTCTGGCGCGGGCTGACTGCTAACCTTATCCCTAAAAGTAGGCATGCAGCCT
The DNA here is from genome assembly GCA_016271365.2 of Neoceratodus forsteri. Classification (NCBI taxonomy): domain Eukaryota; kingdom Metazoa; phylum Chordata; order Ceratodontiformes; family Ceratodontidae; genus Neoceratodus; species Neoceratodus forsteri. The sequence continues at coordinate 14,841,322 of CM028135.1, read as the reverse complement.
ACTTCTTTTTAACGCGGCGAACTCGAGGGACACGGCAGTCCATCAAGAAACAGGTGTCGCAGTTGTCCAAGTCATGGGCCGGGCCGGGGCAGGAGAGACAACGGTCATGCTGGTCCGTGACGGAATACTGGTGGCTGCAGGGGCACAGACGCATGGGAGGCCACCCCACCTTCGACAATTTTTGCCCCTGAACGAGATATGACCGGATGGAAAACTAAACACAAAATACAGTACTCTATGTCGCTGTAATATAAACAGAACGGTCTTACCAGGACCCAGCGGCGTCGAGTAAAGCTTGGTGAAACAGACCCAGTCTAAGACAAGAACTAGGCCACAAAACTACTACGCAGTTGAAGAAGTGCTCCACACGGGGTCCATACTCAACGGCAGAAGAAGAAGAACTGAGGTTGGGGTGGAGCAGATGACAGTTAACGGCCAACCCACGAGCGCCACGTAGTACGTCGGCCTCGAGAGCGGAGCTGTCCCTGCGCCAGCTCCGCCAACAAAAAAATAAAAGTCTCCTGCGGGGTCCTAGCTCTGGAGGGCTAACCCAACTAGTGATGAATGGTGAAGACTGACACAGATTAGATCTACAGTTACAAGTAGGTAACAAGTCTGTTTCTACCTACCTAGATTCAGTTCGCTATCCACACTAAGGAAAACAAATGGAAACGAGGGACGCTTCCAGGGCTGGTGGTGCCACAGAATAAAACTCTAGCAAGGAAATGAAATATGTTCATTCACCAATCCAGTGGACAAAAGCACTCGTAGTCTCCAGTTCTGTGAAGTACTCAATTTTAATAGGTGCTGGAGAATCTGTGATACAAACTAGCAGACTGGTAATTAGCCCAGCAACCACAGGATCTGATGAGACAACCTTCTGCAAACCCTCTATTTCACAGACTTTTGCAAAAAGGTTTTATATCTGTACAACATTAGGTAATTCAGAAAGTTGTGAAGTTTTAATCAAATAACAGCTATAATGTTAGGAATGCCAAGAAGTTGTCAGGAAATAATTCCCTTTTGTTAGCTCTTATTTTAGGCTCAAAAGGTTTGTGGTTATGTTGCACCAACCTTAATATATGCCTTTTTTAGCACATAGTTTAGGTGATGTCCACACTTAGCACTTCTTTCCAGTTTGAATTCAGCCAGTTAAATTTTAAGGTTATTTTCTGCATTTCAACCCCCTTGTTTCTCGTATTAGAGATCCTGCAGTAATTTAATTTTTCACATTTTTATTTTTTTCACTTTTACACTATCTTACATACATAAAAAATTCTGTGCATAATTAGTTCCTCTTTATATACAATTATGTTTTGACAAATAAAGGGAGAATTTTTTAACTCCTTATCTACTAAAAGACACTTTATTTTGTCTGTCTTGTTCCCTATAGAGACCCAGATAGTTCCGTCAAATCATTTTTCAGTTTGACCACAACTCTGTCCTTTGGACAGATACAAATCATGTTTGGGTACTGTGGTGTTTCTGTTACAGTGCAACAGACCTGTGTTTATTTATTTATTTAGGAAATTGGAAATTACAACCCTTTGAGTCTCAGACCTATTTCCAAAGGCTCCACGTCAGAATAAAACAGACAGTCACACAGTACATACATAGAATAGATATGGGTGAGTAATCAGACAGAGTATAAGTACAATGAACACTGGTTAGTGCCTATACATTTGGTAGCTAAAACAGGGCAGAGCTATCCACATATCTACCTAGTGAGCGGTTAAGACGTGTACAATTGGTAGCTAAAGCAATGCATGATACGAGTTGGTAGTAAGCCGCCTCAGGGAGACCTTGTCTTATACATAATACAATGCATTCATAGTCCAGTGCAACTATATGGTAACTGAGGGAGGTGAGAGCCTGCAGGCTAGAAATACTGAGTACTCCTCTGCCAGGCCAAGGGGCGGTAGCCCAGCGACACGTGCAGGTTTCATAGGTTACCGTTACACTAGCATTGGACGTGAGGAGGATATGGGCCCTTAAGGCAGCTTTAAAAGGACCTAGATTGGTGATTGATGTGACGGCGGTGGAGGGCACTGTACAGGATAAGCTCTAAGGGGAAGATCGCTGGGCCAGGGTGGTCCTGACCCCAGGCACCTTCCAGATAGTTTTTGGGGCGGCCCATGTGGACGCTGAGATGGTGACTGCCTGAAGAGAAGCCATGACACCTATTGGGGTTAAACCCAGGTGGATTATTTTGGTGAAGAGACAGGTCTAGTATAATAGTCTTTCCTCAAGTGAGAGGATATTGGAGAGCGCACATAAGGTGCAGGTATGTGTATTTCTGTTGGCACCAGAGAAGAGCAGACAGGCCTTACTGATGACTACTTGTATTTGATGAAGCGCCGTAGAGTCGGTGGCAGCATAGGTTGTGAGATCATATTCCACCAGCAATAAGACTGAGGAGGTAATGGCTAGGTAAAGTGCTTCAGGTGGCAGGCATTCTTTATGTCTGTAAAGGAGACCAATGCGAGTGTTGGTGGCAGAGGTGAGGATTTTTATATGTTCGTGGAACGAGAGGAAAGAGTCAAATGTAATACCTAGATACTTATACTTTTGGACCTGTTCCAGTGGTTTGACAGGCGCAGAGAGTATTTCCAGGGAGAAATCCTTTGATCTGTTTTGGCGGTGGGCATAGAGCATCATCTTAGTTTTTTTAATGTTGACCACCAATCTGTGTTCAGCAAACCAGTGTTCGATCTGAGAGAAGGAGTTTTGTAAGGTACGCTGGAGAGAGAGAGAGAGAGAGAGAGAGAGAGAGAGACAGAGAGAGAGGATCAGAATGTGCGGTGTAAAGAACAGCGTCGTCCGCGTAGAGGAGAAGGTTGCCAGGGCAGGATTTAGGCAGGGCGTTGAGGTAGATGCTGAATAGCAGGGGACCCAGGACAGATCCCTGGGGAACTCCTGAGCACACAGGCAGCATAGTAGATATGGTATTATTAATTTTAACACATTGGGTTCTAGACAAAAGATAGCTGGAGAACCATGAGAGTGGACAATGAGAGACCCCAATTTGTTATGTGTTAAGAAGGAAGGGGTGAGAAACCGTGTCAAAGGCCTTTGACAGGTCTATAAACATGGCCCTGGCGAGGTGCCTCTTGTCAAGCGTGGAGTGCAGGGAGTTAGCGAAGTCTGTGAGGGCGGTCGTAGTGCTATGACCAGCTCTGAACCCATGTTGCTCCCTACATAAGAGGTTGTGTGCGAGGAGGCAATCAGTGAGCTGATTGGCCATGATCTTTTCAAGGGCTTCAGAGAGTTGGGGGAGAGTTGAGATGGGCCGGTAATTGTTTGGGGAGGGCTGTCGACACATTTCAATATTGGTTTTATCACTGGACGTTTATGAGGTTGGGAACTGGCCCAGGCGCGGGACAGATTTAGAAGGTCCGTTAGTGGGAAGATAACAGTCTAGCGCAAGGTATAGGATACCACATCGAAGGCGTCTTTGCAGTAACTGGAGCTCTGGAGGGCTTTGGACAGGTAGGCTTTCGCATCTGTAGGGGTAATGACTGAGTTTGAAGTGGGGGGTGGAGGAGCTCAGGCAGTGGGGAAGGCTGAATTGGATCGAAAAAGTTGCTAGGGAGGACTGAGCTGAGGTCTGAGAAGGTGGAGTTGAGGCAGTTAGCTATGTGAAGTGTGTCTGTGGTGGTAGTACCGTTAACATGAAGCTGTGAGGTGGGGGGAGAGAGCGGGATTTACCATTAAGCTCCTTGATGTTATTCCAGATCTTTCTTGTGCTACCCCAGGAGGTGGCTAGGGCGGATCTGTAGTGCTCCGACTTGGCCTTGCGGATTGCCCAGGTATACTTATTGCGGGTAGCATTATAGGCCTGCCTATCGTTTGGCAAACCGGAGGCAGTGGCATGATGCCACAGGCTGTCACACATTTTGAACTGTTGTAGGAGTTTCCCTAGTGTTGCACAACTCCTCGTCATGAGTTTCCCACATGACATCAGAATAATAAAATATGGTCTTCAGATGTGAGAACATGAGTGTCCATAGCCTCATATGGTCTACCTATTAATTGACAGCACCACAAGTAAGTTCCACAGTGGAGGTGGCTCCTATGGTGAAAAGGGAAGCATACAGAATGTCCTAAGCCTAGGACCGAGATAATGCATCCCCCAGCAGACTGCCAAGCTGAGGGGGACAGGCACCCAACAGTCTCACTGTAGCATATAGGACCAGAACTCTCAAAATCCAGGCAGCGGTGCAAGCTGCTGAATACTCACTGGACACAAAGAACACAGGGGCAAAGCACATTGAATTCTGAGAGCAAGTATCAAAGTAAATAGCACAAAAGGGTTTTACTGCGTATCAATGGTTTATTAAACCACAGAAGCACATAACGAGAACCCCCGCACTTCGCCTATGTCACAGGAGGCTTCGTCAGGGAGGTGGGACTGCAGTCCACAACAGTCCTTTTAAGTCAAATGGTGTCATCATTAGTATGCGTCACTACAACAGCACCCTCTATACAATTATGCCAAATATGTTCATTTACTAACTGCAGCAAGAACAAGAAAGAGACGCTGAGAAAGTAATAGTAGATGCTGGTTAGAGATACCAAGCTGTGGTTAGAATTTGAAAAATATGGGAGTAACGAGGAGGGAAAGGGGGGAAGCAGGGACAGGGCGGAAAGAGACTAACATTTACAAATTGCAAAACAGTGACATCATAAGTATGTGTCACGAGGGCAAGTATCCCATAGTAAAGGTAATAATATACATTAGAAAAACTGCGGCTAAAACAATTTTTGGTTAATCTCCAAGTATATACAGGTAAGGACACCAGAGCTGCAGTAAAGATCATGAAAGGGGAAAAAAAAACAAGGGCAGGGGATTAGGGGAGGGGGTTGACAGATGTGAAAGGGGTTCCTCACGCACTAAAAATGAACAGGGCCTAGTGACTACTGTCCAGTTCTCAAACTACAAGATATACCAAGTGCAACATACGTTTCTATGACCCACAACATATATAAAACACATAACCCCACTAATTGACGGTGACCATACAAAACACAAGCATGAATAAATACTTCAAGAAACTTCCTGGAAGATGAAAAGAAAAACACTTGCAATGATTTCTTATGTATTACCAATGGAGAATAGAGCAAATAAGCTATAAATACTAGAAGAATTAACAAGACGGAATAAGAAACATAAGGTGTGATAGTTTTTGGTTTTTTTCTGGAAAAGTATTTTTCAAAATTCTTCCAAGGGACAGATCACCTGTATACATGTTTTGATCACCGGGAAAGTCCATGGCCTTAGACTGGGTGTCTGGGGTCAGACTGGTAGTTCAAAGCCAGGCAAAGAGCCTCAGAGAGATGGTGTGGGCCACTGCCCTGGAGGCAGCATCATTGTCATCTGCCATGTGAAACTGGTATTTGGTAGCTTCCAAGGCAGTTTTGGCCATATCCACCAGCTCCTGTACCATTGTATCTGACCCACTGCAGGCAATGGCCAGGACAGACTTCCATAGAGCTTTCTGCTATTTAGCTGTGAAAGCCATATATGAAGAAAGTCTGACCAGCAGGGAAGCTGAGATATACATTTTCTTTGCTATGAAGTCTCTTTTCTTGGAGTCCTTGTCTGGGGGTGAGGGGGACAAGGAGACCCCAGCTTTCTCACAAGCTGTCTACTGTACTATACTCTAGTGGCTAGGGTGTACAGATAGGAACTCAGTACCCATTCTAGACAATTTGTATTTTTCTCGACCCACTTGTCAACCTCTGCCACAGAAGTGAGGGTCTGAAGCAGCTTCATGGTGTTCTTTCTGAGCACGTTATAGATAAGGGCAACCAGTGTCTTAAGGGTTGAGAGACCCCTCATTTCCCTATACTCTTCATCCTCATCGACGTCCTGGATGGGCTCCAGCATAGGGAGGTCCAGGGTGTCTAGCATATTTTGTATTAATGTAAACATAGAAGAGGAATCCTCCTGGTCACCCGGGGGAGCTCCAAAGAGAGGGATCGGGGGACTCATGGCCCTCAAGATCCATGTCGGGGGTGTCATAAAATTGCTGCTCATCATTTGCATCACCCTCACTGTCTCCGTAAGAGGAAACTGTGGAAGAGTGCTTGCCAGCCCCAGTAAATACAGACCCCATCTTTTGTAGGGTCTGAAAGACTTGCCATGCCTTTGCCATGTCTTGCATAGATGGGAGTTCCTGTGCAGACTGTGGCTGTATATGCTTTGTTTTTTCTTTATGCTTTAAGCTGCCTGTTGTCTTACTACTGGCCTTCATTGAAGGAACAAGAGCGTTTCTGTCTTAACAGAGTTTCTTTTTAGCACTTCATCAGCAGCTTGATCAAGCTTCCTTTTTTCATCACTTTCATTGTTTTTTTAATGTGTGAGGAATTTCATCAGCTCATTTGGAAGCTTTATTTTTGGCTGGGATTTGGAGGCTTCATCAGCACCCCTGCTTACATTTTTATTGTTATTACTTTTAGATGGCCCTTCATCAGTAGCCTTCGATTTTTCCTCAGCCATACTTATTAATTAGGACTCTTTACTCTGTGCCAGTTTTGCAAAAAGAACCCGAGATCTGAACTAAAATACAACTAAGCACAGGTTTCTACAAATGCTGCGAAGCCAGTCCTGTGACAGTTTAGTAAACGGTCTTTTTTTTTTTTTTTTTTTGTAGTACTGGGTATCTATACCAATGCCAGTCTTAGAGAACTCAGCAATACCAGTCAACAACTGAGCACATGTTTTTGTTAATGCTGTGAAGCCAGTCCTGTGACAGCGGACACTTTTAGATCCAGGTTTAATCAGTTGTGAGAATCTCTGTTCTTGCTGATCCGCAGAGAACCCAGCACCAACTGTCAAAATCTGAGAGACAATTGGTTGCCTCGCAAGGCCTGAGGTAAAAAAAATAAGGCAGAGCACAAAAATTCAACGGTTCTTTCATGAACTGCGTTAAAATGAAAAAAACGTCGAAATTAAGCATTCGCAGTAAAAAATTAGTATAATTTAAGCAGATGCAGTAAAAATAACGTAAAAATAATGCAGTTGCAGTAAAAATAACGCAAATGCATGAAAAAACACAACCGCTAACAAAAAAATGTAAAATTACAATCAGCATACTAAAAAATTAAATTTATGAGGAAAACTACCAAGATAAGCAAATAGGAGGCTGTCAACAAGGAAAGTTGACAGGCACCTCAGGGGCAATGTTGCGCAGTCAGCAGAGAAAACATTCTAAAGCCCTTCAGGCTGCTCTCACTCAGCTCACTCCCCTCCTGTTTTTTGATTGGCTGATGACCAAGCTCATTTAAATAAAGTCTCTTAAAGGCATACCTCCCGGGCAGTTGCACCTAGCCAGCTAACTGCTATAGTTACTGATGCTAAAGGACTCTTGGGGTAAGAAAGCAGATTTCCACATGCTATTCTGATATTTAATCATATATGCTTGGTAGTTTACAATTCTGAGGCCGAAGGATGCAGAGGCATTAGTTATTTTGCCAATAACATCCAGCCTACTGGGTTCTTTATCAGGAGGCAAAGTGCTCATCTGTTTATGGGCTCTACAGTGATCACGAGCAGCCATGATAAAGTACAGTTACGTAGGAACTTATCTTAACAGCAGATCTTCGAGAAAGGTTCCTTCAGTAGGTCATCACATGTAGGACGGGCACCACCTGGCATCAGGCCGCACAGCAGACTTTTCTAGCAATCCCTGATGGGGGACCGCCCACCCCACGTCAGCGTGACTGTATATAGTGGGCAGTCCCCATGCCTGCCCTCCAGTTCTCCTGCCGGAGCCAGGATGAGGCCCGACAGCAGGAGCAAACAGGATTTAGAGTCCCTGTAGAACACAAAATGAGGGGAAGGAGGGAGGGAAAAATATGACCTACTGAAGGAACCTCTCTCAAATATCTACTGTTATGGTAAGTTCCTATGTAACTGTGCTATCTTGCTTCAAGAAGGTTCCTTCAGTAGGTCATCACATATAGGACAGAGTCACAAGCAGTCCCTCCAAAGAGAGACCGAGAGAAACTAGGGAGGAGGAGAAACAACTCCAACAGAAAAAACTGTAATCCAGATTGGACCCAGCCTAGGACAGAAGGCCCTGTAACACAGCTAGGCTGAAACCAGCCCTCCGCCTAGAAGCAATGTCCAGACTGTAGTATTTGGTAAAGGTACGGACAGAGCTCCATGTGGCTGCGGCGCAGATATCAGCCGCAGAGACATTTCGTAAAAAGGCAGAGGAAGCAGCCATGCCCCTAGTAGAATGACCTCTTATGGTACCCAGCAGAGGTTTTTCATACTTCTAGTAACAATACCTAATGCAGTTGCCTAGCCATTTGGAAAGGCCCTGCTCAGAAACCGGTTTGCCCTTCGATCTGGGGGCAACAGATACAAAAAGCTGATCACAGCTACGTTTTCCTTAGTTCGGTGAGTGTAACACCGAAGAATCCGATGTACATCCATGGTATGGATGAGTGCCTCACCTCTATTAGAGGGGGATGGATAGTACACAGGAAGCTCTACTGATAGGTTCAGCGTGGCTTCCGACACCACCTTGGGAAGAAACTTCGGATTCATTCTAAGGACAGCCCAGTCCTTATGGAAAATAAGGTAGGGCTCCTTGCAAACCGGAGCGTGAAGCTCATAGATCCTCCGGGCTGACGTGATGGCAACCAGAAACAATTCCTTCCAGGAAAGGAAGGGCAAGTCACAGCTCATAGCCAGCTCAAAAGGAGGAAGGGTTGAGCTTTTCCAAAATGAAGTTCAAATCCCAAGGTGGAGTTGGGCTGAGAATGGGAGGTTTCAGATGGAGAATCCCTTTCAGAAAGGTTTTAGTCTTCCAAGTGAGCCACAGGTTTACCATCCACTAGCTCGTGGTATGCCGAAAACTGCCTAAAGGTGGACCTCCAACGATGAATATGAAAGACTGGAGTATGACAGATGAAGGAGGTATTCCATGACTTGAGGGGCAGAACATGAGAAAGGGTTCCAACCCTTGGCGGTCGCCCAGATGGAATACCGTTTCCACTTTGTGGCATAAGTGGATCAGGTAGAGGGTTTTCTGGTCTCAATGAGGACTTGAGCGACCCGGGAGGAAACCCCAAAGCGAGAGATCACTATGTCTGCAGGAGCCATGCATGGAGGTGCAGAGTCCTAAACCCTGGATGTAGTAGCCAACCTTGATCCTGAGTCAGGAGGTTGTAGGTCACTGGAAGTGGAACCGGTGGTTCCCTGGAAAGCTGTTGCAGCAGCGGGAACCAAATATGTTTCTGCCAGAAAGGAGCGATGAGAATTATCTTTGCCTTCTCTGCTTGAAGTTTGAGGAGGACCCTCTGGAGAATGGGAAATGGAGGGAAGGCGTACAAAAATTTCCCTGTCCAAGAGAGAGACGACATGTTATGCCAGAAAGCACCACGCCCTGGAACGAGCGAGCAAAAACTGGGAAGTTTTGCGTTGAATTTGGAGGTGAAAAGGTCGATTTCCGGACACCCCCAACATAGGAAGATGGATTCTGCTACTTCCTGATGTAATTCCCACTCGTGAGATAGGGTCAGAGATCTGCTGAGACTGTCCGCCAGGACGCTGAGAATGCTTGGTACGTACACGGCCATGAGGGCCAGACTATGCTGGACCACCCAGTTCTACACCCGCATCGCCTCCCTGCACAAGGGGCACGAGCGGGTTCCTCCTTGTTTGTCGAGGTGCCAAACAACTAACTTGTTGTCCATTTAGACCAGCAGTGATCCCTTGGGAAGGAGGGTCTGGAAAGTCTGTAAGACATACAGGACAGCCCTCATCTCCAGAATGTTGATATGTAACATAGCCTCCAAGCTGCACCATAGTCCTTGGGCTTGGTGCTCCCCTAGATGTGCTCCTTATCCCATGTTCGAGGCACTGTGGTTAGAGATGCTAAGGGAGTTGGGTTCCAGAAAGGAAGAGCCAAAGAAAGATTGCAGGGATCTCTCCACCAAAGCAATTCCTTCTGAACTGTTGAGGAGACCAGTACCGGATGGTCCAGGTCGTCCAGGAGTTGATCCCACTGCACGCGCAAGGACCACTGAGTTACCCTCATGTGGAGCCTCGCGAGGGAAACAGTGGTGATGGAGGCCGCCATCAGGCCGAGAAGGCGAAGGATCTCCCAGGCCAGGACGGTCCTGGAAGAAGCCACTCGGGAAGCCTGACAGATTAGTGTCTCCACCCTGTCTGGAGGGAGGAAGGCTCTGCGATGGACCGTATCCAATACTGCCCCAATGAACTGAAGTTTCTTGGCCGGGGTCATGGAGGACTTGGGAATACTGACAGTAATCCCTAGCCTGTTGAAAAGGTCCAAAGTGAATGAAAGAGCCTCTAGTACAGCGTCCCTGGATGAGACTGAAATCAGCCAGTTATCCAGGTAAGGGAAAACCACTACCCTGTGGCGTAGAAGGCACACAACCACTGCCAGGCACTTGCAGAACACCTGGGGGTGCCGAAGATGACCAGCAAGACCCGAATTGGAAGTGATCCTGAACTGAAACTGCAAGAATCGGCGGTGGCTTGTAAAGATGGGGATGTGCAGGTAACCATTCTGCATGTCCAGAGCGCACAACCAATGATTCTCCACAAGGAGCAGAAGTAGGTTCTGGAGTGTCAGCATTCAAAATTTTTTGTACTCTACAAACTGGTTTAGGTTACTTAAGTCGAGGATGGGTCTGAAATCCCCCGTCTTTTATTTATTTATGTTTTTGGTAACCAGGTAAGTGCGCTGATCCAGTGGACCATTTTCAGTCACAACCTGGGCCACAAGGTGGCGGTACATGGGTACAAGCAGTAGATATAATATACAATTTACATATACTGTACAAGCATCAATAGATAACAATAGACAAAAGCTTACTTGTGTTAAACAAACAATGGTAAGTGAGGTACCATAGGGGTACCTGCAGCAGTACAATGGGAAAAAAGTTACAGATTCCCAAGGAGTAGTTTAACATAACAGACTTAACAATATCTAGTCTAGGTAACACGCCTGTCGTGAGAAAGAGAGCAGGTTGACCTGAGAGCTTGTGGTAAAAATTAGGGCATGGCTTCCAGACAGTGCGCTGAGTCTAGGCACTGAGGGAGCATAGTTCGAGTAAACTGGAGAGCAGGATAATCTGTGTTATGCCCCACTAAGTCTTGGTGTAACCCTGAGCCATGGCCTGCCTGGTCCAGGTACAGAGATGTGGGAAGAAGTCTCACAGGTAGGTTCTGAGAGGCAGTATGAGAGTCAAGTGAGTGGGTTAGTGCTTTAGGATAGGCAGAAAGCGCCTGACCGTGGTAGGATTATGGTGGCTTTCTTGGAACCAGGAAAAATGGGAGTAAAACCCCCTTCCCCTTTGCCGGAGGGGAATGTGCTCTATTGCTTACTTGAGCAAGAGGCTGTTCACCTCTTCTCGGATGAGAAGAGCCTGATCCCTTGAATAGGAGGATCTTTTGGGTGGAGTTTCTGGAGGAAAGTCGAGAAACTATCTGCTCCCTGTCGAGAGACTGAGAAGGCAGTGGGGATAGCAAGTCAGGAAGTGGCTGGACGTTCAGGGGGAGGGTCCCCTGCATGTCTCTGGTTCTTGGAGGCAGGAGGGATGGCAGTACCCGTGGCCTTACGCTTTCCCTGGCGATGTGCCGGGGCTTGCTTTCTCTGCCTCCAGGTCCTTTTCTGAAAGGGTTGCTGCTGTTGGTTGCCTGATCGGTACATGGACCTCAGTGACCTGAGGGCAAGACCTCTGTCCTGCAGGTCTGTGATAATGTTCTTGGTGTCCCAACCAAAGAGTACGGAGCCCCTAAGGGGGGCATCTTGAATCACCGACTGAACTTCGTTAGGAAGTCTGGAAAGGCAAGGCCAGGAGTGCGGTCTGAGAGCAATGGCAGTTGCCAAGGTGCGAGCCACAGAACTAACACAGTCGTATGTGGCTCGCAAAGCAAGCCTACATGAGAGTTTGGAGGCGCGAAGATCCTTGATAAGCTCCTCTTTCAAACTCGAGGGTTCCATGGTCTGGACCCGAGCTTCCAACCTGGCCATGGTAGCTTTCTGGTGAGACATCATATTGGCCACATAGTTAAGAGACCGGAGAGCACATGTGGCCAAAGCATAAACTTTTCTCCCGAACTGGTCCATCTGCCTTGACTCTGTCTGGAGGAGAGGTGCTCATGTGCTTGGGTGCAGCAGAGCGATCATGAGCAACAGAAATGACAACAGAGTCGGCCTGAGGATGTGCTTTCAAGAACAGTGCATCCTTCAGCGCCCAGTAAAGCCTGTCCGCCCTCTTGGGGACAGCCTGAAGGGAATAGGCATCTACCAGATGGTAGAGGTGAGGTCCTGATGAAGTCCAGTCCATGGAGGAATGGGGACCGGAGACAGAGACTAAGTCAAGGTGCTCTGCGAGTCTGTCTCATAGGGTCCTGATCCTCTGACTCCCAGTCGAAGACATCCTTCATGGACCTCAGAAGGTCCAAAAAGGCAGAGTCCTCTGGTGGAGATTTCGGGGAAACCTTGCCTGAGGGACTCTCAGGCTCCTCCAAGACATCCTCCGCAGAATCGTCTGCCCCTTCGTCAGGATGGTGAAGGATATCAGGAAGTGCGATGTCCTGACGAGCCTTCCCCGAAATGTGCACCGTAGCCACTGAAGAACTACTTGGGGACGGGGACCTTGGAGACCATGGGAGAGGGAGTCTCGTCTCCAGTTCCGACACCAACTCCAAACGAACCCCCTGCCACCAAGACTGGATTAGGGTCATGAAGACCGGTGTAACCAGAGGAGGTGGAGGGAGTGGCAGAGGAGGTTGGGGCTGAAGAGGTGGAGGAGGAGGAGGTGGCATTACCGGTGGTGGTGGGTAATGGTAACCCTGGAATCCCTGGTAATGAGGGTAGGGACTGAACCCAGGGTAAAACTGTCCATAGTGGCTCCAGTCCAGAGGGAGGCCAGCAGAGTAATGGTCCCCAGGGAACCCTAATGGGTAACAGGGGACAGTTCAGGGTCTAGAGTAGATATCTGTCATCAGGTCTGATGGCAGGAGTACCCATGTCGGACCCACCATGGTATAAATAGGCTGGGATCCGGCGCTGGGACAGCCCACATCAGGGGAACTGACGTCAGAACTGGCATCACCCGATCCTGCACCGGGAGCGGGTCCAGCACTGGAGGATCCAGCGTCGGAGCCAGACAAAGGGGCCCTGATGGCAGGACTGGATCTGGCATCTGGGCCAATGGCCGAGGCTGATCACTGGGTCCCGGCTGAGTAACCGTTGTTGGGACGTCCGGCATCTGAGCCAACAGCTAAGCCCGATTGCTGGGGCCCGGCTGAGAAACTGTAGTTGGGACGTCCGGCATCGGAGCAGGATTCGACGGGTCCGCTGGTGGGATCTTGGCCGGAGTCGACTCTATAGGGATCCCACCTGGAGGAGGAGGGGCCTCCACTGTTAGGCCAGCTGGCTGAGGAGAAGCCTCCTTCCCCTTGACCCCAAGGGGAGAGCATGGAGTAGACCCTGAAGATTCGACTACGTCAAGGGGTTCCCTGCTGTCTTCGCCAGAGGTACCTGTCGGTGAAGGGAAGGGTACAGGCGAAGGATGAGGGGCCTTCTCCCCCCGGTTCTGCCAGTCATTGGGTGAGGCGCCGCTAGGCCCTGACAGGGGAACCACACCTGAGCGGCCGTCTGGGACAGGCGTCTTAACAGGTGGCGGAGGAGCCCCTGGCCGACTTATCAACAGGTGCCGGGCGGGTCCCCACTGGCTGGGGAGCAGACATTCTGGTGGTCGCCGGTGGAGCCTGGGGCAGAGTTATCAGCTGACGCGGTGCGGTCGTTGGAGGGGCCGATGATCGACTGACCCACAACAACCTTACCAGACTTACCGTCCGATTTCCTGGGCAGTGGCTGGGCCTTGCTCATCGAGGGCCTCGTGTCATCCGCGGAGCGCTCCCGAGATTTCCTCTTGTGCTTCTTCGATGGAGATGATTCATCTGCTGAGGACCCTTTTAATCGATCCATCTTCTCAAGAGAAGCCAGGCGGGCTTTCAAGAGATGTGCCTCTAAAGCCTGCTGTCTCATTTTCTTAGTGGCCTGGTTAAAGGTCTGTAACTCCGGGCAGGAAGATACAGGGTGGTCTGGGCCCAGACAGAGGACACACTTAAGATGACCATCCTTATGCGGAATCTGCGTGCCACAGGATGAACACTTCTTCTTGGGCAAAGACATCTATGTAGACGTACAAAAAGAAAGTTTCTGGAGAAAGAAAATCCAGCCGCAGGACTCTTTTCATGACGATCGCTGTATGGAAGTCTGCAATGCAACTGATACGAGGCGACGGCGGGAAAGAACTGGAGGGCGGGCGTGGAGACCGCCCACACTATCAGTCTGATAGAATCTACCATACTGCAGTAAACAGTTAAAAAACAATGTTTCTGCACACAAACTGCGAATTGGGATGAAGGCTCTTAATGCTGACTGTTCTCCTTTAACTCAGTCAATCCTGGCCGGGCAGGACCTCACTCCCCCACTCTTTCTTCTGCTGCCATACCAATTCCACTCCTTCCATTCACCATTGCTTCCTATACCAAAGCCTCTCAGTTCCATCTCTTGACTCTCGACACCTCTCCATTGAACTGCTTTCCTCCGAAAGTACTGGTTTGCCTCCATCCTTGGCTACTTCTCTGTCTAACCCTCTGCTTAAGCACTCCAGTCATCTGATTCCTGTTCACTCAGCTTCACCTGCTGTCACTCCTCTGCTGGCCAAATGGTATTTTCTGTGTGCTTGCCCCAACTCTGGAATAGTCTCCCATCTCTGTCTCACTTCCTCTAGCCTGTCTCATACAGCTTCTTAGGTATCACTTCGGGCCTTCTTGTCCCTGCTTCTAGTCTCTAGACCACTAATTCTACAACTGGCCCTTCAGGTTAGCAGGGTACGGATCACAGTATCACTGACCAGAGTTCAGGTAACGAGCCTGGGTTACTGGACGGCTAGCCGAGGGGACAGGGCTTCATTATCCCAGTGGATGTTTGCCTTCTCTGAGGGAGGACTGCTGTCTGTAACACTGCAAGAGCACTTCCTAGGGTAGCACAGGAGGTGCAGTTTGCACGGTCAGCAGGATGGTGGTGAGTCATCTAACTTGCGTATACGCACACCTGTTGCATGTATGTACGCACATGTAAATGCTGCCAACCCTGGGGGAAGGCCAGAAAAAGTTGAAAATTTCAGCCAGGACACAGGATGATTCCAGCATTTTGTAGGCCCCGCACTTACCTACCAGGTTCTGCACCCCACCGCAGATTTGGTCACCACCGGGACCTGGTCCCATCCCAGCAGCTTATCCCACCGCAGATTTGGTCACCATTGGGAGCTGATCCCATCCTAGCAGCTTACCCCACTGCAGATTTGGTCACCGCTGGGAGCTGGTCCCACCACGGCAGCTTCACCATGGGGGGAGGGGGGGACAACAACATGGGGCACAGGAGCAGGTAAGACCTTGGGACAGCAGGATGACGGGAGTAGGGACACCACCCGATGGAGGCACTGCAGTTTTAAAAAAAATAGGATTACCGTTTTACTACACATACGCTACAAATTATTGTAACGTATACCTATATTGACCTGTAACTTATATCAACCAACTGTTTTCTACTGTAGTTATTTTTTTCCATAAAGCTTTTTTTCCAATCCAGGTACAGATAACTACTCTCTGCCCCCTCTTCCCACCCTGGACCAAAAGGGGAGGGGCTATCCTATCCACCACCACATCGAAAAGCAGCAGCAGGAGTCCCGGGTGATGGTGTGGGCCAGAAGATCAGTGTCAAATGCTTGCCCACATTTTCCTTGTTCGTCCTTCCCAGTCTGGCAGTGCATAGTGACATGGGGTGTACGTGCATGTGGAGGCAGGCATACACATACTGCCGCGAGCAGATCCCCCTTCTGAGCTGTCTCTGCTGCATTACCACCATGCCTTCACATGGTAGCACTGTAGGAGCAGTGTGATTAAACCCCCCTCCCTTGAGAGGAGAGCAGTTTGTCGGATGACTGATTCTCCGGCGGAGAACTATAGGCCAGTCCACCTCACCTCAGTGGTGGGAAAGATCATGGAGACACTGCTGAAAGTAAGGATAGTGGCATATCTGGAATCCAGTGGTGGTCAGGATCTAAAGCAACATGGATTCACAGCAGGAAGGTCATGTCAAACGAATCTAATAGATCTTTTAGACTGGGTGACCAGGGAAGTAAATCAGGGAGGGGACGTACACGTTGCCTACCTAGAGTTCAACAAAGCCTTCAACACCATCCCACATAGAAGGCTGATTAACAAGAAGAGTAGTCTGGCCATGGGAGACAATGTGGTGAACTGGTAAACAGATAGGAGATGGAGGGTGGTGGCAAATGGGGTACAATTTGGGGAGAGGGGGGAGACCAGCAGGGTACCACAGGGATCAGTACTGGGACCAGTCCTGTTCCAATGTCTTCATTAGTGACACTGCAGAGGGGTTGGAAGGAGAAGTCTGCCTGTCTGCAGATGACACCAAGATCTGCAACAGGGTGGATACTCCAGAAGGGGTGCAGAAAATGAGGAGGGATCTAGAGAAGCTTGACAGATGGTCAGAGATGTGGCAACTGAGGTTCAATGCAAAGAAGTGCAAAATAATGCACTTGGGTAGAGGGAACCTTGGGGAGAGCTACAGGTTGGGGGGGTGCTCATTGTCACCAAAGAGGAAAGGGACCTAGGTGTTATCATCTCTGATGACCTTAAGGTAGCAAAGCAGCACACAAAGGTGGTAGGGAGGGCCAGTGGTATGCTGGGGTGCACAGGCAGGGGTATCACTAGCAGGAGGCGGGAGGTGGTGATGACATTGTATAAATCATTGGTAAGGCCTCACCTGGACGCCACACCTGTGCAAGGACATAGATAAGGTGGAGACTATCCAGAGAAGGGCAACAAAGATGGTGCAGGGCTTGCACCACAAAACATACGAGGAGAGCCTAAGGGACCTCAATATGTACTCACTGGAGGAGAGGAGACAGTGGGGGGGACATGATTGAAACTTTCAAGTAACTCAAGGGCATAAAAAAGGTGCAGGTGGGGGACCTTTTCCAATGTAGAAAAAAAACTAGAACAAGGGGGCACAATACTGCAAGGAGGTTTTTCTACACAGAAAGGGTAGTCGACATTTGGAATAGTTTGCCACAGGAGGTAGTGGGGGCAAGCACAGTGGAGGGGTTTAAGCATGCCTGGGACAGGTACTAGGAAAGCCTGAGAGGGGAGGGAGTGATGAAAAGCCATTGATGACACTGGGTCAGCGGCCACATACAATGTATAGGGCCTAAGGGTAGACTGGATGGGCCTAGCGGTCCTTATCTGCCGACAATTTCTATGCTTCAAACCCCTGCGACCCAAGTCTGTTCCCTATCCCGGATCACTGGTGTGGCATTCAGCACCACAACATACCATGCCACTGGGCCGGCTGATGCATCTTTTTTTTTTAATCATTGCTATGGTTTAGATTGTATTTACTTGTTTGTAACTCTCGCTTCCACTCATACCCATCATGTACCCCCCCACCCCCTCCACGGGGGTTGCACCCAGAAATGAGCCTTGACTCAGTGTTCCTCTAATGGTCCTCAAGTTTCAAATAAATAAAATAAACCCATTTCCTAGCATTTTTTCCTTTTCACTTTCTTATATTGTTAGCCTACTAAATATTTCAGATAATGCAATGCATATTCCATGTAGTCTTTTATGAAGCTTCTGACTGTCCCCAACCGAGTTCACAACTGAGGTTTGTGACACTGCAGTCTGTCGTAACGGCAAGCACTAGGATGTCACGTACAAAAGCACTGTGGAGGTCAGACACAGATACTTTAGGTATTTTATTTAATATAGCATCTTTCCTGGGCTCCAGGTGCTTCACAAGTAGAACGCAATAGAAAACAACAACTTTATTACCATAATTAAAAAATATATCAAACAAATCAAAACTCATTCAAAAATATTGAAAAATAAATCTGTTTGTGCCACAGGTCCAAAATTTCCATTTTAAAACTTCATTACAGAAGGCTTGGGAGAAGAGTCCTGTTCTTCAACAAGATTTAAACACGTACTGAGTGAGAGATGGCATGAATGGACTACAGGTCAACTGGGGACATGCACATGGTTCTGTGCATATTTTTTGGTATGAACTACCCAGGCGTGTTGTAAATTCTGGAAAGGGAAAAAAAAAAAAATGTATTCTGTAGTGACTAGCGATAGCTGAAACATGTACATAGCGAACTACAGAGCTGTTCTTTAAAGACAGCCAACGCTTGTAATTCTCTCTTTATTAACTATGCTTTTGGTGTCGTGGCTTTGCCGCCTACCTTCAGTCCTCTTCTGCGATCCCCACAGCTCCGCCTGACACCCATGAATCTTTTATGTTAAGCTTTCCTTTTGACTGTGCAAACTATGTTCACACTATGGATGTATTAGGATGGGTTCTAGGCAACATTTCTTGTGTCAACAGCACAGCACCATACCAAGATGGTAATTTTTTTTTCTACATTGGGTGGGGCAAGAGCTCAGGAACTTTTTAAAACCACATAGCTCAGGAATGAAATACAATGAAAAGAAAGAATGGCTATAGTTGTTTTTGTTTGCCAGAAATACACTGATACAAAAAAAAAGACAAAATGCTCTGCAGCTGAGCAAATACAGCTGCTTTAAGTAGCTCAGTAGGGCACTGCCCCAGTGATTAACAAACCCAGCTCAGCATCTTTATGCGCAGGTGAAGAGCTTTATAAGATCTTTCTCCCCAACCTGTCATTAAGGTTCAGAGCTTGCAAATACACCATTAGTAAAGTCAAGGCCCTGAGGCACGAGGTAATCTACCTGCAGAAATGCGACTACTCCAAAGGGGGTCTGTACAGGCTGTACTTGAGGGTCTTCGGTCAGAAGCATGTGCTGGATCCTAGATTCACTGCTGTCCAAGGGACTGTGCCATGACACGTGGTCACCACTGCAGAACGTGTTTTCTGTGGAAACAGAAGGGGCACGGTGATTAGGAGACAGAAACCAGATGGCATGTACAGAAAAATATCAGTTTTAGGGATCAGATGCCTAATGTCAAACAACTGTTGCCACTTCTAGGCAGGGGCATTGCTAGGTCTATTTTGGGGGGAGGCGCTTGAGTCCCAAATCTATTTTGTCAGGGCCCATGTTTGCTGTTCCACTGTGCAAATTGTAATTTTTGCCAGTAACAACAGAAACAATCTCTGGCCAGAGCCGAAAGGGCTGCAGCTGAGGAATTTGGGGTAAAAATATTGTAAATCACCGAATTTACAAGCCTGCATTTGCAAAATGTAACGCAGGCTCATAAATTTGTTGTTTTGTAATATTTTCACACCAAACTTTTAACACAGCCTTGTTATGACCCTGCCTCACGAAGACAGACAGACAAAATGTTCAACTCCTGGCTTAAAGGTGATTTTGTGAAGGGACTGCGAAATCAACTTTCTGGACGCAAAAACACACATTTTGGGCAGGAGTTGAAAAATGACAGCGGTCACATTCATGAGGTGCTGTAAAGATATGGCTATGTTGTAAATCTGGGGTACAAATATTGAAACATACCAAAGTTACGAGCCTGTGTTTGCAAAATTCTACAAAGGCTCATAACTTGGTAGTTTAACATTTTTGCATCACATTTTCAACATACCCTTCTTATGACCCTACCTCATTAACAAGTTCAGAGAAAATGTTTAACTGGTGCCAGAAAGATGATTTTGCGTACGGACCGCGAAATCACCTGTCAGGATGTAAAAAAAAAAACTTTGGACAGGACCTGAAAAATAATAAAAAAATTACCATCATGAGGTGCTGCAAAGTATGGCTATGTTGTAAATTTGGAGTGAAAATATTGAAAATTATCAAAGTTATGAGCCTATGTTCGCAAAATTTAATGTAGACTCTTAACTTAGTTGTTCTTCAAAATTTTTACACCAAATTTTCAACCTAGCCTTCTTATGACCTCACAAGCAAGGGCAGAAAGAATTTTCAACTCCTGCCCAAAAGGTGATTTCACGCAAGGACCATGAAATCACCTTTCAAGACAGATCTGCCAAATGACAGTGACACTGCTCATGAGGTTGGGTCCCAAAGAAAGCATGCTGAAAATCTGGGCCAAAAATATGTAAAAATGCCCAAGTTATGGCATCAAGTTCAAAACCCCACTGAAATACACTGAACTGCATACCTGTGTCTTCAGTTCACGATCCAGCTTTGAAGAGTGAAGACGCGTCTGCAGTCCAGAGAAGATTATGGCGTTGGACCCACAATGGGTAAGTAAGGGCTTTGTGGGGGGGGGGGGTGAGTAAGGAATGGCCGCAAAAGATATCGACGATATTTTTTTTTTTTTTTTTTAAACAGGTAAAATAAAAAATAAAATCAGGAACAAGGATCAGTGTCATTGCTATGTTTTGGGGTGGGGTGCTGAGAGGAGGGTAGGGTGGGGAATTTTTATAATAAAAAATAAATAAAATAGGTGGTCACAGTGAATATTGCCCACTCACCATGATCAAGATGGCCACCGCATGAGTATTAAGATGCACCACTGCCAGATGCAGATGTGCAGAGTGCGGCAGACATCTTGGACACAATGGGGTGGGTCATGTTCGGCCATGACTGCCGGCACTGTAAAATAGTGCAGTGCTGTGTCGATAGGGACATGTGCGGACTGCTTCACGGACACTGAGGCCACTGTGACACAAGTCCAACATGTTCGTTTGGAAGGAATGCGGAGTTCTTTCTCTCATACCAAAAGGTCTGCAAGGCTCAGCCCACTGCAGACAAAACAAAAAAGTCACCTGCATGTCGGAGCCAGTAGCTTGTACGTTCCAGTGAAGTTCCCAACACAAATTTGATTTAAATCAACATAAATATTTTTATTGCAGACTGCAATAGCCAATTCAAGAACTGGAGGACACAGCTGTGGAATACACCGTAAGGTCAGGTGACCCGGCGCTTCGCCATGTAAGGTTTCGTCAGGGACCCATTGCAGCCCTGACAACCAAGCATGATCTGGTAGTAAAAGTACCATGAAATGTTCCTGTCAGGGGCATTTCATTTTTATCCAGCTTGTACTGTAAAAGCCCCAGATGGTATTAGAACCTAGATTTCCTACTTTGTAGGTTATGATTTAACCTCTAGACCACTGGAACTAACAATCACTTAAGTGCAGCTCAGTGGTGTGCTGGATTGCGCTAACCATCAAAATCCAGGCAGGAACATAACATTTTTGTATTCTGAATAAGAGTTCAAGGTTCAAATCCAAACAAGAACTACATGTTTTTTAATGTTCTCTTCCAGTTAGAATGTCACTAGTGGTGATCTATGGCAGTGTGGCACTGAAATGGTAATTTCTATAGAACACAAAGTTAAGAACAATAATTTGGGTAGGAAGAAAACATTCTGGTACCTTTACTACCTGAGCACTGAGCACAAGAAAGGAGGCTAACTGACTGGCTCAGGGTCACAAAGTCAGCAAGCAGCAGTTGTAGGATTCAAACCCTGGTCTCCAGGATTGAAGCTCCAAGTTCTAGCCATTAGGTTAGATTGCCTCCCTAGGGAAGTTAGACAGGAAGTTTAAGTTTCACCATAATCAACTGGGACCGTGTGATCCTGCTCTGAAAAACACCAGGTTTCCAATTTGTTTTGTTCGCTCCACTGTTAAGAAAATGTACCTTTTACCTGGTGACCCTGCGATACCGCCACCCACATTCAAGATAGCACATATCTGGGAAGCCACTTGGCCATACACTCATTGGCATCAGCCACGTTGGCGTCTACGACAGCCATCCTGTGAAGGCGATACTGCAACACATTCTGCTGCTACCACTACCACTAAAACTCTCTTTCTCTACCTCATGCCAAGCAAAAAAAAGTAATTGACATGGGCAGAGAGTGTCACCAACCAGGATGGAAGTACTGCCCACAGCAGAATCATTCTCCCAGAACTGCAGCTGCAACAGTACCCCACAGCTGATCCTGATGCCTACAAAGACTTCTAGGATGTGTGTGCAATTTTGATGGGATGGGGCAGTATCAACCAAATAAAAACGAACTTTAACTGTTATTTCACCAACTGCTGGTTGCAGAGCTGTCATACTACTGGGATCTTCACTCCTGGGCTTCCGAAAAGGCAAGAAGTAGATTTCTGTCACAGGAGCACAGGCATAGCCCCTGTGGATTGCGCTAGTTATTGTAGAACAAATATCATGGGGTAACATGCCAACTAGAACAGACTAGAATCCGGGGGGGTCAGGTTATTTAAAATGTTGTTTTCTCTGTCCTATTGCTGGTCCCAGGGCTGTTGTACCGCTGGAATATACACAGCAGTGACACTAAGATGATACCGAAGGGTGGGTCATGCAGAGAAGTGTCCTCAACCTGCAAGACTGTTCAGCCGACGGACCAGGCCATATCTAAATTTGTGGACTTTAGTGAGCCCTTTAGTGAGACATCTCAATGTTCTGTCTATGATGTTGCCATTGCTGTCATTAAGTTCATAATGAACCAGGTTAGTCGCTACGCTCCTGAGAATATGCATGTGTAATGGTTCTGAGCATATCCATCTGGAAATCATGACTTTTGATGCTTTTGTGCCCTGGTTCTGTCTTGTGGCGACTACTAGAAAGCTGACCGTCTTTCAAAGAGTCCCTTTTCCTGGATGTAAAATGTCAAAGGCCCCTCATGGGCCCACAGTGTGAAATTATTGTTCCCTGCTGTTTATGAGTCTGGGACAAAGGAGGAGGAAGATCAGCTCTTGATTTCAGTCGAAGGTCAACTCCACCTTTGGCAAAACTCTGACTGGTGCACAGCACCACAGAGACCTGAAGAAAGACTGTGTATGGTTCTTAAGACGATAGGGTCCCAATCTTGCTGACTGAGCAGAAATAATAGCAGAGAGACATGTCGGCGTATTGGTAAGATGATAAAGAGATGCATCCACCAAGGGCTCGAGCTGAAACTTGATAAAAGCAAACAGCATCAGGACTAAGCTCCATGCTGGCACTACAGGTTGTATCGGCGTCTGCTGAAGTGGTGCATGATGTAGGAATACGTGGACGTGCTCGCAGGGATTCCTCCTGGTGGCAGAAGAAGTACGACACACAAGGAAGATACTTAGCCTTAATGTGTTGTTGGTTTTAACCCCTTGTTGAATCCATCCTTGAGAAACTGTAGCAGATCAGTAAGGTAGACTCCATTCTTGCTTCTAAGCCAAAAAATACATTTTCCACCAAATCCTGCAATAGAACTTGAAAGTAGAATGTAGTCTTGAGGATATTATGGCATCAATTGCTCCTGGGTAGATTCCACATTTTCTAGGGTCTGCCTTTCAATGTTCATGCCAAAAAGAAGATACTGTGATGATTCGGAGGTCTCAAGTCCCAATGTAGCAGATCCTACCTGTCATGGGATCTAATGGGTTCATCTTCTGCCAGGTGAATATTTGGCACAATACTTGGTTTTATTAGACAGAAGAAGGCTTTTACCCATTATATACAGTCTCCCACTCCTAGTGGGCATAGCTGTTTCCCCTATTCCCAATTATGTATTCATCAATCTTTGTTTTAAAAATTTGAAAGGATTCTGTGTCTACCACCTCCCTCGGCTTACCGTTTTTTGCATCAAGAATTTTTTCTTAGTATTCATATATACATGTTCCTGCTTAAGTTGCTTCTTGTGTGATCTTAAATCTATTTTTCTCTCTACATATTGTATACCGGTTTCAGTCATCAATTCATGGTCTTCCAGAATTTTATACAGTTATAACATGTTCCCTCTAAATCTTCTCTCCTCCAGTGTAAAATGCCCAAATTTAGCCACCTTTTGTTTGTACATAGTCTTTCTTAAATCTGGAATCAGTCGTGTTACCCTACATTGCATCCTCTCCAGCATCTCCCTATCTCTCTTCATATAAGGGCTCCAAAAGGGAGTTTGATTATCCACGTGGCCTTACATATGTCCTATACATCATCATACAATGCTCGTTCCTACTAATAAGACTTCCTTATGCAAGTATGTATTCTATTTGCTATTACAGTTACCCTCCTACATTTTTTGTTTGACAGATTGTTACCTGTTATTACTCCTAAGTCCCTCTTGAGTTCCACTTTCTTCAGCACCTTCCCTTCTATACTGTACTAGTCCCTCCTCGGACTATTTCATCCCAAATGTAGAACACCACATTTATCTGCATTCAACACCACTGTATGACTGTCTGCCATTGATCACCTATCTTTAAGCCCCTTTTAAGTGATTCATACTTATTATCCGTATCCACCTCAACCCCTAGCTTGGTGTTGCATACAGATTTCTTAATCCAATTATCAACGTTGTTTTGCATGTCACTACCGTATACAGAAAACAGTGCCGGCCCCAAGACCGACCAACCGGGGCACCACACTAGCAACTTTCCCATATCCGATAATGTATACTTTATTCTAAACCGCTGAGTTCGTTGGGTAACCATTCGTTTACCCAAGCTATTATTTTACTATCTAGCCTCATTCATTACATCTTCTTTATTAATTCGAGGTGAAGTACCTTGTTGACTGCTTTAGTAAATTGCAATAGAAAATTAAGAGGATAGAAGGGCTGTGACATTTAATACTGAGCTACAAAATACCTTCAAGCCACTAGCACAGGATGTGAATAATGAGATCACAAATGGGGACGATGGACCAGAACTAAATCAACATAACAGTCCAGAAAAATTGCTAAAGCATGCCAAGTCTTTGTTTTGGGAGAGTCTAATTTAAATACATAAGATAAAGTTATCTGTGGGCCAGATAAACTAAATTGGACAACCAGCAGTTTCTCAGGGGCCAGGATAACAAAATAAAAAATTACTCACCTTAGTAATGTTTCTTCTAATGGAGTCTTGCTGTATTCTGACTATATGCAGTTAGCCGCAGCACTTGAACTGCTCCAAAAAGTAAAGGGTTAACTCTATGGGAAAGCATAGAATGTTGAGCTCGAGCTCAGTTTTCAAACCTCTGTCTGTGGTACACTGAAGTCTAACCGTCAGGTTCTTACGAGCACTAAACTAACTTCTAACCGTCAGATTCTTACGAGCACTAAACTAACTCCATAGTTATAAATTGTTTCTAAAACTTTTTGCCAAAGGGCATAACAGATTTTTAGGGTCAAAAGACTCAAGTCGAGAGCCCCAAAAAGGAAAATAAGTAGGTAGTGAACAACCAAAATATTAAAAATAAACCCTTAAAAGATAAGGTATGCCAAGTACACCTCTGGGGTGCAGCACTGTGCCTGCCATGCCACTTCCCAAAACACTAGGTTCCAGCAGGGGAGGGAGGGAGGTCAGAATACAGCAAGACTCCATTAGAAGAAACAACATTACTAAGGTGAGTAATTTTTTCTTCAAACAACATGAAATCTTGCTGTATTCTGATTATATGTAGACTACCAAGCAGTACCCCCATGGAGGAGGGAGTCATAGAACCTATTTTGGGAACAGGATCTGCAGCACAGCTGTGCCAAACCTAGCATCACGTCTTGACTGAATGTCAAGAGAGTAATGTTTGGTAAACGTGTAAACAGTTTTCCAGGTGGCTGCCTTACAGATTTCCACTAATGGTATGTCTCTAGCTGCTGTGACCGAAGCAGCTGTACCTCTGGCGGACTGAGCCCTCAGGCCTGAGGGAGGCTCCTTCCCCAACTTTGAATAGCAGAACTGGATACAGGAGACAATTCACCTGGCAATAGTTCTCTTGGTGGCAGGTTTGCCCTTTCCCACTTCTCCACAGGTGAGAAACAACTGAGAACAGCCATTCCTATGGGCCTTAGTATGCTCTACATAGTAACAAACAGCCCTTTCTACATTGAGACTGTGTAATCTTCTCTCCCCAGAGGAAGAATGGTCAGTGAAAAATACAGGCAATGACAGACTGATTCAAATGAAAGTCTGATACCACTTTGGGAAGAAACTTTCTGTTGGCTCGAAAGACCACCTTATCCCTGTGAAATGAAATAAAGTCAGGTTCCACTGAGAAGGCCTGTAATTCACTGATTCTCCTGCAGAGGTAATGGCTACCAAGAATACAGTTTTCCAAGTCAAGTACTTTAATTCTGCTGAGGATAGGTGTTCAAAAGGGGGCTGCATAAGCTGTGCAATTCAGATATTCAGGTTCCAAGAAGGAATAGGCTCCTGAAATGGAGGGTTAACATGTATTAAGCCCTTGAAAAATTTATTGAAAACTGGATGAGATGCTAGGGAAGAGCCCGTGCCAGCAGAAAGAAAAGCAGACACAGCTGCCAAATGTACCTTGAGAGTGGTAGGCCGGAGGCCTAAACTGTTAAGATGCACCAAATAGTCCAATACAGTGGCAATATCAGCCAGCTCTGGTTTGACCTGCTTTTGGGAACACCAAAACCCAAATCTTTCCCATTTGGAGTTGTAAGTTTTGCTAATAGCAGGTTTCCTGCTAACCTTTAAAATATCCAAGACTTTTTGAGAAAGATGCAAGTTTGCATATTCTAGCTCCTCAAGAGTCAGGCTTTGAGCCTGAGAGTTTGAAGGTTGGGATACAGAATCCTCCCCTGGGAGAAGGTGAGGAGATTGTACTGTCTGGGAAGACACAAAGGCAGTGTTACTGACAGTGACAGCAGTAGAGGATACCAAGGCTGTCTGACCCAATCTGGAGACACCAGAATCACCTTGCAAGGTTGAGACCTGATCTTGATCAGGACCCTGAATATCAGAGGAAAGGGAGGAAATGCATACAGAAACCTGCTTGTTCACTTCAGTAAAAGAGCATCCTGAGGGACAGGGCCCAGAAGAGGTGGTCTGCAACAATAAAGAGGAAGTTGATGATTGTCTGGGGCTGTAAAGAGATCCATCTCTGGAATGCCCCATCTCTTGAAAATGACCTGAAGAACTAGAGGGTTCAAAGGCCATTTCTGGTGGCCCTGGGAAATATTGCTAAGAGCATCTGCTAGAATGTTGTCCTTCCCTGGGAGATGTATAACCATCAGGGAAGTCTGAAGGGAATAAGCTAGAGACCATACTTTCATGGCCTCTGAGCACAAGGCCAAGGACCGAGTGCCTCCTTGCTTGCTGATGTACCACATGGTTGTGGTATTGTCTGTCCTGATCTGCACCACTTTCCCCTGAACAGCAGTAGAGAATGTCTGAAGTGCCAGAAAAACAGCTCTTAGTTCGAGAAGGTTTATGTGAAGAAGGGACTCCTGGTGAGATATGGTTCCCTGAGTCATAAGCTGATCTAGGTGAGCCCACCACCCTAGTAAAGAGGCATCTGTGGTAAGAATCATTGAAGGAGCCTGACTGATAAACGGGACACCCTGTCGAAGATTGTCCTCTTCCAGCCACCACCGGAGAGCCTGAACTAGGGTCTGAGACACAGGAACCAATTTGGAGAGAAGGTCTTTTTTCTGAGACCAATAGGATCCGAGATGAAACTGAATATCTCTCATCTGAAACCTTGCTCCCTGGACCACTGCTGTGGAAGCTGCCATGTGACCCAGCAACTGTAGAAAGTGCCTGGCTGAACAAGAGACTAGGGCATGAAAAGAGGAAGCCAGAGTGACAAGGGACTGAACCCTTGAGAGAAGGAGAAATGCTCTTGCCTAAATAGTGTCCACCCCTATGAATGTGAGGGTCTGGGCTGGTTCCAGGACAGACTTTTCTTGGTTCAGGATAAACCACAGGGAATCTAGAAGCTTTCGAGTGACCTCTCGAGCTGACTTGACTTGGTCTGAGGACTGGCCTACCACTAGCCAGTCATCCAGGTATTAGAATAGAATGATGCCCTGCCTTCTGAGGAATGCCACCACCACTGTGAGACACTTGGTGAACACGCTTGGCACAGATGTTAGGCCGAAAGGCATGGCCTTGAATTGATAATGGCCTGAGGGCAACTCAAACCTGAGGTACTTCTGTGGGAATGTCTGATGGGTATGTGGAAGTAGGCATCCTTGAGATCCAGAGAGGCTAGCCAGTCTCCTGGTCTCAGAGAGGGAAGAAGTTCTCCCAGAGTCACCATTTTGAATTTTGGTTTTGTTAAGTGTTTGTTCAGGTACCTTAAATCTAGAATGGGTCGCCACTCCCCTGTCTTTTTGGGGGTAAGAAAATATCTGGGGCATAGTCCTTTTCCCCTGTGACAATGAGGTACCTTCTCTACTACTTGCAGAAGAGAGGAGACTTCTGCCTCTAAGGCCTTTGTCTCCAACGGGGAGGGAGGACTGAAGGATCTTGCTCTCATTTTTGGGAACCTTTTGAATCTGAGAGCAAGTCCCTGGTTCACTACTTCCAGGACCCATTTGTCTGAAGTAATAGACTCCCAGGCCTGGGAGTAGTAAGAAAGCCTGCCACCTACTGGAACTGGGGAAGCGACCCCAACCAACACCTCAGGGTGTCTGCTTGGCAGGGGGCTTAGACTGAGCAGATGATGGGTCCTGGTCATCCCACATCTGCCTCTTCCCCTAAAGAACCCCCTCTGCTAGAAAGAAGAGGAGGAGGAGGCCGCCTGAGCTTGGTAAAAGGCCTGTGAAGCCGGCGGGTGGGCGGAGGGTTGAGGCTGGACGCCACACCTCGAACTCCACGCGCACCGGTTCGGAGCGGACTCGGGTCGCCGGTGGGTTGGCCGGGGATAGGCTGGAGCGCCCAACCACAGCTCTCCGCCTCCAGGGAGGATTCGGCCGATGCCTGACACTTGCATGACCCTGAGCGGAGGCTCGAGGAACTGCAAGCTCCACTTGGGGATGGGCAGCCATTGAGCAGCATGGACCGCGGCACGTGCGTCATGACGTCAGGGGAGGTTACTTGCTGCTCGGGGAGGGAGAAAACGCGGAAACAAGCCTGCCTCAGCCGGGAAGATGGGAGGACCATGGCCGTGCCC
This sequence comes from Neoceratodus forsteri, assembly GCA_016271365.2. Taxonomy (NCBI): domain Eukaryota; kingdom Metazoa; phylum Chordata; order Ceratodontiformes; family Ceratodontidae; genus Neoceratodus; species Neoceratodus forsteri. The sequence continues at coordinate 14,812,432 of CM028135.1, read as the reverse complement.
ACGATTTGCCTGTGCCCGCCCAGCAGACCTCAGACCGACAAAAGTAAATAACGGGGTTTGAGCCCCACGCCTCGTCCCTGCCCGGGGGGTAATCCGCGGCTCCATGGAGCCTAGGGGTCTGCTTGGGTAGGGTTCCGGGCAGTGGGATGTCCACCTGTCCCCGCTGAAGGGTCAGAGGTGGCAAGCTGGGGAGGAGGAATAAATAGTAATTTCAAAAAAAAAAAAAGGCCTGTGAAAAGGCCTTCCCCTGCCCCTAAACTGCTGCCTCTGAGGAGTGGTCTGCTTTTCTTTGGCTGCAGCACTCCTATAGGTGGTCCCGTATTCATCCATCTTCTTCATGTAATTCTCCGTTTGGTCCAGAGACAGAGAATTACCAGTTACAGGAAAATACATGGCCTTAGCCTGGGTATCCTGTGAGAGGTTGGTACACCTAAGCCAAGCAAATCTCCTCATGGAGATAGATGTAGCCATGACCCTGGAATGATAATCATTTGAGTCTACAGCAGCATGGAATTGCACCTTGGATGCCTCAATACCGTTCGCAGCCACCTGCTCCACCTCCTTGGCCAGCTGGGGAGGGACATTCCTAGCTAGCTCCAGAACCGTATCCCACATAGATTTCTGGTACCTGGCTGTATATGCCATATAATTCGATTGCCTGAGTCAAAAAGAGGACACCAAGTACTGTTTTTTTGCCATGGCATCCAATTTCCTGGAATCCTTATCTGGGGGCGGGGGGTGACATGCCAGGGGAATATTAGCCTGGTCACAGGCTGCAGCTTGCACTACCCCGACATGGCTGCTGTGATTTGAAAGGAATTCCATCTCAGGACCTGAAAAAGCATACCTCCTGTCCATTCTTTTTTCCACAGGAGGAATGGATGTGGGAAACTGCCCAATTTTTTGTGTCTGCTTCCCCAAGGATTTATGCAAAGGGATAGACACTCTGACTGTGGAACATCCATCATTTCCACATAGTCACGTTCCTTCTGATCCTGTTTAGCCTCTTCCATAGGAAGCTGAAGAGTCTCAGCCACTTTCTTGTAAAACAAGAAATGGGAAGGGGACTCAGAAAGCCTGGGAGGAGAAACATGGGAAGGCCTATCTGGTGAGATGTCAGGCTCTACTGGCTCATCTAGACCTTCACATTCTTCCTCCTCCTCCTCCCATTCACCTTCATAGTATGCTTCAAGATCTATATCAGAAGCAGCTACTTCCAACCAAACCAATCAGCTCTGAACCGATGCCGGTTCAGTCGGAACCGGGCAAAGCGACTTGAACTACCGTGATCGCTTTCGCTATTTCTTCAGCGGCTGGAACATGGGGTGTAGGATCCAAACCGGCTGATTTTTGCTTTCTTTTTGATGGAACCGACTCCGGAGAGTCGGCTCTCCTTTTGCCCAAAGAAGTATCACCCCGGTCAGTGGGCACCTCTTCAGGTTCGGCCGCAACCGAACCGAGCTGGCCATCTGGGTCAGCAGACTTCTCGGCCTCCCTTTCCTTCAACCTACCCAAACGTTTATCCAGGGTGGCTTTTGGGAAGTTTTTACAAATTTGTCAGTCTTCCTTGAGGTGATCAAACCCCAGACAATACACACATACCAGCTGGGGCTCGGCCTTAGCAAAGGCCTTCCCACACTTGGAACAGTGCTGAAACCCAGTGGGACCGGTTTTCTTCTTGGGTTTCTCAGACATGCCGAAAATCAAAAAGTCACCCTTTGCAGCTTTTAAGCCAGGTAACTAAAACCTATCGGTTCCAACCGTGTCATGGGTCAGTTAAAAAAATCCCAGAAAAACAGGATTTTTTAGGAACCAATGGGTACCGGTAAAAACCACAATTTTTGTTAATAATCAGAAAAATCCAATAAGCTTCGGTTCTAAACCAGACCGACCGGAGAAGAACCGAAGAGAAAAACAATTTCTAATAGTATAAACAACACTACCCACTACTATCACTTACTGTACCAGGACTGAGGTAAGAATATCAAATAATAAACGAACTACGGTTGAAATAACCGACCGATTCGAACTTTACCGAACTGAAGTGCAGGAGAGATCTCTGGAGCGACTTCACAGTTAGGTGGAGTAAGAAATTTGACGGTTAGACTTCTGAATACCACAGACAGAGGTTTGAAAACCGAACTCGAGCTCAACGTTCTATGCTTTGGCATAGAGTTAACCCTTTACTCTCCAGAGCAGTTCAAGTGCTGGGGCTAACTGCATATGACTATACAGCATACATGAGAATACAGCAAGACTTCATGTTGTTTGAATGATATTATGGTAGAGAAAATATTGCAAAATGCAGGTGAGACCCTCCTAGTGGTGGTCCATGTGGCATGAGCAATGTTAGAAGACAAAATATAGATGGAATTAAGGGGTGAATATATGAGGCTCTGCAGAAAAAGGGTTGTGAGATTGTGCTGTCAGAAACACTTTCAGTTTCATTTCCCCCAGTAGCACTAGACCCATGGTATAGGCGACAAGCTCTCAGAGGCCTTCAGTACCCAGGTCAAATTTTGTCATGGCACCATCATCTCTACCTTTGATGAGTGCTGGAGATCCTATGGGTGGGAGGTATTGGATCATTTCAGATACTTCCAAATAAGGAATTACATTATGACACAACTCCATCAGAAGGGAGAGACGGAGCAAGTTGAACCTTGAGAAGAGCTGTCCCTTTCTTCCCTGCTCCATTCATTTCAACAAAAGGGAGCTATTTCTGTCCATTACCAAGTTTAAATGCAGGCCAAGAGGACGCTAGTACAATACTGTACATCATACACAAATGGCAAAATAAAGCCCAGATCCAACTGACATCCAAGACCTGGGATAAGATTTGGGTAAGAACTAGAAGAACAACTTTGCCAGAATGGAGGAAATATGCATGGAAGGTCTGCATCAGATATTTTACAACACCAGTATTACAGTCCAAATAGGACTATCGTACTGGGGCACACTGTTTGAAATTTGTGAGGAGTTGGGAGCTACTAACTATCGTCTCTTTTGGGACTGCCCACTATTACACCCCATCTGGGATGAGGTAATACGCCGACTGAAACAAGGGTTCATACTTCTCTACCCTCTTCTGCTTCAGCATTTAATTTTGGGTCTCCAACCAAGGAGTATACAGGGAAGAGAGGCACACTATCTTTGGGGAATATGTGTATTTGCAGCTGCCAAAAACCATCACTTGAAAATGGTTACAGAAGCTACCCCCATTAAGTCAGGATTTGAAGGAACTGGTCATGCAAATTTCGGACATGGAACGTCTCACTTTCATGGTCCAGGACAGAATTCAAGCTTATCCGACTCTGACATGTTGAACACTGGCACAGGAAGGGCCAGCTTAAACTGGGTCTTAGAAAGCCCCAGTGGAGTGGAACAGCCGAGCATATGTGGATGAAGAAGTTCGGGACACTTCATTAATTCTTAGAGAACCATTACCATGTAAAGAAAGGGATACTTCCTGGTGAGCTTGAGAGATGTTGGTTAACCCCCCCACTACCCTTTTCCTCTCTCACTCCCCTTCCTTCTCCCCATCTCAGGAAGTCCTTCTTTTATCACTTTTGCAATAAGCTATTATGTTTTCCATTCCATCGATTTTATATGTTATGTTTGTAATTACTTTCTGTTTATACCAAAAACTTTACTGATGCATAGCGTTTAGCACTATATGTACCTGTCAATATATGATCTTAACCTTATCTGTGTCAATAAAGGAAGTATTTAAAAAAATACTTCTGGTACCTAGGGCTAATAAACGGAGATATACAGAGATAAAGAAGGTAAATGAATGGCTCAGGAAATGGACCCCAAGTAAAGGTTATTCATGTATTACAAACTGGGAAAGATTTAAAAACAAAACTCATTGCTACGGTTAGGCTGGTGTACACTTAAGTAAACATAGTAGTGCAACTCTGGGAAAGCAAATTGAAATGCTGATTACAAAAAGACTTTAAATGTGGAATAAAGGGGTCTCGGGTTCAAAATAACAACATGAGAAATAAAAAGGTTGTACTGAATAAGAAAGGAGAAGGCATACGTTTCTATCTGACCAATGCACACAGCTTAAATATTAATTACAAAAAAAAAAAAAAAGAAATCAGAGCTTGAATTAATACTACCTTAAGAATGTATAGATATAGCTGCACTTACCGAAACATGGTGGGACAGTACGAGTGAGTGGAATAAACATATTCCAGGTTATATGTTGTTAAATAGAAATAGAGAAAATAGAAAGGGAGGAGGAGTGTGTGTGTACATTAAACACGGTCTCATCTAGATTGTATTTACATCCCCAGGAGTTGGTACACTAGGGTAACAGACGCAGATCACCCCCATCCTGATTCTGGACCATGCTTGGGTTCTGGTGATGCTGCAAAGACCCTCTGCTAAAAAGGGGACGGGGGTGGAGTAGAGATTCTCAAATTATATGCTTCAAAAGGAGAAGTTCAAAGAGACAAATGGTCTGTACACAAGGACACTAATAAGGTCACTGCCCCAACAAGGCCACTTTTTAGGATGTGGGGAAAGCCTTCATGAGGGGGATAATTGCTTACATGGCCAATATATGGAGGCAACGTAGAGAAAAATTTCAGAAGCTAGAGCAACAGGTAAAAACCCCAGAGACTCAAACATTTCAGGACCCATCGCAGGATAAACTCTGTGCTCTCAGGGAGGCGCAGGAAGCAGTCAATAAGGAATTTAAAGAGGAGCAGAAGCCTCCCTTATGTACTTCCAACAGAGGTTCTATGAATGGGGGAACAAGCCAAGCCCACTCCTAGCCAGGCTCGCAAGAGGAAATCTAAAGTAGTGACATCTATTAGGGCACAGACAGGAATGCAGGTGAGGACATTAGGGAACAATTTGTGCAGTTTTATCAGAAACTGTACAGTAGTGAATTCCTGGAAATGGAGATGCAGATATCAGTTTCTGGACACCCAGAACCTCCCATCCCCCACAGCAGAACAAGTCAATCGACTTGTTACACCGATAACATCGGTTGAGCTACGAAGCACTGCGTCGGGAGGGGTAGCTGGTAAAGTGGCTGAACCTGAAGGACTACCGCGGAATATTACAAAGCACTGGGAGATAGGGTGTGGCAAGTTATGCTTGATACATTTCAGGACACAGTTGAGGAGGGGGCACCCCCAAGATCTTGCAGGATAGCAACCATTACGGTGATACCAAAGGCCAGTAAGGACCCCACAGACTGTGCGTCCTATAGACCTATCTTCTTGTTAAACTGTTGTAACCCCTCACCCCTGCCTTTTTACTAAAACGACAGGTGGCTGTTGGCGTTGGCAGCAATACCTGGTGGGGACCTGGGTTCGGGGAGGATGAGGTTACCTGGCACAAGGGGACCTAGGTTTGGCTACTCTGCACAGGGGCACCCAAGTAAATCAGACTACAGGAAGCAATAACTGTAATGTCCAGAACCAGGATTGGGATTTTTCAGTGTGGCTTTTATTCATAACTAGCTGAACATAACAAAGCATAGATGAACCCCAAGGGCACGCTTACTGATAATGCAGATTAGAGACTACAAGGCGTTCCACTTAAAGAATGAACCCATTTCTACTGTTTTCTGGCTCTGGACTCACCAGGCACACAGCCCGGACTTGCATGCGCTTTGGATACACAGCCCGACTGGCCCGGCTCCCCTGCCGGCCACTTAAAGAATGAACCCAATTAACTTGTGGCTCCCCACACCACTTAGAGTCTGCGACCCCCAGGGAGATTTGTTTTCTTACTTCCTTCTGACTCCCATCAAACAAGGAGAATTCTTTTCCCAAGCTGTGGCTCCCCACACCACTTAGAGTCTGCGACTCCTAGAGAGATTTTCCAATTTGCGACCCACGTCTGGGTACCTACCTCATCACTGGCCAGGCACATGAGGCAAGTAGCAATCACAGTAGAAATCCGTAGAGGTGGACCTGGTTACTAAAGATGGGGGTGTTCCCACCTCCAGCTCCCACAGCCCATACCCGGCCATTTCTCTGGACAAACAGAAACTAAAACTTCGAAATGTAGATTAAACGGTGGATGACCTGTAGCACCCCCTCTACAACATTACTTGAATCCATAAAGACTTTAGATTTTTTACACTACTCCATTTGTTTGTCCTAGTACAATAGGCCTCCCAAATATTAGTTCACATCCCAGCTTTCTTCACATTTTCCAAACTGAAGAAACATATTGTTTGCCCTCTCAAGTTAGAGCAAAACACTCACCCTTTCGTTGCAAGTGACCCACAGGCGAAGTACAACTTCTTTCCTCTTGTCAGACCAAAACAGAAACTGTAAAAAAGGCAGCTTTCTTCCTGTAGTAGCAATTAAGGGATTGCCCCTGGAATCCACAGAGCGATACTTTACCCCGAGGGAGGGGGCACTGAGACCTGGACAGCGGTCTCCATCACTTGAAACTTGACACTGACCTTCTCACACAGAAGGTAAACAAAAGACACTTCCTTCTCCCAAGGAGGTAAACAGCAAACTCCCTTCCTGCTTGACAACAAACAGAAGACTGACTTTGAAAACTTCCAACGTTCTATCTCACTCCCTGTGCTGCAGATTCCAATGTGGCTTATGCAGCTGCAACAGTTCTATGGTGATGTCATCTCTCAGTCTCAGCTGTGACTGAAAACAGAGTGAGACAGTGTGAAACCCATTTAACTGGAGTTTCACAAGCTGCCTTCCCTGCCTACCACTAGGTCTTACTGGGATTCTAGTAACCCCGGGTAACAAGGGATTACACTGTGATATAAAAATTTACACTAAGGCACTAGCCCGGAGACTCGAGAAAATCCTCCCAATCCTGATACAGGATGACCAAACAGGGTTTGTTAAGGGATGACATTCAGTATATAATTTATATAAGGTGCTGGGTGTCCTACAGTAGGGGAACAAAGCATCCGGGGGGTGGGCCACTGTACTTTCATTAGACACATAAAAAGCCTTTGATAGAACAGAATGGAGGTATATGTTTAAAACACTGGAGGTTTCTGGATTGGGAGAACAATTCATTAATGTGATTAAGATACTATATCAGACATCCCAGGCTAGTGTGCTGGTGAATGGAGAAGGAAGCAATTCATAACAAAGGGGAGAAGAGAGGGTTGTGGAGGGTGCCTAGGATTGGTACATAATGTCACGTTATATACGGATGATGTTTTGTTGTTCCTCATGGACCATGAAACTTCTTTACCAGAGGTGACCAGCACCATAAAGTGTTTGGCGGAATTCTCTGGATAGAAGGTGAACTATGGAAAGTCTATGTTGATTGGTGTAGGAGCTGTAGCTACACGGACCATGGAAGGTCATGGGTGTAACCTTGTGACAACACATATGAAATATCTTGGCATGCAGGTGAGCAAGTCTCTATCATTCTTATACGAACTTAACTACAAGCACATACTGGGGACCATTAAGTCAGACTTGAGTAGATGGCTGGTGTTACCAATATCATGGCTGGGTCGGATAAACCTTAAGATGAACATCCTCCCTAGAATCCTGTATCCTATCCAGATGCTACCATTTGGCCTTAGCCAAAGAGACCTCAGAAACTTGGATAAGTGGTGTTGGAATTGATTGGGTGAGGGTGGGGCTGGGCCCAAGCTAGTCTGGGCATTTTCATTGCCTGAATGCCATGGGGGATTTCCAAATTTTACACTGTACCTGGACAGCACAGCTTAAGCTACTTGCAGAATGTGTTAAAGGAAGGAGGGGTGCAGTCTGGGTTGCTTTAGATTGTACTGTGGCTAAACAGCCACGCAAAGCACTGCTAAATGAGAGATAACAAAAAGAACAGTGAGGCAGTTGGCTGAAGAGGCACCATTACTTAAAATATTTAGCAACAACCTGGGGCAAAGTGAAAAAAAATATGTAAAGGCAGGTGGAGTCAGCACGATATTGATACCATTAGCAGGAATCCCTGAGTTCTTGCGAGGGTTGGAGGAACAGGGTTTTTTGCACTGGAAACAGGGTGGAATTTCTTGCCTCGGGGATCAAGGTGGGGGGGGAGGTATTCAAAAGGTTTTGGACACTACAAGCCCAGCCCAATATACCCCATAACCACATATTTAGGTACATTCAAGCCCGGGACTGGGCACATCGGATTGGCAGTCTATCACCTAAGTAATCCCCACTTTTTACAACAGAACTGGGGGAACTCCAAACTTGAGTAAATTCTAAACGTGCTACGGCAAAATGACACAGAACACTGTGTGCGCAGGCGCATGATTTATTATTCAAAGTAAAACAAGTGGGAAGCACATTTGGGGCCTCCACATTCCAGACAAAAGCCTGGATAACCATATGCCAATCACATATGGCACTACTGATTTGCAACACGTTTAAAGAATCCCAGTATAAGTTTATATATAGAGACTGTACGTGCCACCACAGCTGCCGAGTGGGCTCCATGCAACAGTTTCCCCTATCAGCGCTAGCTGCAATGGCGCGATAGGAACCTACTTTCATTGCTTCTGGGAATGCCCACAGCTACAGGGTTTCTCAGCAGAGATAGCACAGGCAATTAGTAATAAACAAGGAATCGGGGTAAATGTAGACCCTGTGATGATGATGTCTGGAGTAGAGGCTCGAGAGGGAGATGACTGGGATCTGTACCCAAGGGGTAGGGATAATGCTTTCATTAGCACAATACTGCATCCAGAATACATGGGTCTCACACGACCGACCCATCATAGGAATGTGGCAAGATTTACTGAAAAGATTACTGCCTCTAGAACACCTCATCTATGAAATGAGGGGGGGGATTTGAGACCCAATGGAGTGCCTTCCTGGCTACTCTTGTCTTCCCTAGAAGCCACCTTAATTAGAATGCCATGATTTGGGGGAGGGCACTCGAAGTGGTAAAGAAAGGGACCTGAAGGGAATACAGCTAGGGGACTCCCAGGGTGTATGACCAAGGGATATAGCAGAACTTTAATAAGTAAAAAGGAATAACCAGATTACAGGAAGGTATATTTAATAATGTATAAATATCACTGTGTGTAAAAATATCTTTTTTTTTTATTTTTTTTTAATTATTGTTCTTTTTCCACCTGGAGCCCTGGCAGGTGGCTACAGTCCTCCTGATGGAGGGACTCACTCTCCAGTCCTGCCACTCCCACCAGTCCATGGAAATTCCCCCGCAGTGAGGCCAGGGAGGAGGTTGCTGCCCCGTCACAGCCCTCTGGACGTGGCGGACCATCTTGGAGCCTGCTAGGCTCTTTTTTTCCACCATATTCTCCCCGCCTACCTCCCAAACTGCCCAATCACTGTCACCAGAGGGCAGTCAGTGGGTGGGACAAACCCTCCCCTTCCCGAGAGAGGAGTGCAGTCCTCCAGAGACACTATCCTCTCTCACCCTTCCAACCCCCGACGACCAGGGCTCGTTCGCAAACCCAGGTCACCAGCGTGGCGCGAGGTGTAGCGACCAGCACCTCAACCTCCAGCGCCACTGGGCTGGCCTGCAAAGGTTTTCTGTTAAGAGTGTTCTGTTGCGTTAAATGTTTATGTGCTTGCTGTAAGCTTATTATTTGTTGTTTTGCTCTTAGTTTTACAACTACCCAACAGTCAGTAATTCTGGTAAAACAAATAGAGGGATGGGGAGATTGACTTCCTTTTTAATAGTTAAGGCATAGACAAAGTATACGAGGTCCCCAAAACTGGTGGCCTTAAGGGTGCCATCCAGAGAGAGAGAGAGAGACCAAATTAAGCCCTCATTAACGCCTTGAGGGATAGTATGTCTAGCACAAAAACAAGATAAAAAATAGAGGAAAATAAAACAAATGTAAGAGCGGAACACACTGACTGTAAAGCCTTGCATGTAATGCTGGAAACTGTCATGCATGACGGTGTTTTTGTTCTTTATCAAAAAATCCAATAAACAAAATTAAAAAAAAAAAGTTTAAGGAAAGTTTTCAGATTGTGTAATGGACTTCATAGGGCGTTAACCTGATATGGCAATAGTCTCTCCGTGGCAAAAATTAAAATTTTCAGTAGTGTCCTATAAAGGAAGGGAGATCGTAACGCTAGCTGAAATGCTGGCCAGCCAGTCCCTTCCACTTCCTGGTCTGCTAACCACATCTCTGCACTCAGGCATTCTGTGATGTCCTACCAGGAAGAGCATGGGGTCGCGCAACATAGAATGCTGTGGGGAGGTTTTCAGAACGTTATAATACAAACATACGAAGAAGCCAGCAGAAGAAGGCCATTTGGTCCATCAAGTCTGCTCATTTTGCAGGGTACACAGCTTGAGCTAATGTCCCTGGCCATCCCTCCCCACTGCATGTTTAAGCTACTTTTAATGCAAATGAAAGCAACCACTCAACTAACAGGGGCCCTATTGGTTGTATCAATGGTAGCTTAAGCCTGCATAGTAATGTTCTGAAAACCTACCCCACAGCATTCAATGGGGTGAGCCACCATCTGGGAGGCTTCAGGACCAGGTTCCTGCATGGGGTCTGGGCAGGTTCAGTGGGGATGACTGAACTGAAGTCATTTGTTTATTTTATTATATACAATCGGAATTTACAACCTTTGAGTCATAGACTCCTTTGCAAAGGCTCTACCACCAGTGAGTACATAAGGCAGTAACGTACAAACATAAAAGTTAAGATAAGGCAATACTTTAGGGTCCAGTATACCCAGCGTTACATAGTAGTTGGATGCTATCTAGGGTAAAGTGGGTTTACCCATCGTTAGGTTGTCCAAATACCTATAGAGAGAAGCTTGGGTTGGTCAGCCCGGAGAGGGTCCCCAACAGTAAGAGAGCTGAGACGAGAATGGATAGCGAGATTAGGAGCAGTCGCAGGATGAGAGCTCGTGGAGATGAGTTCTTAGGTTGGTTCTGAAAGGGCCTAGTCTGGGCTCAAGGGAGATGGAGTCGGGGAGGCCATTTAACCAGAGGGGGGCATGGTGGAGGAAAGGCCTTCGGCCCAAGGAAGTCCTACAGAGGGGCAAGGTGAGGGATGACGTGGAGGAGCTTCTAGCGGTTTTACTAGGGAGGGAGGGAGGTATTAATAAGGTGGTGGAGTGCCCGGGGGGAGGGCTTGTTTGAGGAGTATTTTCTTTGCCAGAAGACAGGTATGATACTTGAGCCTCCCCTCAAAGTTTAGCCAGTTGGAGAGCTTATAAAGATCGCAGGTGTGGGTGTATCTGTCGCAGCCAGTGACTAGACAACATATTTTGTTCAGGGTAGTTCTGACACAGCATAGGGCTGCTGGATCTGCAGCATCGTATATTACTATACCATAGTCCAGTAGAGAGAGGATCGAGGAGGATACTGCAAGGTGGTTGGCCTCAGGGGTGAGGCAGTGCTTGTGGCGGTACAGGAGGCCGAGCCTGGAGTTTAGGGCACCAGATAGAAGTTGGATATGTGAGTGGTAGGGGAGGGATGAGTCTAGTGTAATACACAGGTATCTGAAGGTGGAAACAAAGCTTTCTAAGAGCTGACCTGAGGTGACTACTAGCCTGTGATCCACAAACTACGATTCGACTTCGGAGTCAGAAAGGCTGTGCTGAAGTAATTGGCAATTTCGGTGGGATAAAGAACCTCTCAATCCTCTATCATGTGCATCTGAAGAGAGGTTTTAACACTCTTGCCTAGAAGCTCGAAGATGTTGTCACAGAGTATCTTGCCATTGTTCCAGTTTTGAGTCTGCTGGTCCTTAAGTCAGATTTGGCCTTTCTAATCATACTGGTGGCACTTGTTATGGCATTCCTTGTACCCCTGTAGGTGGACATGGGACCCGGTTTCCCTGGCCAGTGACCAAAGATTGTCCCTCTCCCTCATGCAGGCAAGGAGATCACGGGTGATCTATCCAGAAGGTGTTCCTTCTTGCCTTGCCTCAAGCTAGTAAGACGCATCTGATCTCAAGAATGTTCATTTATAGGCTTTGCTACTCCAATAACCAAACTCCTTGGACCAGAATACTGGCCAGCACCACCATCCCCCCCCCAAAAACGGCCTGTCAGGCCAGTACTAGATGGCAGACTGAGCTGCTCCGAAAGGGTTAATTTTAGAATGTTAATATCACTTGGCAGGAAGTAGAGAAAAAAAAAAATAGAGAAACACGGAAATAAAGGCACAGATACCAAAAATGACGAGAGCAAGAGAGAAAGAACAAACAAGCAGATTGACAAGGGCACAAAAATTAACACCACAAACAAAAAGGACTCCCCCCGCCATATAACTTGCTCAACACTGCCCTTGATAGAGAAATCACCCCTGGAATTTGGCCACTCGTGAAAACCTGGGATATGCCACTGCCTTCCTTCAATGTAGTAATACCCCAAAACTTACAACACAATATGAAACTGCTTCATCTGTCCCAGAGCCTTGAATTCAGACTGTAACAGCTCTGTTTTGCTGCACAGTGTTCCCCCACTTTGAATCTTATTTTTAACACTGAGTAATAAGAGAAGGCAGAATTCAGTAATTTCCCAAGGGAAACTTGAAGCTTTCTATGAGCTGACCCGAGGTGCCTTTACTGGGAAGCTGTGTTGCTCTCCCTCTGGTGGCCTAATTTGTTCTGTCAATTCATTGTGTCCGTCTGTCTATCTATTGCTACCTGGGAAACGCATACTCAGCCAGAGCGCATTTCCAGGTGTGACCAAGGGGAGGAAGAACAATACGAACAGAAAAGCAGCAAGGTGCAATTACTGCAAAATAAATAACAGACTGCAGGTACAGCTGCAGATAAAACAAAATATGTAGAATACTAAACAGTTACAGGGCACTACTGCTTACATTCCATAAAATGACTAGGAGTGGCTTTAAAACTAAAACTGCACAAAAGGTGCAGGTCACCTAAACTGAACTACCCAGCCAGCCAAGAATCCCTGTTGGGGAGGGGGGGGGGCACGGAGATGACAACCAGCAAGGGCAGGCCAAAATGCACCACTGGGTTAAAGGAGGGACGCGAGGCATTCTAATGCCCATAGTTTTATTTAATTGTAAACTGATCAACAGGAGAAGCATGCTGAGCTGAGGCTCGTTTCCAGGTGTGACCTGGGGGAAGGGGTTAAAGGGGGATGAAAAGTCAGACAAATCCAGGCAGCCAATAATAACACTAAATAAATGGGATCAGTACAAACTCAGTGACTGTGCAATAAAGAGGTATAGTCAAGGGGGTACAAAGGCAAATAAATTAGCTAAATACAAAATATAAATTCAAAATCATTAATAAGGAAGGCAGAAGTAGCACTCGGACGACAGACACAATACTAGTTGGGCAGCCAACAGCAGCAGAAGACAACAAGGTGGGAGAGGCTGGACATCACTGATCGTACCAACAGTAAATTAGGGATGCAGAAAGCCAAATACATACAGTACATTGAGCTCCGACAGGAGGATACTGCACCCACAGATTTTGCAGCCAGATACAAATACCCCCACCAATATAATTTCCTTTTTTGCGCTCTCTTGAAGCATACTGGCCACACACCAATCCACTGGCGGTAGAACAGCTTCCGTCAACCAGAAGGCAGGGTCAGTGAACTGGAGATTTCCTCTGCATCTACTCCCCAGAGACTTGGCAAATTCCCTCCACAGCATGCTTCGTCACCACCAGCCCAAGACAGGACAGCGATTTGGCAAACAAGGGGGAATCACAATCTTTCTATGGCACACTCCACTCCCCCACCTCCTCAAAGGGATACGCCTCCTCGTCTGACAGATCCATCGGGTCAGGATTCTCCCCAGACCTCCCTGCATCACATCTTGACCTTCCAAGCCATCAAGGTCAGTGGATGCCTGCAGATCAGGGGGTGCAGGCTCACTCTGGTCTGGCCTACCAGGACGTGCCCGTATGTCCCTCCCCTGACCCGAAAAGCCTGCCTTGGGCTCAGGTGTATTAGTGGGGATGGCCTGCAGATCATCCACACTCAACATCTCGTTCAAGTGGAGTAAAAAGGATTTTCGCAACTTAGCCTTATCGCTGCCAGTCTGTACCACAGGTGCAACCCCGTCCCGCTCAGAGGTGCAGTTGGGGGGAACTGATAGACATCTTAGACTATGCTACACAGTATGGACAATATGACCTCAAGGGAGAGGGTCTCATTATCCTCTTGCAGGCCCTGTAGCTTTTAAAAACTACTGGTCTCCTATAAGCCATGGTGCCACTTTGAAAGAAACCAAGCTGCTTAAAACAGTAGCCAAGTGTGGAAGAAACACTCCAATCTCTCCATAACAATCCATGCTGTAAAACTGTTCTACTACTAATGGCTTTCCACTTGCTAATCACATAAAACATGCAGTGTTATTACAGCTTACAGCTGAAAAGAAACTGTAGCCTCTCCTCTTACGACAAATATAAATCAGAGTTGTCCCGCACCCTGCGCTTTTACCTTAAAGAGGCACAACTGCAGCTCCCTTTTTCTGGTCCTGGATGGGAGCTCAGGCATGAGGAGTGTGTTCTTTTCAAAAACCCAGCTCTAGAAGGGCTGGACAAATTAGACAGGTGGCACTAGTCAGAAATCATGTCAAAATCCTCCTCCCTCTCCCCAGCCAAGGAAGCGTTGCTGACGGTTGAGCAGTGGTCCAGCAGCAGTCACACTGGCCATCAATGAAGAGGAAATGAAGGGGAAAAACAAGAGTGGGAGCCAGTCTGATGGCATAGAGGGCTGAGGCGTTGGACGCCTTACCGCTCGCCACGCCGGTGACCAGTGTTTGGGAACAAGCATAGGCTGGTCAGTGGGGTTACAGGGGTGCAGCTGCAGGATTGAGCTGCAGCTCTCCTCTCCGGGGAGGGATCTGAGCTTCCCTCAGCTCTTGGCTGCCTCACAGTGGAGGCCATGGGGCAGTGCAAGTCGAGGGAGCCAGGGCGCTAGGCCAACAGGGTGGGAGGAAGTGGCCGTCACCAGAGCAAGAGGGTACATGCGTGCCTCCACGCACATGTGCCTCTCTGTCTGGGGCCCCAGGGTAAAAACAGAGGAAAAAGGCGGGGACTACGGCAGGACGAAGCCTCCGGGCCGGCTCTGGGGGCCCGCTGGGACACGCATAGCGTCGGAAGATCCCAAAAGACCCCAGAGTCTGGTAGGGTTAGCTGACAGCAATACCTCAGCCTGTCACAGGAGAGATAAAAATACCCTGCCGGAAAAACAAGAGTGAACTATTAGCCTGCCAATAACAGGGGAAGCGGACTCAGGAAACAAAAAATCTAGCTTAGGGCTGGTAAATCTAGGGGATGTGCAGTAGGCTACTAAAAAGCACATTTTCTTTTTTTTTGGGTCAACTTCAAAAAATGCACACAGACCAAATCAGAAGGACCTGCGCCAGAGAGAGAACGGTAAATAAATATATCAGTTCACATATAGCACACAACCTCTCTCACGCACTAGCCTAATCTGACTAACTGAGCCCCTCCCCTCAAAAACCAAAATTACTTACCTGACACACCAGACTAAGGAATGGCAGCAGAGACCAAAGTATACACCCTATCAAAAAGGCATGTGGCCCTCATTTAAGCGCTGTAGGCACTAAAATTACAGTTTTGCTAGCAGCTTAGTCAATCTGAAAGCCGCAGCTTAACAGGCATGATTTCTAAATTTAAGGGTGCTCCCTGTCACCAGGTTGCCCAAACCTGCCTCCCAGTGGCTCAACCCAACGGAAAAGTGAAATAACAGTGTCAGCCATTAAAAACAAAAAAAAAAGGCATTTTCTTCAGAGAGCTCTATGCTGTCTACACTTCAGGTATAACAGTAAAATGGATTGAGAACTGACTGAAGGACAGGACTCAGAGGTTGGTAGTAAATGGCATGAAATCAGAAGACAGGGAGGTGACCAGCAGGGTGCCACAGAGGTCGGTGCTGGGGCCAGTCCTGTTCAACGTCTTCATTAGGGGCATTGCACAGCATCTGGAGGGAAAGGTATGCGTGTTCGCCAATGACATCAAGATCTGCAACAGAGTTGACACACTAGAAGCGGTGGAAAGAATGAGAAAGGATCTAAGCTTGCTGGAAGAATGGTCAGGTGTATGGCAGTTGCGTTTCAATGCTAAAAAGTACAAAATAATGCACCTGGGTCACACGAATCCAAGAAAGGAGTACAGGATGGGTGTGGGGGGTTGCCCACCACAAGGCAAGAGAGAGACCTGGGGATCATCATATTAGATGACCTAAAGGCGACCAAGCAGTGGGGAGGGCAAACAGCATGCTGGGATGCATAGGTAGTGGCATAACCAGCAGAAAGAAAGGGGCGGTGATGCCGCTGTACAGATCACTGGCAAGGCCTCACCTGGAGTACTGCGTCCAGTTCTGGAGACCGCATCTCAGGAAGGACATAGGCAGGATGGAGGCAGTCCACAGAAGGGTGACACAAATGGTACATGGGCTGCACTAGAAGCCATATGAGGAAGGACTCGGGGACCTTAATATCTATTCACTGGAGGACAGGAGAGAGAGGGGAGATATGACAGAGACATTCAAGTACCTTAGGGGTACAAACAGGGTACAGGAGGGAGGAAGGCTCAGGAGGAATGTCAGGAAGTACTCTTTCACAGAAAGGGTGGTGGATCCGTGGAACAGCCCTTCCAACAGAGGTGGTGGGGGCTAAAACAATATGGGGGTTCAAGAACGCATGGGACAGACATAAGGGTACCCTGGAAATAGGCAAAGAAGGCATACTGCAGATCAAACAGGATCTGGGCTGTCAACACTGAGTAGGGAAACAGGCAGACTAGGTGGGCCACATGGTCCTTATCTGCCGTCAGATTCTAGGTTTCTATGTTTCAGTGGTATAGCAAAGACTGGGTAGCTACTGACCTTGGAATCCTCATGCCTCCATGGTTCTATGCTTAACTGACAGCTTTTCGGCTGTACCACTACCCCAGAGGGGAGTTCATTATCCATATGTATCAACTTCCCATTCACAATGTGGAGCGATACAGAAATCTGAAGCAAACAAGTTTCCAGTTGAATGCTA
Source organism: Neoceratodus forsteri (assembly GCA_016271365.2). NCBI lineage: Eukaryota > Metazoa > Chordata > Ceratodontiformes > Ceratodontidae > Neoceratodus > Neoceratodus forsteri. The sequence continues at coordinate 14,795,500 of CM028135.1, read as the reverse complement.
TCTATCTGAACTGAATCGGTGTCCAGCCAACCATAGATCCAAGGGACTGGGTTTGATCTTGGAACCTGAATGGCTCCGTCGGTGATCCTTGGTTCTGGAGTAGTGTTTCCCACTTGACTGTGAATTACAGAAATCATGGACACTGACGGGGGAACCTGAGCTATGTCTGGCAGGTGGCACTAAAGAACTCTTTCGGATACCCCTGGAACCACAGAAACAGTTGCCTATTAGTGAGAGAGATTCCAAGATACCACGCAGGATTGGTCAAGCTTAGTTTAATGTGCAGCCAGAAACGTTTTGTGCATGCCCTTGCATGCATCACAGTTATTTTTAAACCAATGTTCTGGAATCAAAATCCAGACATTTGAACTTTATTTTGATTCATTTTGAGAAAATGAGTAAATAAAGACGTTACGATTGATGGTACCAGGCAACATGTGCCACTACAAAGTGTGGCGATCATCATATGTTAATTACAGGAGATACACGTCCAACAATCCAGGATACATCACGTAGGGTACACTTACTTATGGACAGGGGCACAACGCTGCCCCCGGCAGGATATTCAGGATGCCAGCCACTCTAAAACCTGCGGGACTTAAAAACATCATATCATAAAATGAAAGTGGTATATTCAACCACGGTTCCCACAAACCTATCTAGGTAATTTCTGTCTTCTAGCAGATGCCCTGACTCCATATTTCAGGAAAATGTAAACTAGTATTGAACAGTTCTTCTGAAAAAATTATTTGTAACTTTCTAGCTAACATTACTAAAGCATGATAAATGTACTGAGACAGCATAAAACTCACTACTCAGGACACTAGTGCTATGTTTCGTAATAGGAAAATATTCACTAAATACCCCTCTATGCTGACTCCACATGGCATGCATTACACAGTTTTAAATACACCATCAGTGCCATGTTTAAACTACCCAGGAAATTCAGTCCCGTCTTAAAAATCAGGATATATCCCTTAAATAACATGATAACAGTATGGGGCATTTTATAAGGATAATGTTGCATTTAGAGAAGCAACAGATCTCCATCACAACTACAGTAATTTAAACAGTATCTAACCAGAGAGAGTTTGTCTCAAGTTAGCTGTCAAGCACTTTTGGACTAAACAGTACATACAAGTCTCAGTCCTCATCAGATTCCGATTGCAACTCCTATTCCAGCGGTCTTCAGGCTGAAAACTTCACGGCAATAGCATCCACTCTTTTGCGAGCCTCCGCAGGGTCACTGAATTGGTAGGTACGTCCTCCGTATATGGGACAGAGTTAACAAAGAATGGGCTACTCCTAGCCCCTGAAGTACTCTGCGGAGAGGGTCAGACAGCTTCCTTCAGCTCCATGTAGCATAAGACTAGTCAGGAAAAAGTTTAAATTTGTGGTCTTCCATGATCAATGGAGCATGCATTCGTGTCCAACTGAGAATAGTGTCCCGGATCTCTGAGCTGATAGTGATGAGCAGGATTATTCTGGCACTTCCCCGTCCCTCGTGCACTCTTCGGAAATTAACCCGGTAGGCCGTTTTAAACCATGCATGCTCAAACTGCATCTCCAGAGGTAAGGAACTGGTGAACCATTGTCTCAGGTAGACCCCAACAAGGCACAGATTCATGGCTCTATTGGCGTTCTCCAACGTTTCAATTTTGGTTCTAAGGTGGTTGGTTTCCAGTGCCATTTTTGTGAAGGCAGCCTATGTGGTACAGGATCTATCCTCCGCACTTTGGGCTGTCTGTATGGCCTGCTCTATTCTGGTATCTTGAGCACTGAGTCAGGACAGGACCTGTTCTACTTTGCGGTCCAGGTCCCGAACAACCTGCAGAACTGTGTCCCATGGTGGAGAATTCTCTGCTCCACTCGAGTCCACGGCCTAGTCAGATGTCCCCTGTTGGCCCTTTGACTGCTACTGCACATTTTCCCGGCTCGAGCCTCCTGCCGCTCCTTTCTGGATGAACCATTGCAACTTTGGTATCTGCAGACTCCGGATTAGATGATGCATTGTTCTGCACTATTATATTTGACTTTGTACTGCTAAATCTGTAAATATTCAGGAATATTATGAAAGTTCTGGCAGAGCTGATCTGAAGCACGTCCAGTAGGTAGTGTGGCTCTCTAGCGCCCCCCCTCCCCCCAAAGTCATGCATTTGGAGTGGGTATTACAATAGGAATGGGCTTCTTACAGGCCTTGAAGCCACCTGATGGTTTCTCTTAGAAGCAATACGGAGCCAGGAACCAATGTATAAAAAGGAGTAAACACTGAAACATAGTACCAGGATACAGTAGGTATAAAGGTGACAGGGAGCAGTAACAAACTGAAGATGTGGAGCAGGAACCAAGTGTACTGATCACCTGAGCCGAGAAGAAAAAAAGAAAAAAAAAAAAATTCAGACAGCTGGGGAGAATGTATGACTTAGGATAAAACCATGTTAGAAAAAATGAGAGCAAGCTAGCTGCACACTCGAGCAGACTTGATAGAACAGGTGGCCTATTTCTGCTGGCAAATTCGTATGCTCGTAATTAAACTTACATTTGATTGGAACGTCTAAAACATGATGAAGAGCAATGTGCTGGAGCACTGCGTAGCTCTATTGGCCTAATACAGTTAAATGAATCAGATTATGCCCTGCTTCTATTATTAGGGGAAAAAACTAATTTCTGTAATATAAGCCTTAATAAATGCTACTTTGTCTTCTTCCCCAGTTAAAAATGCATGTTTCTGGCCAAGTCCCAAGAACTTTCCTTAAAGATTAGGCGGTTAAATGATCAGCAGTGACAGTAACTTTCTTGGTCACAGACTTGAAGCATGACCTATAAAGCCACAATAAGCTCATTCTTAAATCCTGTCTCCTCGCCAAACTATTCCACATGTCAAATGTTAACTGGATTCTACGCTGATCAATCGCACTATTTAACTGCTGGCCTTGCTCCTCCTTGGAAGCACACTCCTCTGTGAGCCGTTTTCAGATGCTAATCTTTCCCTTGGAAACCCACCTGCTCAGGTCTGTCACCACAGCCCTTATTTCGGAGACCCCCGACAATTTGTGCTGTCTGCTCAACGATGGTTTTCCTTCAGTGTTTTCACAATGGGAACTTTCACAGTTCTGATGGCAAGGAATAGCACAAGGTCAGGGCCTGCTTTTCCCTTCCCAGTTAAATTTTTAGGGCAGATACTTTAAAGGGCTCGAGTTGCATTTAAATGTAACCAGTTATGGGGTCAGCCCAGTGGCATGGTGGCAGGGTATTGCACAGCTGTCACCTGGGAGACCAGGCGTTGTGAGCCAGACTCTGAATCCCACACTGAGGCTTGGAGCGCTGCTCCAGAGGAAGGTGGGCATAAGTGGCCCAGCATCTGTGTCCCCTCCCTCAACCACTCATGGAGCAGCACTGGTGACAGCTTTGAAGGTAGCCACTTGCAGACAGCCAGTGAAAGGATGCGGCAATGACAAACGAGGCCAAAAGTAGCTGGTGATAATTCATTTGAAAAGTGCCCCAAGTGTAGCAGCACAAAGTACTTAAAGGGAAACGTCCTCTTCCTATGGGCCCCACCTCCATGTGAAGCAGGGCCCGATTAGCAGTTTAATAAATATAAGTATTTTTTTTTTGTTATAGTGGCAGATTTTATTTTAAATTCTGGTTGATCCTAAGCCCTCGCCACCAGCATTTTACAAGCAAGAGCCCTCCCCAGCGAGCCCAACCACCCATGGCTGTCGCCAGTATGACCTGTCATATGGGGAGCAGCCGAGGCTCGTCCATAGGCATAATGTACCAACAAAGTTTGGGTCCTGTGTGTCCATGGTATACCGAGACTATGTACAGACTGACAGGAACCGTACCAGTTGGTACTTATTCTCGGTATAGCACAGACACATGTAGGCTCCAAATCGAAGCCATTTGAAGATATGGCAGTACAGATTACTATACCTGTACCTGGTCTCGGTATAGCACGGGCACACACAGGCTCCAAACCGGAACTATCTGTAGGTTCAGTAATACAGCAAGACTACAGATGAGCCCCGGCTGCTCCCCACATGACATCACATTGGGGACAACCGCGGGTGGTTGTGGGCTCGCCGGGGAGGGCTCTTACTTGTAAAATGTCGGCAGGGAGGGCGCATGATCAACCAGATAGAATTTAAAATAAAATCTGCCATAGCAAATTAAGAAATACTTATATTTATTAAACTGCTAATCGGGCCCTGCTTCACGCGGAGGTGGACATTTCCCTTTAAGACACGAGTCAGCTTATATTTCATATCTTTATTTATGCATACCTGCAAGTATACTGAAGTACACCTATCTAAATTATTTTTGCTTTTTGGGGACCCAGAGTGGGAATATCGAAATATTCTCACTCTAGGTCCACAGTGGCAAAAATATACCCACAGTAGAGCCTCACTGGCTGGAGCCGACAGCGCACGCAGCACATTTCCACTCTGAGAATGCAACAGCTGATGGAGCGCTGGCTCATGCCTACAGTATCACTCACAGCCTCGCCTCTTGCTACTAACAAGTGTTCTCATCCAGACAAAAAAAAAATCCCCTCCAATGTACCTTTTATTCCCTGTGTCCTGAATGACTACCACCAGGTTTCTAGCACACACTCTGGCATGCTTCCACCAGTATGGACGCTCTCCCAGTGCCGCCGGCTGTATCTGCACTCCTGAACACCTAACCCGCCATTCTGCCTCTAACACTATACTACCCAGCAGTTGAAGCACACCTTGCAGCGCGGCAGTAAGTAATCGAAGAAACAGGCCGAAAACTCACAACAGACACCTGACCTGTCAACATCATGACGCTGTGCATCAACATTACTGTAGGTTGTCATGGATGATTAGGACACCCACCCTCTCTCCTTGATGAGCCAAGACTATTGCTATAAGAAAAAAATTACTTACCATAGTAATATTGTTTCTTCCAGGGGATCCCTCATTATGCTTACTAATGTATTCAGCCTGACAGACTGAAGTGCCCCGGAGCACGTGGAATAACATGCAAATTATGGAATTTGGAATGCTATTCAAACCTCTGTCTCCAGGCGGTGCTGTGTTCTACAGCCGAACATCAGATCTTTTCGGGACAAAATGAAACCCAGCTCCAATTATGCAAGCCTGTCATGAAGTATAACAAACAAAGTGCCCAAGAGGTTAAAGGGAAACAATGGAAAAGACAAAGCTTTCCTCAGACACTGCAGAAACTCTCAATTAGTGCTTTCAGACAGTAACAATTTTATTTAATGATTCAGAACAGCTCCCCACAACTTCCACTTCCTGTTGCTGGCAGCCGCCATTTCATGAGCTGCAGTAAGCTTCCTGAGCTCACTGTATGCTAATATGCCTGTTTGACCTCAGCTATTGGTTGGCAGGACATATTAGCATAAAGTGAGCTCAGGAAGCTCTCTGCTACTCATGAAATGGTGGCTGCCAGCAACAGAAAGTGAAAGTTGAAGGCCACTGTTTAAATCACTACAAAATCAGAGTAATTTGTTACAAAAATTTTACTGTCAAAGCACCGATCAGGCATTTTTGTAGTGCCCTGGGTTAAGCTGTGCCTTTTCCACTGTTTCCCTTTAATAAAGGGCTGGCCATGCAGGACAAGCCATGGCACACTTAAACAAGTCACATAAACATAGTGATTGTGAATAAACAACAAGTAATGCTCAAGCAAAGAAACATTAGAAAAGAAGTGACTGATGCAGGACCTTTTCCAGGTTCTGGAAGAAGAGGTAGGGTGGGAGGTTTAAACATAATGAGGGATTCCCTGGAAAAAACAATACTGCTATGGTAATTTTTTTCTTTAAACCCAAGGAATCCCTCATTATGCTTACTAAAGCAGACTATGAACCAGTACCTTGGGAGGCTGGGTACAGAACCCATTTGGAAAAACGATTCCGCAGTACAGCAGTGCCAAACCTGGCATCTCTCCTGGATTGTATATTCAGGCAACAGTGCTTTGTAAAGGTGTATACAAGTTTTCCAGGTAGCTGCTTTACAGATTTCCAGCAAGGGGACATCCCTTGCAGCCGCCACAGAAGCAGCAGTGCCACGAGTGGAGTACACCCTGAGGCCCTGAAGTGGCCTTTTGCCAGTTTTAGAGTAACAGAACTCGATGCAGGAAACAATCCAGCAGACAATGGTCCCCTTAGAAGCTGACCTGCCCTTTCCCACTTCACGATATGCGAGGAACAGCTGTGAGTGGGAGGTTCTGAGGTCCTTAGTACGTTCCAGATAGTGACCAAGTGACCTCTTAACATCCAGACTGTGCAGCATCTGCTCACCAGGACTGGACCCTTCTGTGAAGAACACTGGGAGAGTGGACGACTGGTTTAAATGAAATTCAAACACCACCTTGGGTAGTAATTTCCTGTCAGTCCTAAGGAATACACTGGCCATATGAAAAATGATGTAATCGGGGTCAGTGCAGAGAGCTTGCAGCGCACACACCTTTCTGTCCGAGGTTATGGCCACTGGGAAGACTTCCAGGTAACATACTTCAAATCTGCAGAGGACATGGGCTCAAAGGGAGGTTCCAATCCCAGGGAGAATCTGGCGCCCTAACAGGAGAAATACAGATGCCACAAGCCCTTGAAGAACCTCTCAAATATGGGGTGAGAAGCCACCGTCTTCCGTCTGCCTGCTGACACACAGGCAGACATCACTCCCAAATGCACCCTTAGGGTAGGAGGCCAGAGTCCTAAAGCTTGTAAGTGCACCAGATAGTCCAAAATAACAGGCAGGTCTGCCTGCAAGGGACTAGACTGCTTAGAAGCACACACCACAAGGAAAGCCTTTTCCACTTGGAAGCATAAATATTTCTGGTGGTAGGCTTTCTGGAAACCTGGAGGACCAAAGAACTCTTCTGAAAACTGAAAATCAGAATATTCTAACTCTTTAAGAACCTAGCCTTGAGGCAAAGTGACCTGAGGTTCGGAAAGGTTACCCTGCCATGAGACGTGGTCAGTAGATTGTCGCAGAGGGAGACAAATGGGCTGTTTGGCGGAGAGGACCAGAAGCAGCGGGTACCAGAGTTGTCTGGCCCAGCCCACCGCTATCAGCATCATGGTTGCAGGCTGGCTCCTCAATTTCAGGAGGACTTGTAGCAGTAGAGGAAATGGGGGGAAAGCAAAAAAAGAACTTCCCTGACCAGTCCAGGACCAGAGCATCCATGGGTACTGTGCCCAATGCCAGAGTTCTTCAACAGAAGAGGGGAAGCTGGAAATTTTCTTTGGAGGCAAACAGATCTATTTCTGGTGTGTCCCATCTTTGGAAGATTGTGGCGAACACCTGCTTGTTCAGAGACCATTCGTGATGATTCTGGCTTATCCTGCTGAGGGAATCAGTCAGGACATTGTCCTTTCTTGGAAGGTGAATTGCTGACAGCTGCACCTCCAGTGAGTAAGCCAGAAAGGGTCATAGCTTCTGTGTACAGCTTCGAGGACCTTGTACCTGTCAGTTGATGTAATACATGGTAGTAGTGTTTGTCTGTCTCAACTTAAACTGACTGGCCCTTTATCTGGGAAGCAAATGACTGGAGGGCAAGAAAGACCACCCTTAGTTCCAGGAGATTTAAATGCTACCTGGACTCCCGAGAAGACCACGCTCTACTTACTGTTAGGTCACCCAGGTGGGCTTCCCACCCCAGAAAAGAGGCATCTGTTGTCAAGACAACTGTTGGAGCCTGTTGCTGAAAAGGTACACCCTTTCTGAGGTTGTCCCTTTCTTTCCACCAGTCCAAGGCTTGTAACAGAGTTTGTTACAGGTACCAGCTTTGACAGAGGCTGTTACTTCTGAGACCAATGGGCCCTTAAGTGATACTGAATGTCTCATTTGAAATATGGCCACAGATACCACCGTTGTGGTGAAAGCCATATGCCCCAGAAGTTTAAAAAAAGTGCCTTGCTGGCCTGGGTTGGCCCAGGACGAAGGAGTTTGCAAGATCCAGAAGGCTTTCCATTCTTTCTTCAGGCAAAAATGCCTTGCCCTGTAGGGCATCTAGCTCTGCTCCTATGAACTCTAATACCTGCACCAGTTCTGTCTGGGACTTTTGTACCTTTATAAGAAATCCCAATGTCTCCAAAGTGCTCGGAGTTTACTGGAGAAAGTCCTCGTCTTGTTGATGTGATTTTCCTACAACTAGCCAGTTGTCCAGATAAGGAAAAAACATCACATCTCGTATTCTGAGATGAGCTGCCACCACAGCCAGGCACTTTGTGAACACCCTGGGAGCAGATGACAGACTAAAGGGAAGGGCTGTGAACTGGTAGCGACTGGAAGGCAGCCTGAACTATAGGTATTTTCTGCGACTGGACCCGATTATGATGTGAAAATATGCGTCTTTCAGGTCTAGAGATACCAGCCAGTCTCCCTGCTGTAGGGATGGTATCACTGTGGACAAAGAGACCATCCTGAATTTGTCTTTCAGGTGTTTGTTCAAAAATCTGAGGTCCAGAATGAGTCGTCACTCCCCATTTTTCGTGTGTGTGAGAAAGTACCTTGAGTAAAGGCCTTTTCCCCACTGGGAAGGATGAGCTTTTTCTGTTGTGTGAGCCTGCAGCAGCTTCTTGACCTTCAACTCCAGAAGAACCCTTTCTACTGGTGTGGGAGGGTGGAAATGTTTGTGAATCTGTAGCTTGGAGAAGCTTTTGAACTGCTGAGTGACGCCTTTGCTCACTACTTCCAGTACCCACTTGTCTGTGGTGATGTTTTTCCACTACTGGAAGAAATAAACTAGCCTTCCTCCCTCTGGCAATGGGTGGGTGACGTGGACAAATGCATCAGGAATTCTGTCTGGGCTGAACCATAGAGGTCAAAGCCTTGTCAGCCTTGGATGCTTTACTGCCCCTGCCCCTAAAAGCAACCTCTCATCTGAGAGTAGTCAAAAGGCATGGACATAGGACAGAAAGGACTTGGGTAGTAACCTCTACCTCTCTTTCCCCGAGGCCTGTAGGGTGTAAAGGCCTTTCCTTCCCAGCACTGCTTTTGTAGGTAGCTTTGAACTCCTCCACCTTTTTCATGTATGCCTCTGTCTTGTCACCAAAGAGGGAGTTGTTCTCACATGGGGAAATCCATGGCTTTTGCCTGGGTGTCTTGGGACAAATCAGTTACCCTTAGCCAGGTGAATCTTTAGGGAAATGGCCTGGGCCATTACCCTGGAAGCAGTGCTTCACTGGCATCCACTACCATATGGAACAAGTACTTGGTGGTTATCAGTGGCAGTCCTGGCAGTATCTGCCAGATTTTGTGCCCCATCACAATGGACCTCATCACTCACTGCCAGTGCAGCATTCCAGAGGGCTGTCTGCTACTGCGTAGTGTAAGCCACATAGACCGCTTGCCTCAGTGGTAGGAAGGCAGAGGCGTACACTTTCTTCCCCATGCTGTCCAGCTTTCTGGAGTCCTTGTCCGGAGGCTGGGAGGAGAGGGGAACCTTGGCTTTGTCACATGCAGCTGTCTGGACTACAGCTCCGTGGCCTGGGTGCGAGTGGCGGTACTCAGCATCATGGTTATCCAGCTGACACTTCTCGATTTTCTTTTCAATCCCCAGTGTAGAAGTAGAGGTTTGCAGCAGACTGCAGGTTGCTCTCCAAAAAGATTTGTGCATAGGCAAAAGCAACCTCTTAGAAAGGGTTAACCTCATCATGTCCATGTAATCAGCCTCCTCCTCCTCCTCCTCCCCCCAAGATCCCTGGGTGGAGAGAGTGAGGGTATTGACCATTTCCTTCACAAAGGCACAGTGTGAGGAAAAATCCTCTGGACACCAGTGATGGAAACTAAACTCCAAGTTGGGGGAACTATTTGGCTCAATCGGTTCCACATCCTCCTCCTCCTCCTGTTCTTCATAATAAAACTCATCCCCATGGTCTCCTGGAAAGGGGGGGGAGCACAAGTTGAGGAGGAACAGATACCCCATAAGGGTCCCCATGGCTTGGAATGCCTGGAAAAACTGCCATATCTTGTTCATGTCCACTCAAGAGGGCATTTTTGTTCTGACTGACAGCTCCTTTGCTTCTTCAGCTGGAGGGGCAGCGACAGCTTTTTTTTTTTTTATTTTATTTAGTTTTTGATTGCCAGGTAGGTGCGCTAGCTATGAAAATGACTATTTTCAGGCACGCTGTTTCCTTTTAAAAGGAATCAAGTCAGGAGCCTGCTCAGATGGCCTTTTTTTGTTTTAACTGCTCGGTGCTCCCTTTTTCAGGAACCCTAGATTCAAGCGATTCTTTAGAGGGTCGTTCCAGAGATTCACTATGGGAGGATTTCTTCCAACTCTCCCAACTGGGAATGACAAAAGTTGGCCATCAGGACAGCATAGCTTGCCTGACACTGACCCAGAGAGGAGGTTGCTTAGACCTTTTTTGGTCGCGTGATCCAACTTTTCGACTCCTTGTCTTGGGGTCTGTCCACATCCCCCTGGCCTCCAGACTTTCAGAAGACAGAGTCCAAGATCAGCCCTTCAGCAGAGTGGTGGTCTGGGAACTAAAATAAAAACCCTGTAAGGACTGCATACTTGCAGGCATTACAGGTGGAGGGTGTCAGGCAGGACACTGGATGCTACTACAGCTCCAGGACTGGTCCCAAGATGGCCTCAGCAGTAGGCAAGGCAACCCCAGGGGAGTTGCCCTTGTCCAAAATGTGTGTAAAGGATTATTTGGCCCTCTTCAGGACTGACTTCAAGGACTCATTCATTGACTCCAATATCAGGTGGAGGGGGGCCCCAAAATTACACCAGCCCATGGACGGTGGGCAGCTCCTCAACTGAAGTCAGGTTGAAGGTGCATGTCCTCAATGACAACATGGATGACTCGTCTGAGTTGCCCAAGGACTCTCCAAAAATGGCCTTCAACTGCTTTACGCCACAGACCACCCAAGTACCTTCCAAATGGGTCACTTACACCAACAGCCAAACTGGCAAGCCAGCTGCAGCACCAGATCCTTGGTCAGGGCTCTCACCAAAGGCCACGGTGGAGGCAGCTCCACCTGCGAGGCTGGAGAGGCAGACTGCAGAGACATTTACCAAGAGTGGACAGATCTGGGCATCACTGAAACCTGCTAGCTGACCGTAAATCCAGGAAGCACAGCCCTACCCCACCCTGCAATGGTCCACGGCTGCCAGGGGAGCTCCTCATAGTGCCACTACATCCTGCAGCAGAGCCTCTCCTCACTCGAAGATGAAGAGATTGAGGAGCACTAACAGCAGTGCCTCCCAGTCAAGCGGGATTAAGAGCAAAAACGGCACCTTAACCCTGACCTCGATAGTCAACCCGAGGGCTTAAGTCGAAGAGAAGCCACCAGAGAGTCGGTACAGACCACATGCCAAGCCAGGTTTGCCAGCTTCAGCAGTAGGACCACCAATGGAGGGCAGATCCTCAGTAGAACCAGTTAAAGACACTGACCTGCCCACATCCTCCTGGGTGAGGACAGAGAGAACTGGGGTCTTGTAGATCGAATCCTCACTTTTCTCCTCTGAAAGCTGGTCGACAAGTTCCAGAAAAAGTGACACCCTACTCATCCAGTGTAGAGGTCGATAATCCCAATAGGGGCACAGAGGAGCTGTCGACCAAGGGATGTTCGCCGGAATCGAGCACTAAACATGTGTCAAGTGGTCGGGGAATCTAGGGAATGGGAGGACCGCAATCTCTCCCGATCTCATGACCAGCGCTTATGCTTCTTATTATGGTAGGTGGGGCTCTTCCCAAAGCTCTGGTGGGCCCGGTCCATTTCCCAGAACTCATCCAAGGAGGACCCTCTGACACTGGCCTCAGCTGGGAGCAGCGTGAAAGGCCAACGAGATTCTACCACAGCAGCCGCTGCTTCTTCATTTAGGGTCGGATGCTGAGCAGCCAACCCTGCCGCAGTCAAGACCTTCTTGTGTCCCTTAGGCCCAATCTTCGGGGCCCTGTCTGCCAGCTGACCGAGAAGTCTGACCAAGAAGAAATCTGGCCACATGATCTTCCAGCAATGCTGGAAGCATCACCTGACAAAGGCCACAGCCAGTAATATTGTGTAGAGTCCCTAGGCAGCAGAATCAAGACACATGCAGGTCAATGTTAGACATTTTCTGCCAACACATGACAAAGAATTTGAAGACGCAGGATGACTTAGCTTCCTACGTGTCCATCATCTGTTGACAGAGGCAGAGTCAAAGCGAGGGAGCAGAGGTGAAGTCAAGGAACACTATTCAAGAAGAAAGTCACCAAAATGCACAATGGTAGCCTTCAACACCGCAGAGATGCAAAGGAGGAGACCTGTCCCAGCAGAACAAAAAATCTGACACCATGGGTTGGAGCCGGAGGATACACCACCTGGGTGGTGGGATGAGCAGAGTTTAAAGACGTCTGACAAATCAGTATTTCCAGTGGAACAGCCACATTTTGGGTAGTGAACTGCACCCACACCCCAGAACTGTTTTCCTCTGCATGGGGCATTTGTCACAGACTGTTGCACATCTGAGGCAGAACTAGCCACCCTCAGAGAAGAGTCACAGTGGAGGAAAATACCAGATGCAGCAGCATCTTAGGCTGACCTCATACTCAAATGCTTACAAGCTTCCTGGCCATTAGCAATAGTCTGATGTGCAAATATTTTATCCCAGACCTCTGGCCATTTCTCAGCCAGTGTGGCCACAGACTTCCTAAAGCAGAGTTCTGATATTTTATTATATATGCATGATAATCAGCAATTCTTGGGGCCAGGGAAGCAGATGCAAAAGTTCTCTTCCACATCATGTCCAGCTTCCTCAATTCCTTATCAGGAGGAAGAGAAATCCAGTTTGGGAGCCATGGATATGTCATGAGCAGACAATCACTAAAGAGTTTGTTTCACACTATGAGGAATAATAAGGCTTTGCAGAGGAGGCTGGGTATTATTTAGCAACCTTCCTGGGAACTGCAGGCAACGGAGATGGCCTGTGCCAAAATGCAGAAGGCACAGAAGGAATAATGACCGAAGGGAAGGCTGAAACCTCGAAGAACTCATATTTCTCTTGGACGAATCCTCCTCCTCCTCTGCTTGAAACCCCAATTTGTCCTGAACCTGTTTTAGGAAGGCCTGAAATAAGGCACCCCCAGGAGGAGACCTGGGTGTGTTTTTCACACTCTCCTCCTATCAAGTGGATAGACTACAGTTTAATCCCACCATATTTACTGCATCTTCGTCATCATCCATGGCCTCCTCCTTCATATATTCTGGATTATATTCCAGTTTTTGTTGATGTCAATAGTCATCAGCCGAGGGCTGATTAAATGAGGAGACAAATGGGAAGCCATCAATGGAACACTGTTCAGGGCCCAGCTTTAGGGTAGGGACCAACAACTGCAATGTCGACCGTAAGGTTGATGCCGAACCAGCAGAGGGGAAACACAGAGCGGGCAACGATGATGGCAACAGACAACGGAATAGCTCAGACACTGTCTGATATAACAGCTGTGCGTCGACAGTCCCCGAAGGGGGAAGATGATGGCTAAGTCATCGAAGGGATAGTGCCTGGCAGCAGAACTGGCTGCGAATCCCCCAGTGGGCAAGCCAGAACGAGACCCTGACCTTGGCGTCTGGGAGATTGTTGTGGAGGGAGCAGGAGGACCCCTGGCCAGAACCAGGGACCCATCTTTTTCATTATACTTACCTAGTCTAAGAGGTGAATGGACACAGTCTGGAGAAGCGGCCTTGTCGTCCCGCCATTTTATAGGACTTATCCTTTTTCTTCAGCGATGACTGCTGACTACAGGGATCAACAAGCCGATGATTAACTAGGAACAGAAGCGGTTGACAACAGTGAAGCGGCGAGCCACAACCTGTTCCTCCATTTCTTAAAGCTGGAGAAATACTTCTAAAGCTTTCTGAGTGAGGTCTCCTGGCTGGCTGATTAAAGCTCTGGCAGACTGAGCAGGCTTTAACACTGTGGTTTGTACCACGGCAACAGATACAAACAGTGTGGTCATCATCCTTAAAAATCTCAACGTCACCGTAACGGAAAGAGTAGAACAGCAGTTACTTCTCTTTCGGTGATGGAATAAAAGAACATTTTAAAATAAACTTAGAAAAGTAGCAGCATTAGCAAATACCTGCAAAAGGTTGACATTTTTCGGCAGTGGTGTATCGAAGAATGGTAGACAGTGAAACAATGAACTGGGGCATGCTGGAGACGCCCATGTTATATAGGTGCGGACGATGCACGTCACCATGGGCGACCCCAGCCAGCATAACGTTTACAGGTGGTCCTGACGATGATGGCATACAGTTCCATGGTGTGGCTCAATGGAAGAAGATAGCCTCTAGTAAGATATGTTTGTAATCACAATATCTTATATATGACTATTACCCCATGAAGAGGGTTGAAAAGTAATACATGTTTTTATCTGAATTGGACATCTTGTTTCTTGACGCAAAGGGCTAACAAGAAACTACTGATATAGTTGATCTATTTTTCCCCCTCTTAGTGAGGTAATGTGTACTCGTGTCCTGATTCATGCATTCAGGTGCTTTGATTATCCTTACCCATCGTCTTCTCCCTACTCAAAGGAGCCAGTACACAAAGGTTGTTGAAACACTGCAGGTACCAGTGCCGTACCAGTCTAATAGGCGTAATAGAAATGCACTGCTTTGGACTTATAGTCTTCTTGAAGTGGCTTCCACAACATGTAATAGACCGTCTCCCATTAAGTGAGCCAGGAGCGTATACCCTAAGAAGCACATCCTACATCACATTATGTATCCCCAAGGTTTCCTCTCGCTATGGCAGAATGGCCATTAGTTTCCTGTTGCCAACACTGTGGAACAAAGTACAAAAATTACTGAAATTAAGCTGCCTTCGCAGTATGAATGCCTTTAAATCTCTATATGCTCGGTATGTGTGAGAGCCATGCTATTGCTACCCCAGCCTCTAATTTTAGTCCGAAGCATCAGGCTACTGCCCTCTGAGCGTAGTTGAATTTATGATCGCTTGTAACCTTTGGTGCCCTTAACTCTGTGAGCGCCTTATGCCTTAAATGTTTTTCCCCTCTAGAAATCCCTGTAGAGTTATTATCTCTTCACGGCTTCCGCGGCCGCTACACCTTACTCACCCTGCTGTCTTTTACATATTGCTTAATCTGTGGCTCTTATTCCCCTACCTTGTACCATTTAACTTCCCTATTTCATCTTTGTATTCCCTTTCCACTGCATTCCACTCTTACAATCTCTTTCCTCTGTCTCCTCTCTCTCTTCCCTGCTGTTGACTAGCCCATCAGGGGCTCCCTGCCCCTCAGGTGGGAGAAATGTAGATACCGGGCAGTTTTCGCTTCTATAGCCACTGCCTGAGACAGCTAGACCGGACTCCTTATTAGCAAGGTGTGGCTTTGCCAATACCCGATCGGAACGCAAGCGCTTTTCTGCTCTGGTGTCTGATTGGCTCCTGCAGTCTGTTCCTGTGTTTCCCTCCATACTAAGCTAAAGTCTGATTTTCTGTCTAAAACTTGCACAAAAAAGAGCTGTACTTACTTACTGCCCAACAGTTATGACCTCTGTTTTTTCCTGTTTAGAGTGTCAAGAGTTTGATTACACTCCTTTCTGAATTTCTGAGGTTGGGCCAGTCTTTAGGCGTCAAGGAATACCCAAGTATGTTGTCCTGCTGCTTTGGTCCTCCCGCTAGTTCAGATGTTCCATTGTCCATGGCCCAGTACTAATACCGACCCGTCTTCATCCCTGCCAAGGATATGCTCTCCACAGGCTCCAAACCAAGCACCGGTGATCGGCGCTGCCTCTACCAGCCTTTGAGAACTTAAGCTCGACTTCCATTAGCAAAGCACAGCATTAGCAGACATCCAATCGGAACGTCTGCGCTCCTCGGAGTTGGCTTCCGATTGGTTCCTGCAGTCTGCTTCCGTGTCCGTTCTAAACCAAGCATAAATCTGATTTCCATACCGAAATTTGCCAAAAAAGAGCTGTAATTACTTTTCTCCTCGACTGTTAAGACCCTTATTCTTCTGTTTAGAGTTACATTTAGGGATACTATGTGATTACACTACTTATGAAATTCTGTGCTTGCGTCAGCTCCCTACATGAGCGGCCAATCACTTCTCCCTACTGAAGTTCCTACTAAGCCTCATCTTATGTTCTCCTTAAATATTACAGAAGCACTCTGAACTGATGTGACTGATCTAACATTGAGTACTTACTTGCAGCAATTGTTTTTTACTTGTGTTATTTGACTCTATTGTAAATATCTCTGTATGCACTGTACCATTTGACCCGGAGCTAACCAGGTCCATCTTGTAAATGAGCTTGCTCAACGATGTTCGCCTGGATAAATAAAGATTTTAGTTGATTGATTGAGTCTCTGGTTCTGTAAAGAGTACATGGCTTTGGGTCAAGAGTTAAAGTAGCAGTATTTATTTAGCAAAAATTGACTTTTCCCTTTTACAATAATGTACGTCTGACATCAAAATCGTCAGTGTGTTGTTTAACTGCCTCAGACATTTTTTGAACCACTTTGTTTCTAGTTTTGTAATTAAGTACTCAAACCTATAATCACTAGCAATTTCTCAAGCTCTCTACCGTTGAGGCCACTTTTGTATTTTTTAAAGGAATTACAGTTTATTTTCCCCACAACCAACATCACCCTTCTGCCACACTCTTCCAGCCCCGCTCAGCACCTGTCCTTCACAGGAATTACTGCCCCTCTATTTAGCCCCTATGGTCCCCTCCACCTGCAAAATGTGGGACCACGGGGGGGTGGACTTCATGCCCTTTGTAGACCTAATCCAGTGGAGAGGCTACAGCACAGTCAGCAGTGTGGGCACCATCCTGCTGGGGGCTCATTTTTCCTGTGTTCTCCATCCTTCACAGTGACATGAGGCATACAATGGGTGTGCGTGCAACACAGTCCTGCACCTCTCCTTCTACTGTTGTCCCTGAACTGCCTACATCACACCATCAGTGGACTAGTGCCAGCACAGCACGGAGTGGATGAGAACCCACCCCTAAGAGGTGACCATCCCATGGCACCCACAAACCCACACACACACACGCTCTCCAGCACACACACGCTCTCCAGCACACACACACACACACGCTCTCCAGCACACACACACACACACGCTCTCCAGCACACACACACACACACGCTCTCCAGCACACACACACACACGCGCTCTCCAGCTCGCGCGCGCACACACACACGCTATCCAGCACGCACACACATGCTCTCCGGCAAGCACACACACACACACACACACATGCTCTCCAGCATGCAGGCGTGCGCACACACACACACACACGCTCTCCAGCACACACACGCTCTCCAGTGCATGCGTGCAGACTCTCCAGTACGCACGTGCACACACACAAACTCACTCTCTCCAGCGTGCACGCACACACCCTCACTCTCCAGTTACACACACACACTCACTCCAGTGTCTTAAGCTCATTTCTAAACCCAGGTCTCCTGCAATATGATGAACAATGGGCCACTTTATGGCTACTTAAACTTTTTCCTTCCATCCTGCTATTTCAAAGTCTCGGCCTCTGGTTCATCCTCCTCCTCCTGATGGCACCCCCTAGAGTCCCACCACAGACATTCATGTGAACTTACTAGATAATCACCACTTACCCAGAACCCCCAAAGTGGTGGGTGACCTGCCACACTGGCCGTGCATAAGCCAATAAGGTGGAAGCATCTACTCAGCAGATGGGCTTTTCACACCATGTTTACTCCCCACTGGCTGTCCCTACCCTTTGGAAGTGCACCTGCTGCACTACGACCCGGTCCCCATCAGGTGGCAGACAATCAGCAGGATGCGGCATTTACCCTGGGACACTCCATCCTCCCTCCACTGGCCAGCCCCTGAGCGACCCCTGTCCATTCCTGAACCAGGGTCGCTGGTGTAGCGAGCAGTAGCACTCTTGCTGCACTACCAGGCAGTCTGAAATGACACTGCAGCAACTGCTAGCATACTTTTCTGGTGGTAAACAGCAGAGCACTACACCAAGATGTTTCTTTTTTTTTTTTCTTCTTCATGGAGGATACTGCAAGAAAACAGGAATGTTAAAAATGTTCATCCTGACATTTATCAGTTCAGGAATAAATTAAAAATTAAAGTACAATGGAAATATTTGTTTTTGTGGAAATACATCATTTCTATAAAAAATAAATTGCACAAGGAAATCTTTTGCCAATTATCAAATACTGCTTCCAGAGTTTTACATCTGCTTGTCACTAGTCTACAGAATACCGCTTTTCCAGCCACAAACAAGTTCTCTGTAAGCGCACTTCTGGGGTAGCATCAGAGCCATTAATGAAGCCTGCTGTTCTCTTCCACGAACAGATGTCTTTATATAGCAAATCACAGAATTAATGCATTGCTCCTCACTGCAATATACTCGCCTGCTCTCAGACAACGTTTCATACGTGGGCCAAATATTGGCACAATACAGTCTACTGTTACATGCATAACCGTTAATGAGTACATAAACCATGATGTGCCAAAGCTTCATTGATTTCAGTTTCTTAAAATGCGGGCACCACAGTCAGTGGCTTGCTAGGCATGCAACACTAGACACGGTCAGTACAGCTTAACTGGTAGTGTTGCTGCCTCACGGTCAAAAGGTCATGAGTTTATGTCCACAACTGAACTGGGCTCACCGTACCCAATACCAATGCTGCAATCTAACATGGGGCGGGAGGCGTCGCCATCATTAGAGGTACCACCCTTTGACTAAAACTTTAAAGAGCACCTTTTGTGCTCTGTTACAAAATACCCCCCAAAGGCCACAAAGGATCCTTAGCTGTCTCAGAGTTCGGTGATATAAAACAAACAAACAAAAAAAAAAAAACATTGCTACATGGTTGCATTTTTGGGAGGGAAGGGATCCTATTTTGGATCAGAGTAGCTAAGCTGCCGATCCCTTCCACTTCCCGGTTTGGAGACACGCCCCCCACAATCTTACATCACAACGTGCTTGCACAGGGACACACTCCAAACATGCCTACGGAGCGCACCCCGCGCCCCTCTGTAAGCATGTTATGATATAAGAATATGGGAGAGCATGGAAGCATGTCTCCAAGCTGGGAAGTGGAAGGGATCAGCAGCTGAGCTTCTCGGAGCCAAAATACAATCACTTCTCTCCTGAAAATGCAACCATATAAAAACCTGGTGTCCAAGAGTCTGGAGTAGCCAAATTCGGCTGCTAATGCAGAGCACGTGGGGAATCTATGGAAAGCGCCAGGGTATGTAAGGCAGCTGCACAGGCTGGCATTCCTATATGCAATGTAACACGATAAGTGCCAAAAGGTGGCCCCTGATTCAACATGGGGCTGTGGCAGCTGACTCTGAACAAAAAAGTCTATGACTGTTGGAGAGAGATGGGTTGTGTCCAACCCAGTAAGTAGTACAAAGCTCCACGGAGGGACTGCAGGGCTAGAAATGAGAAAGCGTAGAAGAGACTGGCAGTCAGGACAGCAGTATGAGCTGCAGACAACAACAAAGCCTGCTTACAGAAGATAATGGAGGAAGGGGATTGGGCCTTTGGAAACACGGGAATGAAAGAGAAACCAGTGAGAGCAACAGGTAATGGCTGAGATGCTGAGTATTACTCTTCAGTGTTCAGCATGGGGCCACACAGGGAGGGAGGATGTTCATTTGGAGGGTCCATGGCATCAAGAGCCGTGATTTATTTTTGTAAATGAAAGTTTTTATTACTTTTCACCAGTCACGTACAATATTGAACATTCTAAAAAGTTATACTTACAGAATTTTAACTATCTGGGCAGGTACAGTGCTGAAGGACTGGAAAGTTGCTATATGGTCCCCATTTTAAAGGAGGAGACATGGTCTGACCCTGACAACTACAGGCTGGTCCATCCAGCTTCGGCACTGGTCAAAAGTCCTGCAAAAGTTACTAAGAAGGACAAAATAATGCAGCATTTGGTTAAGGTTCTTGGCCCCTCTCAGCATGGCTTTATGAGGAGTCGATCATGCCAAACCAAAGTGATCACCTTGTCCGGGGGTGGGGGTGAACAAGGAGGTGGACAGGGGCAGGGCTATAGGCATAATCAGAGTGGACTTGAAAGGTTTTGACCCGGTGATGCACAAAAAAACATCTGGGTTAAGTTCATCAATGTGAGATACATGGGGCATACACGAGGTGGACTAGCTGGCTTGGGCGAAGTAGGCATATGGTTGTGGAGAGGGGTACTTGGCGGAGTCTCTAAGGGATCACTGCTGGGGCCACTGCTGCTCCCCTATTTTTATCAGTTATCTGGAAGCTGGGGTCTCCAGCAGGCTACTAGGTTAACTGATCATTCTAACTCGGCCAGAGTGCTAGACTCTCTTGAGGCAGGGGACTAGCGTCAGCAGGACCCAACAAGTTGGGGGTTGGGTTTGACTTAGGCAGTCTCAGATTTAATGTTACCAAATGGAAGGTGCTACATTTGAGGAGGAGAAAAATGAGTTGGGATCTACACACTGTGTGGGCTCCTTTTTTTGCAGCACAGAAGGAACCTTGGGGGTCATAACAACAGACAAAGCGATAAAATGTATTAAAAAAAAAAAACGGTGTGCAGCCACTTCAGGAGGGCCAGAAGAATACTGGGTTACATCAGAAAGAGTGACCAGCAGGGCAAGCAAAGTTATCCTACCTCTTTTCAAGGCCCTGGTAAGCCCCACCCAGACTACTGTGTGCTGTTCCGGGCTCCCCATACAAAAAGGACACTGAAGCAGTCAAGCGGGTGCAACATAATGATCAGCAGTACGGAAGACAAAGCTAGAAGAGGCTATTGGCCCTTAACACATTTACACTGGAGAAAAGGAGGCCGACGGTAGAGAAGGTCTCAGTAAGCAGAGATGGCTGCCAGGTGCACCTTAAGGGTTATCACTCACAGTCCCGAATGAGACAGAGACCAGAGGTATTCCAAGATACTCACTACAGGACAGGCAAGGGGGGGGGATCTTGCCCTGGTGCCAAATGGAGAACCTCTTCCATTTAAATATATAGCATCTGCAAATAGACTCCTTTCAGGAGGTCGGAGCACTTCTTCCAACAGACCCACAGCCTGGAACTCTAGCCGCTCAGCAATCGGGCCGTGAGGTACAGGGATGTCGGATCCAAGTGTAGGACTGTCCCCCGTTACCTGGTCAGATCCATCAGACAGGTGCCCCACAGGGAGAACAGGTAGTTCACCACCTCCTGATCCAGGGACCAATCATGCGACATCTCTCCTAACATAGAAACATAGAAGTTGACGGCAGATAAGGACTGCAAGGCCCATCCAGTCAGCCCATTTTTCTACCTTATGAATGTGCCATTGGCCTTTGCTCTGTCAGAGGCCTATCTATTCATATTCATCTGTATTGCTCCCTTATGCCTATCCCGTGCCTGTCTGAAGCCCTGCACTGTATTCATATCCACCACTTCCTGAGGTAGGCAGTTTCATGCATCCACCACCCTTTCTGTGAAAAAGAACTTCCTCACATTACCCCGTAATCAGCCTCCTTCTAATTTCATGCTGTGTCCTCTTGTCCTGCCATTTTTCTTATATTGAAACATGTTAGATTCTCTCACCTTGTTAATGCCCTTAAGGCATTTGAATGTTTCGATCACATCACCTCTCTCCCTCCTTTGCTCTAGGGTATACATATTGAGCTCCGTTAATCTGTCCTCATATGTTTCCTGATGCAGTCCCTGCACCATCTTGGTTGCCCTTCTTTGGACTGCCTCAATTTTGTTAATGTCCTTGTGAAGGCCTGCCTCCAGTACTACACACAGTACTCAGATGGGGCCTAACCAGTGTCATGTAAAGAGGGATTACCTCCTCTGTACGACTTGTGATACTCTATTAATACACCCCAACATCCCTCTGGCCTACCTACTGCTTTAGTGGTCTGTTTGGATGATTTCAGGTCATCGGTGATGATGACGCCCAAGTCTCTTTTCCGTTGTGACTGCTAGCAACTCCCCTCCCAACCTATAGGTGGCTTCAGGGTTTCTCTTCCCTATGTGCATGATCTTGCACTTCTTTGCATTAAACCCCAGTTGCCACTCTTCCAACCATTTTGCCAGTTTATCCAGATCTCTTCTCATTCTGCCCACCCCAAATTGGATGTTCTACTCTGTTGCAGATCTTAGTGTCATCTCCAAAGAGACAAACCTTACCCTCCAGTCCATCTGCAATGTCACTGATGAAGATATTGAAAACGACTGGCCCCAGGACTCATCCCTGAGGTACCCCACTTGTGACTTGCCACAGCTTATCAATGTAATAATCAAATATAAAGGATGATGCATTAACAGATATTCCCATTAGAAACAGCCTTTCAGGAAATGTACTGGTAATATATGGTATGTCAATTTGTGTAGATAATGTACTCAAAGCGGAGTTTCAAATAAAAAAAAAAAAAAGCAAAAATGCTGTGTTTAAATACAATTCCTTTAACTAGTAGCTGAAATAAATCAAAATATTAAAAAAAATTAAAGACAGTGGAGAGATTATGATATCACAAGCAGGTATTATGATGTCAGGTGTTCCCTTCAGTTCAATCCACTTCTGTATTCCAGTTCAGGTAACGGGCTGATGCAGGCGTAGGCCAGCAGTCGGAGCAGAGAGGCTAATGGGCAACAATTCCGTTTTCACGTCTGTGCACACAGTTATAATGAAAAGGGTGAAACTAAATAGAGAGACTACATAAAGACCTGATGAAATGTCTCTAAAAATCAAGTTTTGTTATGGTTTCTGCTGGAATGTCAGGGGCCCATTAATGGTCCACGCATCTCAGAGGGATTTATAGTGTATAAATGCGATCAGAGAGGCACAAACAAAAGCCCAAATCTATATATAAAGTAAATGTGTGATTTAAAAAAAATACATAATCACAGTTTGGGCTTCATAGCCCGCTACTCTGTGTGAAAATAATTTTTTTTTTTTTTTTCTTACTCCATAACATTTGAAGGATCATAATGTTGTCTGAACTGTAAGCCAGATGATCCGTTCCACTTCAAATCTGCCTGTCCCCCGTTTTGTGATGTGGTACCTGGGAGCATTAGAGCGCCTAATACAGGGTCTATGGGGTTAACTTTGAACAATTTTATTAAACTTGCTATCGTTTGATAAAAATGAAAGCCACAGCTCTGTTAGTTGAGCCATGGCTTTCATTTTCATTACACGTTAGTTTAACGTTTAGTAAAATAGTTTTAAAAGTTAGCCCCATGAACCTGTATTGGGCACGTCCCTGCACTCTCCCTGGTACCACGTCACAAAACAGGAGAGGGCGGGGGCGGAGCAGGCAGACTCTGAAGTAGAAAGGGATCATTTGGCTCACAGTTCAGACAACATTACAATCCCTTCCGAAATGTTATGAAGTGAGTAAAAAAATATATTTTCACACAGAGGAGCTATCGCCGCCCCAGAGTAGTGGGCTATGAAGCCCAAACTGTTAGCTCACACAATCTCTTCACAACTATCCATGCAGTGAATTAAAAAAAAAAAAATCCTATTAAACAACATTTCTGCAAGTGATTTACAATTTACATGCTTTACGTTGGGGGGGGGGGGTTGATTGGAGAGTAAAACGCTGTTTAAGAGTACTGTTCCCCAAGAGTATGTTGTACGAACACCTCTGGTACACAACAGCACACAAAATAAGGACATACTGCAATGTCCCCTAAACAACAAAGCCTTCATTTGACATTCTTTCCCACTGGAAATAAGAGAGTAGTTGGCAGTGTAAACCACTCTGTTGATAGATGAAAATGTGATCTAAACTTATTTGCAGGCCTGTTCCTATCCAGGAGTCTGTAATTCCAGGCAAGAGGGCTTACCGAACTATTATAAACCAGACAGCTACAATGCTTTAGAGAATAAAAGGCAATCTGGATAAGCTTTTTTTTTTTCTCCAAAGACTGAACGGTGAACCCCGATAATGAAATGAGGCCAATTATAACTGGAAACTGGTCAATATTACAAACAGATGAGCATAAATATTTTAGAGCACCATGACAACTGAAAAGGATAATAAATCAGTCTAGGAGAAAACGTGCAGCAGCAATCAAAGTAACTAAAACCAAGAAAACAGACTATTCCTGATGTTCATGCAACGGAGAGAGGATTGGCCACATTCTGGTTTTCAACTGGGGGCAGGAGTATAAATCAAATTAAATTTATTTTAAAATATCCACCTCCTTTAAAGGTGATAGGGAATAACCTTAAATACCTATAAAACCCTTCCAGTAATGTCACTAGACAGTGTAACCCTAGTGGTGAGAGAGCAGAGCTGTGAAGCTGGGACCAGAGTTTCAAGTCCCACCACTGCAACTCACTTGTGACGGAGAGAAAGGGAAGCGACTTACCAAAACTCCTGGAGCCAGATTTTCACATGTCACCAAATTCCGAAACCAACAGGTGTGCTAAACATATGGCACGTGGGGCTCCAGCATTCTCCCAGCTGGCGATTGGGATCTTCTATCCCTTGCATCAACTGCCACAAGTTAGACCAGCTTTTCTAGTCAAGCTTGCAGCACCTCCAAGTACCCTTTTTAAGGGGCCTGCGTCAGATATTTGGCACAAGTTGCCGTAAAATCGGGTAAAGTGTCATAACTGCGCCCAACCTACCAAAAATCGGGCACAGTTGAGGCACAGCTGTGCCAAAAAAGGGGGGTCTGACGTTGGGCTCGACAGAAGCCATGCATCGCCACCCTCTGAAAAATTGGGTCCCTGATCTTCTCAACCGTCTCGTCCACAGATCTACACTCTGATCTCAAAGTGAGAGGCATTAGAACCCTGTGGAATTCAGAACTTTTTGGGCCAGCACTAGATTAATACATGACTGGTCCCAAACACATCCGTTCCATTTTATTCGAGAAGGGCTACAAAGCCACTACAAGGAAAAACAGTTCTGAACAATTTTGGAACACGAAGGGCATAAGTGAGTGAGAAGATTTCAAGATTGGAGCCACTTAGTTCACCGAGCATGTTCTATACTGAGGATGGCATCGGCCACGTGTTGCAGGGCACCTCCTCTGATCAAAGGAGGAGGAGGACATGCAAACTGTTGGTAGAATTAGCACGCAGCTAGTGTGTCTGGCCAAGATGTCCACTGCAACACCACTATTTCTTAGTTACTCTACGAGGCCAGTCCTCAGTATTACCTAACTTGAATATTTGTTCCTCAGACACTTCCCTCACCCTGCGCTCTACCTTAGGGGTAGATGGTGGTCCAGTAACAGTATATCGTCAGTGCTGCACTGCAGCAGCTAATGAAATAATGAGACCCAACACAGTATATACGTACTTTAACTTTTGTTTGTATTAAAATGTACTGTATTAACAAAATATATTAAATAATCTGGTATCCTTGAGTACAGAATTAAACTTGAATTATAAATACGAACATGAATATTTTTATGTGTTACTATTTCTGTTATAGCGTAAGATCAAGATGGATGATAGTTTGCTTTCAAAGAAACGGTAGGCAGAAAAAACTTATCAAACTTTTATATGGACCCAATCAGTGTGGATGGCTGTCTCTCTTTTGGTTAGAGACTTTTCTCTGGAAAATATATATATATTTTGTTTGTGATTACCGGGTCCACTGTGCATGCCACAATAGGCCAATATATTAACGGTTTGCAGGACAATCGAGGGGAAGGGGGTCTTCCCTTGCTGCCACATGGAATAACCCCCCCCCCCCAATGTGTAACAGAGACTGTTTACTAAGTTAAACATTATGGCCACGAAAATGTAATGACTTGAAGTTTACCACCAAGTGAACACGGGGGTGCGAGGTGGGGAGGGAATACAAATGAAAGGGAGCACAAGATCATACTTTATAGCAACACACAGTAACAAGGCAGCAATTATAATACAGCAAAATCAACTAAATGGAAAATCAGGAATTATGCAGTTTTACAACTGCTAGGCTTGGGGGCATGGGAAAGAGAAAGCCAGCTTCGGGATCAAAACTGAAACCATGGAGCAAGGACCTGAAAGAGAGAAGCTGGGGGAGGGAGGGAGGTTGTTATAGAGGAAAGGGAGGCAAGAGAACCAGCCTGTGCCTGCCCAGATGAGGTATTACAGCACAGGGGGAAGAAGGTGTGGGATTCAGAAGATCCAGGAGAGGAGAAATGGGGAAGGGAGCTGAACGCAACGCAGTGGTGCAGACGTCTACCTCCCAGTGAAGGGAAGGATAGGCTGCCGTAAAGGGTGCAGTGGTGAATACAGGGAGGGTCGGGTAGCATAAAGCAAAGCAATAAAAAGAGTGGAATCATTGTAAATTCCACCTATAATACATCAGGAGGATCATTTTATTTTTATTTATTTAGTTTTTGTTTACCAGGTAGGTGCACTAGCCATAGGGAGGACTATTTTCAGGCACGACCCGGGAGGTTACAGAGCAATAACAGGTATACATACAGAAGGCAAGAATAGTAACATTCTAAAATAGGGAATTAAACAAATTACAGGAAATACATACAGAGGGCAAGAAACAGTAATATTCTAAGTAGGGAATTAAACATTGAGATAAAAAGAAACATAAGGAGCAACAGGAACGTGTAGATAACAAAATAAAGGGCATTTTGAAGACTATCCCAAGCTGTGTCAGTTGGGGGCTGTTGTGATACAATGCACCACGTCTGGGAGGAGAATTTTGTGGATGGTGTTGACGTGATTAGAAGTCAAGATGTTGATCCAGCCAGAGACCAAGATATTTGATGGGGGTTGGGGTGGGGAAGTGGGGAGACTTCCTCCATCAAGATTTTTCAAGCGGAACTCTCAGCTCCCCTGCCTACATACTGCAGGACCTAAAGGTCCCAATTAAGAAAACTACCTAAAGAAATATTTTTTACAGCTGTTAATATGTTAGATATCTTACTTTTTATCTGGTTGATCCTGCGTTCCTCTGCCTGCCATGCTGACGAAATGACCCACGGTCCCATGCAGTCAGCCCTGTGATGGCATGAGCGAAGGGCTATGTCACTGAGAATGACTATGTGCTGGCAGTTTAAGAATGTTACTATTCTGCAACAGGACATTTTCATGCTTAGTCTACCGGTACCAATCATGCAGACTAAGCCCACTGTTGCAGAGTATTAACATACTTTATTAACTGCCAGCACACAGACGTTCCCCCCCATGACTCAGCCCATCATTCACGTCGTCACAGGGCTGACCGCTGGGAATAGTGGGAAAGTTAGTTCGGCAGCACAGTGGGTGACAGGATGCAGGATTAATCAGATAAAAAGTTAAGATATCCAACAGGTCACAGCTTTAAAAATGTATCTGTTTAGGTGGTTTGCTTAATCAGGACCTCTAGGTCCTGCAGTTTTAAGGCAGGGGAGCTGAGGGTTCCCCTTTAAAAGGGTGGGGTACAGCCCGGTGGCACTGAGGGTAGAGGTGCTGGACACCACACATCGTGCCACGCTGGTGACCCAGGTTCGGACGTGAGCCGGGGCCACCAGGGGTCAGCAAGGGAAGGATGGGATTGAGCATCTGGAGGACTGCTCTCCTATCCCAGGGAGGGATCTAGGGAACCACCACTCTGTAGCAGCCCCTGGTGACGACCGGGGGCACTACCAGACTGGTGGCAACATAAGGGGGCGGAGTGCGGCAAGACGTCAGCACGTCAGAGCCCGGAGGTCATTGCACACTGCACTCCGGGGCCGAAAAACCATGGAGGAAAAATATGGGGCGATCTGCGGTTGACGGCCGCGCCCTCTGCCCCCAGACCCGAGAGAGGCGCCTGTCCAGGGTGCGGCGTGATGCTGGCCCGTCCCTGTGTTCTGTGAGTTCGTATGACCCGCAAGCACGACTGGGTCTGGGAGGGCACAGGCACAGTGGCCAGAGATCGTGGCTGCTCGCTCCACCAAGGAGGCGGATAAATAGAAAAAAAATAAATAAATAAAAGACTGGGGTACTCTGTAATGTTAAAACTGTTTTTTTTAGTATCTTGCTAGTTACT
Source organism: Neoceratodus forsteri (assembly GCA_016271365.2). Classification (NCBI taxonomy): domain Eukaryota; kingdom Metazoa; phylum Chordata; order Ceratodontiformes; family Ceratodontidae; genus Neoceratodus; species Neoceratodus forsteri. Next base: position 14,767,569 of record CM028135.1, on the reverse strand, counting down.
AACCCCATCCATACATACAGATATCACTACCACAATAATGGATTGCTAGTCTAAAGAGATTCGCCAGATAAATGAAGCAGCCACTGCATCTGGCATATAGAGTTACAGGTGCAGATGTCAATGTAATGCAGTAGTTACGAAATGATTTTCTCCATAAAATTCATAAAACCAGGTCCAACGGACTTCCTAGTTATGAGTGCCACCCCCACGTTCACTTACATGATGATGAGATGCCAGTGAGAGCGTAGGGGCATGCTCATTATAATCAATGGGCGGCAACTTTTCCTTTGAGTTTTTATCTTATCATGGCCACTTGGTAATAAAATGTGGGCACTGGTCGTCTATCAAGACCCTTGTTAGTTAACTGGTGCCCACGTTTTATTACCAAGTGGCTATGATAAGATAAAAACTCAAAGGAAAAGTTGCCGCCCATTGATTATAATGGAGCGCACCCCCTTGCTCTCACTGACATCTCGTCATCACGTAAGTGAGCGCAAGGGCGGCACTCATGACCAGGAAGTCCGTGGGACCTGGTTTTATGAATTTTATGGAGGAAATCATTTCTTAACCACTGCATTACATTGGATATCTGCACACTGCTGGACTCCTGTGGCGGTAAGGCACATAAATGTCAGCTGCAGTGCCTTTTCTTGTTGAATGTCTTTAAATATCAGTTTTCCCTAATGCAGTTTGGTTTAAAACTGTGGCCCACAGGAAGAACCATAAAGCACTCTTTATATCACCTGACTGGAAGACATATCTGGCCAATCCTTGCATCAATTCTGCTGGCCAAGTTGGTGGTGCGGACTCTCCAGATTCTCGTTTTAGTCGGAATGTTAGCTCAAATCCAAAACCACTTGAACCGTCTGGTCCCGTAAGTCTGCAAAACATATGAAGTCCAAAACTTAGTTATCAACACAAAAAAACTGCCACTTTTAAACACACACACACACACACACACTCCGATTACTCTTTAGTGAAAATATTTTACCAGGAAAGGCACGCTGCACTGTGAATAACTAGTTCCCAGGTACATCCTGGGGAAAGAGGAACAGAGTACGTAACAGAAAACAAAGATTATACAATGGGGTATGAAAATCCTGTAACCTCATTGGTCAAAACACATCACATGGCGGTGGTATATCCTGCAATAACCCACGGCTGAGAAATGGCATTTATAAAAGACATACTTACACATTTTAAATGTATTTTACACATGGGTCCATTGTATAACCGGCTGCGTCTCATGACACACCACACAAGGCGTGGGTAACTCCCCCAATAACCCACACCCTGTCGTGCCTTATTGCCTAATTAACATGAAGAAAAACTCACAAATACTGTATAGACTGCTCAGGACTACACCTAATTTCAGATGATAATTATACAAGGTAAACAATTTCAATATTATTTAAACGGGCAACAATCGCATTTTCACCTGGGTGGCCATTTTTTATCAAGTTAAGCAACAGACGATTCAGACTCCATACAGAGTTATTGAAAGTACCGGGTTAAAACAAGCAACTGCAGCAAAAAGAGCTACACTGAAATCTTACATTGAAAGTAGTTCCTTCCACCTATTCTCTGTTGTTATAGTATAGCCAGATCTTAAGTCCCACGCCACACGGTCATGTGACAATTTTGCCTCCGCATGTCAAAAAATTCCCAACTCTCTCAGCCTTTACTAAGCTTTTCAAATCGCACCATACCTCATCTCAGCCTGCAACTGCTTCCACTAATCCCTTTCTACCTCACGCTAACATGATTAGCACTTAGCCCCCCACTTTCCCACACTCTTTTGCCTGTGACCCTTCCTTCTCCGCTTCCCCCTCCATCCCTCCAACCACTCCTACCTCTCTCACTCACCATAGCAGCTGCAACTCCAAAAGTAAAGTACAGTCACGTAAGAACTTACCGTAACTGCAGATCTTCGAGAGGAGCTCTTGCAGCAGGTTACACCATAAAGACTGAAGCTGGCAGGCGCTAGAACCCCACAGAAAACTTCTAGCTAGCAGTCTACAGTGGGGGACCACCCCCTGACATCGGCTAATGGTATAAAAGGGGTGGTCCCCCAGTCCTACCTCAGTTCTCCTGCTGGAGACCCCGGCACAGGTTACAAAAAAAAAAAAAAGAAATCTGAGAACCGAGGAGGTTCTTCAAACAGAGGAAAAGAAGGTAGCTGAACATGGAGAACCAGATACCAGGTGGAAGGTGGGAAGGAAAGCAGCACCTGCTGCAAGAGCTCCTCTCGAAGATCTACTGTTACGGTAAGTTCTTAAGTAACTGTACTACCTCACTTCGAGAGGGATCTCTTGCAGCAAGTTACACCATAAGGACAGAGTCCCAAGCAGTACAAGGAAGGACAAACCCTTAACATACAGGTGGAGGAAACAGGAACCTAGAAAGCTCAATGAGAGCAGGCCCTGGAGGATGGCAAGGCAGAAACTTGTCCTGCACCTGGAAGCGATGTCCAGACTGTAGTGCTCAAATCTCCAGTTTTTGGTAATCACCTCACCAACGCCCTCAATAAACATGGATCCCCTTCCGATCAAAATCCCCCTGCCCCATCCTATCCCAGTACACATAGCTGGGTCATACTGCCCACTGGACACACCGCTAACCTCCATCCTTGAACACCTAGGCAACCTGAGGGCCCTCACAGAAGGCGGAGAACTCCACATCCTCAGGGATTTCAATCTGAACTGGCTGGGATGTGCTGCATCCAAGGCACGCTGCCAGATAAGTGCACTAAACTTACACCAGCAAATAGGGGAACCCACCCGCCTAAACCACAAATCTAAGAAACACACACTACTGGACTGGGCACTCACTACCCACCCCACATAGGATACTCAAAGCAAGCCTCCTACCGGACTCCCTTAGCCACCAACACATGATTCACTTAGTCGTAAAATCTTCATCCCGGCCCCCCACCCCGTCTGCTGCGCTGCAGAGCCTATAAATCTTTGGATCTGCCAGCACTTCTAAACACCCTCTCCACCACTGACTGGTCTCCCATCCCTAGCGCCACCTCCTTGGACGAGGCCCTGGGCTACTTCTCTACAAATTTCCCCGCTACCTGGGACATATATGCCCCACTAAAGATATCCAGAGTCAGGGCTCCCACTTACCCTGGGTAACCTCAAAACTCATGGAACAACTCCAAGCCAGAGACCGGGTCTAGAAACTTTTCAAGACCACTGGTTCTCAATTGGCACAACAACAATACAGGTCCCTTCGAGATGCCTGCACACGTCTCATACGTCAGTCCAAATCAAACTACTTCAAACTGACGTTTAACAAAAACCACACCCACCCATCTCAATTCTGGAAAACCATAAAATCCCTCCTCACTCCACCAACCCAACCCAACCCCCCAACCCCACTCTCAACCTAGCAGGCAGAATCGTAAATGACCTCGCCAGGTTGCATCAGAGTTTAATGTCCACTTCTCCACCACTACAGCCTCGCTCTCTCCTCCCAACCCCATCCACCTCCACTCGATCTCCCTAAGGACCCCCCTACTCTCCCTAACACACCTCCCCAGGCCACCTTCTCGCTCCACCCAGTCACCCCTGACCAGGTGCTAAAAATCCTACACTCTCTAAACACAACCGAAGGAAAATGCCCATCTGGATTAGACTCAAAAACACTTCAACTCTCTGCCCCGGCCATAGCCTACCCCCTAACCATGCTCTATAATCTGTCATTTAAACTTGGTGCTGTCCCTACAAAATGGAAACAGGCCACAGTCATTCCACTCCCTAAGGGAGGGGAACCCTCCTCCCCTTCAAACTAACGGCCTATATCTCTGCTCCCCATCCTTGCCAAAATTCAAAAGCGCCGTGTTCTATCCCAGCTACACAATTATCTTGATACAATCTCCTTTTACACCCCCCTTTCAAGCTGGCTTCAGGAAAAAAAAAAAAATCACTCCACCACCACATCCGTCCTTCGCCTCACCAACTCCATCCTTATAGGCATTGACAATGGGGACATTACCGCAGCTATTTTTATAGACCTAGCAAAAGCCTTCGACACAGTCTCTCACCCCCTCTTGATATCTAAACTTGCCCAAACTGGTCTGACGGCGACAGCACTCAGTTGGTTCCATTCATACCTGTCAGGCAGGTCACAAACAGTCCGCGCCCGATGCGGCTCTATCCTGCCCCTCCCTGTCACCAATGGCGTACCTCAAGGGTCTGTACTTGGCCCGCTGCTCTTCTCAATTTTCCTCAACGACCTGCCTGCTGTCTGCACACAATCTGGTATCCATATGTATGCAGACGATACGGTGATATTTGCCTCTGGCCCATCTGGAACCACTGTAGCATCTCACCTTCAGAAGGACTTCGACTCCATCCAACACTGGTTCATTAAGAACCAACTATTCCTAAACTCAAAATAAACTGTCTCCCTCACCTTTGGCTCCCGAACCAAGCTAACCCAGCTAAATGATGCGCCCACCTTCTTTACCTTGGATAGGACCCCGCTTGAGGTCAGCTCCTCATATCATTATCTCGGTGTCTGGCTGGATCAGCACCTTGACTTCTCAGCACATGTAGAGGCTCCGCAAAAAAAGTTACATCCCATGCTGGGAGCCCTCTATCGGAACAAGTTCTGCATCCCTCTACCAACCAGGCAAGCAATGATACAAAAAATGATCCTCCCAATTTTTGACTACGGCGATGTCATTTACGGTGCCGCCCCCCCAAACATCCTTAGCCAGGCTCGACCCTATTTATAACTCCTTCTGCCGGTTCGCTTTGGATCGTCCTCCCAACACCCACCACTGAGACCTCTACAAATCCCTTGACCTCCCATCACTCCAAAATCGCCGATTGTTGCACTGCACTAGAATCACCGCTAAATTCTGGTCGCATACGCTGCCCTCCTACCTATCGACATCCCTAACCGCTGTCCCCCCACCTACCTACGTTCTCAGGAACTCTGACTCCAGACTTCTTCACATCCCCCACAGATCCACCCGATCAGGTCAGGTTGCTTTCAGCTTCAGACTCCCCAAATTATGGAACTCTCTAGCAGCCGACATCAGACACACCACAAGTACCCCACATCGAAATGCCCTCCTCAAAACGCATTTCGCCACCAACTGCTTATGCCTTCCCCATAGCTGAACTCCCTGCTCAATCCTTATCAGCTATCCTGGGCTCCATTTCTACATCAGTACCATACCTCATCTTTGTTTGACCCTCCTCTATTACTGATTGATATTCTCACCTACCCATCTAGTAGGTAAATCTAATCTCACTATGAAACTGCTGTTATTTGCTACTGCATCACTGCCTGTAAATACTGTTACTGTATTCACTGCCTGTAACTACTCCTCACTTTGTACAACTCTACATGCATCTCAGCTACTTCACCCATCCCACTGGGCCTTTGCTGGAGATCTACAATTTATGTATGTTCTATTGTGCTTTATGTATTTATGTACTACACCCTTGTAACCCCCTACCCCCAGGGCGCATCTGGAGTCGAGCGGTACCCTGCTCAGTATGCCTTTCCTGGTAAATCTCTTAAATAAATAAATAAATAAAAATGAAAGTGTGGACCGAACTCCAGGTGGCAGCTGCACAGATATCTGCCACTGACTGACACATTACGAAAGGAAGCAAATGAAGCAGCAACTCCCCTGGTAGAATGGCCTTTAACCGATCCCAGTTAAGGCTTGTCATACTTTCGATAGCAATAAACAATACAGTGAACCAACCACTTAAGAGTCTGCTTAGAGACAGGTGCCCCTAGAGTCCTTGGGGTGAATGAAACAAACTGATCAGATTTCCCCGATATCCTGAGTGCGAGTTAAATAATAATGAAGGAACCGGTGAACATCCAAAGTATGAAGCAGGGCCTCCCCTTAATTAGAATACTCTGGATAGTAAACCTGAAGGTGGATGTCCTGATTAAGGGTAAACTCGGACACCACCTTTGGCAAAAGCTTAGGACTGGTCTGCAAGGAGACACTGTCCTTGTGAAGACTAAATAAGGCTCTTTGCACATCAGAGCCTGAAGCTCGGAAATCCTCCGAGCAGAAGTAACAGCAACTAAAAATGAAAATTACATACCTACCATAATTCTTGATCTTCCGGTGTATCTTCATCATTCATCACTGTTGGGTGTATGCCAGAGCGCAGCACCACGCAGGAGCTTTTATTTTATTTTTGCTAGGGGGAGGAGCTGGCGCCGACAGCACCGCCCACAAGGCCGACACACTGCGTGACGTGCGTGGGCTGACCAATAACAGCCGTCGAATCCTCCTCCGCCTCAGTTCTGCATGCCGGAGAGACAGAGGGAAAAAAAAAAAGAGGATAGAGAAAACTAGGGTGAGGCAAGGGAGCCCAAGGGACAGTAAAAGGAACAGATATAAACTGAAAAAGGAACAGGCCGGCCACAGGACAGAGGAGCAGGATCTGGAAGAACATGGGCTATAAGGCCCCAATCCCTGGACGGCCAAAAACAGGAAAGAAAGATGAAGAAGAGAAAGAGAGAGAGAGAGAGAGAGAGAGAGAGAAGGGAAAAGAGAGAAGAGAGAGAGAGAGAGAGAGAGATGGAAAGGAGGGACTCATCCACCGACATGGGTTGATCAGCTCAGAATACTTAAAGGATCAGGGAGTGCCTCCAGAGGTAGGCAGCCAGCTAACCAGAGATAGTTGCCTAGAGTTGCAACCTGCAGTTATAATCTCCCAAACAGGGCCAGAGCGATCTTGGAGTAGAGAAAGCCCACCCCCCCAAACCAGGTGGAAATTGCCCCTGATCTGGAGACTGCACTCCTTCCCCAGCTATAGTTTCCAAAGAAAAACCCACAGTGTTCGGCGGGGGAGGGGTGGGAGGACTCCACCCATTCAAAACACCTCCATCCCCAAAGAGGGAGATTGAAGAATTAGAAGTAAGGACAGAGTGGGAAAGAGAAAAAAAGGGAGCTTCCTTGTCAGTTCCATTCCCTCCCCCCATCCCAGGGGACCCCCTAAAGGAGCCGACACACCTCAAAAAGAGAGGTTGATTGGCCAGGGGGTTCCCCCAAGGACAGAAGAAGAAGAAGAAGAAGAGGGGCCCACCAGGAGTCCCCACGCAAGATTTGTCGGTTAAGAGGCCCTACTGGCCCTCCTCCCAACTGGGTCCCCACCCCCACCGCCTAGGAGCAAGAAAGGGCCCTGAGGCTACAATGGAAAAATCCATACTGGTTCCCCGCAGAAGAGGGAAATCAGAGAGGAAGAACTGCCCAGGGACTGAGGCCTTCTGAGGGGAAGGTGGGTGGGATTCAGTGATGAATGGTGAAGATGCACTGGAAGATCAGGAATTACGGTAGGTACGTAATTTTCATATCTTCCCTGTGTCAGTCTTCACCATTCATCACTACTGGGTGAGTACTGAGCCCCCGAGGGGAGTTCTGCACTTCCCTGAGGAACAAACATCCTTCAGCCTCCCTTAGGGGAAAACACGGGAGGAGACCTACTGTAGACCAGCTAGGCCTGAGACTGGTCAGAGGGAGAGGCAGGGTCCCCATTCCCTGGGGGAAGGAAGGCGCCTCTGCAGATCCCACCTTGTCCTGCGGGAGAAAAGGTGGGTCCCCCAGAATGTGGAGGCAATCATCCTATGCCAGGCCAGGGATGATAACCATGACAGATGAAGCCACACCGTCCACCTGATGCAGATCGCTGTCCCTGCTAGCTGTGAAGCGACCTCACTGGGGTCATAAGATGCCCTTGTTTGGTGCCTTGCTTGCTCCAGGCCTATCATGGAGAGGGCTGTGGCCTGCCTTGCTGCCTCCAAATCAGGAACCAATGCCAGTGCGCGACCCAGCATCGCCTACAGGTGCCTGATGCAGGCAGTGTGGTGCACCTGATGAGATGCAATACACAGAATCACCCGCGCAGAGGAGAAAATTCTCTGCCCCAGACAGTCGAACTCCACAGAGTCCGGATCCGGAGGCCGATCACGGACCGGGCCCCTATGCCCAGGTAGGGGTGTCCAATCACGTCAGTCCTGCACAGGGATGAGGCAATGAACCTGGAGACCCCTTGGGTGCACAATACAGACACTGGCAGTCCAAAGTGGCAAGAGCTGGGGTGGATGGAAGCTGCCAGGCACTGTACAATGCCTCCTGGAAGGGAATAGGCCAGGAAGGGACCATCAAGTGGTCAGCACTGTACTCACCTAAGAAGGCCCATGTCATACACTCGGTATTGCGTCTAGCGATATGGGAAATATGCAGGTCCTCAACCAGCCTCGCAAGGAAACGCTAATACTCTGATCAGCATCGATGGATTGAGGCCTTGGGTCTCCTCTCCCTCGATGGAGGAAGACTAGGAGGCAGAGGATCCTGACAATTCAGACTCTGGCTGCAGCGAGGGAGACAGGCGAAAGACCTGCTCGTCCACTGCCTTAACATAACATGGGAATTCTGCAGATTGAGATCTGAATTGTTCCCAGGTCAAGGGCCCTGAAGGACCCACACGGCCTAGGAGAAGAGGGGCTGGATGCAGAGGCAAGGAGGAGAAACTCTTCACAGCCAATGAAGTGCCTCTGCTAGAGCTAGGAGACCTAGCACGCGATCCCGGACAACCAGGGGATCCGTAGGTCTGCTCAGTCAACAGCCGCTCTACCAGCCCAAAGTGGTCCGGACTGAGCCCTGTAAGGGAAGCATCCCTATGGGGGGACCAGGGCCACATGTGTCCAGAAAGGCGGACCCCAACTCCACCCAGCAAGGACTCCCTCGAAGGGGATGAGGGAGAGAACTTAGGCTCAGCGCTGTGGCTCCTCCCAAAAGGCTGCAGAGGAGTACCACAGCCCCTCGCCCCGGCCCCTCAACCCTGCCAACTCCAAGGAATACCTGTTCCTCACACCCTGTGCCTCGGACATATCCAATTCCAGACTCTCCAGGGAAAGCCTTAGAAGGAGGAGTTCCAGTCCTGGTATCAGGAGAGGGGATGGCAGCCGACCCCACCCCTAACACCCGAACCAACGCTCCCTCGGCCCCAGGACCACTATCCTGCGCCCCGCTCCCGGCACCGCCCTCGGCATGGGAGCTGGGACCAAATGCAGTCACCAGGGCCGCGGGAAGGCGCAATGGTCCTGTGCCCCGGAGAACTCACAGAGACTGAGGAGTCAGGTCACCAGTCCAGATCGGCCTCCTGATCGTCTCCGGAGAGGAGGAGATCCAAATGACCTCCATACTGGCAACCCTGGGGGCTCTCTCACCCACAGCGCCACAAGTGGGCCCAGTGCCCCTTGCAGCACTGTCTCAATCACCGGAGATGCGAACGGCTCCAGGATCCAAGACAACGCCTGCAGGTGACACTGAGGAACGTCCCATGCTGGACCCAGCAACCGTGGGCCCCGACACTGGGGGAGCCTGCACCTCCAATGAGGTGACTGCCAAGACAGTGCTCCCGGCCTGGCTCTGGGTGAAACCAAACCATCCCCTCCAACACCATAAAAGAGGCCCCCTCTGTGGCAAGGCTCAGAGAGGAGGCCACCTCCTCACTGGACCACACAGGCCCGTGAGGGGACCCAGAGGATGGGCGAAGTGACCTGTGCTTGGATTCTTCACAAGTGATGCTACCCCCCCCCCGAAAGTCGTCGGAGCCCTGCGGACTTTAAAAGTGTGGTACTGAAGAACACAGCGGTCCATCGAGAAGCAGGTGTTACAGTTGTCCATGTCATGCTGCGGTCCAGGGCAGGTGAGGCAGACATCATGCCTGTCTGTCATGGAAAACTGCCGACAGCAGGGACACAGACACATACAGTAGGAGGCCGGCCCGCTTTGGAAGAGCGCTTCTTGTCCCCTGAACCTGGCATGATATGAATAGTAAACAATTAGCAGACAAGACTTGGACCATTTAAAATATTAAAGGAAAGATCTTAGCGGATTTCCATAAATGGTGCCGAGTAACCAGAACGGCAGAACCGGAGCGTCTTTGGCTGAGGCAGCATCAATGAGCACCCAAGAAGAACTGAAGGTGCGGTGCATGGAAAAATGAGGCCCCGACACAGTAACTTTACAGAGCTGCAGGCGAGGTGCTGTCTCAAATGGTAGAGAAGCAGACGTCAAGACACAGGCCACCATGAGTGCCACCATGCAGTACATGGGCCTCGTGGAGGTGCCAGCTCATCCGCCTAGCAAAAAAAAAAAAAGGATCCCACTGGGTGCTGCACTCCGGCATACACCTAATAGTGATGAATGGTGAAGATTGATACATGGAAGATGCAACACTTTCTTTTTTTTGTAAATACTTTTTTTTTTTTTTTTTTATTATTGATCGTTTTCATATTTTCACAGTTTCACACAAAAATAAAAGGCAGTTGTTACTGTATTGACAGGATTCTTGCACATATACTGGTCCAGTGGCAGTGTCATCAAAACCTTAGGTACAGTTCATTTTCCCTTTCCTTCAGCCTTTCCATGATCCTATTCTATGATCCTATTCTAATATCCCAATCATTCTGTCTGTCCCCTCTCTGCTTAAGGAGATCCCCATACATCTGGTCTCTTTAATGTCCACTCCTTCCCTCCACCTCAAACAGCCTCAGAGGCCCCCAGACTTCCCCAGTGCCAAGCAAGCCCACCTCAACATGGAGAGACCCCCTAGAGTTAATATCCCGGAGGTGGGGGGGGGGTATAGGGACATCCAGGGTGGTATAATGGGATGCGAGTTACTCTGCCTAAGGGGACAAAGTCGGGGTCCTTGGACATTATATATAATATCCATCTACTCCATTTCATAGTGCAAAGTGTTGCTTTGTCATTCAGGGTATATGTAATTCTCTCTGCACTATAAATACGGTTAATTATGGTCCTCCGATTTTCAATGGATGGTATCACACTAGTGAGCCAGCATTTAGTGATGGTCTTTTTCGCGGCAAGCAGTAGGATCCCCAGTAGGTGACCACTGTATGAGCCTCTCAGCTCCCTAGGAAAGACATGTAAAATAAAAAACTCCCCGGTCAGGGGTACCCCCACAGCTCCTCCAACTCTCCCTGGAGGTCCCTCATGAATGGCTGTAGCTTGGGGCATGACCACAGCACATGTGTGTGGTGCGCATTATCTTTGCCACATAAGCGCCAACATGCTGCCGTCGAGGCACTACTGAAGTGTGAGGTTATGGCTGTGGTGCGAAAAAAATCTTATGAGGAGCTGCCAAGAAAACAGTCGCCATGTGTGGGAACAAGCGAGCCTAGAAGAGGAGACATATTACGCCCCACATTTCTTGGGTAAGATGGAGTTTCAGTTCCGAATTTCATCTTTCCATTATTACGCATGTATTGTCCCCAGTTGTCTCCACTATGGATTTATAGAGCACCGAAATTGCGTGTGGTAGCCCATTAGCTTGGAGAACCTGTTGTTGCAGTTTTATCAGGCGAGGGTGCCCCTCAGGGTTACCTACTACAGCTGGGAAGGCGTCGTAGTAATGATGAATTTGTGAAAACCGGAAGAAGTCTGACTGTTGTAAGTTAAATTCCTGTCGGATCTCATTAAACGTTTTAAACTGAGTTCCCCTACAGAATTGTGAGAGATTCGTAAGGTGTAAATGCCTCCAACTACTAAACGTGTAATCAGTCAGTGCAGGGGGAAAAGTTCTCCTAGAGTCCTAATGGACAGAGCAGCATTAAGTATGGGGTGATCTATAGGGACTTACGAATGGTGTGCCAGAGTCAGGTTTGGTGTATAAATAATCCAGGGATTTGAGGTGTACTGCCCCGGGGGGGGGTTCGGTGGAACATCAATCTCTCCCACTCAGGCTGAGGGAGTACATCTTCCTCTATTTCCTTCCAGCAGGCTTGGGTGGTTACTCATACAACGTCTGAGTAGCAACGCCGCATGGGAAACCCAGTAGTATAGTCTGAGGTTAGGAAGTGCTAGTCCCCCTGTGACTTAGGCAAAGTAAGGGTGCTGAATCTGATTCTTGGGCGTTTGCCTGCCCAGATAAATCTGGAGATGGCTCCATTCCATGTTCGGAATAGCTTTACCGGCAAGCTGAGGGGCACATTTTGAAATAGGTACAGGGCCCTTGGGAGGCCCACCATCCGTATCACCTCAACCCTTTGCACCAAATTTAAAGGGAGGAGGCTCCATCTCTCCAAATCCTGCTTCATTTGAGTGAAAAAGGGGATGCAACTGTAGCGCATAGCATTTTCTGGCCTATGTGAGAGATAGATGCCCAGAAATGTCAGTCTATCCAGGTTCCACATGAAGGGGTACCTCTCTCTAAGCCAGCCAGGTGGGTCGAAGTGTAAGACAAGGGCCTCTGTCTTGTTGGTGTTAAGTCTATATCCCGAACAGGCTCCATACTCCTCCAGAATACGGAAAACCGCTGGGATAGATTTGGTGGGGTTGGAAAGGAAGAGAAGGACATCATCAGCATACAGTGCTATATGATGCTCAATGTCCTCAATCCGTACTCCAGACACCCCTGGAGCCAGCCGTACTGCCTGCCCCAGGGGTTAGATAAAAATAGCAAAAAGGCCTGGTAACAGAGGGAAGCCCCGTCTTGTCCCTCTATTCAGGGGAAAGTAGTCCGAGTGATGGCTGGAGACCTTTACGCAAGCCTGGGGGGAGGAGTATAGAGCCCGGAGGGTAGTTATAAAAAGGGGAGAGAAGTTCATTTTAGCCATGGTGGTGAAAAGAAAGGACCAGGACACTCGGTCGAACGCCTTCTCAGCGTCAAGGCTGAGAAGGGCGGCCGGGGCCTCGAGAGTTTGCATCTCATGAACCAAGTGCAGGGCTCTGCATGTGTTGTCTGTAGTAGATCTGGCACTCACAAAGCTGGTCTGGTCCAAGTTTATCAAGGTTGGGAGTACGGCGTCCAATCTTTGTGCCAGTATGGATGCAAGGTATTTGTAATCTGTCTTGAGGACTGAAACTGGTCTATAGGAGCTGCACTGGAGAGGGTCCTTATCCGGTTTAAAGATGAGGGAAACTGTAGCGTAGTACCGGCTTGGGGGTGGGGGGGGAGAGAGGATCCCCCTGCATGACCTCGTTCAGGGCATTTAACAGTAGGTGACTTACAGACTGAGCCATACTTTTATAACACTCTGCCACACATACATCAGGCCCAGGGGTCTTCTGCGTTTTGGATTTAGTTATGGATGCAGTCAGTTCCATTTGGGTGATAGGGGCCATTAGGGAGGTCTGTTGGTCTCCAGTGAGTTAGGAGAGGTCAAGCAGGGCCAGAAAATTATTAATATAATTGGGGGCTGCCTGTTCTGGGGTGTACAGTTCCTTGTAGAAGCAAGTAAATGTTTGGGACATATCTAAGTTTGGTTAGGTGAGTACCTGTATTAGGGTCCCTTATAACCGCAATTATGGACTGTTTGCGTAATCTATGAGCTAACAGGCAGGATGCCCTTGGACCTATCTCACTGTACCTTTGCCTTAGGAATGTCAAGGCCATCTCAGCCTGCTGAGTGCACAAGGTGTCCAGGTCTTTTTTGGTTTGTTTGATCTGGGCCAATACTGAGCCATCACCCTGTTGATGTGCATACTGCAGAAAGTGTAGTGTCTGTTCACGCTGCGATTCTGATGTGCATACTGCAGAAATTGTAGTGTCTGTTCAAGCTGCGATTGCCTCTCTTGCCGAGCTCTGGCAAGCATGGCTGTATGTTTTATAAGGTGACCCCTGAGGACTATTTTCATGGTGTCCCACCTAATGGTCGCAGGGATGTCTGGGTCTGAATTATCCCCTATGACCTCCTCTATTTTTTCCCTGAGGAATTCTTAAAAGGGTTCGCTTTTAAGATGGGCTGGGTTGAGTCTCCACCTGGTGCTGCGTCTCTCTAGGCCCAAGTGCCAGGAGGTCACAACAGGGGCATGATCCACATGTGCTATGCCGCCCATTTTAGCATCAGCCAACTTTCCCAAGTTTTCTTTTTGTGTGTAGCACTGATCTATGTGGGTATAGGTACCATGGACTGCTGAATAATATGAAAACCCCCTAACCCTAGGGTGGAGAGATTGCCAAACATCGAGCCAGCCCATTTCCCGAATTAAATGCTTAAAAAATTTGTGTGGGGCTGGTTGCTTGCCTCTAGAGGCCTTAGTGGTGTCTAAAGAGGGGTTGGGAGCAATATTAAAATCCCCTGCTAATAAATCTTCTTTTAGACATGGCAACCACCTTGTCAAGTAGGAACTGTTGACGCATTTGAACCTGGGGGGAGATATATGTTAGCCATTGTCACCTCCTGATCTTGCAGCCTACCCTGAACAATTATTAATCAACCTTCCGGATCCGCCCATTCCTTTGTCAATCAGAATGGGGACTGGCCCGAAATCAGTATGGCGACCCCTCGCTTCCTTGCCCCACTCCCCACTACTGCTGAGACGAGCTGCGTAAAGCCCCTCCCCTTCAGTTTTTATGCTCAGCTCGTGTCATGTGCGTCTCCTGCATGTATACCACCTCTGCCTTAGTTTTTTTAAGTAGTGTAATAATTCTGGACCTCTTAATGGGACTCCCCAAGCCATTCACATTCACTGAACATAATGTTAAATTCTGCTTAGCCATCCTCGTAACTTATTGGAGTAGATGTTACAAACCACCAGATCAATGCACATTTCAGTACAACCACCCTCATACTTAGTAGAAACCTGTGACTGTCTACCAATAGCCTAAAGTGCAACCCCTTGGGGCTGTGGGTGTGGGAAATCTTAAACAGAAAAACATTTGCCACCATTGCCATTTGGCATCTGACATACAAATTAACAACAGAAGCCTGATTTACAACCTGCTGATAAACTAACAAACTGGGGGGGGGGTCTCCTCCCTGGTCCGGTGGCGCCAGGAAAACTTTTGGGCCAACTGGGCCAACATAATGAGCCTGATCAACCACTGGATTGTGAATCTTCCGTCAGTATGGCCAAACATCATGGCCTTGTTGCATGCACGAGGCATGCAACTGCATGCCCCTGATGGGAGTTAGAGGCCCTTAAGCACTCTTAGGTGATAGTGGGGAAAATGTATATAGGGGTATGGGACGTCACTAGTTTCCCCGCTCCTCCCCTGTGAACCAGCTCTATTTTCGTAGAGGATAGTTTGGTTGGACAACTAGCTGAGGAGTACAATCCTTCTAACTCAGCTATTTATAGGCGAGCAGTAGTAGTCTCTGCTGCCCCCACACTTATTCCCTGTTGGGGGGGAACAGGGGTGTTGTTTTGTATCCTTCCAGTCTCTGTGGACCTTGGGTTATCTGCCCTGCGCTCCATCCATCCCCATAACCTGTACCAGGGTAGCATTGTGTAGTCATTCAGTTATACATTACCCACCCACCCCAACCCTCTTAACTTCCTCCAGAAAATTAATGGTTAATATACATTTGTTAACAACAGCTGTCCCAGTCTAGTACAGCAAAGTGAGTGAGGCCCCTGCCTTCGTTACTGCAGCACTGAGGAGCTGTTAGTTCCCCGGAGAGGCAGATTGGGGCCAAGAGAGAGAGATTTCAGGACAGATTGAAATGGTGTTGCTTTAAGCACATACGTTTTGGGGGGGGTGGAGAGATCAGCACTGTCAGTACTGGAATATCTTTGTTACCTATAGAGGATTAAGCATAGGCTTATTAGGATAGAGTAGAAAGTAAAAGGTTAGTAAGACTGGGACTTATCTGCATCGTTGGTATATGGCCGGTCTGTCTCTGAAGTTCTTTGGAACACAGCTAGGAAGAAGGAGATAGTATTCAGTTCCTCTCCTTCAGCTGGGTTTCCCCAAATGCAGTCCCACAGTCCTGAGTGCTCCTATGGGAGTAAGTCTATTCCCTCAGATATTAATCCAGTAGTCCTCAGCGCGGGGATCCAGAGCCAGTCGTGTTTGTAGGGTGTGAACCAGGGGAAGCGCTCTGCGGCTGACCACAAAGGGCTTTGGCTATCTGTTGGATCGCTTCTTTCCCATCATCTGCAGGTGTCCCCTTGACCCGAGTTCCACACTTGCTGCGAAAGCCTGGAGGCTACTGTCGGCCTTTGAGCTGCTTGGCTCTGTGCCACCACAATGCTCCTGTTTTTGAGCTCCGCTGTGGCCTCCGTTGCAGTTTCAAACGTCTGGGCCCCCTCCGGGAATTGAATTACTAGTCTGGCCCAATATGGAATACGAAATCAGAGCCCCGCTGTTTTCAGGGCCCGCATGACCGGGATGTATTGCTTGCGTCTAGCCATGATTTCTGGGGCACAGTCATTCTCTAAACAGAGCCGATGCGAGCGGTAAAGCACTGCTCCTTATTTCCATGCGGAATGCAGAATCATCTTTTCCTGGAAGCAGAGGAAACACACCAGTATAGTGCAAGGACGAGCTCCTGGGGCAGGCTTTGGCCCAGTGTTCAATGGGCCTTCTCTAGCTCAAGGGTGAAGGTTTCTGGGATCTTTACCACCTCTCAAATTAGTTGCTGAATGAAGATGAGCATGTCGGGGCCCTCCATCCCCTCCAGGACCCCGACAATCCGGATATCGTTTTGGCGGTTGCGGCTCTCCACATCCTCCTCCCTCGCCTGCAGACCCTGTACCTCCTGGTGCAGCTGTACGATCGTGCGTTCAGCGTGGTCTACTCTTTGGTCGACTTCTGTGGCCTGCCTTTCAAGGACCTCGTGTTGCTTCTCCAGTTTTGAGATGTCCATATGGAGAGCAGTAGCCGTGGACCTCATCTCCTTTCTGAAGTCCCTTAATTCACTGAGCATCAGGGACATCCGTCTTCGGATGGTTGTTAAGGGTAGATATCTTGCCTGGGACCTGCCGCGCCGCAAGGAAACTGAAGCCTGCGAGCCCTCACTCCCCGAATCCCCGTCCGACAATACGAAGTCATGTCGCTCCTTATCGGGCTTTGTGCTGGTTAAATACCCTTTCTTTGGCATTTCCACTAGCCTCCGCGTTGTTTCTGAGAAGTCTGGTTGGTACCACTGGGATTTTGGAGGTATTATCTTGGGGAGGTTCGGGAGCCGACAGAACTGGGCTGCTATTAGCAGAGTGACGTCACCGGAAGTCCTGAAGATGCAACACTTTCTACGACAGAAAGTGCAGCTCGCAGTCTGTGGCTAGTTCGAAGAGAGGCAAAGTAAGATTCCCCAAAATGAACAAACAGTTCCAAGAAGGAACAGGATCCCGAATGAGAGGTCTCACAGGGAAGATACAATGCTTTCCACGACAGAAAGTGCAGCTTGCAGTCTGCAGCTGGCTCCTGGCTCGAAGGGAGGCAAAGTAAGTTTCCCCCAAGTGAACAAACGGTTCCAAGGAGGAGCAGGATCCCGAATGGGAGGTCTCAGGTGTAGAATACCTCACAAGAAGGTGTGGGATAAATCCAATTGGACAAGAGACTTGCCCTGTACCAGTACATGATATACAGACACAGTGGAAAGATGCACCTTAATGGAAGAATAGCTCAGTCCAGAGTCTGACAGAGAAAGGAGATACTCGAGAACAGAGTTTACCGGACAGGTAAAGGGATCAAGGTGGCGAACGGAGGCCCAGATGCAAAAACGCTTCCACTTCATAGCATAGGTGACCCTAGTAGAAGGCTTCCTGGTGGCTACAAGGACATTCACCCCTCTAGGAGAAACCCCAAACTGGGTATTGTCCAAGTCTGCAGGAGCCATGCATGCAGGTGCAGCAACTTGAGGTCCGGATGAACTAGAGTCCCTCTCTCCTGGGAGAGCAAGTGCGAGCTCAGGGGCAGAGGAAGTGGAGGATCCACTGCTAGTTGCTGGATTAGAGGGAACCAAATCTGTCGAGGCCAGTAGGGAGCAATTGAGATCATGTCCACTCCCTCAGACTGTAATTTGAGAACTCTCTGGAGTAGCAGAAAGGGAAGGATCACATATAGGAACCTCCCTGTCCAGCAAAGGGACAATGCATCTCACCAGAAAACACCAGGCCCTGGATCTATCGAGCGGATACTGGGCAGTTTGGCATTGAACGGGGACGCGAAGAAGTCCAACTTGGGATGACCCCCTCATTCGAGCAAGTCTTCTGCCATAGATTACAGATGCTTTCACTCGTGAGCCTTGGACAGAGACTGGCTTAGGTTGTTGGCCAAGGTGTTTTGGATGCCTGGAACATGCACAGCAGAGAGGTCCAGCTGGTGCTCGATGGCCCAGTACCATACACTCATGGCTTCTCTGCAGAGGGGATATGAATGAGTTCCCCCCTGCTTGTTGATGTAAAAGATCACCAACATGTTGTCCGTCTGAATGAGAAGATGGCCAGGGGCTAGATCCAACTGAAAAGCCTGTAAGGCACAGAGGAGTGCCCTCATCTCCAGCACACTGATGTGGAGGGTTTTCTCCATAGCAGATCACATTCCCTGCGACCAGCGGCTTGCAAGGTGAGCACACCATCCCTAACCCGAGGCATCCGTAGTCAGAGACTGGAGAAAAGGCATCTTTCGGAAAGGCACTCACTCAGAGAGGTTGGGGGAAAGTAGCCACCACTGGAGGGTCTGCTGAACTGGCTCTGTGACACCCACAGGCTGGTCCAGGTCATCAGAGCACTGCCCCCACTGGACTCACGCGGTCCACTGGGACACCCTCATGTGCAGCAGTAACAATGGAATGGTCACGATGGTAGCTGCCATATGCCCTAAAAGCCTGAGGACGACCCTGGCTGGAACCAGGTGAGAGGAGGAGGCCGTCCAAGCGTGAGCTTGGAGGCGTTCTGCCCTGTCTGGAGGCAGAAAGGCTTTGCCTTGGACTATCCCAATAAACCGGAGTCATTGACTCGTCCAAGGGGAGAACTTGGGAAGGTCCAGGGTGATCCCCAGGGCGCGAAACAGTGTAAAGGTGTCTTCCATGATGATTAGCAGCTGTTCCCTGGTGGGGGCTGTGAGAAGCCAATTGTCCAAGTAGGGGAAGACACAGTGATCTTTCCTCCATAAAGCCGCTGCCACCAGTGCAAGGCACTTTGTAAAGACTCGAGGTGCTGAGGACAAGCTCAACAGCAGAGCTCGGAACTGATAATGGTTTCCCTGGAAAAAGAATGGTAGAAACCTTCAGCGGGGTTGGGCAATCAGGATGCGGAGGTATGCATCCTGCATGTCCAGACAGCAGAGCCAATCCCTTCATGTGTGTGTGTGTGTGTGTGTGTGTGTGTGGGGGGGGGGTCAGGTCTGGAACAGTAACCATCGTGAACCTTTTGTATTCCACATATTTGTTCAGGTTGCTGAGATCCAGGATGGGGAGCAGATCCCCCGGTTTTCTGGGAACCAAGAAAAAGTGGAAATAGAAGCCCTTCCCTCTTTGGGCTGCTGGAACAGGTCCTATAGCCTGTTTGTGCATAAGGGCTTTTATTTCCACCTGGATGAGTGCAGCATGCGATGGGGAATAGCGGGAGGGGAGGGGGTTCAGTGGTAGTTCTAGGAATTCTAGAGTATGTTCCATCTTGATCAACTGCAGGACCCAACGATCTGACATTATCCTGCTCCATCCCTCTAGACAGAAATGACCCCCCACCACCTCTCCAAGTAATTCGGCTGTGGGGGGTTGGGCAAGGAGTCAGGCAGAGGTGCCTGGGGTAGGCAGACTAGCCTGGGAGGACTTGGAGGCGCTAGGAGCTGTCCCCCAGGGGTCCGAGAGGCAGCCTTTAGTTTAAAAGCACCTCGCTGCTGCCCTTGGGGTTGTTGCCCAGAGGAACGGTGAAAGGACTGACACCTGAATCATTTCTGGTTAGATCGGTACATGGTGTGAACCAAACGGACAGCCTTGCCTGAAATCCTGGAGGAGAGTCATGATTTTCTCAAACTCTTCGCCAAAAAGGACTGGGCCTTTGAAAGGGGCATCCCAAGACACCGAACCAAGAATGTCGCCTTATGCAGATGCCTGTAGCCGCAGCCCTAGCAGCAGTGTCAGCCCAGTCGTAGGAAGAATGCAGCACGTGGGTGCAGACGTCCAACCCAGACTTTAAGAGGTTAAGCAGCTCTGCTTTCTGTGGAACATCAGGTATGGCCTGAGCAAGTTCCATGCCCTGCTCCCAGAGGGCGTTCTGGTATTGCACCACATGCATTAAGAAACTGAGGGAGTGGATAGGGCATGTGGCAGAGGCATAAACCGTTTTATCAAGTTGGTCCATTTACTTGGACTCCTTGTCAGGAGGTTGGGTGCTGAGGTGCCTAGGACATTTAGACCTTTTGTGGGCAGCTGTAATGATCACTGAATCTGCCAGGGGTTATTCTCCTAAAAAGGGTTCATCCCTGGGAGCCCTATAAAAGATTGCTGGACTTCTTGCGCACTGCCAAGGAAGTAGAAGGATGCTTCCAGGCAATCGTGGTGACATACTGAAAGGTGTCAACCAAAGATGGCACCACAATGGGTTTAGGATCCTTCTGATGGAGGTATCTGGCAAGACGACGTCTCTCTGGATCCAGATCATCAGTGTCTCACCCATAATGGCTTGGATATGCCGCATAACATCCATGAAAGATGGATCATCTGGCTGGGACCTGGGGGAGTCCATAGTATAGAAACACAGAAGTTGACGGCAGATAAGGACCGCAAGGCCCATCCAGTCTGCCCATTTCTTTTTCTACCTTATAAATGTGCCATCGGCCTTTGCTCTGTCAGTGACCTATCTATTCATAGCCATTTGTATTGCTCCCTTATGCCTATCCCATGCCTGTCTGAAGCCCTGCACTGTATTCATAGCCACCACTTCTTGTGGTAAGCTATTCCATGCATCTACCACCCTTTCTGTGAAAAGAATTTCCTCACATTCCCCTTAATCGGCCTCCTCTAATCTCATGCTGTGTCCTCTTGTCCTGCTATTTTCTTATATTTAAACATGTTAGACTCTTTCACCTTGTTTATGCCCTTAAGGTGTTTAAATGTCTCGATCATATCACCTCTCCCTCCTTTGCTCAGGGTATACATATTGAGCTCCGTTAATGTGTCCTCATATGTCTTCTGATGCAGTCCCTGCACCATTTTGTTGCCCTTCTCTGGACTGCCTCAATTTGGTTAATGTCCTTGTGAAGGTGTGGCCTCCAATACTGCACGCAGTACTCCAGATGGGGCCTAACCAGTGTCTTGTAAAGAGGGATTATTACCTCCCTCTTACGACTTGTGATACCCCTACTAATACACCCTAACCCCCCTAGCCTTACCTACTGCTTTAGAGGTCTGCTTGGATGATTTTAGGTCATCAGTGATGATGATGCCCAAGTCTCTTTCTTCCTTTGTGACTGCTAGCAACTCCCCTCCCAGCCTATAAGTGGCTTCAGGTTTCTCTTCCCTATGTGCATGATTTTGCACTTCTTGCATTAAATCCAGTTGCCACTCTTCTGACCATTTTGCTAGTTTATCCAGATCTCTTCTCATTCTGCCCACCCCATCTGGATCATCTACTCTGTTGCAGATCTTGGTGTCATCTGCAAACAGACAAGCCTTACCCTCTAGTCCATCTCGAGGTCACTAATGAAGATGTTGAATAGGACTGGCCCCAGGACTGATCCTGAAGTACCCACTTGTGACTTGCATCTCTTCTGACTGTATACCATTTACCACCGCTCTCTGTTTTCTGCCAGTCAACCAGTTTGCCACCCAGTTGACCAACTTCAGACCACCCCAAGCCTGCCTAGCTTATTTATCAATCTTCTATGTGGAACAGTGTCAAAAGCTTTGCTGAAGTCAAGGTGGCGACATCAACTGCTCCCCTTGGTCCACCACTCTGGTTACCCAGTCAAAGAAATCTATGAGATTAGTTTGACAGGACCTTCCTTTGTAAACCCATGCTGTCTTGGATCCTGTGCCCCTATGGATTCCAGGTGTTGCACTATCCTTTCCTTAAGAGTGCCTCCATAATCTTGCCACTACTGAGGTAAGACTGACCGGTCTGTAGTTCCCGCCTCCTCCCTGCTACCACTCTTGTGGGTGGGATCACATGAGCCCTTCTCCAGTCTTCTGGGACCTCTCCTGTGCTCAGAGACTCACTAAACAATTCTGCTAATGGCTCTGCTAGTTCCTCCTTTAGCTCCTTAAGTACCCTGGGATGTATGCCATCAGGTCCCATTGCCTTATCCACCCTGAGCTTAGCAAGCTCTTGTAGGACCCTTTCTTTTGTGAAGGGAGTAGTGCTCACTTCCCTTCCCCCTATGTCCATGATGCTGAGCTGTGGGCCCTGCCCTACCTTCTCTTCAGTAAATACTGAGCAAAAGTATCTATTTAGGATAGGAGACAAGGGAGCACCCCTTAAAAGGGAAGCTCTACAAGAGGAGGAAGAACTGCAGCTGGCATCCCCTGAAGAGGAATACCTAGAGGAGGAACGCTAGGACCAGTGTCCCCTAGAGTGGCATCTGTGCCCATCTGAAGACCTGGAGGAGGAATGACACCTCCTACTTTTACAGCCAGAATGTCCTCTATCTCAGCCATCTGGCTGTGGGGTCACTTCCCTTGGCTGGGGAGTAGGCTGCCTGGGATTAGGAGAAGGCCTTTTTGGGGGGAACCTCTGAGATCGTGGGTTCATTACTAGGGGGCAAAGAAGGCTTCTGTGGAAGAAGGTTGCCCTTAATAGTGTTCCACCAAAGACAAAAAAAGCTCTTCGATGTCCGAAAGTGGGATCCTAGGCTCAGGGGGAGCACCCATGTCGGAGGGGCAGACGGTCGGGCGTTGGGCCCTGCGGCAGTGGTAGCCCTTGTGTAGCTGGGGTAGCTAGCGTTGGCACCCCTGGAGTACGGTCATCCGGTGCAGTTGGCTGGTTGGACAACAGTCCCTCAGGCGTCGGCTTGAGAGAGCCATGCTCGTTTTCCAGCAACATGAGAAGGTCTAGCAACGACAGCTGGGTGGTCACCAGAATGGACAACGGGGAGGCTGACATCGAAAGGACAGGTGTATGCTAAAGCCGATCCACAGTAGCGGTCAGTGTTAGCTTAGGAAAGGCCTGCTGAGGGGAGCCACCTCCCAGAAGAGGTAGGCATGCCCTGGCATGCCAACCAGGGAGCTGGGTCAGGAGTTGGAGGTTGACTTGACGGACGCCGTGGCCAGTCGAACGACAGTAAGGGACCCGCCATCCGAGGAAGAACCAGCTGAGCCACCTGGCTGAGGACCCAAAGTCAGGGAGAAGGGCCTAAGCTTCTGGGGCTGAAGAGCAGAGGAAGAAGCCCCAGATCCAAAAGTGCCTCCACCCAACATCAGGACAAGGGCCGGAGGCTTAACTACCGGGAGCCAGGAAGGAGCGAGGGCTGCCTGGGGAACAGAGTCCAACCTCCCATGGAAGGAGGACCCAGAACTAGTACCAGACTTGTGCAGGGACTGGGAACGGGAGTTCAAGGACTTGTCCTCGTGTTTCTCCTTATGGTGGTGCTTCCCCGACGACTTCTTGTCCTTATGGTGAGCTGATAAAGCCGAAGCCGCTGAAGCAGGGGGAGATGAACTTTTCCGCTGGATCTCCTTCACTGTGGCCACTCGCTGTTTTTCAAGCAAGAAGGATTTGAGTGTTTTCTGGGGGCGAATCCTGGTCCTGCTGTTGAACTGGGCCCAGACAGAAGAGGCAGCATGGGTGCCTGCATTTTAGATGGAATTTGCTTGCCGCAGGCTCACTTGGACTGGTGTTGCTTGAGAGAGGAAGATGGAGAAGAAGACACACAGAGAAAAAAAGACTAAAATTTAGGATAAATTATAAAATAAGAAGATGCTGGTAAACGTGCAAGAAATGGCGGTCAACTATAGCAGAAGGCGCCCGTGGAGCCGATGTGCGCGGGTTGACAGCAGGAAAAGAACTGAGGTAGGGCTGGTGGACCAACCCTTTTATACCCCTGGCCTAGAAGTTTTCCATGGGGTCCTGGCGCCTGCCAGCTTCAGTCCGTACGGTGTAACCTACGCAAGAGCTCCCCCTCGAAGTGAGATCAGCAATTTATATCTTCTTTGCCCATTTCTCTTCATTTTTTTTTTTTTTTTTTTTTAACAGTCCTTCACTAGCTCCTAACTTGTCCATCCAACCTACCAAACTTATCTTTGCATACAGTGAATTCCATGTATACCATTTCCTTTTTTTTGGTTTCTTATATATCCCTCCATTCTTGTGCATCTGCACCCGGGTCATGCCTGAAAACGGTACATGTTGCCAGTGCAGTCACCCGGTCAACAAAGTTATATAAATAAATAAACAGAGGATAATATAAACTCTATCAATGTATAACCAAGGCGTGAAAATAATCCTTTAACTTTCACTCTGTACACAGCAATGCACTGTTTCGGGGAACACTTCTGCACTCCCTTTCCTCAATTAGTCTTGTATTAACTGAATTCTCAGCTATCAAGCCAGGAATATCTGTGATGTACCAAATGGATGTGCAATTTTTGGCCTACAAACAACTGCCTAAGTCAGAGGTCCCCCCTCCCCAATGTCACTGTGGACAAGCCCGGGCCTCCCCATGTCTCAAGCACAGCAGCATACAATCAAACGGATAAGGAATTTCATGCGCAGTCACGAAGCAGGCAAAATATACTGTGATAGTGTATTATTTACAAAGTGTAGCACCGTACATCACAGATACTGTGCAAAATAGCAATTAAAAGTCAACTGAAAGGCAGGGTAGCAATGTAAGATACTGTGCAAAACAACAATTGAAAGGCAGCACTAAATGTACTGCACAT
Source organism: Neoceratodus forsteri (assembly GCA_016271365.2). NCBI lineage: Eukaryota > Metazoa > Chordata > Ceratodontiformes > Ceratodontidae > Neoceratodus > Neoceratodus forsteri. The sequence continues at coordinate 14,742,999 of CM028135.1, read as the reverse complement.
TTTTAAAGTCAGTCAGCTGAAGGGAGCCTATAAGCCTGTTTTCTGCGGTCATTAAAAGGCAGCACCAACTCCAGCATCTGGACGTTTTTAAAAATCAGTCAGCAAAAGGGAGCTTGTGAGCCCTTTTTTTGTCAGTCAGTTGCTGGATTCGTGGCTGCAATGTCGAGAGGTAGAAGTGCAAGTCGTCTTCAGCCCTGAGGCGGGACCTATTCTTCTGTCTTTATGCCAGCCAGTGCAGAAAATCCAGACTCTCAGAGATAGGTCGAAGCAAAAGGCAGTAGGACTTTCAGCACTCGTTTTAGTTCTGGAAATTCTCATCCTAATGACAGCCAAAACTTAGCAAGTGGCAACTGTACAAAAGAGGCCTTCAGTGTTGGGTCCTTGGCCAGGTCAATAAGGCTTTCCTGCCCTCCTAATGCCAGGCTGTCGCTGGACCTTGGTTTAAAAATTAACTGATCCCTTACCCACTGGTTACACTCCTCTTGCTTGTATTCAGGGAAATAGTCCGGAGCTTTTCTTGCAGCCCACTTAAATGTTCTGAAATGGGCATCTATGGTTCTCAAAAGAGGTGACGGAGAAAGTCGGTGAGAAAAAGACAGCATTCAGGAAGTATACGAAAACACAGAAGGAGCAGGACAGACAGCTGTACCAGTTAAGGCAGAAGGAAGCAGGGAGGGAAGTCAGAATAGTAGAGGCCCAAACTGAGGAAAAGATAGCCAAGCTGGTTAAGAAGGGGGATAAAACCCTTTATAGGTACATCAGGGAGCATAGAAAGACAAAGGGAGGGATAGTGAGGCTGAATAGAATGGACATGTGGGTGGGCAGAGAGGGACAGTGAAAAAGCAGGGATACTGAACGAATATTTCTGCTCAGTATTCACAAAAGAGGAGGAGGGGGAGGTGCCTAATCCAATTAACAGATGCTCTCTTGATGAAGGGGGAGGGTTGATCCCAGTCCTTTCACAGAAGAAAGGGATCTGAAAGAACTCCTAAAACTGAAGGTGGACAAAGCAACGGGGCCTGACGGAATTCACCCCAGAATTCTAAAAGAATTAAGGGGAGAACTAGTTAAACCACTGACTACCCTTTTTAACAAATCATGGGAGGATGGTGTGGTACCTGAGGACTGGAGGAAGGCGGATGTGATTCCCCTTCACAAAAGTGGGACCAAGATAGAGGCAGGAAACTACAGACCTGTCAGTGTGATCTCTGTGGTAGGGAAAAGTGATGGAATCACTTCTGAAGGAAAGAACTGTTGAGTACCTAGAGGCCAGTGGGGCACAAGACCCAAGGCAGCATGGGTTCACAGCAGGAAGGTCATGTCAGATGAATCTAATCGATTTCTTTGACTGGGTGAACAAAGTAGTAGACCAGGGAGGGGCTGTGGACATGGCCTACCTAGACTTTAGCAAGACATCTGACACAGTTCTACACAAAAGATTAATAGTCAAATTAACCAGCCTGGGAGTAGGTCCCAGGGTGGTAGCCTGGGTAAAACACTGGCTGCACAACAGGACACAGAAGGTAAATGTAAATGGAGTCCACTCTAAAGAAAGAGGGGTTACTAGTGGGGTACCGCAGGGTTCAATACTAAGTCCAGTCCTTTTTAATGTCTTTATAAGTGACATTGCAGAGGGATTGGAAGGAAAAGTATGCCTCTTTGCAGATGACACAAAGATCTGCAACAGAGTTGATACACAAGGAGGCGTGGAAAGGATGAGAAGGGACTTGGCAAGGTTGGAGGAATGGTCAGAAGTATGGCAGCTTGGATTCAATGCAAAGAAGTGCAAAATAATGCACCTGGGAAACAAAAACCTAGGGCAAGATTACATAATTGGGGGGGGCGGGTAGTAACAACAACAAAAATGGAAAGGGACCTGGGGGTATACTCGGATGTATAGGGAGAGGCATCACCAGCAGAAAACATGAAGTTGTTATCCCTCTGTACAGATAGTTGGTGAGACCCCATCTGGAGTACTGCGTCCAGTTCTGGAGACCCCATCTCCGCAAAGGACACAGGATAGAGGCAGTCCAGAGGAGGGCAACTAAAATGGTACCGGGTCTACAAGAGAAGCCATATGAGGAGAGACTAAAGGAGCTTAATATATATACTCTTGAGGAAAGGAGGGAGAGGGGTGATAGAATAGAAACTTTTAAGTACCTCAGTGGAATCAACAAAGTCCAAGAGGGTAGCATCTTTCAGAAAAAGAGATGTGCAAGAACAAGGGGACACAATTTAAAGATCTGGGGGGTTGAGGGGCAATGTGAGAAGTATTTTTCACAGAGAGAAGTGGTGGGTGCATGGAACAGCCTTCCTGAGGAGGTTATGAGGTCTAAAACTGTGGGAGAATTCATGTCGTGTGTGGGTCCCAGACATCTAACACAGTATAAATAATCTTCCTGGCACAAGAGCAGGAACGAAATAAGGCTTGTTTGTAGATCCTTTCTTAGACATTTTTTTATTTTGTTGAAGTCTCGTCAATGACCGCTTCACAGAAGATTGAGCTAGTTGCTGTGCGAGCTGAAGCCGACACGAAAATGAACAGAGGATACCAGGGACTGCCCACACTTATATAGGAAGCAGGAAGTGATGTCATGTGTGGGTGGTCCCTGGCAAAAAACTGCTGAAGAAGTTGCCGTGTGACAGCACCCTCTGCTGGAACCTCCCAAGAGTAATAACCTACTGCAAGAGACCATTCCGTAGATCATCAACTGTTACAGGTGAGTAACCTGTTTTTTTAGGATTGTGGATATGTTGCTCATCCACACTGATTGGCAGACTCCAAGCAGTTCTCTGGGAGAAGGGAAGCAAGGGGCACACCCCGTACTTAGGGAAAAGGTGCTGGAGAACGGAGGCTCCAAAACCAGCATTCCGGCATGACTCGAAGTCTATGTGGTAACAGGTAATGAAGGGGTCTTCCAGGTAGCAGCTCTGCAGATATCCTGGACAGGGACATCCCTAGAAGCAGCCACCAACGCAGTGGTATGGCGAGTGGAATGAGCCCTTAACTCTTCGAGAAGCTCCCTACTCGCCAACCTATAGCAGAGATCAATGCAAGATGTAATCCATCTCCCAATCGTCTGCTTCACTGCAGATCTGCCAGGTGCAGCTTCAGCATAGGTGACAAACAGCTGGCGAACTTCTCCCCGAACCTCAGCTGTCCGGTCCTTACAGTAAGACAGCACTCATCTCAGGTCCAGAGTATGGAGCCTGTGCTCAGCATCCGAGGTATAGTTCAGATAGAACACAGACAGAGTTAACACCTGGTTAAGGTGAAACTCCGACACCACCTTTAGAAGGAACTTCGGGTTGGGGCGCAGGACAACCTTGTCCCTACGGAGGACCAGGTAAGGAGACTCCACCGAGAGCACCTGGAGCTCCCCAGTCCTTCTGGCTAACGTGAGAGCCACCAGGAAGGTGGTCTTCCACGACAGGTATGGCATCTCACACCTGTGCATCGGTTCGAATGGCTTGCCCATGAGTTTTGCCGATAACAGCAATAGATCCCATGGATGTGGAGGTTCACGCACCGGAGGGATATGTGATTGAGGTCCTTGAAAAAGCACCAGACCACTGTCTCCTGTGCCACCATCCGCTGACCAGCCCGTGCCCGGTAAGCGGAAATGGCTGCCAGGTGCACCTTAAGGGTAGTCGTCTGGAGACCACCTTTGGAGAGTGACCAAAAGTAGTCGAAGATACTGGCCACAGGACAGGAACTAGGGTCCAGACCTCTGCCATGATACCAAATGGAAAACCTTTTCCAACTGAAGGCATAGCTCCTCCTGGTCGACTCCTTCCAAGATGCCTCAACTATGCAGAGGACATCGCTGGAAAGACCCAAAGCCTGGAACTCTAGCCACTCAGGTACCAGGCTGTCAGGTGCAGGGACTGAAAGTCCAGATTGAACACCTTCCCCTGACTGACTGATATCAGTTCCGGGCATGCTGGAAGTCGTCTCAGGAGCCTTTTGCTGAGGAGATCTGGCTACCAGAACTGGTGCGGCCAGTCTGGGACTACTAGGATCACCTTCGCCTTTGTCCCTCATCACCTCGAGGAGCACCTTGTGGATCAAGGGAAATGGAGGGGAAGGCATAGAAGAGGACTGAGGTCCACTGCCTCGAGAAGGCATCCCCCTGCAGTGAGCCCTGCTGAGGGAGGTGGGCATGAAACAGCCTCAGCTTTGTGTTCTCCCTGGAGGTGAACAGGTCCACCTGAGGGGTGCTCCACAGGGAGAACAGACTGCAAACTACCTCTGGGTGGAGGACCACTCTTGGGATGCCTCGCCCACACGGCTAAGGGCATCTGCCAGTTGGTTTGTGGCTCCTGCCACATGGATGGCTAGGAGATCTGTCTCCAGTTGGCTCACGAGGGTCCAGATACTAAGTGCTTCCCTGCACAGAGGCCGGGAGTGCGTGCTGCCCTGCTTGTTGAGACCTAGACCACTTGAACCCTCAGGAATGGAGCTAATGCAGTCAGCACCAGACGCACTGCTCAGAGCTCCAGCAGGCTGATGTGACATCGGGATTCCTCGGGGTTCCAGAGCCCGTGGACCCTGTGGCTCCCCAGCCCGTGAGAGGCATCGGTCGTAAGGATGACCGTCGGCTCAGGGTGGACAAACTGGATCCCTCCATGCAGATGTGCTGGGACGGTCCACCACTGGAGAGCACCCCAAAGCCTCCGAGTTACTGTGACCAGCTGGTCGAAATGACCCAGTCACTGGGACCACTGGCTGGCCAAGAGCCACTGAATACGGTGCGTTCGCCACTGAGCCCAACGGACCACGGTGGTGCAGGCTGCCATGTAACCCAGAAAATGCAGGAAATCCTGGGCAGGGTGCAACTGCCCAACCAGAAATGATTGGGCAAAGGAGGAGAGAACCTCTGCCCTGTCCGCCAGGAGCCAGGCTCTGGCTTGGCAAGAGTCGAGTTCTGCCCCGAAGAAGTGGATCACCTGCGAAGGCACGAGTTCTGACTTGGCCTCGCTGATTAGGAGGCCAAGCTCAAGACAGGTCTTGAGGGCCAGATCCCTGGACCTCTCCACCTCCAACCTGGAGGGACCCACTATGAGCCAATCATCAAGGTAAGGGTACACCCTGACCCCTCAATGCTGAAGATGGGCTACCACCACTGCGATGCATTTGATGAAGATCCGGGGGGCTGATGACAGACCGAATGGCATGGTTTGGAACTCGTAAAGGGTTTCCTCCGCTCAGAAGCGAAGGAATCTTCAATGTGACAGACAGATCGGGGACATGGAAGAAAATGTCCAGAAGATCCAGGGAGCAGAACCACATGTTTTGCTCGAGAGGTGGTATGATCTGGGACAGAGTTACCATCCGAAAGGTGCGCAACCTGAGATACTAATTCAGATTGTGCAGATCCAGACTGGGGCGCCAGCCCCCCGTCCGTTTCGGGTCCAGGAAGTACCTGGAAATTAACCCTGGGTTGACTGGGGGATCTGTAACTCAGACCACCACCTCCTTGAGGAGGAGTTGGGCTATGTCCTCTCTGAGAGCTGACTGAGTGTGAACTGATACCCTTTCCTTGTGTGGGGCATGGGCTCGGTTTCGTGAGTACTGCTTGAACTCCAGAGGCAGTCCCTGACAGACCACTTCCAACACCCTCCTATCTGTGGTAACAGTGGACTAGGTGGAAAGAAAGTGGCGAAGCCGGCCCCCCATGGGAGGACCCAGAGCAGGCGTGACAGGCATGGGGATGGTCACCCCCATTCCATCACTGAGAAGGCCTGGAAGAGGAGGATCTGGAAGCGGGACAGCCTGGACCTTTCCCTCCCAGTTTGTGCGACTGAGCGCCTGACTTGGGCCGAGGGCGCCAAGACTGGGCCTGCTGCTGCTGCCCAGATTGAAACTGGGGCTGCTTAGCCACAGGGGCAGAAGGGCAAAATGGTTTACTCTTCTGCTTCTTGGGGAACCTTGGGATTCCTTTTGGGCAGACGTAGCAGAGACCAACGTGGTATTCGACTTCTCGATACATTCAAGGTGACCGTCCACTCCTGGAGCGAACAAGTCGGTACCCAGGAACAGGACATCTGCCAACTTGTGCTGGGTGTTGGCACTGACCCGTAACCAAGCCCTGCGGCGCATGGCGACCACGGCTGCTACTGATCAGGCACAGGAATCCCCGATGTCTAAGGCCGCCTGGCAACAGCCCGGCCCTGGTCCCGGACCTGTTTGACCATGGTCTGAAGGTCCGCAGGACGGTGAGGGAGCACCTCATCTAGGGAGCCCAACAGGGCATGAGAAAAGTGTGCCATAATCACAGCCGAGCTCGCTTGACGGAGGCCGAGCACTGAGGCAACAGACCTTGCGGGCGGAGTGATCCAATTTCTTGGATTCTTTGTCCAGCGATCTATCAGAGTCTCCTGAGTTCCCAACCTATCTGAACACAGACCTATGTCACCACTCCCTCGGCCGAGGGATGCTGTGTAAATCCCGAAAGGGAGCGAGTAGGTACCGTGTTGCGGGCCATCCTGGCGGACGGAGCGGGGCAGGAGGCTGGGTGCTGCCAGAGTTCCAGGGCTGGGCCAACAATGGCTTCAGCAACTGGAAAGGCCTCAGTCGGAGAATCCCCTCTTCTGAGGATGTCAGTTAAGGAGTATTCTACCCGTTTCTCAACGGGCTCCAGCTTCATCCCCGTGGACTCAGAAATGAGACGGAGGACGCCCATAAAGGAGGAGGGCCCCTCCTTTGCAGAAAGACTCATGGCATCGTCATACCGAGAACAAGATGCCAATTCAGAGTCCTCTGACTCAGAGGAGTCTGGGTATAGTGGTCTGCTACTGGAGTCATTAAGAACCCGCCGTGGGCGGTCAGGAGTAAGAGTGCAGACAGCCTGTGCGGAAGGCCTGAAGCAGGCCGAGACTCCTTGGGGGGAGCCCCTGTGGGAGGCTGTTTCGGTGGTAGCTCCACCAAGCTAGGTGGAGAGACCAACTTTTGCCAAGTTGGGAGGGAAGTCACTGGTTCAGGGGGCGGTGACAACCAACTCCGGGGTGGTCAGCGATGGCCTGGAGGACGACAGGCAGGTAATGGCTGGGGTTAAAGGGACCGCCTTTGGCCTGGCCAGAACTAGCTACTGCCATAGCATGTCCTTGTAGCGCTGATCCAACTTGCGTCGAAGCCTCCCCTCATCCGAGGAGTATGCAGATGAATGGTGGCGATGCCGCTTTTTGGTGTGCCGCTTATGCGACTTCCTCGGCCTTTCTGTCGAGGATGTCCCAAACCTGGACGTCGACCGTCAGAGGGGCCGATGGGGATGCTCGGGAGAAGTCGGGGAGAACCATGGTTCCTCCAGGTCAGGGACAACCACTGCCCGGGGCTTCCCAGCTGGCTGGGTCACCTCATCAGCGAGGTCCGACAGGACCGGAGTCCTATACAAGGAGTTGTCGGCCTCTTTGGTCAACGGGATTGAGGATGATCTCGACGGCACAGTCGTCCCGCAATTGGGCCGGCTGACCTGATGGAGGCACCGAGAGGTCAGCAGCCGAGACCACAACATCGACCGAAGTCGAAGGAGGAGTCTCCTGGGACCAAGATCGCTCTCTGTCCCAAGAGAGACGTCGATGACACATAGTTTCTCTCGGTTCCTAAGATTCCTTCGTGCGGGATCTGGAGATGTGCGAATCAGGGCCTTCCCCGTAAGTGGGAAGGGATTGGACCAGCTCCTTAAAGGAAACTGAGGAAGAGTCCAGTTTTAGTGGAACAAAAACCGAGGGCGAAGATGAGAGCTCAGTGGCATGGGCTGCCTCCTCCTCGAAGGCCTTCATCTGTTCCAACTGTTCTGCGGACTTGCAGCCGTGGAGAACGTGCAGCGGGCATTCTCTGACTTGACCGGTGGGTGCAATTTTACCGGACATCAGAGCTGGAGACGTGTGAGACGGTCATCCAGAACATTTGGATGAAAAGAGCAACAAAAGTCGCAGGCCTGAGTATTGTGATCGTGACCCAGGCAGTACACGCACGTGGCATGCGGGTCTGTCCGAGACATTTTCTGCCCGCAGGAACACCAGCGGAACCCAAGCGAGGACTTGTCCTCCATCGCGGTCGCGAGAACGAATTTGTTTTGAGAGATTCGAAAAATCTTGATCAGTAAAACCAAGTTTTGGAGTGCCAGGGTCTACTAAACATGGGAGCGAGGAGGAGGGAACCTGTATCTTCCAGCGGTAAGGAAGATCTGGCGTCATGTGGCGGAAGACCTTCCGGTGAGAATTAAAGGGGAAAGGGACATGCCAGTGTGGATGAACAACATATCCACGATCCTAGAATACAGAGTTCAAAAAAATTAATAAATAAAAAGATGCTGCATCTCAGCTGGGTTATCCTGGGTAAATAAACGGTAAACAAATGAAAAAAGCCCCCACCCCCGAAGGATGACTCTCCCCCCCCCCCAAAAAGCTCCTCCTCACTTCCAGTCTTAACACTCTGGTGCATTCTTGTTGCAGAATGCTGGATAAGATGAGGTAACCGGCTGAGGCGCGGACAGACAATATGGTGACTGGTTGTTCTAATCCATTGGAAAAAAATATATTACTATTATGTTCCTAGTAGCAGTAAATAAAATCTGTGATGGCACATCGAGATAAGGCACTTTAGGGACGGCCCACTGGCGCAGCGGTAGAGTTACCCTCGCAAAGCTGGCGATCAGGGTTTGGGAACGAGCCTCGGTCACTGGAGCGCCAGCAAGGGGGGAGGGGGAGAGGACTGAGCGCCCCATTGGGCTGCCCTCCTCCTCCTCCGGAGAGGGAGGGTTGCCGCTCCCACTGCTTGACTGCCACCCGGTGACCACAGCTGGTAATGCAGTTCGGGGGGTGTCCTGTGGAAGGGGAGGGTGTTGGCTGGAGTCTAGAGTGGCAGCACGTCTTCACGTGCTGCTGTCTTCATGGACTCCCTGGCATGCTGACGTCCCTCAGGGTGTGGGTCCATAACGGGACAAAGCAAAAACCTCTGAGTATTAGGAGGCCTGAAGTTGTTGATCTCTCCCTCCCCAGTAGCCAAAGAAGGCGAGCCGCAGTGTCAGAACCATCCCTCAGGAAGGCCCCACCATGGAGGGATGAATCCGTGGGGTTGATGTCCCTTGGTAGACGAGGGGGTCAGGGAAAACTTCGGGCTCCATGGCCAGGAGCAAAACCAATACTGTAAATTAAAAACAAGAGATAAGACACTTTACAGGCAGGGAGGGTCAAAACATATTACAAGAGGTTCCAATCCAGCCAGTGATGATGTCTATGTTTCTATCTGACAGGAGGGAGGTTCAGGAGTGACAGGAAGAAATATTTTACAGAAAGGGTGGTGAAACCGTGGAACAGTTTTACCAGCCGTGATGGTGGGTGCTAAAACCATGAAAGGTTTTCAAGCACAGTTGGGACATAGTGAAGGGTATAGTGGTTGCTCAAAACGAGACACACTGGGAGTGGAATGGGGGTTTTGATGGGGAAGGCTAGGACACTGGATGGGCAATAGGTCCCAGGATTAGATAAGGCACCATGGGCGGACCATTGGTCTTTTTCTGCCGTTACTGTCTAGGCTTCTGTTTCTACTACAGTGATTCACTTTTCCATCTAACTACATAAATCAGAAAAGCCTAGTCAAACCTTTGTGCAGACTCCAAGCAGTACCCTACCCCACTCGGCCAAACTGCATCACTAGCATAGTGGGCACCACTTAAAGGACACATCCGTTATAAGTGGTTTTGCTGCTATACACGTTGTCAGCTGTACTCACCGAGTCGTACTGTGCTTAACCGAGTCAGCATTTCATACACTGTATGCTAATGCAGAACGAGTACCACAGTGCTTTATAGAACAAGATGAGTAGTAATTCACAGTACAGTATTTTATCTTACGATTATGGACTTCATATTTTTTATTTTATTTATTTATTTTTTTTTAACAACTTTATACAGTACTGTATTTTGTTCTTTTTTTGTGCTTGTGTTCAGGTGTTGCTGTACTTCATGTTTATAGTTTTTCGCTGTTTGTGCTGTGTGTTCTGGGCGATGTGGGGAGGGTGGGGAAGGAGGGGAGAGTTGGGAGGGGTGTTTGTTGGGTGATTTGCTTGTGACACTTTTTGTTTTGTTTGTATTTTGGCATGTGACAGGTAGCTGCGTTGTGTTAAGAGACAGCGCAGACCTATCTGAAGCAACCATCAGAGTAAATAGCAGGGATTAGCATGTTACTAGCAGGACTCTGATTCTGGCTACAGAGCCTATCCCTGCTCAGAGTCTAGAAACCATGGTTCAAATCCCAGTTTAACCACCCAGTGTGTGTGATATCAGGTGAGTCGATCTTCTCTGCTCTTTAGCCACACCACCCCATTCCTGCAGCCAAGTGTGTAGCATCGGTAACCCTTGCCCCAACACACACACAGTAAACAAGGTGCCGCACCTCAGCTGATCTGCTCCTGGTTAACAAATCCTCAATGAATTTATAAGTGAATCATGATGTCACCTGCCAACAGGCTGCTCGAAGGGCCCAAGTTGGCTTTATCTCTATTTTTTCATTGTAGTGTTCTTAATTAGTATCTGCATTACTACAGCAAATAGTCAAATCAGCCCTCAAGGATGTTGCTACCACATTTGGCAACTAAGAAAAATCTGTTCTAAGACTGATAAAGAGACTGTACCATTCTAAATTGTTTTTATTTCTCCTGAAAAAAAAAATAGATTTTAACTTGGCTAAAAAATTGTTGTTCTCGCAGAGCTTGAGAGTACGTTTTTCAAAGCACAAGTTTCACAGATTGCAACATCAATTCTAGTAAAAAGCTTTACAGAGCTAGACACTACAGGGGCCTTTTTTTTTTTTTGTTATGCCAGAACGGTAATGGAAAACTGCTTTGCCTTTTATAAACTGACCTGGCTTTCCCAGCTTTTCAGGGGCCTCCCATGAAACCACACACATAGCACTAAATGAGCTCACCCCACCCCCCACCCCAGTGCAGTGCCCCAGGGGAATTGTCACGTCAGATAACCTAGCTTTAAGAGGATCAAAAGCCAAGCCAACTCTGTACACTCAATAAAGCTCCCCCGGCCCCTCCACCAAGTCTTTCATCAGCTATCAAAAGCTAGTTCTTGAAGTACATCCTGTTTGGTGAGAACCCTTGGAGTCCTCCGCTATTGTTGCCTTTTTCTTCAGCTACACAACAGACGGAACTTTCAGGAAATCTATTTGTGAAGCTATAAAGGACAGAGGTACAGTATTGGGTGGGGGGGGTGTTGGTTGGGAGGAGGGAGATATTATCCAGACATGAGCGGGATACATTTGTGTTTGTGCTGGATACTTTGAAAAGAAGAAAAAAATTACCGCAGTAATCTTTCTTCTTCCAAGGGGTCCTTTAGCATCAGTAACTTTAGCAGTTAGCTGGCTAAGTGCGACTGCCCCGGAGGTGTGCCTTTAAGATAATTTTATTTAAATGAGCTTTGGGCAATAGCCAATCAAAAAACAGGAGGGGGAGTGAGCTAAGTGAGAGCAGCCTGAAGGCTTCAGAATTATTTCAAAGGAAAACGGGGGCACGTGCCCCAAAAATTAAACAGGATTCAAAAAACATGCAAATGTCCACAAAAGTGGAAATAAAAACAACACGAGTTGGAAACTCAATAATAAAAAACTCCAAACTTGGTAAGAGATGTGATAACAGACCTCTTATCCTGACAGGTGAACCGGGGAGGAAGCGTGGGACCTTACTGATGCTAAAGAACTCCTTGGAAGAAAGAAGATTACTGCAGCGAGTGATTTTTTTTCTTTTTACTCCAGGAGTCCTTTATCAGTAACATTAGCAGACTACTGAGCAGTATCAAGTGGGAGGTGGGCAGAGAACCTACTTAGGAAAGATGCTCTGCAGAACTGCCCTGCCAAATTTGGCATCAGATCTGGTCTGCACATTCAAACTGTAGTGTTTCACAAAGGTGTGCACAGATTTCCAGGTAGCTGCTTTGCAGACATCCAGTAGGGGAATGTCCCTTGCTGCTGCAAGCAAGGCTGCAGTGCCCCTGGTGGAGTGGACAGAGCCCCACTGGAGGTTGGTGACCAGCTTTTTCATAGCAGAAAACTAATACAAGAGACCATCCAACGGGGAAATCGTTCTCTTGGTAGCTGGTCTTCCTCTGCCTACATCCCCGTAGGTGAGGAACAACTGAGTGGAAGAGCCTCTGGACTGTCTAGTATGCTCTAGGTAGTGAGCATACCTCTCAAGTGTCCCTGATTTTCAGGGACGTCCCTGATTTTACCTCAAAATTTTACTCTGTCCCTCCTAAAATTTGTATTTTTGTGGCTAAACAGTGAGGACTGTAAGCACAAAACAATGTCAAGCATTAAAGTTACAGACTTGTTCTTCTTTAGAAAATGCACTTTGCACTAAGCCCCATATTCTACCAGCTTTCTGGGTGGATATCTCTAATTTTGAAGATGTGTCCCTGATTTTGGTCCTTTGTCCCTGATTTATGAGGCAGGAGGTTGAGAGGTACGAGTGAAAAGGCGGCTCGTTTGACATCCAAGCTGTGGAGCTTTTGCTCGCCAGGAGTGGATGGCTCAGTAAAGAAGACAGGCAGAGTAATGGACCGGTTTAAGTGGAACTCTGAAACCACCTTTGGCAGAAATTTCCTATTTGTCCTGACCTCAACTTTATCATTGCGAGGGATGGTGCAATTTGGCTCAGTGCACAGGGTCTGTAACTCCGAAATCCTCCTGGCAGAGGTAATGGCTACCAGAAAGACTGTCTTCCAAGTTGCAAACTTGATGTGAGCAGTGGACATAGGCTCAAAGGGTGGTTTCCTGAGCCTGTCTATGCAAAGGTTCAGGCTCCCTCACTGGAGGCTGAAGGTGCAAGAGGCCTTTGAAAAACTGTTTAAATATGGCGTGGGTGAAAACTGATTTTTTCTTTCCCAACGAAAGGTAGGCCAAAATTACCACCAGGTGTAGCTTAAGGGAGGATGGTTTCAAGCCTGATGCCTGTAAGTGTACCACGAAATCCAGCAGCTGAGGGTCTGGATCTAAAAGGGGTTCGACATTTTTGCTCTTGTACCAGAGGGAAAACCTTTTCCATTTGGCTGCATAAGTCTTCCTAGTGTTTTTTTTTTTTTTTTAGCCATCCTCAGTATTTTAAGGACCTGTTCGGAGTACTGCGAGGATGGAAACTCTACCTCCTCAAGAACCAGGCCTCGAGATGAAGAGAGTATGTCTGGATACTGCGCTCCTGTCTGAGGGAGGGTCAGCAGGGAGCGAGTTGGAGGCTGGCGAATGTGCCTGCTGCAGGACACTGAAAGGAGGAGAGTGTATCAGGTTTGACTTGAGCCGCTCCGGAGCCACTGGAATCATTGATGCAGGCTGTTGTCGGAGTTTCAGAAATACCCTGAGAATCAGGGGGAAAAGGAGGAATGCATATAGGGACCACCCTGACCAGACCAGGCTTGAGGCATCCAGGGAAGAGATCCCCAGACTGGGGCCTGCACCAGAACTGAGGAAGCTGGAAGCTAAGGGAAGAGACAAACAGATCCACTTCTAGTGTGCCCACACCTGAACACTGTGGCTAGTATTTAACTGTTCAGAGTCCATTCACTCTGGCCTTGACTAATGCAACTTAGAGCATCTGCCAGAGTATTGTGTTTGCCTAGGAGGGATGAGCTGAAAAGCAGACTCCCAGGGAGAAGGCGAGAGATCAGATTTATAGAACCTGCAAGCAGAACAGTCCTGATCTGGTCCACTGCTTATCTGTTAAAAAAAAAAAAAACACGTTGCAGTGGAGCCTGTTTGGCATTGTACTACCTGTCCTTTATGACAGGAGCAACTGCTTTGAGAGCTAGATGCTCAGAGTTCCAAAAGATCTATGTGTACTTGTGATTCTTGGAGAGTCTAGGTGCCACTTACTGAGGCACTGTACAGATGTGCTCCCCCACCAGAGAAAGGAAGTGAGTGAGGCACTGCTCTGTCAGAGGTTTTGCTTTTTGAGACCAGCAGGCTAAAAAAGGGCTTTGTGGGTGTTGTACCCTGTATCTGAACCCTGGGACCACTGCAGGCATTGAAGTCATGTGTCCCAATAGCCTGAGAAAATGTCAGTGTTACGTGATTTGCTCAGGACTGCATCATATACTAAACAAGTGAGGGTTAATGATTCAACCCGGTCAAGTACCTGCTGCTGGTCTTGCTGTCCCTGGATGAAGGATTTGCTACTGAGGGACAGCTTGAATTCTCACCTGCATAGGGAAAGGCATATCCCTCCCTGGATGCTGGAAGGATATCAGGTGAGCCTTTGTTCAGATAATTTACCAGGGAACCCCGAGACTCCAAAGTGAGTCCTGCAAGGGAAAAGGAGCTCCTCGACCTGACAAGGAGACTCTGGCCCTATGAGCCAATTGGTGAGTTAGGTGTAGTAGAGATACCCAGATTCCTGAATGTGTGCTGCTACCGCTGCCAGGCCCTTGTAAAGACGCTTGAGGCCGAGGAAGACTGAAGGGCCACAGTGAGCCCATGCCTGTGAAACTGCTGTGAGACCTCATTATGGGCTCTATGGAAAAAAGACGCCCTTTAGGACCAGGGAGGCTAGCCCATCTCCCTACTGTAAGGGCTGTATCATTAGTAACAGAGTGACCATCTTGAATTTGGGTTTTAAGAGCAAGATAGGTGGTCACTCCCCAGTTGTCTTTTTGTGTCAGAAAATATCTGGAAAGAAGGCCCTTTCCCCTTTTTGTGGGCCAGGGCCCTCTCCACCATTTGCAAAGCTAGAAGGTTTTTACCTCATACTCCAACAGTAATACCTGTGTTGAGGATAGAGGCTTAGACACCTGGGCACACATGAAGTCTGCCTACGCTAAGGTAGGGCTAGACTGCGAAGCTGCTGGCTGAGTAGAGGTGGCCACCTTCGGCCCCTTCTGTCCCTCCTTCTGAAGGTGCCCCTGTACTGAGAGAAGCAGTAGCTGGAAAAATAACCTGTGCCCCTACTGCCCTCAGGATGATTTTCTGTGGGGCAGGAGGCCTTGATGCAGTCAGATGTTCTGGATTGAATAGAATGATTTGATCACTGGGAATGTCCATGGCCCTAAAACTGGGAGTCTGGGGGTAGACCAGTAGTTCTAAGCCAGACAAAGCGCCTCAGAGAGGTGGCATGGGCCATGACTCTGGAGGCAGCATCACTGTTGTCCTCTGCCCTGTAGAACTGGTACTACGCAGCTTCCGGGGCAGGTTTGCCGTATCCACTGGCTCCTGCACCACAGCACCAGGACAGAATTCCACAGTGCTTTTTTTTTTGTTTTGATGTTTGGCCAAAAAGCCATGTAGGAAAAAGTTTTGACAAGCATCTGCATTAGCTATGAAATATATTTTCTGGAGTCCTTGCCTGGGAGTAAGGAGAACAAGGAGACCCCAGCTTTCTCGCAAGGTACCTGCTGCACTATACTCACATGGCCTTGATGTACAGACAGGCACGCAGCATTGTCATTAAACGACTGATATATTTATGTTTATCATTTTCAGACCGCTTGTAAACCTCTGCCACAGAAGTGGGGGTTTGAAGCAGTTTCATGGTATGTTTATTTATATGTTTTCAACATAGAGAGACACGACCAGTCTTTAGAAGTGGAAAACCTTTCATCCCACTAAAATCTTTTTTTATCCTCATCCTCACCTAGGATGGACTCCTAAGAAGGGAGGTCCAGGGTGTCCAATATGTTTTGGATAAACAAAAATACAGAGGGGGCATTCTCCTGGACAGCCGAGGAAGCTCCAAGGAGAGGGTAGTGGACATGTAAGGCCTAGGCCTTCCAAAGTAATGTCAGGAGCATCCCAAAACTATTCCTATCATCTGCATCACCTTCACAGTCTCTGGAGAGAGAACTGTGGAAGAGTGTTTAGTAGCCCCTGTAAGCAGAGGCATCATTAAATTATTCATCAACTATCACCTTCCAAGTCTGCAGGAGAGAAAACTGTGGAAAAATGTATACTAGCCCCTATAAACACCATCTCTGAAGGACATGCCATACTTTTGCCAAAAAATTTTCCTGCGTAAACAGTGCTGAATAAATAACATGAGAAATGAACAGTCGCGGTAAATAAAGTAAAAACAGCACAGATGCACTAAAAATAGACAATTAGCGCAGCGCTAACAAAAATGTAAAACTTTCACTCAGCACACTACAGAAAAAGATTTATGAGGAAAACTTTGCCCTGATAAGCACTGGGAGGCTGTCAACAAGGCAAGTTGAGAGGCACCTCAGGGGCAATGTTGCTCAGTCCAGCGGAGACGCAATTAACATACTAAAATGCCAGCAGAATAGGCCTAATGGTCTTTCGTGTCTGCTCGGTTGGTCAGCCCCCACCCTGGGAGCTGACCTTGCTGCCCCCCTCGCCCTCTCTGGTTTCTCCCTTCCCAGTCCCGGATATTCTCGCTGCACTGGACTTTGCTTCCAGAATCCTTCCCCTGTACCTGTCCCACCCCCTCCACCGTCTCTGCCTCCACCAGCCCCCTGGGCAGCACAGTCCATGGCTCCACCACCCTCTTAGTGAAGTAGCACCTCCTCCTTTCTTCCCTGAATCTCCCCTCCAGCTTCCACCCATGCCCTCTAGTTGCCCCCCTTTCTTCCTCCGGAGCACCCTGACTGCTCCTCCCCTATTTCCCCTTCATGTACCTGAAGACCTCTATCATGTCCCCCTGGTCCCTTCTCTCTTCCAATGTGTACATATTTAGCTCTTTGAGCCTCTCTCCATAGGTCCTGTCCCCCAAGCCCCAGATCATTTTGGTTGCCCTCCTCTGGACCCTCTCCAGGAGTTCGATGTCCCTCTTTAAGTGTGGCCTCCAAAACTGCACGCAGTACTCAAGATGAGGCCTCACCAAGCAGTTATACAGAGGGAGCATCACTTCCCTCCTTCAGGAGGTCATACACCTAGCGATGCATCCCAGCATCCTGTTGGCCTTGGTCACTGCCCTCCTACAAGTCTCAGAGCTGTTCATCTTGACATCCACCATCACCCCCAGGTCCCTCAGCCATCAAGACTTAGCACCCCTCTACCCCCCAGGGTGTACACTTGGCCCAGGTTTCTGGCTCCCAAATGCAGTACCTGCATTTCCCTGCATTGAACCTCAGCTTCCACTTCCTAAACCACCTTTCCAGAGCCTCCAGGTCCCCCTATAGGGCCACCCACCCCTCCACCCCATCCACCACCGCCCCTAGTTTTGAGTCATTCGCAAAGAGATTCATCTCACTCCTGATACCCTTCCTTATGTCAGAGACGTAGGCGTTGAACAGGAGGGGCGCAAGGACCAATTCTGAAGCCTTCAGGCTGCTCTCACTCAGCTCACTCCCCCCCTCCTGTTTTTTGATTGGCTACTGCCCAAAGCTCATTTAAATAAAACTCTCTTAAAGGCATACCTTCTGGGCAGTTGCACCTAGCCAGCTAACTGCTAATGTTACTGATGCTAAAGGACTCCTGGGGTAAGAATAACCAATTCAAACCAAGATTTCTTAAAGTCCAGTTTTTATGTCAAGTAGTCTCAC
Source organism: Neoceratodus forsteri (assembly GCA_016271365.2). Lineage (NCBI taxonomy): Eukaryota > Metazoa > Chordata > Ceratodontiformes > Ceratodontidae > Neoceratodus > Neoceratodus forsteri. The sequence continues at coordinate 14,725,507 of CM028135.1, read as the reverse complement.
AGCAGTACACAGTTACCAATTTTGCCAACCACCAGCCAAAAGCATACAGAATAAAATGATAAAATATCAAGGGCTAAACCTAAATTTATGCACCAGAACTAAAACAGACAGAAATCACAGTGACCCCTGCAGTGGGACAGTGAGCTTGCATGGCTGTCTCAGGGCACTGCCTGGTACTGTGGGAGGGAGGGCTGGGAGAAGATGAGGCACAATCATGGTGGCTAGTAGTGGTACACCTGAGCCCTGCACTGGCCACTGCCTCTGCATGCTTCAACAGGAGAAGATGGGGCACCTACATTCCTGCAGCCCTATCACAGTGGGGCAAGCCCTGGGTGGGAGGCCTTAGAGCGAGGCTAGGAGGAGACATGGCTAGGTAGCAGCCTGCCAGAAGGGGCACGTCTGGCAAAGATGTTAATAAATAATTTAACAAAAAAAACACACACACACACACACACACAACAAGCAAGCTGATCAAATATTAATGTTAGAAAGAGGGAAAACAGGTCCGCCCTGATAGCCCTGCAGTACGAGCTGCTGAGTTTGAAAGCAGTTGTGTTTGCAGGCAGGCTAGACTGAGGAAGCTGCCACTTGGCAGAGTGCCTCAGCTGCAAGGGGCTGACAGCAAGCTCGAGTGCACATGAGCGATGCTCTGCCACCTGGGCGGCTGCACCGAGAGCTTGCCCCAAGCTCCCGCTGTAGGATGTGCAACATACGCACAAGGCTGACAGGAGGCCATACTCATGTTAGAGAGGTGGAAGAAACCAGAAAAGGAAGAAAAAACGATGGTCGTCCAAATAACGGCATCAGCTCCTGGCTCATGCCTGCTGGCAATGGATCCTGATCCACGTGGTGGACTGCCTTGAGGGGGAAGAAGGCCCTTCCACTGGAGCCCCTGCCACGGAGGGCAGAGCCACGGGAGTTGCCAGGACAGACAGGCCCGAACAGAGTACATTCCTGGGACCAAGGTGCACCCCAGACTGACGAGCGTAGCATTAGAAAGAAAAATCACTATGGAAAAAAAGAGGAAAAAAGGTGAGGAGGCAGGGAAAAGGAAACGTACAGAAATAAAAAAAAGTTTAAAGCGAATCTCAAACCTTTTTAAAAATCTGTTTGGGCTTCATAGCCGAATACCTTACGGCAGCGTTAAGCCAACTGCTGCCAAAGTATAAACTGTGTCCTTTAGGTAGAGAAGGGATCGTAACTGCAGCCAAACCCACGGCCAGCTGATCCCTCCCACTTTCCGGTCTGCTGGCCCCACCCTTGCACTCGGACATTCTGTGGCATCTGAGCAAGGAGAGTGCACATCATACAAGTCTATTGGTACATTTTTTTAGTGCCTTTTTACGAAAGTTTAAGCAATCTTAGAAGGAAATGAAAACCACCGTTCAACTAACAGGACCCCTATTAATTAAACGGTGAGTTTCATTTTCCTCAGATTGTTTAAAGCAGCAGTGCAAAAAAAGAAGTTAGTCCAAAAAGCAATGTTCTGCTATGGTTTTGAAAAATATTAGCAAAACTGCTGATTTGGGTTTTCTGGATACTTCCTATGCTGCGTACTGTACATTTGCATTTTTGTCTGGACTCACCCTTCTTGGGTCCTCAATATTATTTCTATGCAAAAATGAGGCAGCCATCTTTTTTCTTGAGAAATAATTTTAAAACTTTCATAAAATTCTTAAATTACAATGAAAACTGAAAATGTTGCCACTAACAAACAGGAAGATATCTGCCATCAATTAGGAAGAAAAAAAGGTGGGGTCGAATTTTAACCCATTTTTGTTGCAATGCTGCTTTAAACTTGCGTAAAAGGGCACTGAAAAAATGTCCCTATAGAAATGTATGGGTCGCGCCCCGTGCTCTCCCTGCTCATACGTCACAAAATGTTTGCGTCCAGGGGCCGGGCCAGCAGACCAGGACGTGGAAGGGATCTGCTGGCCGTGGGTTTGACTGCAGTTATGATCTCTTCCCTACCTAAAAGGACAAAGATATAAATTATACTTTTGGCAGAATTGGCCAACGCTACCATAAGGTATTGGGCTATGAAGCCCAGACGTGTAGATCGGAAAATACTCTGGAAAAAACAGGGGATTCAAAGAAGCAGGCAGGGGTCAGAGTGTGTGTCACGCCTTTCTCCTATATCTCCCATCACCAATGGAACATGTCATGCAGGGGTAGAAACAAAGAAATACAATTAATTTCTCGTCAGTACCAAAATCCTGAGTTTGGTTTACTACCTGACAAATGGGTATTCCATCCTAATCTTCAGGATTATAGTGTTTGGGATACAGTATTGTAGCCCCTCCCCACCAAATACCTCTCAATTGTCCCATATCAGCAGGGACGTCTAGATTCAAAAGTGCTCTGTCCCAAATTCTTCCCACACGGAAGAGGTGCTGCCCACACAGAGAAGGGGTTGTTAAAAAAGGGCTTTACAGCAGTAATTCATAATACATGTCGCTATATTAAAATCAGCCTTTGCACAAAGAAAGGCACTCGTCTGCAGTGTTCTGAGCTCACACCTCCACGTTAAATGATCCGCCCTGCATTGTGACCCACACTCTCGCACCCAACAGTGCATGTCTGACACAAATACTCAAGGGGGAAAATGTAGGACAATGGCTCTCAAAATGAGGAATACATCACCAAACATGGAAACACAATCTCTGAACACTGTGCAAACTACTGGTTTTGGTTTGTGCAAAGATGCACTTCAGTGACAAAAGGCAGATCAATCACACCACTGGAGGACGATACCAGTATTGGGGGCCCTGCAGTAAGACAGAATGAGGAATCCTGCACACTGCCTTTTCATTTAGTTAGGTTGTTGCTAGATAGAGTAGAGCAGATTACGCACAAACTGTTTGCATACCAGAGTGTTTAGACCAATGAAGTTGCTAGGAGTCCGAACACCATTTTATAAAGATAAATGCTGTAACTTCAAGGTGACAGTGCAACTTACGTCTGGGTGGAGAGTGGTGGGGTTCAGATGGAACACGTGTGGGGTTTCCCCATACTACAATGTTGGTGGTCAGGCAGGCGGTAGAGAGTTCAGTAATCAAGTTGGGGAGATTTTAGTATTCCGGCAAGAAATCTGGTATCTCAGACGTGCCAGAATACCATTAAAATTCAGCAGTGACCACACCAGCTGAGAAGCACTGAGGGCTTAGCAGTCGGCACCTCAGCTGTTGCCACGCCAGCAAACTGGGTTCAGTGGCTGCCCATCCATCGCGTGCACAACTGCATCAAAGCGAGGCACCGGGCCAAGGGAGAGGAAACAACGGAAAAAAGCGGGGACTGTCGCTATGATGCTCTGCTTGCCGCTCCGACCCACAGCCTTGCCCTGGCACCCCTGCCATTGATGATCTGCATCCAGACACAAGGAGGGGGAGGTTGAACAGCCCACCCCTCCTTTTTTTTTTTTTATTTAGTTGTTTAACCAGGTATAGCACACTAAGCTGAAAGCTTTTTTACAGGAGCAACCTGGGAGCACAACCCAGCCCACCCCTCCTGGCTCTGTCATGGGGATAAGCCGTGAGGGACTTTAATTATAGAAGGAGATGGCAGCCAGTCAGGGAGCAAGTGGGAGCCAAGAGCCCTGACAGCACACACAGGATAAAAAGTTAAAAAGATCAACCCATGACATGGCAGTACTAAATCTGCAGAAAGGAAAGCAAACGTCAGTATTTTTTTTTTTTGCATTATTTCTTTACCTCCTCCGTCGTGCCCGCTGTCGTCCTCTACTTCGGGTGGCCTAGACCTGCCATTGCATCCTCTGCCAATCCACCATCCAGCTGCTCCGATGCCCTGGTTGTCCCAGACATATCCCTTCGCCGGATGGACTCTTCCGTATCCCGCCGGGGCCCTTGGGAGGAGAGACCAGAGTGCATGTAGCGCTCCCTTGCAGCTTTACTGGGGCACGGAAATGCAGCCTGGAGGTATCTTGGCTTGGAGATGCAGGGAGGCAGGCACAAGTCATCCAGACGGCATGCATGCATTTTCATGCTTTCTGGTCCCTCTTGTGCTGCGGCTTGTGGTACCCCGGTCTCCACGGGGTCACTGACAGAGAGGGTCTGCCCACCCAACACACCCCAGGAGAGGAGAACAGTCCTCCGGACGCTCAATCCTCTCCCTCCCCTGCCAGCCCCTAGCGCCCAGAGTCCGTTCCCTAACCCGGGCTGCCTGCGTGGTGTGAGGCAAGGCACCAGCACCTCAGTCCTCTGTGCCACCGGGCCGGCAAAACTTCGATCTTAAACCAAATGACAGCTGGTGACATCTCTGGGAAAACTTGGGAAAACCTAACACTGACACACAATTCTGCCTGTATGTCACTTGTTTTCTGTATTAAATGTTCTCCACTTCCTTTATTACTGTGGACAGCTGCTTGAAAAGAGGACCCTTGCCCCTCAGATTTTGTCTACTCCATAATCCGGTTGCTGTGGAAAGGATAAAGTCGTAAGCAGGAGATTTATGACATCAGGCACGGTCAAGCAGCACGAGCAAGTCAAGTCCAAAAGGCAAGGATTCTACTTCCATGCAAAAGTCCTTAATAACAGAGAATAAGAGCAAGAAATCTACCAAATACAACTAATATCTGTGATTGCCAATGTTTTCTCAGAGGCATCACAGGCTCTCTAAAACTGCCCAATTACAGTAGAAACAGAGAAAAAAAAGACAGAGGTCCATCTGTTTCCATCTGATGCCATACCAGCCTAAAGCTGAAACGGCTCTGCTGTGCTCCTTCTACGTCCCCCTTCCCACCACCCCAACATTAAAACCAGACCCTTGCGTCTGTCCCATCACCATCTAGAAGTCTGCCACCATTTCCAGCTCCACAATTTTCCTGGGCCACCTGTTCTATATGTCCATTACCCTTTCCATGAAAAAATGCTTTGTCATCGCATTTCCTCACTCTCTCCTAAACTCCAGTGAATATATTTCAAGGTTGACTAGATGCTCTTCGTAGGTCTTCCCCTGCTGCCCCCTGAAACATCTTTGTCACCCTCCTCTTCAGATACCACCATATCCCTGTCCTTTTCAGGTGAGGACTCCAAAACTGTACTCAGTACTCCAAGTGCTGCCTCACAAGGGATCAGTACATAGGCAGAATCACCTCCTTACTACAAATGGAGAACTCCATTCCTATATATCCCAGCATCCTGCTGGCATTCCTGCTCACCTTGTTACAGATGGCTGTGACCTACAAGGTAGGCACTCTGATCAACCCAAGGTCACTATCCTATGTTATCTAGGTTACCCTGATGCCACCTAGCCAGTACTCAAGTTTTAGGGTTGTTTCCTTCCAATGTGCAGGAGTTTGCATTTTTTTTTTTTTTTTAGCACTGAACTTGATCTGTCAAACCCCAACACTCCCCCAACCCCACAAAACATTGTTCTAGCTTACCGAGAAATGGTCCCAAGATACCAATCCTCGACAAGCCCCATTAGTACCTTCCCCCATCAAAATAAATACAAACTCTGCCCATTTACCACCACACTCTGGGGGCCCCTTCAACCACTATGCAATCCACCTGGGTAGGCCCCTCCCTAGGTCTCCTAACATCTTTACAATAAAGGAAGCCCTCCCGCTGCATGGTTCGCAAAATACCGAAAAAAAAAAAGCAACTGGTAACACATAAGATCAGCACCGCCACCATCACAGCCAAAAAACTATACCAAATGAGGCCACTGTTATGCAAACATACAAGTTTTTTAATTTACATAAATAAAGCACCACGGTACCTGTAATGTTAGCTCCTCATAGAGACAACAGAAGACTCACCACAAACAAACACTCTGACTAGTTTCACATTAACCCCTCCCCCAACCTTTTATCTAATATACTTTGTTGTGAGAATACCTTTTATGAAACTAATTAAATAATTCTTACATACGCCTTTGAAACCTCTCAGGTCCCACATCTGAAGATGGGACCTGAGAGGTCTCAAAAGCTTGTGTAAAAATTCTTCAGTTAGTCTAACAAAAGGTATTACCACAAAAAGTATACTAGAGTTTTCTGAGACCAAGGCAGAAAGAAATAAACTTGAATTTAAATTAAGTATGAACAAAGACCCCAAATCATTTTACGCCTGTATTAGAAACAATTCGACAAAATAATAAAGTAGGATCTCTTACAGAAAATAAAACGGAATTGGTGTCTCTGAGGGATATGGCCAAGCCAATACATTTAATAATTGTTCTGGTTCAGTATTCTCTAAAGCAGAGGACCATAATGTTGATACAGTTCTCAATGACATACTAACATACTAACATGCCAGCAGAATAGGCCTAATGGTCTTTCTTGTCTGCTCATTTGGTCAGCCCCCACCCTGGGTGCTGACCTTGCTGTCCCCCTCGCCTTCTCTGGCTTCTCCCTTCCCAGTTCCGGATATTCTTTCTGCATTGGATTTTGCTTCCTGAACCCTTCCCCTGTACCTGTCCCACCCCCTCTTGAACCCATCCACTGTCTCTGCCTCCACCAGCCCCTAGGTAGTGCATTCTCTGGCTCTACCACCCTCTCAGTGAAGTAGCACCTCCTCCTTTCTCCCTGAATCTTCCCCCTCCAGTTTCCACCCATGCCCTCTAGTGGCCCCTCCTCCTTCCTTGAAGCACCCTCCTGTTCCTCCCCTATTTACCCTCTTCATGTACCTGAAGACCTCTATCATGTCCCCGGTCCTTCTCTCTTCCAAAGTGTACATATTTAGCTCTTGAGCCTCTCCTCATAGGTCCTGTCCCCAAGCCCCAAATCATTTGGTTGCCCTCCTCTGGACCCTCTCCAGGAGGTTAATGTCCCTCTTTAAGTCGGCCTCCAAAACTGCACAGTACTCCAGGTCGCGGCCTCACCAAGCAGTTATACAGAGGAGTATCACTTCCTCCTTCTGGGTGATCCCCTAGCGATGCATCCCAGCATCCTGTTGGCCTTGGCTGCTGCCCTCCTACAAGTCTCAGAGTTGTTCATCTTGACATCCACCACCACCCCCAGGTCCCTCTCAGCCATTGAGACTTGTAGTATTCCCCTCCCCAGGGTGTACACTTGGCCTGGGTTTCTGGCCCCAGGTGAGTACCTTGCATTTCCCTGCATTAAACCTCAGCTTCCACTTTCTAGACCATCTTTCCAGAGCCTCCAGGTCCCCTGCAGGCCACCCCCCTCCTCCCCATCCACCACCGCCCCAGTTTCGAGTCATCTGCAAAGAGACTCATCTCCTCCTGATTCCTGTCCTTATGTCAGATTCGTGGCGTTGAACAGAAGGGCCCAAGGACTGATCCTGTGGGACCCCACTAATGACCCTCCTTGGGGAAGAGACCATCCCACCAACTCTGACCCTCTGGGTCCGGTCCTGGAGCCAATTGCCTATCCATCGGATCATCTGGTTTCCACCCCATTTCTCCTAGTTTATCCAACAGGCCACGTGAGGAACAGAGTCAAATGCCTTGCTGAAGTCTAGAAAGAGGACATCCACTGGTCTACCCAGGTCCAAGGCACTTGTCACCTAGTCATAGAACTCCACCAGGTTTGTCTGACACGATTTCCCCGGGATGAATCCATGCTGTCTATCGTCCAGGCACCCTGACTTATCCAGGTCCCCCCTAGCCTCTCCTTGACAATGCCCTCCATCACCTTGCCCACCACTGATGTCAGGCTGACAGGCCTGTAGTTCCCTCGCCACCTCCCTTGATCCCCCTTGTGGATAGGCACTACATCGCCACCTTCCAGTCTTGGGGCACCCACCCTGTCCTCAGAGAGATGGTGAAAAGCTCTGCCAGGGGTTTCGCCAGGACATCTGCAAGTTCCTTCAGCACTCTAGGATGTAATTTATCCGGCCCCGGTGCTTTCTCCGTCTTAAGGGAGCTGAGGGCTTCCCTCACTCTCTCTGCTGTGATTTCCACTTCCAGTACCTCTTCTCCCTGCTTAGCCCTCCCCCCACCTGCCAGTGATGCCCCCCCTCTCCCCAGACCTGCCGATTGGTAAGGGTCCCCCCCTCCTCATTATCTCTGTCTCCTCCCATGTATGATGCAGCATCCCCAATTTCCCTGGTGAAAACTGTGGTGAAGTACTCATTTAGTACCTCAGCCTGCTCCTCTGGGTCTTGTGCCCATCATTTCCCTGATTTAATCCTGCTAATCTGCCCCTTCACCCTTCGTCTTTCCCCAATGTATCTAAAGAACCCCTTTATCCCTCTCCTAATTTCCCTGGCCAGGTTCTGCTCCTTCCTTGCCTTAGCCACCCTCACCACTCTAGTGGCCCTTCTAGCCATCAGCTCATACTCCCCTCGATCCCTTTCACTCCTTGAGCACTTGAATTTCTTATAGGCTGCTTTCTTTCCCGCACCACCTCCTGGACCTCCCTGGTCCACCAACAGGGTTTTTGGCCCACCGCATTTTCGTCTTACTCTTGCACAGGTGCTGGTAGCATCCTGCACCCCTCTCCTGATGATTTCCCACCTACTATCAGCGTCCATGTCTGACCCAATCCCATCCAAATGCTCCTAAGGATCCTTCCATTTCCTTAAAATCCACCCCTGAAGTCGGTTACTTCCGTCTTTGTGCAGCCTTCTACCCTCCAGGTCCAGGCAGAACCAGACCGTGGCATGGTCACTCCCGCCAATGGGTCCCTTACCTCCAGGCCCCAATCTGGTCACTGTCTGCCAGGACCACATCCAGTACCCGTGCCTCCCTGGTCGGTTCTCTCACCTGCTGAGTTAGGAACGCGTCTTGAAAGACATCCAACAACCTCTGTTCCCTGGTCACAGAGGATGTCATAGTCTCCCAGTCTGTTCCTGGCATGTTTAAGTCCCCTAACACCACCACCTTTCCTCTGCCCAGTCTGCCCTCCAGCTCCTCCGCCAGGGCAGGGGGTCTATACATAACTCCTATTTTTACCTTCTTGCCCCCTCTTGTTATCAAGGTGACCCAAACGCTTCCACGGTTCCCTCCGCCTCCTCTACTCCCCTATGCCAATGCAGTTTTGACTATCATTGCTACCCCTCCTCCCCTTCCCTCCCCCCTGTCCTTCCTGAACATAGTGTAACCCTCCAGGTTCAGGTCCCAGTCATGTCTTGCAGTGGCCCAAGTCTCAGTGACCGCAGCCACATCCACTGCTCCCTCAGTTAACATCGCCTGGAGCTCAGGCAGTTTATTGCCCAAGCTCCTGGCATTTAGCAGGACTACCTTCCACCCTTTCCCTATAGTTCCATTTCCCCTGCTCGTGTTCCCTTGGGGATTCTGTTTTCTCCTGGTCTGCACTTTGCCAGTTTGCCAGACACAAAGTTTGATACTATTACTACAAATGAAGTCACTGCTGTTTTAAAAGAAGTAAAGCATCAATTTTCTCCAGAACCAGACGGTATTAACAGTAAATTTCTGAAAGACTTCAAATGAAATATCACTACCCCTCACTATACTTAAATTATATAGATCAGGAGAGATACCAATGGAATAGAGAAGTACTACAGTAGTACCAATATATAAAAAAGGGAGTAGGAATATAGCTAGTAACTATCCTTTAATCATATGTAAGTGCTTGAAAAAACTCAAAGCATAGACTTGACAAGGAAATTGGGGAGAGAAATCTAAATGAGCAAAAAATAACATGGTTCTGTAAGGGGTAAATCTCGTGACACCAATTTGATTTCCTTCTATGAGAACAACAGTAATAGCCTAGATAAGGAGTCCCGGTGGACATGGTGGTACTCGATTTTAAAAAGGCTTTTGATAAGGTCCCACATCAATTGCTCTTAAAGAAAACAATAACACTCGGTCTAAACCCCTTTATTGTTAAATGGACATCTTCTTGGTTGTCTAATAGAATTCAACAAGTCCAAGTGGCCAGTAAATTATCAGACGAAATTAAGGTTACTAGCGGAGTCCCTCAGGGCTCTGTGCTGGGCTCCGTCTTATTTGGGATCTTTATCAGAGATATAAATGATTGTCTGACATGCAAGATGGTAAAATTAGCAGACAGTACTAAGATTTTCTCTGAGGTTGATACCCCACTCAAAATTCATGACTTTAAACAAGATCTGATGAAGTTAGACTATTGGGCGAAGCATAATAAAATGGAGTACAATACTGATAAGTGCAGTTATTCATTTTGGGAAATAAAAAATGTACACCACCTATAGTATTAGCATGTGCCCAATAAAAGCGGTATAATCGGAAAACGATCTGGGAATTATTTATAAAGACTACTTATGCAGATCACTGTAGAAGGGTCTCCCACAGAGCTAACTGTATCCTGATATCAGTTAGAAATGCATTTAATAGAAGTCGGGCTTCCATTTTAACACTGTACACAATGTATACAAGATCTCATGTTGACTACGCTGCATCATTTTGGTCTCCATATTTGAACAAAGATATACAAATCATTAAGTCAGTTCAAGGAAGGTCCACTAAACTAATATCTCTCTTAAGCACGTTAACTCATCCTGATAGGCTAGATAACCTTAACCTCTATGACTTAAAGACCCGTAAACTAAGGGGAGATTTGTTAATGCTCTTCAACATCTTAAACGACCCTTATCTCATTAAAGAACGTGGCTTGGAATGGGTGACTAAACCAGAGGGGTTTAAGGTGCCACAACAGACAACTTAAAGAGTTCCTAAATTTAGAACTAATAAAAGAAAAAAATATTTTACTGTTACAGCAAGCAGGTTAGGGAATTCATTGCCTTCAAATGTGGTTGATTTAAGATCATTCGAGTCTTTCAAACATACCTTAGAGGACTATCTGTTCAGCTCCGGGAATCAGATGCACCCAGCAGGTGCGGGGAAGGTGGTCTCAATGGGCTTTTGCCTTTTTCCACCTTTGAAAACAGAGTAATACTGCACACCTAACCTTTTATCTGATACTGAGTAAAAGGCCTTACTGAAAGTCATTAGCGGGGTCCCACAGGGGTCGGTACTGAGCCCACTCCTGTTTAACACCTATATCTCAGGCATCAGAAGTGGGATGAGCCCCTTTGCCAATGACTCAAAGCTGTGGGTGGTGGTGGAAGGGGGGGAGGAAGGAAGCTGGCTCTCCAGGAGGACCTGGAGACCCTGGGGAGGTGGTCACGAGCCTATAAGCTAAAGTTTAATGCTGGGAAATGCAGGGTTCTGCTCCTGGGGGCCAAAAACCCAGCTCATGTATACACTTTGGGGGGGAAGGCACTGCAGGTTTCTACGGGGAGAAAGACCGCGGAGTGGTGGTGGGTGCCAAAATGAATAACTCAGAGCCGTGTAGAAGGGCTGCAGCCCAAGCAAATAAAATGCTGGGGTTCACAGCCAGGGGAATAACCTCAAGGAGTCAACGGGTGCTCCTTCCGCTGTACAACTGCCTGGTTAGACCACATCTTGAATACTGCGTTCAGTTTTGGCGTCCCTACTTAAGAGGAACATTGCTCTACTGGAGAGGGTGCAGAGGAGGGCAACCAGGATGGTACTAGGGCTAGGGGAAAGGCCATATGAGGAGACACTGGAGGAGCTCAACCTGTACTCGCTGGAGGAGAGAAGGAACAGGGAGGATATGACAGAGGTCTTCAAATATCTCAAAAGAATGAATAGGGTAAGCCTTGAGGGGGTGCTGCAGCTGAGGGAGGTAGGGGCCGCCAGGGGACACTCAATGAAGTTGGATGTGGGGGACTGAGGGGGGAAACAAGGGACGCTACTTCACTGAAAGGGTGGTGGAGCCCTGGAGTGCGCTGCCCGGGGAGTTGGTGGCTGCTACAACTGTGGAGGGGTTCAAGAAAGGCTGGGATAGGTACAGGGTGAGGGTGCATCCCAGAGCCCCGCTAGGGAGTGGGGGACCGTGCAGTGGGGGGCCTAACAAACGTGCCCTGGGAAGGCACCGATCGAGCAGACTTGATAGACCATAGGGCCTAATCTGCTGGCTTCTTAGTATGTAAATCAAATAAGAGACAGAAATAGCCTGACCCTTGTCCACTGAGTCACTACATTGAAGAACTTGATATTAGTCTGGCATGACCTCCCCTTTACAAAGCTGCGACGCCTCTTAAGTCATTTACATCTAGGAACTCCGCCATCTGCTTCTTTAGGACTGTCTCTAGCAGTCTGCTCACAATGGAAGTCAGGCTTACTGGCCGGTAATTCACAGGGTAAGCCTTGCCCCCCGTCCCCCCGTGGTGGCGTTTTACAACTGCTCTCCTCCAATCTGCCAGGACTATTCACAACTCCAGTGAGCAGCTGAAAGTGTCTTCCAGAGGTGCACCTAGTGCCCTCCTAACTTACTTCAACACCCTGGGGTGCAGCCCATCCACGCTTGGTGACTTGCTAACTTTCAATGCCATTAGCACCTTTGGTACCCTGTCTAAGGAGATATGCCAACTTCAAATTTGCACCCAAGCCCTTGAGCCTTATTTACTCTTCGTTCCGACAGCAGTCCATCCCCTTCCTCAGCGAAAATTAAACTGGAATATTCATTTAGTACCACCTGCCTTACCCTTGTTACTCAGATTACCATGACGACCCCTTGATAATTTGCCATCCTTTATTTTTCCTTTTTTCGCTTATTTATCTGAATACGGCATCGTCATTGACCTGCACTCCATCTGTAATTCTGAGCTCTGTTTGGAAGGGGCTATGGGATAACAGATGGACCAGACACCGAACTTCAGGTTCAACAGACAATCTCTGTGTGATGTTTATTCAAAATACAGGAAATAAACTTCAGCAATAGCATATTCCTTCTTCAGTACATCAGTTTGCAGCACCTACTGACACTGATCTAACCATTTTTAGTGAAAACCCTTCATCCCTATGTAGGCCTTGTTTGCTTGGGTAGTGGGGGCTCAAAAAGAAAAAAAAAACGTAGACAAAGAACCTCAATGCAGAATCACTGAAAAAAAGGATTACCCCAAAGGGCATTGGCAACAAATCAAGTTTCAAAGAATTACAACATAATACATACTTCCATGATGCAAAGCAGCATGGGCCATATGCAAATCACCATGATATTTCAGACTTGTTCAGTTTACAGCAATTTACATGCATTTTAAATAGCACAACTAACTTAATCTTTATAATAAAGATAAGTACTAGTCGACTACCAAAAACACCTAATGCTGTGGCATTTTCAACATTTTCAGGTTTCATAAACATAAGGTATATGCATCAAGATATTTTTATGATACAGTGCTATTACATACTAAATCCAACAATGATAAATATAATCTGTTTTACATACGGTTGGAGGTCACCACTATAATCTCCCTGTACGAGGACCTGAGAGGGAAAAGAAAAATAAAAGAGGGTAGGGGTGTATCTTGGACTAGTGGGGAACCTGGTGGCTCACCCAAGGAAAACTATTTGGAGGAGGATGGGACCACATGTTATTAGGGGCGGCATCTTTGAGAGGGTGGTGGGGTGCACAGGGCAGCCATGATACTGGACTGGGCTTGGAAGTTCGGTGGTTGCCCAGTGTGCTACCAGCTGACACAGCTTAGGGAGGAGGTTGAGGGGATTAGGAGACAGCTGGGGGAAGTATGGTTGGGGCATAGAGAAAGGAGTACAGGAGAGTACTCTGGGGTCGCATAGGGACCCTGGCAGAGGGGGCCCAAAAGGAGGATACTACCAAGGAAGCAGGCAGGTAACTGGGGACACTCACAGATGGGGCCCAAAGGGAGGACATTCTCAGGGAAGTAGGCAGATGGCTGGGGCTGGACAGCAAGAAGCAATGGGGGAGGTGGATCGGACCTTAAGCTCAGTAACTGCTTCAATTCTCTTCTGCTTGGGGATGAGGGGGTGTGATGTAGCCATGACAGGGGCGGTAAGAGATGGAACGGGAGAAGGGGGCAGGGAGCAAGGGCCAGATGGCAGGAGGAATGGGGGGAACTTGGAATGCAGGAAAACGGAGGGAGCAAGGGATCAGAGGAGGAGGAGGGGGTAGGGAGAGGAAAGGGCAAGGAGAAGGACCAGAAGTACAAGGAGGATACAGTAAAGGGAGCTCAGGATTTAGGCCAGGGGAGCACGACAGGCAAGGAGGGGCTGAACGGAGACGGGAAGGAAGGGAGGGAGGACGAGCCAGGCTAGTTTAGCAGATGGGGGAGGGAGGACCAGTTGAGAGCAGTAGCGGTGGGGGTAGCGAGGTACAGAAGAATACTCAGGAGGATGAGAGGCATAGGATGGAGGAGGGGGTGTGGCCAGGTAAATAAGGAGGGATGGCAGGTGGCACCCAGCTAGGGGGAGGAGCAAGGAGTTGGCTGGGGGGAAGGGCCGGTAGAAAAGATGAGGGACATGGAAGGGGGGGAATGGAGGAAAAGGGGCGGCCAGAGTGCTCCTGTTGGGTGATTCCATGATCAGGGGGATCAAATGGGATAGGGAGGGAGAAGCCTGCCCAGTTAGAACAAAATGCTTCCCTGGACTAACGGTGCACAGGGCCAAGCATGAGGTATATCAGCTGGCAAAGGATTGTGGAGGTTCCCAGGACATATTGGTCCACCTGGGTACCAATGACATTGAGGGAAATAGTGAGCTAGAGATATAGGCAAGGTTCAGGGAGCTTGCCAGGGTCTGTCATGATATAGGATGCGCAATTTCCTTCTCGGAAATCCTGCTGGTGCCAAGTGCTAGTGGGGAACACAAGAGGAAGATTAGGGAGATAAACAAGTGGCTTGGGGAGTGGTGTGGGGCAAGAAGGTATGCGTTGATGGGGGATTGGGGGAAGACCTGGGAGGATAAGGGGCTGTATGCTAGAGATAGGCTCCATCTCAATTCGAAGGGGAAGGAAATCCTTAAGTTCAAAATAGAGGGGTTCATTGGTGAAAGGTGGGGTTTAAACTTGTGAAGGGGGGAAGGATGGGAGAAAAGGCCGTCAAGTGGGGCCGATAAAGGAGGAACTCTGTCTCCACCCCCCTGGGGAGCTGGAGGAATGCAGGAAAAGGCCAACTGGTAAGGTGCGGACCAGGGGAAGACAGAATCCCCACGGGAACACGAGCAGCAGAAATGGAAGTACAGGAAAAGGGTGGAAGGTAGTCTTGTTAAATGCCAGGAGCTTGGGCAGTAAAATGCCTGAGCTCCAGGTGATTCTAACTGAGAAAGAGGTGGATGTGGCAGCGGCCACTGAGACCTGGGCCACCGCAGGGCACGACTGGGACCTGAACCTGGAGGGCTACACCATGTTCAGGAAGGACAGAGGAGGAAGGGGGAGGAGGAGTAGCAAAGAAAAATTACTCACCTTAGTAATTGCTTTTCTTCTCATGGAGTCTTGCTATATTATAACAATAGCAGCAGTCAGCCACTGCAGCTGAACTGCCCGGAGGAAGGAGTTAACTCCAGAAGATCTAGAGTTCTACAGCGAGGGCGCTGTGCCTAAAGTCTCATCTGGCAGTTTCAAATGAAACTGTCAGTCTTTACGTAAGCTAACATCAAAGGACGGAAAGTCATATGAAAAACTACACTAGCCCATGGCTACCTACTATAGTAATAACAACAATATAAAGAACAAAGAAACACTCAGAGCCATAATAACAAAAATTGATGGTATTATGGTTGGTTTTACCACCCTGACAAGCACATATGAACCCCCTTCCCCAAAGACTCAAGTCCAGGAAGGGCAATATAAATAACCTAAATGAAACAATCTAGATCCCTAACCCAAAGGAAAAGGGGTAAGGAAAACTACAATGGCATGACACAGTGCTTGACCAATTCGCCACCCTACCAGTAGAAGTTCTGAGAGGGCAGGAGGAGGGTGGGTTATAATATAGCAAGACTCCATGAGAAGAAAAGCAATTACTAAGGTGAGTAATTTTTTCTTCAAACACCATGAAGTCTTGCTATATTATAACAATAGCAGATTACACAGCAGTACCTCCATGGAGGAGGGTCAGAACTACTTGGAAATAGGCTCTGAAGCACAGCTGTGCCAAACCGAAAGCATCTCTCCTGGACTGGACATCCAGGGAATAATGCTTGGTAAAGGTGTGAACTGTCTTCCAGGTAGCAGCATGAAATCTCCAGAATGGGATGACTCTAGCAGCCGCTAGAGGCCGCAGCTGTACCCTTTGGTGGAGTGGCCTCAATCCTGAGGGGTACTCTACTCAGTTTCTGATAACAGAATTGGATACAAGAAACAAAACCACCTTGCAATTGTTCTCTTAGTGGCAGGTTCCCTTTGCCAACCTCGCCATAGGTAAGAAAGAGTTGGAGGATTCGAACCTATGACCTCTGGTGCACTCTAAATAGTAACTAAGGCTCTTTTGACATCCAAGCTGTGCAGTCTCCTCTCACCTGAGGAAGAATGCTCAGTGAAAATACTGGGAGAGAGATAGATTGATTCAGGTGGAAATCAAGAAACCACCTTAGGCAAAAACTTTCTATTAGTCCTAGGACTACCTTATCTCTGTGGAAAGAGATAAAATCTTCTTCCACTGACAGGGCCTGTAGCTCACTTGTCGTCTGGCAGAGGTGATAGCTACTAGGAAAACGGTTTTCCAAGTTAAATACTTGAGCTCTGCAGAAGACAGAGGCTCAAGGGGTTGCATTAACTGAGCAATGCAAATATTCAGGTCCCAGGCGGAGAGCTGGTTCCCAAAAAGGAGGGTTAGTATGAGTAACCCTTTAAAAACTTGGAGAACACCGGGTGAGAAGAAAGGGAGGCAGGCTTCCTGCTGACACAAAAGCAGAGACAGCTGCCAGATGAACCTTCAGGGTAGCTGGTCTAAGGCCTAGGGAATTCAGATGGACCAAATAGTCCAGTAGAATGGGAAGATCAGCAGATTCTGGGATAATCTGCCTCTCAGAGCACCAGATGGAAACCTCTTCCACTTAGAATTATAAGTGGCCCTAGTGGAAGGCTTCCTTGAAGCCTTTAAATATCCATGACACCTTGAGAAAGGTGTAAGTCAGCAATTCTAGCTCCTCAAGAGCCAAGCCTTGAGGTGGAGGGATTTGAGGTCCGGATACCACACTCTCCCTGTGCACAGGCCAGTAAGTCGTGGACTCTGGGCAGGCTCAGGGCAGGTGGACTGCCAGGACAGGGAGCAGAGGGTACCAGGGCTGTCTGGCCCAATCTGGGGCAATCAGAATCACTCTGCAAGGTTGAGATCTGATTTTTACTAGTACCCTGAAAAGGAGAGGAAAGGGGAAGGCATACAGGAACTTCCTTTCAGTCCAACAGAAAGGCGTCCAGAGGACTGAGCCCAGAACTGGAGGCCTGCAACAGAAAAGAGGAAGTTGGTGGTTGTCTGGGGCTGCGAAAAGATCTATCTGAGGAGTGCCCCATCTGGCAAAGACAGAACCCAGCACTTGTGGATTCAGAGCCCATTCGTGATGGCCCTGAGAAATTCTGCTGAGGGCATCCGCCAGGACATTGTCCTTCCCTGGGAGATGAACCGCTATCAGGGAGGTGTTCAGGGAGTAAGCCAGAGACCACAACTTCATTGCTTGGGTGCACAAGGCTGAAGACAGAGTGCCCCATTCTTGTTGATGTACCACATTGTGGTGGTATTGTCTGTCCTGACTTGAACCACTTTGTTCTGGACAGAATCTGAAACACCAGAGCTAAAAGACAGCTCTGAGTTCCAAAAGATTGATGTGGAGCAGAGACTCCTGAGGAGACCATACCCCTGGTGGCAAGGTGGCCCAGGTGAGCCCCCACCCTAACAGGGAGGCATCCGTGGTGAGGGTGAGGGGTGAGAAATGGGAATGAAGGAACCCCTGTCTTAAATTGCTCTGGACCTGCCACCAGTGGAGGCTAGGATCAGAGTTTGAGTAACTGGGACCAACTTAGTAAGGGGTCCTTCCTTGAGACCAATAGGCCCTCAAATGGAACTGAATGTCCCTCATCTGGAATCTTGCTCCTTGCACGACAGCTGTGGGAAGCAGCCATGTGCCCGAGGAGTTGCAGAAAATGCCTTGCTGGTCGAGAGACCCACAGGGTAAAGAGGATGCCAGGGCGTGAGTCTGTCCACCCTTTCCGAGGAAGAAAAGCCTGGCTAACCTTGTGTTCAATTCTGCGCCTATGAAAGTTAGGACCTGAACTGGTTCCAGAACGACTTTGGTAAGATTAGCAGGAATCCAGGGTGAGAAGCTGCTGGGTGACTTGCAAGTGGGATTTCACCTGACCTGGAGACTGACCCACAATGAGCCAGTTGTCCAGGGAAACACAGCAACCCCTTGCCTTCTTAAGTGAGCCACTACTACAGCGAGACATTTTGTGAATACCCTTGAGGCGCAGAGGTAAGGCCGAAGGGCATTGCCCTGAACTGGTAGTGGCCTGAGGGCAGTTCGAACCAGGTACTTTGGTGAGAGGCCTGATCAGAACATGAAAATAGGCATCCTTGAGGCCAGGAAGCTAGCCAGTCCCTGGCCTTGGGAAAACAATATCACTGCCAGAGTCAACATTTTGAACTTTGGTTTCAACAGATGCTTGTTCAAGTATCTTAAATCTAGAATGGCCGCCATTCTCCTGTCTTTTGGGTAAGAAAGTATCTTGAATAAAGCCCCTTGCCCTGATGGCAAGGAGGAACCCTTTCACTGCTTTGCAGTCCAGCAGAGCAGAAACCTCTGCTTCCAAAGCAAGAGACTTCGAAGGATTTGCAGGTGGAAAATGCCTGGCTCTCATCTTTGGAAAGTGTTTGAAGCTGAGAACAGACCCTGGCCTATAACCTCCAGAACCCATCTGTCCGTAGTTAGGGACAGCCAGTTCCGTCTGAAATAGGCCAACCTGCCCCCACTGGTACAGGAGACGGCCCAGGCACACATCAGGTGCCTGCTTAGCAGACAACCTTAGGCTGAGAGGGAGGGGACGGTCTTGAGCCTCGTCTACCCCTGCCTCTGAAGAAACCCTCTGCGAGACAGCAGAGGAGGCTGAAATTGGTAAAAGGTCTGGAAAGGGCCTGCCCCTACCTCTGGGAGCATGCCTTTGTGGCATGGCATGCTTCTCCTTAGCCTGGGCACTTTTTGTAGGTAGTTCTGTATTCATCCATCTTTTCATATAGTTTTCTGTTTGCTCCCAAAAGAGAATTTCCCACTACAGGAAAATCCATAGCCTTTGACTGGGTATCTTGGGACAGATTAGTGCATCTGAGCCATGCCAACCTATGGGAAGCTACAGAAGTGGCCATGACCCTAGAAGAACATCATTAACATCAACAGCAGTATGAAATTGAACTTTAGAGGCTTCAATGCCATCAGCAGCCACCTGTTCCAACTCACTAGCCAGCTGGCCATGGCCTGCTTTACTAACTACAATACTGTATCCCACCTAGATTTCTGATATCTAGCTACATAAGCCATATAATTGCTGCCTGAGTCCCAAAGCTGCCATATACTGTTTCTTCGCCATGGCATCAATCTTCCTGGAATCCTTATCAGGAGGATGTGAGGCCAGAGGAATATTGGCCTTGTCACAGGCTGCAGCTTGTACCACACCTACATGACTACACTGCTCAGTAAGGAAGTCTGTACGAGCCTGACAAAGTATACCTTCTGTCCATTTTTTATCTACAGGAGGGACAGAATGAGGATTTTTAAATCTTTGTTGTTTGCTTCCTAAATGACTTATGCAAAGGAATAGACAACCTCCTAGACTCTGGAATATCCATCATTTCCACATAATCAGGCTCCTCTTGCTCATCACAGCCTCCTCTAAAGGAAGCTGGAGGTTTCTGCAACCTTTTGTAAAAATAAAGAAAGAAGGACTCAGACAGAATAGGAGGAGATTCTAAAGGTCTGTCTGGAGAAATGTCCGGTTCAATGGGCACGTCCAGACCCCCCAGCCACACATATAATGATCAAATTCTCCTCCTCCTCCTGTGGTTCATAAAATCCTCAACTTCAAATCCTGAACCACTGGGACTGAGCAGACCAACCTTTTACCAGCTGTTGGTGGTTCTACAGATTCCTGAGACAGTGACTGGACAATCTGAATGGCTTAGCTATCTCTGCAGCAGTTGGAGACACAATTTTGGACTCCAGACCTACTGATTTCCTTGTCTTTTTACTTGGGACTGGTTCCTCTGAACCAGCCTTCCTTTTGCCCGAGGAAGTCTCGCCCTGGTCAGAGGCACTCCCTCTGGTCCAGTGGGTACTGGACCGGCTGGCCATCCGGTCAGCGGACTTTTTGGCCTCGTTCCCTGAGCTGGCCCAATCTCTTCTCCAGGGTGGCTGCAGGAAATTTTTCACACCTGGCAGTCTGACAGGAGGTGGTCAGCCCCAGACAATAAACACAAGTGGTGTGTGGGTCAGCCTTGGCAAAGCGTCCCCACAGACATCACAGTGTTGAAACCCAGTGGGCCCGGTTTTCTTTTGGGTTCTCAGACATAATGCCAGCCTAACCCAAACTTGCCCTTTTGATGGCAGTGCCAGGCAAGACACCCTTATCGGTTCCCAACCGTGTACGGGTATTTGAAAAGCGTTATAATTCCGGTTTTTAGAACCGATAAGAACCGGGAACCACTCTAAAACCCACTGTACACTTTTTAAAATACAGAAAAACAACCGATCGGTTCAAACCGAACCGATAATTAATTTTCCACAAGACTTAAACTTTTGTACTTACGGTTACCAGATAGAGCTTTAAAACCGAAATGCGGTAAAAATAATAACTTTTGCGGTTCAAATGAACGAAAAAATACTAAGCGAACGAGAATGAACCGAGCTGAAGGAGCTGATCTCGAGGCGACTGTTCAGTGAAGCGGAGTAAAGAATCTGACAGTTTCATTTGAAACTGCCAGATAGAGCTTTGGGCACAGCGCCCTCGCGCTGTAGAACTCCAGATCTTCTGGAGTTAAGTCCTTCCTCTCCAGGGCAGTTCAGCTGCAGTGGCTGACTGCTGCTATTGTTATAATATAGCAAGACTTCATGGTGTTTGAATAGTAAAAAACTGCATTGCCATAGGAGGAGTGGAGGAGGCAGAGGGAACTGTGGAGGCGATATGGGTCACCTTGATAACAAGGGGGGGCAAGACAGTAAAACTACGAGTGGTGTATAAACCCCCTGCGCTGGAGGAGAGTCTGGTGGCAGATGTTGGGAGACACTGCAGACTGGGAAGGGTGGTGGTGTTGTAGGACTTAAACATGCCAGGAACAGACTGGGAGACTATGACATCCTTGGTGGCCAGGGAACAGAGGTTGTTGGATGTCTTTCAGGATGCGTTCCTAACTCAGCAGGTGGGGGAACCGACCAGGGAGGAGCGGATACTGGATGTGGTCCTGGCAGACAATGACCAGATTGGGGGCCTGGAGGTAAGGGACCCGTTGGCGGAGAGCGACCATGCCACGGTCTGGTTCTGCCTGAACCTAGGAGGGGTAGAAGGCTGCACAAAGATGGAGGTAACTGACTTCAGGGGCGGATTTCAAGGAAATGGAAAGGATCCTAAGGAGCACTTGGATGGGATTGGGCCAGACATGGGCGGTGACAGTAGGTGGGAAATCATCGGGGGTGCAGGATGCTACCAACACCTCATGGAAAGTAAGACGAAAATGCAGTAGGGCCCGGAAACCCTGCTGATGGACCAGGGAGGTTCAGGAGGGGGTGAGGGGAAAGAAGGCGGCCTATAGGCAATTCAAGTGCTCAAGGAGTGAAAGGGACCGAGGGGAGTACGAGCTGATGGCTGGAAGGGCCACTAGGGTGGTGAAGGCGGCTATGGCAAGGAAGTAGCAGAACCTGGCCAGGAAAATTAAGAGAGGGAACAAGGGGTTCTTTCGATACATTAGGGAAAACTGAAGGGTGAAGGGGCAGATTAGCAGGATTAAAACAGGGGAGGGATGGGCACAAGACCCGGGGGAGCAGGCTGAGTTACTAAATGAGTACTTTGCCTCAGTTTTCACCATGGAGAATGGGGGGGCTGCATCATACATGGGAGGAGACGGTGAAACTGAGGAGGGGGACCCTACCGATTGGGCGGCTCTGGGGGCGCATCACTGGCAGGTGGGGGGAGGCAAAGCAGGGGAACGAGGTAGGGAGGTGGAAATCATGGCAGAGAGTGTGAGGGAAGCCCTCAAGTCCCTTAAGATGGAGAAAGCAACAGGGCTGGATAAATTACATCCCAGAGTGCTGAAGGAACTGGCGGATGTCCTGGCGAAACCCCTGGCAGAGCTCTTCAGCATCTCTCTGAGGACAGGGTGGGTGCCCCAGGACTGGAAGGTGGCACATATAGTGCCTATCCACAAGGGGGGTCAAGGGAGGTGGCAGGGAACTACAGGCCCGTCAGCCTGACATTGGTGGTGGGCAAGGTGATGGAGGGCATTGTCAAGGAGAGGCTGGGGGGGGACCTGGAAAAGTCAGGGTGCCTGGATGATAGGCAGCATGGATTCGCCCCAGGGAAGTTGTGTCAGACAAACCTTGTGGAGTTCTATGACTGGGTGATGAGTGCCTTGGACCTGGGCAGACCAGTGGACGTCCTCTTTCTTGACTTCAGCAAGGCGTTTGACTCTGTTCCTCACAGGGGTCTGTTGGATAAGCTGGGAGAAATGGGGGGTGTGGAATCAGATGGATACGCAATTGGCTCCAGGTCGTGGTTGGCGGGACAGTCTCATCCCCAAGGAGGGTCATTAGTGGGGTCCCTCAGGGATCGGTCCTTGGGCCCCTCCTGTCCAACACCTACGTCTCTTACATAAGGAAGGGTATCAGGAGTGAGATGAGTCTCTCTGCGGATGACTCAAAACTGGAGGCGGTGGTGGATGGGGAGGAGGGGAGGGTGTCCCTACAGGGGGACCTGGAGGCTCTGGAAAGATGGTCTAGAAAGTGGAAGCTGAGGTTCAATGCAGGGAAATGCAAGGTACTGCACCTGGGAGCCAGAAACCCGGGCAAAGTGTACATCCTGGGGGGGAAATGCTACAAGTCTCGATGGCTGAGAGGGACCGGGGGGTGGTGATTGATGTCAAGATGAACAACTCTGAGACTTGTAGGAGGGCAGCGGCAAAGGCCAACAGGATGCTTCGCTAGGGGGATCACCTCCAGAAGGAAGGAAGTGATACTCCCACTGTATAACTGCTTGGTGAGGCCGCACTTCGAGTACCGCGTGCAGTTTTGGAGGCCACATTTAAAGAGGGACATTGAACTCCTGGAGAGGGTCCAGAGGAGGGCAACCAAAATGATTTGGGGCTTGGGAGATAGGACCCATGGGGAGAGGCTCGAAGAGCTAAATATGTACACACTGGAAAAGAGAAGGGACATGATAGAGGTCTTCAGGTGCATGAGGGGGTAAACAGGGGAGGAGCAGTCAGGGTGCTCGAAAGAAGATGGGCGCAACTAGAGGGCATGGGTGGAAGCTGGGGGGAATTCAGGGAGAAAGAAGGAAGTGCTACTCACTGACAGGGTGGTAGAGCCATGGAATTGCTGCCCAGGGGCTGGTGGAGGCAGAGACGGTGGAGGGGCTCAAGAGGGGTGGGACAGGTACAGGGGAATTGTTCTGGAAGCAAACACCAGTGCAGCGAGAATATCCGGGACTGGGAAGGGAGAAGCCAGAGAGGGAGGGAGAAGGGGGCAGCAAAGTCAGCTCCTAGGGTGGGGGCTGACCAAATGAGAAGACACGAAAGACTGTTAGGCCTATTCTGCTGGCATTTTAGTATGTTAGTATGTCAGCATAGCATAGTCAAGAAAGGGAAGGGGTGCCCATAGGTGGCCAACCTTATGGACTAGAAATTGTAAAGGACAGATTAGGCTAAGAAACAGAAGAACTGTTGCAGCACATTTAAGAAAAGGTCAATCCTCAAGAGTGGCAGGAGCTCCCCGTCACACTCTGCCTCAACTTTAGCCTTGCTCACCATTGTGCTAGCTGGTTTTTAGTTTCTCCAGGTAGTCCCTCCAAATACTGAGGTTTGCCTTTTTCTGCCAAACTGACTGAATAAACTTGGGTCCGCCTTTACTACACTGGATGTGGATTGACATTTTCTACAGCTTGTTTTATTTTATTATATTTTTGGTTGCTTGTCGCTCAGACTCTGGTGAGAGCAGAGTCTGGGATTGGGAAGCCTTGGCATTATTGACCAGGGGAGGTGGGAGCTTCCCTGGCCTGTTTATTAAACATCTGGAATTAACTGTTTGATTTGCGGACTGCTGGATTACTTGCTGCAAAGGACTTTGGATTGTTTATATGGACATTAATAAAGGGTTTTATAATTTGGGAAGTTCTGGGAGGTTTTAGAAGTAAGTTCATTTAGTATTTGGGTCTGAATTGTTCTGACGTTTGTTTCATTGGGGTTTATGTTGTGTAATAAAAAACTGTGTTCAGTATGTGTTGGGAGGGTTTTACAATGGTTTGGCATTATTCTTCCACCATGCTCAGGGAGTTGCACCCTTTTGTTTGTCCCCCATTATCAGTTGATGTGTATAGGAGATGTCGAGCCTTGGGGATATCCAGAGGTCGACTGAAAAAGGGGCAATCTGGGCATGGTGGGAGAATGGAGAGGAGTGGACGGATTGAGGTTGTTGGGACTAGGAGACACCCTGGGGCGAAATGGGGTCAGGAAAGGGGGGGGGTCTCTTGCCTGGTTCCCATACCTAAGGGCTCCACGAATAGTGGGCATGTTTCGGGATCTTCCTCGTTGACCCATCCAACTTGGGCCGGTGTTATGCAATGCCAGATCGATTAGAAACAAGACGGCTATTATAGCTGATCTTGTTGGAACATCTGATCTGGCATGCATCAATGAGACATGGTTGGATGAGAATGCAGGTCCTATTTTGGCATCTGTGGTTCCATTCGGGTTTTCGGTGATACACCGCCAGAGATTGGATCGTAGGGGCGGGGGTGTAGCTATTGTGTTTAAAACAGAACTGGGCCTTGTGGATGTGCTAGTGGGGTGCACTCGATCCTTTGAGTGTATCCTGGGAGCAGGTGTAGGGTTCAGGATACTCCTCATCTACCGTCCACCAGGTGGTGGGGAAGAATTCCTGAAGGAGTTTGCAGACTTCACTGTCGATGTGGTCTTGGAGTCGCCCAGATGGTTAATTCTAGGTGACTTCAATGCCTGGGTCGACGACGAACTCTCACAATTTGGAAATAATCTCCTCCAGCTTATGACTATGCTGGATCTTACACAGGTGGTTACCTCTGCTACTCATATTGGGGGTCACTCTCTGGATCTTGTGTTCCTCCTGGGGATGGAGATCACCAATCTGGGGGTGGAAACAGTCTGTTTGTCAGACCATCACGCCATAAGATTCAGTTTTGGCGCATCCACAAGTAGGCCTGCCCCTACGGAGATGGTCCAGTATTGCCCTTTAAGGGAAGTTACCCCAGAAGGCCTATCAGGTTTATCGAGTGAAAGCTTGAGTCCAGATGGTCTTGTACTGACTTATAATAAGGCAGTGGTAGACGATCTGGACTCATTAACTCCTGTTCGTGTTCGCCCACTCACTGTGCGCCCAAGGATCCCTTGGTTTGATGGGTCCTTGAAGGAGCCGTGAAGAGTGGGTTGAAGGCTAGAGAGAGCTTGGAGGAAATCCAGCCTTGATGCTGACAGGCTTAGATTGATGGAACATTATAAGTTCTATCAATTAGAAATCACCTGTAAGAAGGCAGAATTCCTGTCCGTGGAGACTACTGCTGCACAGAATCGACCAGCTGAGCTCTTTCAGACTGTGCAATCCAGTCTGTTTTCAGTCTGGAAGAGGTTTTTCACATACAAAGTGTGACGAGCTTGCACAAGTTTTTGCAGATAAGGTTGCCAGCATCAGGTTGGGGATCGGCCCAACTCTCTCTATGAGGGATTGCGGAGATCGGCAAAAGGTTGCATGCACCCGTTCTGTCTGGTCTGACTTCAGCCGGCCAGAATTCTTGGACATTGTAATAATTGTCCAAACTTTGCGACCAACCGGCTGTAGTTTGGATCCAGGCCCTACGCCGTTGTTGGTACACTGCGTAGATGCTATCTGCCCGATCCTTGCTGAAACTGTCTGGTGTTCCGTGAAAAGGGGGTCTTTCCTGATCCTCTCAAGGAGGCAGTCATTCGACCACTCCTTAAAAAACCTTCCTTGGATCCTGACTGTCTAGCAAACTACAGACCTATCTCTAATCTACCCTTTGTGGGTGAGGTTATTGAAAAGGTGGTTGCGTTGCAGCTGGATGATTATCTTATGACCTACAATGTCTTTGATGCTCTCCAATCTGGGTTTAGGAAGAGACATAGCACCAAGACTGCCCTTGTTCGGCTGTTAAATGATCTAATTGCGAGAGATCTAAAGGCTCGTACTATCTGAGTCCTTCTTGATCTCTCGGCGGCATTTGACACTGTAGACCATGGTTTGCTTTTGAAGTTTGAACCCGAGGCACTTTCTGTGCGACTTCCTTATGCGGATGTGGAAGAAGCATATTTCAGGTCCAGAGATGCCAGCCAATCTCCTCTTTGGAGTGCTGGCAAAATCAGTGACAAGGTTACCATTTTGAACTTTGGCTTTAATAAGTGCCTGTTTAGCACCCTTAGGTCTAGGATAGGCCGCCACTCCCCATTTTTCTTTGTTGTGAGGAAGTACCTTGAATAAAAACCCTTTCCCCTTTTGTTGTGGGACACAGGTTACACTGCCATTGACAGCAGTAGGTTTTGAACTTCCTTTTCCAGCAGCTTCCCTGCATTGGAAGCTGGCTTGAACACTCTGGTCTTTAATGTGAGAAGGGTTTTGAAGCTTAGGGACAAACCCTGACTCACTACTTCCAGAACCCACCGGTTTGTGACCCGTTTCCAAGCCTGGAAATAGTGAGTCAGTCTGCCCCCTACTGGTTGTGGGGAGGCAGCCTGGGAAAACATGTCAGGGGTCTTGCTTAGCGTGAGGCTGAGCTTGGGAACCACACCTGGAACCCCTTTTGCCCCTGTCCCTGAAGTACCCCTGCTGTGGGTACTGCTGAACCTGGGGTACAGCACTGGCCTGATAGTAAGGCCTGATGTGGAAATGCCTGCCCCTACCTCCCCTTCCATAGGGTCTAGTGGACGGAGAGGCACTCTCTTTGGCAGAACTGCTTTTGTAGGTGGCCTTATACTCATCCACCTTTTTCATGTAAGCCTCTGTCTGAGTCCCAAAGAGGGAATGACCCTCAAAAGTGAAATCTAAGACCTTGTTCAGAGTATCCCGAGTGAGGTTTATGGCTCTTAACCAAGCAAACCTATGAGCAACGGTATTAGCCATCCATCTGGCAGCAGTGTCATTAGTGTCCGCTGCCATTTGAAACTGGTATCTGGCTGCTTCCAGGTCAAACCTAGCAGTCTCAGCTAAGCCAGCTGAGAGACCAGATGGAGCTTTATCTGCCATCACCATGACGACTGCCTGAGAGATTCCTGATATTGGGCTGCATATGCCTGGAAATTCGCTTGCCTGATGGACAAGGAAGCTGACAGGTAACCCTTCTTGATCATGCTATCAATTTTTCTAGAATCTTTTTCGGGAGGGTGAGATGCCAGAGGAACTTTTGCCTTGTCACAGGCCGAAGCTTGTACCACCCCCTGGTGGTCAGGGTGAGAATAAGAATTCAGACCCTTCTATGTCCAGCTGATATTTCTTGTTCAGCCTTTTGTCTAAAGGAGGGACAGACCTAGGTGTCTGGAGGATTTTAAATATGTCCTTTTTAAAGAACTTATTCACAGGAAGCAATAACTTTTTAGTGGGTGTGAACCCCATCATTTCTAAACATTCTGCTTCCTCTCCATCCTCTATCACCTCAGTGGCAGTTATGTCAAGGGCATCTACCACTTTTCTAACAAATGTAAAATGGAAGAACTACTCCTCTGAAGCCCTGGGTGGTTAGCCAAACTCCTGTTCAGGGGAGACTTCAGGTTCCACTGGCTCCCCTTCTTCATCTTCCTCATACTCCCCACACTCCTCCCTATCATCATGGAAGGAAGACTGGGTAGATTTAGCTGGGGTCTGAACTGGTGGCTGCTGTCCAGCAGGCAGCATCCCCTGTAAAGCCTGTGCAATGCCAGCCCGGTGACACTGAGGGGTGAGGCGCTGGTGCCTTACCTCGCACTACACTGGCGACCCGTGTTCAGAGTACCCGGCTAGCCATGGCGCTGGACCACTAAATCTGGACTTCAGTGGGGGATACAGCTCACCACCCACCGGGGAGGGGCAGCCCTGGGGTTCGGGTCAGCATTGGCTGGTAGACGCTGGGGACAAGCCCTGGGTTCAGGGTCAGCATTGGCTGGTAGACACCGGGGACGGGGCTGGGGAGCCCTCCTAAGGCCAAGCCGGCAGTGAAGGAGAGAAAATGATAAAGTGTAAAAGCCTGTGCAATCTCTTGTGGAGAGGGCATATTTTTCAATCACACCAGAAGTCCCCAAACGCTGATCAGCAGTGGGTTCTATACTAACATACTAAAATGCCAGCAGAATAGGCCTAATGGTCTTTCGAGTCTGCTGGATTTTTAGCACCCGCGCTGAGGGCCGATTTTGGTGTCCCCCCCCCGGATTATACTGTTCCCAGTCCCACATGTTCTACCTGTATTGGGCCTGGTCAGATTTACCCTTCCCCTGTACCTGTCCCATCCCCTCTTAAACCCGTCCACAGTCTCCACCTCTATCAACTTCCTGGGCAGTGCATTCCATGGCTCCTCCACCCTTTCAGTGAAATAACATCTCCTCCTCTCCCCCCCTGAGCCTGCCCCCTTCCAGCTTACCCCCGTGACCTCTCGTTGTCCCACCCTCCGTCCTTTGGAGCACCCTGCCTGGGCCTCCCTTATTGATCCCTTTCATGTACTTAAAGACCTCTATCATGTCCCTCCTGTCCTTCTCTCCTCCAGGGTGTACATGTCGAGCTCCTTGAGCCTCTCCTCATAGGTCCTCTCCCCCAGGGCCCCAGATCATTTTGGTTGCCCTCCTTTGGACCCTCTCTAGGAGTGTAATGTCCCTCTTTAAATGTGGTCTCCAAAACTGCACACAGTACTCGAGGTGTGGCCTAACCAAGCAGTTGTACAGTGGAAGGATCACTTCTGCCTTTCTGGAGGTAATCCCCCTGGCAATGCATCCCAGCATTCTACTTGCCCTTGCTGCTGCCCTCCTAATGGTCTCAGAGTTGTTCATTTTGCCATCTACCACTACCCCCAGGACCCTCTCGCCTTCCGTGACTTGAATCATGTCTCCTCCCAGGGTATAGCCCTGGCCTGGATTTCTGACTGCCAGGTGCAGAATCTTGCACTTCCCCACACTGAATTTTAGTCACCATTTTCCCCACCACCTTTCCAGAGCCTCCAGGTCTTCCTGCAAGGCCTCCCTCCCCTCCTCAACCACCACTGCACCCAACTTTTGAGTTGTCTGCAGAGACTTATCTCACTCCTGATCCCCTTCCTGATGTCTGAGACATAGGTGTTGAACAGGAGTGGCCCCAGCACTGACCTCTAGGGCAACCCACTAGTAACCCACCTTGGGGGATGAGACTAACCCTCCAACCACCACCTTCTGAGTACGCTCAGACAGCCAATTTCCTATCCATCTTAACTGTCTCACTACCCCATTTCCTTCAGCTTAGCCAGCAGGCCAGTGAGGGGTACCGAATCAAACGCCTTGCTGAAGTCCAGAAAGAGGACGTCCACTGGCCTATCCTGGTCCAGGGCCCTCATCACCCAGTCATAGAACTCAACAAGGTTTGTCTGGCATGATCTTCCCGGGACAAAGCCATGTTGCCTATCGTACAAATACCCAGTTTGCTCCAGTAACCCCCCTAGCCTTCCCTTGACAATACCCTCTATCACCTTGCCGACCACCGATGTCAGGCTAACGGGCCTGTAATTTCCTGCCTCCCTCTTGAGCCCCCCTTGTGGATTGGCACGACATGGGCCACCCTCCAGTCTTGGGGCACCCACCCAGTCCTCGGGGAGATGTTGAGAAGCTTTGCCAGGGGGGCTGCCAGGACATCCGCCAGTTCCCTCAGCACCCTGGGATTGTATCTCATCGGGCCCAGGTGCTTTCTCCATCCAAAGGGACCAGAGGGCTTCCCTTACTCTCTCTACCAGGATTTCAGCCTCCACGTCCCCCCCTTTTCACCCTGTACTGCTGGCCCCCCCACCTGTCTGTAGTGGCCACTCCCTTTCCCCAGACCCATCAGGTCCACTGATCTCTACTGGTCCCACCCTTCCTCTGGTTTGCCCCTGCTCCCCCCAAGACATAGCCCTCCATCCCTGGTAAAAAACTGAGGCAAAGTACTCATTTCGGACTTCTGCCTGTTCCCCCGCCTCCTGTGCCCAACCATCCCCTACCCTTATCTTGCTGATCTGCTCCCTTACTTTCCTTTTTTCCACTATGTATCTAAAGAACCCCTTGTACCCCCTCCAGATCCCACTGACCAACGACTGCTCCTTTTCTGACTTAGCTGCTCTCACCACCCTGGTGACTCTCTTGGCTGTCAGCTCATGTGCCTCTTGATCCCTTTCACTCCTTGAGCGCTTGAAGTGCCTATAGTCCGCCTTCTTGTCCCTCACCACCTCCTGTACCTCCTGGGTCCACCAGCAGGGTTTTCTGGCTTTACCGAACTTGCACCTTTCCCTTACGCCGGATCTGGTAACCTCCTGTATTCCCCTCCTAATGATCCCCCACCTTCTGTCAGCATCCATATCCGGCCTTAAACTGTCCAAACAATCTTTAAGGATCCTTCCCATTTCCCTGAAGTCTGTACCCCTAAAGTCGGTTACTACCGTTCTTGTTCAGCTTTCCTCCCCACCAGGTCCAGGAAGAACCAGACTGTGGTGTGATCACTCCCCAACGAGTCCCTCACCTCTAGGCCCCTAATCTGATCACTGTCCACCAGGACCACGTCCAGTGTCCGGGCCTCCCTAGCTGGCTCACCCACCTGTTGCGTCAGAAACGCATCCTGGGGGACATCCAGCAGCCTCTGCTCTCTGGCCACTGGTGATGTCATAGTCCCCCAGTCTGCTCCTGGCATGCTGAGGTCCCCCATTATCACTACCCTTCCCCAGTCTACAGTGTCCCTCTAGGTTTGCCACCAAACTTTCTTCCAGAACCCCCGCCAGTGCTGGTCTGTATACTACTCCAACCTTTACTCTCTTACCCCCCCCCGCGTCAACAGGGTGACCCAAATAGCCTCCATGTTCCCCTCTGCCTCCTCTACCCCTCCAATACCCATGCCATTTCTGACCAGTAGTGCTACACTACCTCCCCTTCCCTCCCCCCTATCTTTTCTGAACATAGCATATCCCTCCAGATTTAGGTCCCACTCGTGCTCGAGTGGCCCAGGTCTCAGTGACTGCTGCCACATCTACCTCCCCCTCAACTAGCATCACCTGGAGCTCAGGCATTTTATTTCCTAAGCTCCTGGCATTTATCAGGCCACTCTCCACCCCTTTTCCCTCCTCTCCTTTCCCTCCTTAAGCTCCCGTTACTCAGCTCCTGCACCCTACCTGGTGACCCATTTCCATCTCTCCCTAGAGGAGTGGAGACCCTGTCCCTCAATTATTGTACCTGCTGGCAGTGCCCCTTTTTTGATCCCTCCCCCCTTCACAAGTTTAAACCCCACCTTTCGCTGATGAACCCAGCTAGTTTGAGCCTAAGGATTTCCTTCCCCTCCAAATTAAAGTGGAGCCTGTCCCTAGCGTACAGCCCCTTATCCTCCCAGGTCTCCCCCAGTCCCCCACCAGACCATACCCCAATTCCCCAAACCACTCCCTAAGTCACAGATTTATCTCCCTAATCATCTTCTTGTTTTCCCCACGAGCCTTTGGTATTGTCAGGATTTCCAAAAAGGAGATCTTACTGCCTATTGAAAGGCATACCCTGGCCAACTACTGGAACCTTGCCTGAATTTCTAGTTCACTATTACCATTTATGTAATTTGTCCCCAAGTGCACTAGAATGTCTGGGGTCCCCCGCACTCCCTTGCCAGTGAATACAAGTCATGCTTGGCCTTGTGCACAGTCAGGCCTGGGTGGTATTTGGTTCTGATCAGACAAGTTTTACCCTCCCCCGCCCCTCCAACTGGATGCATCTAATCATGGAGTCCCCCCAATAGCAGTACTCCAACCTCCCCCTTGCCTCCCTGTTCACTCCTCGGGTTTCCCCTCCTTCCATGCCCCTCCTCATCCCTTCGTCTGGGTTCTACCCCAACTGGCTCCTCGCACCTCCCACAATCTGGGTGTCGAAGGTAGCCCCTTTACTATTTTCCCTGGTCACCCCCTCTACCTGTGTCCTCGCCTTCTTTATCCCCTTCTCTCGAGTATCTTTCTCTGTCTCTCTTTCCCCACTCCTTACTAATCCATCCACTCTATCCGTTTGCCTACTTGGCTTTCTGCTCACTATCATCCCATATGTCCTACGCCTTCTTGCTTGTCGTGCTCCCCTGTTCAATACCCTCAGCCTCCTCCTTGTTCCCCTGATCCTTTTTCTCCCCCCACCCCTCTATGTGTTTAGTCTTTTTGGTTTTCTTTAAAGGAACTGGAGAGTTAGCAGTTTCAGCAGGCCTTTTTACAATGACCTTTGTACCCGTTATCAGGGGTAGAAGTAGTGGTCTCTGTGGTTTCGCCCACAGACACAGAGGGTGTCAGCTGGTCACAGCCTGAGGGACTCTTGGGTGAAAGTAACTTCTTTTTGAGCCTTTCCAAAGGTTTTTTTTAAGCGTTTTTTCAGGAAAGGTCTTGCAAATTTCACAATCAGACTTTAGATGTTCATAGCTAAGGCAGGCCACACAAGAAGTGTGTTTATCTGCCTTAGCAAATACATCTCCATTTCCCTGAAGTCTGTACCCCTAAAGTCGGTTCCTACCGCTCTTGTTCAGCTTTCCTCCCCACCAGGTCCAGGAATTTTTTTTTTTTTTTTAGTTAATCCTTTTTACCTTGGCTTCCCGGTCTGTCTCACACGTCCAGGCATCCTGTTCTTCCGGCCGCCGACCGAGAACCCGCTGCCAATTACCCCCGTGGCTTGCCACCCGTGGCGGGGTGGCGGAGAGTCCCCCTCACTCTCAGCCCAAGATAGGATCCAGCAATGCAGCGATGCCCCCTGTCCGGGCGTCCTTAGACAGCCATCAAGCCGCCACGACCGTTCTGCCATGTTTCTCTTTTTTCTGTGGCAGTGCAAGTCGGGCATGCAATGGAGCCAAGGAGGGGAGGCACGCACGTGTCCGCACGTGCTCCCTTCCGGCACTGTGCCCCAGTTCACCCCTCCGAGCTCAGTGCCAGTGCACCTTCCCCCAGCCTCCGCAAGGGGCCACAAGTGCACCAGCAACTGAGACCCCCTCCCGGAGAGAGAGCGCAGTCCACGGACGCCAATCCCTCTCCACCCCTGCCAACCCCAGTCCGTTCCCAAACTCGGGTCGCCGGCGTGGAGCAAGGCGTGGCATCCAGTGCCTCAACCTTCAGCGCCACCAGGCCGGACTCAGTACAATTTTTAAAACCAAGTTCTCTGTTTTTTCTCTTAGGCTTTTCTGACATTTTAGCCAATTAACAGAAAAAACACAAAGCGGAAAATTATTTTAAATTTCAAACTATAGCTTGCGGTTGCGGTTGGTTCAGGAACCAACTGGAACTGAGAACCAATATAAAAAAAGGAACCGGGGTTATCGGTTCAGTAACCGGGATTAGCGGTTACACAAAATAGATTTATTTAAACAATTTACACTAAAATAAAAGGGTTTGTCACAAAACTCCGCTTTAAGCTCAAAAATTCCCAGTTCCCCTCTGGTTATACTGAACCGGGAGAGAAAGATAAAAACCAACAATTTTAACTATAATAAACTAATGGTTAAGCTAAAAACCAAAAATAAAGGCAGCAAATGAAAATATAAGGAATACATATATATTTTTATGAGTTTTCACGACAAGATGTTGAAAGAATCTCAGAGCATCTAGTCTTGACAGGCAGAGAGTGAAATCTGAAGGTCAGAATGTAGGCAGTTGACAGGGGCCAGCATTTGAAAAGTGGCACGTGCCAATGGTGTTCCATCATTAGCATAACATTCCCTCTCCGGGCATGGCTTAAAGAAATACTGCATAAGAGTTAGGAATATTGGAGTATTCCTGGGGTGAGAATTACCAGTTTTGTCAGCTCAGACTTTCTCAGATTGTTGAATGGAACCATCTGATGGAATATATGGACAGACAGGTTCCTGGCCCCCTCCACATCACAGCCCAAGCTGCCTATGATAAGCCAGTAATCGAGGTACAGGGAACATACTGATGCCCCTGCACCAGAGAAATTACCCTACCTCCAACCGACAATTGGTCAAGGCCCTTGGAATTGATGGCCGACAGGAAAACTGTTCCCCTGAAAGGAAACATCTGTGAAACAGATAGGGATTCCTTGAGATCTAGGAAGCAGAACCACATGCCCAGCTCAAGCCATCAGAGTATAACTGATTCAGGGTGACCATGCAGAACTTCTCTATACAAATAAATCAACAGAGAGATCCAACAAGAGGCATGGCACACTCCCCCCCGTTTTTTTTGGTAACAGAAAGTACGTGGACACAAACTTCTGCTGAACTTGTCTTTCTGGAGCTGGACCCATCGCATGCAGTCACAGGAGTTTGATATTCCTTCTGAAGCATGCAGAGAGAGACCGTTATGAAAGCATGTTTATCAGAGGTGCATAGGACCAGAACAAAGGACAAGATATCTGAAGGTAAAAGAGTCTGCCCACCCCAGCTTCATAAGCAGGGATGATTAAAAAATATGCTGTGCAAATATACTAACATACTAAAAGCCAGCAGAATAGGCCAAATGGTCTTTGTCTGCTCGAAAGCCAGCAACCTAGTGGCTGCTCGCCTTATCACCCCCCCAAAGCCCCCGACAGGGTATTCTTTGGTTTCAGTTTCCCCTTGTACCCGTCCCACCCTTTCTTGAAGCCCTCCACTGTGCCCTCCTCCACCAGCCTCCCGGGCAGCGCATTCCAAGGCTCCACCACCCTCTCAGTGAAAAAATGCTTCCTACGCTCCCCCCTGTAATTTCCCCCCTCCAGCTTCCACACATGGCCCCTAGTTGTTCCTCCCTTCTTTACACTAAACAGCTCCTTGGTTCCACTCCTGGTTATTCCTTTTACACACCTGAAAACCACTATCATGTCTCCCCTGTCCCTCCTCTCCTCCAGTGCGTAAAGCCCAAGCTCTTCCAGTCTCTCCTCAAAAGGCCTCCCCTCTATGCCGTGAATCATCCTGGTCGCTCTCCTCTGGACTCTCTCCAGCAGCGCTATATCCTTCTTCAGATGAGGTCTCCAGAACTGTACACAGTACTCAAGCTGCGGCCTGACCAAGGCATTATATAGAGGGAGGATCACTTCCCTCCTTCTGGACGTAATTCCCCTGGCTATGCAGCCCAGTATCCTGTTTGCTTTGGCTGCAGTTCTTCTACAATTTTCAGAGTTATTCATTTTGACGTCTACCACCATCCCTAAATCCCTTTCTCCCAATGTGACTTGCAGTGTGACACCCCCCCCCCCGGGTGTATACATGGTCCGGGTTTTTGACCCCCAAATGAAGTACCTTACATTTCCTGGCATTAAATTTCAGTCCCCACCTCCTTGACCACCCCTCCAGGGTATCCAGATCCCCCTGGACTGTCTCCCTCGCTTCTTCACAATCCACCAGTGCTCCCAGTTTTGAATCGTCCTCAACGAGACTCAACCTATTCATAACCCTGCTCCCTATATCCGAGACGTAGGCATTGAACAAGAGTGGTCCCAATACTGAACCTTGAGGGACCCCACTGATTACCTTCCTGGGGCTGGAGAGTATCCCACCCACCACTACACCTCTGTAAACACCCCGGAAGCCAATTTTCGACCCAATTGAGCTCCTGTCCTCCCACCCCCATCTCCCCCAATTTTTTTTATCAGTCCATTATGGGGTACTGAATCAAACGCCTTGCTGAAATCTAGGTATAGGACATCCACCGGCCTATGTCTATCCAAGGCCCTCGTCACCCAATCATAAAACTCTACGAGGTTGGTCTGACACGATCTCCCCGGGACAAAGCCATACTGTTTATCATCCTGGTGTCCAAACCTTTCCAACTGCCTCCCAAGCCTCTCCTTGATAATGCCCTCCATTACTTTGCCTACCACAGACATCAGACTGACAGACCTATAATACCCGATCTCCTCTGTAGACCCTCCCCTTTATGTATAGGCACTACATAAGCCACCCTCCAGTCCTGTGGCACCCATCCCATCTGCAGAGAGATGTTAAAGAGCGCAGCCAGTGGAGCTGCCAGCTCCTCCGCCAGTTCCTTCATAACCCTCGGATGTAGTCCGTCTGGCCCCGGAGCCTTATCAATTTTTAGCTTCCGAAGGGCCTCCTTCACCCTATCCACTGTGATTTCTCCCCCCAGTCCACTCCCTCATGCAACCTTCCTACTCCTTCTGGGTCTGGCCCAGCCTGTACCTAAGCCTCTTTCCATTATTTGGTCTCAGACTGAAGACTGACCTCTCGCTTTTGCTGGCTCCTCTTCCCTCCCAACAGGCTGTAGTGATCCCTTGTCACCCTCTGCAAAGATTGAAGCAAAGTAGTCGTTTAGCACCTCTGCCTGTTCCCCCGCTTCCTGAGCCCATCCCCCCACAATCTTAATCCTATTGATCTGTGTCCTCTCTTTTCCTCTTCTCTCTTATGTATCTATAGAATCCCCCCCCCCCCCGGATATCCCTAGCCAAGTTTTCCTCCACTCCTGCCTTGGCGACCCTCACCACTCTGGTGACCTTCCTGGCCAACAGTGCATACTCCCCTCGCTCCTTAACCCCCCCTAGAACGTTTAAAACATACATAGGCAGCCTTTTTATCCCTCACTGCCTCCTGCACCTCCCTGGTCCACCAACATGGCTTGCTGGTTCCACCATGCTCACGCCTTACTTTAGCGCAGGACCTAGTAGCCTCCTGCACCCCTTCTTTAATGGTCTCCCACAATCTTCCAGCATCCATATCCGGTCTAACCATGGCCGACCTCTCCCTTAGAATCTTACCCATACCCACGAAGTCCACTCCCCTGAAGTCGACCACTACTGTATAAGTGTGATTTTCCTCCCCCCCAGATACAGCAGGAACCAGACCATGGCATGGTCACCACCCACCAGTGGACTGCACACCTCCAGACCCCTTATTTGTTCACTGTCCACTAAGACAACATCCAATATCCACCCCTCTCTAGTAAGTTCCCCCACCTGTTGGACCAGGAAGGCATCCTGAAAGACATC
This sequence comes from Neoceratodus forsteri, assembly GCA_016271365.2. Lineage (NCBI taxonomy): Eukaryota > Metazoa > Chordata > Ceratodontiformes > Ceratodontidae > Neoceratodus > Neoceratodus forsteri. The sequence goes on along the minus strand of CM028135.1, from coordinate 14,688,455 downwards.
CATCAGTCTCTGTTCCCTGGTTACAGAGGATGTCATGGTGTTCCAATCCGCCCCCGGCATATTAAGATCACCCATGACCACCACCCTACCCTTTCCAAGGTCACAGTGACCCTTGATGTTCTCAACCAGTTTATCCTTCAGAGCCTCCTCTATTGCGGGGGGCCCTGTATACCATCCCTATCTTCAATTTCTTCCCTCCCTTCATTTGCAGGGTTACCCAAATCACCTCCACACCCCCTCCAACCTCCTCCACTCCACTAACCACTATGTCATTTCTGACTATCAGCGCAACCCCTCCCCCTCTTCCCACTCCCCTGTCTTTCCTGAATATGTTGTAACCCTATAAGTTTAGGTTCCAATCATTTCTCTGGGTGACCCATGTCTCTGTAATTACCACTACATCCGCTGTTCCCTCAACCAACATAGCCTGGAGCTCAGGCATTTTATTGCTCATACTGTAATCATACTCCTGGCATTGATCAGGACTGTCCTCCGCCCCGACTTCTACCCTCTCCTCGGTCACCCCAACCCTGCGCAGTCCCCTTCCTGCCTAGTTTTCCTTGAATTTGCAACATAGTCCCCCCCAACTCCTCACGTGCCCTAGACTTGGACCCTCAAACAGCCCCCCTGGGGTCTTATTATTATTTGACCCCCCCCTTTACAAGTTTAAACCCCACCTCTCACCTATAAATCCAGCAAGTTTTAATTTCAAGATCTCCCTCCCCTCCACGTCAAGGTGTAACCTATCCTTGGCATAAAGCCCCTTATCCTCCCAAGTATCCCCCCAATCCCCCACCAGCCCATGTCCTTCTGCCTTGCACCAGTCTCTGAGCCACTGGTTTACCCCTCTAAGTTTAAGCTTGTTTTCCCTGGTTGCCCTTGGTACCGTCAGAATCGCAGAGAAGGAAATTTTACTTCCTATAGAGTGACAAACCCTGGCCAGTTCCCAGAATCTAGCCTGTATTTCTAGCTCACTGTTCCCTTCCAAGTCATTTGTCCCCAGATGTACCAGGAAGTCCAGTGATCCCCCACAATCCAGTGTTAACAAGTATAGGTGGAATTTGGTCTTGTGTACGGACAGTACTGGTATACATTTAGCCTTGATCGGGTTGCTTTTATTCTCCCCCTCCCACTGGATACCCCTGGTCATGGAGACTCCCAGCAGTACCACCTTTGTCCCACCCTCCATTTTGATAGCCCGGTTTGATCCTTCTAGACTCCTCCCTCTCCCGTCAGCCTGGGGGTCTTTGTAAGCCCTTTTTGTTCCTTCCAGACTCTTCCTCCTTTCAGCAACCCCCTGATTGCTGCTCCCTCCCCCATCAGCCTGGGGGCTGCCCTCATGTGCATGCTCTACCATACTCCTTTCATCTGCGACTGACTTATTGCTCCTACCCCCTCCAATCTCCCGGGTGATCAGAATTTGCCCTCCCAGTTTGGCCTCGTCTCCCTTCCTGAGCTAAAAACATCCAATCCCACACACCTGAGAAACCTCCCGCTACTCCCCCCCCCAAACTCTGAACCTACACTTCCCATCCCATCCACTGTATTTCTCCCTACCCTATTATCCACCTCTTCCAGTCTGTCTTGAAACTGCCCTATCTAGAGAACTCTATACCGCCTCCCCTCTTTGACAGACATCCCCGGCCTGACCCCAGTCCTGCCTCCTTCCAACCTGGCATCCCTCAGTGCACACCTTCTACCACACTTCCCTCCAACCTAGGCTCAGGTCGCTCCCTCCTCCTCCCTTTCCTTTGAATCTGGCTCCCTCTTCTGTCCCCCGTCTCCCTTAGCTTACTGACTGAACCCTCACTGTCCGCCTCCTCTCCCTTCCCACCAGCCTCCTCCACTTCATCTCCCGGATATAGTAGGGTGAATTGGTTTGTAAGTGTGATGCTTGCCCCCGTTTTGCTTTCTCCTACCCCCCCTCCCTCATCGGCTCCCTCTGTCCAGCCCCCTCCCTACGGTTTGCTTCCCGTACGTTGCTTGTTCCGCCTCCCACTCCTCTCGAGTGACCATATGGTACGTTGCTTGTTCCACCTCCCACTCCTCTCAAGTGACCATATGGTCCACCTATCCCCTGGGATATGTCCTTTTGGCCTTGTCCACTTGCCCCCTTGGGTATGCCACTTTGGCCACGTCTAAGTGCATATGGTCCATACCCCACCTTACCCCCATCCCTCCCCCCTCCAGCTGCCTTCTAATCCCCCTGATTTCCTCCCTAAGATCTTCCAGTCTAAAACACACTGGGCACCCTCCAAACCTCCATGCCCAATTTAATATTATGTCCGCCCCACATCATGTACACCCAATCACCCTACCGAAGATGCCCGCATTGACAGCCCCCAAGCCCACCCTCATTTTGGGACTGAATAATATGGCCCCTTATCAGCAATACACACATAATACCCAGCAATAATCAGATTTACACCAGCAAAGTCCAGCAGTAGACAGTTTTCAGCAATTTATCCCCAATCCCCACAGTATCCAGCTATCAATCATCAGCAATCCCCTAAATCTCATCTAAACATCTCTCTGCAGACAGGATGGGTGCCTCAGGACTGGAGGGTGGCGTATGTAGTGCCTATCCATAAAGGGGTTCTAGGGAGGAGATGGGGAATTATAGGCCTGTCAGCCTAACGTCTATGGTGGGCAAAGTAATGGAGGGCTTTATCAAGGAGAGACTTGGGAGGCAGCTGGAAGGGTTAGGGCACCAGGATGATAAACAGCATGGCTCTGTTCTGGGGAGACCATGTCAGTCCAACCTTTCAGAGTTTTATGACTGGGTGACTGGGGCCTTGGACAGACATAGGCCGATGGACGTCCTGTACCTGGATTTTAGCAAGGCATTTGATTCAGCACCCCATAAAGGGCTGATAGCAAAGCTGGGGGAGATGGGAGTGGAAGAACAGGAGCTGAAGTTGGTTATAAATTGGCTTTGGGGGAGAATTCAGAGGGTAATGGTCGGTGGGATAGCCTCCTCCCCTAGGAAGGTAATCAATCGGGTCCCTCAGGGTTCAGTGTTGGGACCACTCCTGTTTAATGCCTATGTCTCGGACAGAGGGAGAGGGGGTTAGGACTAGGCTAAGTCTTTCCAGATGATTCCAAACTGGGAGCACTGGTGGACTGGGAAGAAGCAAGAGAGGTAGTCCAAGGGGATCTGGATACCCTAGAGGGGTGGTCAAGGAGGTGGGGACTGAAACTGAATGGCAGGAAATGTAAGGTACTGCATTTGGGGGTCAGAAATCCGGGCCATGTTTACACCGGGGTCATCACACTGCAAGCCACAATGAGTGAGCGGGATTTAGGGGTGGTGGTAGACATCAAAATGAATAACTCTGAAAATAGTAGAAGAACCGCAGCCAAAGCAAACAGGATACTGGGCTGCATAGCCAGGGGTATTACATCCAGGAAGAGGGAGGTGATCCTCCCTATGTGCAATGCCCTGGTCAGGCTGCAACTTGAGTACTGTGTTCAGTTCTGGAGACCTCATCTGAAGAAGGACATAGCACTGTTGGAGAGAGTTCAGAGGAGAGGGACCAGGATGATTCAGGGAATGGAGGGGAGGACCTATGAGGAGAGACTGAAGGAGCTTGGGATGTACACACTGGAGGAGAGGAGGGACAGGGAAAGAATGATAGGAGTCTTCAAGTATGCAAAGGGAATAACTGATAGCGGAAACAAGGAGCTGTTTAGGCTAAAAAAGGGGGGACAACAAGGGGTATGACTGGAAACTTGAGGGGGGAAATTATAGGGGGAACATATGAGGCATTATTTTACTGAGAGGGTGGTGTAGTCGTGGAATGCGCTGCCCAAGAGGCTGGTGGAGGAAGGCACAGTGGAGGGCTTCAAAAAGGGGTGGGACATGTACAAGGGAATTCCAAATCCAATGAAGACCCTCTTGGGGGTTGGGGGGGGGGAATAGCGAGCAACCACTAGGTGGCTGGCTACCAAGCAGACATGACAAACCATTAGGCCTATTCTGCTGGCTTTTAGTACGTTAGTATGTTAAAAATAGCAACCCCAAATGCTAATTGCAACCTCCAACAGCAACCACCAAACCAGTACAGTATATGTAACTTATGCCCGCCCCACCTGTCCAGCAATAATTTCAAGCTTCTTATTGCTCCAGCTCGACCAGTCTCACCATGCCCTCCCCCAAGGCTCCACCCTCTCCGACCATATAACAGAGGTTGGGGCCGGAGTGGGTGGTGTGGGACACAAATTACAGCTCCCCAACGAATAGTGAGGTGGCTGGGCCCATCTATGTAGCCCAGCCACAACTCAAATTTGGCGCCCTCACTCCCAATTGGTCCTCAGCAATGCCAGCTCCTCTCACTCCAGCCCTGGCTCGCTGCCGACTGCAGCTGCCGGGAAATCCGCTCTGGTGCTCTCTCTCTTCAATGCCTCACCCTCCAGCCCTGGCCCGCTGCCGAATGCAGCCACCAGGAAGTCCGCTACGGTGCCCCCGGTGAACACTTCAGCTGCCGATGCAGCTCCGAATTCTCCCTCCTCTGATGCGGCTGCCGATGCAGCCCCCGCTCCTCACGCCTCGTGTGCGGCCCCTGTGGATTCTCCGCCACCAATGCGGCCAACAACCACTGCCCACCAAAGCACTCCCAGCAATTACAGCTCCCCACGAATAGTGAGATGGCCAGGCCCGTCTATGTAGCCCAGCCGCAACTCAAAATTTGGCGCCCTCACTCCCAACTGGTCCTCAGCAATGCCAGCTTCTCTCACTCCAGCCCTGGCCCACTGCCGACTGCAGCCACCTGGAAATCCGCTCCGGTGCTCACTCTCTTCAGTGCCTCACCCTCGAGCCCTGACCCGCTGCCGACTGCAGCCGCCGGGAAGTCCTCTCCGGTGCCCCGATGAAGCTCCGAATTCTCCCACCTCTGATGCGGCTGCCGATGCAGCCCCAGCTCCTCCAGCCTCGTGTGCGGCCCCTGTGGATTCTCCGCCGCCGATGCGGCCAACGACCACTGCCCACTACCCATAGTCATTTATATGGAGTTCCCTACGCACTATCATCTTGAATTCAAGAGACAACCACAAGCAAATCACTTCCAGGACCCACCTGTCCGAGTTAGCAGGCCACGGGGGGAAGGGGGGCTTTAGCAGAGTCTGCAGCCAGAAAAGGATGGAGTGCCTTCTCCCATCAGCTCTTGCTGTTTGAAGCAAAACCAGAGGCCTGTCCTTTGAAGCCACCATTCCCAATGCACTTATGGTGCCTGTTCTACAACTCTGAAGTGTTAAGACATGACATTAAAAAGATTTGCTGGAAGAAAAGGGTTCCTTGGCCTACTTTATCTACCCTAATACTACCTATACAACAGCCGTAGTGGCTCTTCTCTACACATTTCCCTTTTTGATACAATCTTTACTGGGTTGGGGAGGGTTGAGCATCTCACAGAATGCTCACCTATTCAAGCTTAGAGTGAGAACAATCTCTGGGTGACGGGGGATGTACAGGTGGAGCCAAGCATGTCAGAGATGGCATGGGGTATGCAGACAGAGGTATAGTGTCCTGTACTAATGCAATGCCAGCATGTGTGTTCACATCTGGTATCTCAGGTGGGAGAACAGGGAAAATCCTGGCACAGTAGGGCACGTTCAGGCTCCACACTGCCCGTCTGTCCAGCATGTGTGTTCTCAGGTGGGAGAACAGGGAAAATCCTGGCACAGTAGGGCACGTTCGGGCTCCACACTGCCTGTCTGTCCAGCATGAGGAGTCCTTGCCAACTTCAAACTGTCAAAAGAGGGGGGGTCACCACTGAAGGCCTCACCATGAAGGGTAACTGCAGGGCAGGTTAGGGACCTCCTAGGGTGCAGGGGTCAAGTGACGGGGCTCTGTTGGGTGGTAGCAGTAACATTTTTCTATGAAGAAGTAAACAGATAGTAACAGTCATTTAAGGTCAGAAGGGACTCTAGATCCATCAAGCCCCCCTTCCCGTTAATAAGCAGGGATCAAGTATGCTGTTCAAACATGTAATAATTTATAGGAATTACCCACCCACTCCACTAAAACGTAGACTTTGTATCAGCCTCAGGTCACTAATTCTTCAACATAACTGGTATTTTAAAGGTAAAGTGAGCGACTGTTGCCAGAGGTTAGCACGTCTGGGTTGAATTTTTTTTCCCTTGCTCTGATGGAGTGAGCAGGAATGGAAAGAAGCAGTCTCTATTTTCCTATGAAAGTCATCAAGCACTCCTCCACATGTTGAGATATTTTTAAATTCAATCAGGGTAACTACAAACCTTGCCAAATCTTCCTTCTGTTTTTCATAAATACTGCCACACAAGACGCTCTGATCAGCCTGCAACATAGCACTTGACTCAGACACTTAAACCCACTAACTTGAGGGCCTGTGAACCAGTGCACATTCCACACATTAGTACCTTATCCAGAATAACTTTGACTGGTATCAGTTTCTTTTTATACACAAGCACAAAACTTGCCATTTCTTTTTAATTAGCCATGAATAACTGTCAGTCACACTCTCCGAAATGCTCAGATCCTCAATGCATCAAGAAAGAAAAATATAAGGCCACTGCTTCACTGCGAAACAGCTAGTAGGAAGGAACCTTAATGGACATTTGGTCATTTTGTCATCAGGCATGTCAGTGTTAGAACAGCAGTGCTCCAACTCCCAAAAACAATTAAAGGATGAAGGCATTATTGCCACGCCTTAACGCTGTATTTGTATTATATTTGTTCTCTGTCGATACCTGGCTGTAGCGCTATGCCCATACCTGTCTGTAACATGTTGATTGCTGCTACCTTGTCTCTGTATCTGTATATTGACCAGAGTTCTTTGACTGTACCTTGTTGATTGCTATTACCCTGTCTCTGAATTGTTAATGCCTGTACCTTTGTAATTCTCCCGGGTCGCACCTAAAAAATAGGAACTTCCTGTCTAGCATGCTTACCTGGTAAACAGAAGCTAAATAAATAAATTTGTAACACACTGTCCCCTTCTCCGTTATTTGACTGTTGGAGAAAGAGACAAGTTTCTATACTTTAAATTTTTTTTTCTCTTGCTAATTTAATTGCCTCCATCTCCGTCCCTTTATTATTTTTCCTTCGTGGTCCCCAAATGCTACAGCTGTAACGATGTTGGGGACCAAGACTCCACTTCAAGCATGATGGTCTTGCAATACCCCCACCACCACACCAAGGGATGAAAAGCATGGCTTCTTAGTACCAGTGTGATTTGTATCTGCATCAAAGGTAGAGAGACTGCATTTGTTTTTAGTTTAATAACTATTTTTGTACAATACCGTTTAAAAGGGAAAAAAAAAATCAATCGCTCTCTCTCTCTCAACAAATCACAGTGCTCGGTTGTAGTAAGCAGGGTGCCACTACAGGCAACTAAATACTGCTAGACTTTTCCACAGTGTCTTTCTATGATGTAATCTTAAGAGTAAAATAAATATATTCTAGCTAAATTGAGGTTTTTAAATTCCCATTACGCCTGATGGCAATTTATGTGCCCATTTTGGAGTTCTGTAAAACACACTGAGCTATAGCAAGTAACACGTTACCTGCCTGTTTACTTCATAAAACATTAACTTAAATGAGCACTCTGTGTGTGTGAAAAGGGTTGTTGGATGTACAGGGTGGGTGTGCAAAACACTGGCGAAGTTCCCACACAGGATTTCTTTTGTTAGTCACAGTGGCTAAAGCAACACAAAAATACTTAACAGGGAAAGAAACATCAGGCTCAGTGGTGCAGAGGGCTGAGACACCGCATTGGACACCACACCTGCTGCCACACCGGCAACTCTGGTTCGAGAGCAGATGTAGACCGGAGCGAGATTGAAATAGGGGAAAAACATGGCAGCTATTCTAAACAGAAAACCTGAACTGTAGCTTGATATGCATGGTAATGGGGCCAGGTAGCACTAGATCCTGTTTGTGGGTGGTCTGCCTTGCCACATAAGTGTTATGGCATTAACATTGCCATCAGCCAGTCACTGCCAATAATTTTCTAAGAAGCTTTAACATAAAGCCACCCCTTCAGTGACATCACTTTGTCTCAAAAGGTCCATAAAATGGCTACTGCCTTGATTCAATTTTAAGGTGATGCAGATACTTTAAAGTTTCAGGACTCCTGGCACCTACTGGTAAGCTCAATACCTCATTTGAAAACTCTTTACACTGGCTTTCAGAATCTGAATGACCTGGCACCATTTTCTTCCCCTTTAAATGGTGGCATAGTCTGTTACCAAAAATGTTCATTGTAAGTGTGGTACATTCTCTGCCTTTATCTGTGGCAATCAGGTTAGAAGGTATTTTAGTCACTTAGGATATTTGTTAGCATTTAGCTATGCGACTAATGGTTAGTGAGACAATAGTTTGCTCTGGCAATGAGGTGATTGATTTGACCCTCTGCTCCAAAAGTTAAGGGTCAGTCCAGAAAATCTGGATGCCTGAAACATGCTAGTAAAATTTCAGAACTGGTCAGTAATTATAAACTGAATATCAGGCCAAAAAGACAGCATTAAGAAAGGACCTTAAAGAGCTAGTGTACTACCTAAAACTAATATTAGTTTTTAAAAGCAGTCAACCATTACCTTTTATATCTGATGTAATTCTTTTCCCTTCATTTAACTGGAAGACTGTTTACCTGATGTTAGCAGGTGTGATGTGTGGAATAGCACTCTGCCTGGCAACTGACATCTACTTCGGCCCCCGCCCCCCCACTACATCATCAGCACTGTGACCTCACTGACTGTGACCTCACTGCTGCTTAGGAACAGCCACTCGGTGGCCAGCAGATCAGTTACCTGTGATGTCAGTGTCAGCGAGATCATACTGCTGACGATGTAGTGGGGGATAGAGATAGACATGTCAGCTGCTGGGCTGAGAGCTGTTCCACAAATCCAGCACATCATCACATATAAGACTTTCTAATGAGCAAAAAAATACTTCAGAAATAAAAAGTTACAACTAACTATATCTTAAAATTTGTATTATGTTCCTCTCGGTCTGTTTTGGCTCCACTAGCTCATTTTTCAGCTGGAAGCAAGTACCTACACTACCTACTGAAAAATGGTGCTCAGAGCTCTTGTCTTCCTTCTGTTTTATTTTAATGATGTGATCAGTTATCAGATAGATGCCTTGGCTCGAGGGCCAGCAGACAAAGTATCAAACTATTTTCTGACAGGCAGACAGTTAAGATTAAGTACATAACTAGAGTCTGGATTTCATCCCAATTTGTATTGCAAAATCAAAGTTCTTAAATGAGAACTGTGATTTACTGAAACTTCCAGCTCCCCAAAGCCTCATCCACTGATTAGGATTTCGCAAAAAAAAAAAAAAAAACCAAAATAAAGAAAAAATGTGAAGTGTTTGCACTTTCTTTTATTTTTATAACTCCACCATCAGGCAGCATGGCAGGTGCTACGTGGTGCCATCTCATATTACACTGCGGCACCAAACTGCTTCCTTGTATTGGGAAGCATACAAGCGAGCAATGCAGTGTTGCACTGCAGCAGGAGATGGCACCATGCAGCACCCGTCATGCTGCCATACGGTGAAGTTTACAAAAATAAAACAAAGAAGTGCAAACTTTTTTTGAACTGCAAAAAGCCTAATCTAGGGGAGGCTTTTTTGGGGGTTCAGTAAATCAGAGTTCTCTTAAAGTGAATTGGATTTACTGCTATAAGGTATCTGGCTTCAGCTCAATACCTTATAGCAGCGCAAGCCGAGTGGTACAAATTTTTTAATTTAAAGTGCAGAGTTGGGGCGGAGCGGGGCCACCAGGAAGCTGGAAGGGATCAGCTGGCCAAGTCTTCAGCACCAGTTACGACCCCTTCCCCCAATAAAAATAATGCACTATAAAGCGAAATTTCTGTACTGGTGAGCTCCCAGCAAAATAAGGTATTGGGCTATAAAGCCCAATACCTTATATCGGAAACTTCCTTTACGTCAAAAGTCCTGATTTTTAATTCTACCAGGGAAACACACTCACTAAGATAAAAGGGAGTTGCGTTACTTACCAGTTATAGTAGCTCTTCACCAAGAAGGAAGAGAGTTGAGAAAGACAGGATGCTCCTGTAACTTCTCCAAGGCTGGTTCACGATGTAGCAATGTCACAACGGCCAGATACATAGAATGACAGTCCCTCCCCAATACCAAACTCACAGACTGAGCCGACAATAATGGGATAGACACCAGTGTGGAACACATTGTGTTGTCCCCTTTTCTGCAGAAAAGTTCTCCAAAGCTTTTCTGCAGCATCTCCAATACAGTACTTCACGTCATGCAAGTGGCCTAGGCAGTTCACACAGCGAGAGTGAGCATCATCTCTGAAGGTCTTCACACCTCCACTTACAAAAGCAAAAAAGCAGTTCTGGCTTCTTCACTGGACCCAAACGACTGTATGCACAAGCGATGAAAAAGATCAATCTACAATAGAAAAATAAGAAATTGCTCAAAATCAACACAGGCATTGTGTTCATGATCCGAGCAGTTAACGGTGGGAGAAGAAACCCGAGGAGTGACTGGGCCATCCATGCTATATAGGCAGCATGAATATGTATGAACATGGGCGGCCCCAGCTATGAAAACATTTGAGTGGTCCGCACACAAACGACTTACTGTTTCAAAGGTATGGCTCCGTGGATGAAATGTCCACAGAAAAGTCTCTTTTAACAAGCGTGTCCTGCGGCAGCAGCAATATTGCAGATCTTACTTCTAGAAATGTGAACCACCAAAAGGCCTGGTTAACATCACCACATTATCTGAAGGTCAGAACGCTGCAGGGTTGCATAACGAGACAGCAGTAACACAATGATACCAGTGGTATGGAAAATGTAGCACTGTAGAGGAGCAATGCTGGGATAAGAAGAAAAGAGAAGCAATTGGAAAAAAAAATTACATGAGAATGATTACAGAACAGAAAACTGGTAAACAGATATGAAAGGAAAGAAAAAAAAAGAATTAAATACAGCATTAACTCCATGGTAAGGGTCCTAGGACCTCTGAATTTTGCAGGTGACTCTTGATCATGGGAGCAAAAGGTCCAAAGATACAAAGGCTTAAAATTATTTTTTAAATTCTGTTTTGGGAAGAGGGAGGGAGTCCTCCCCCTGGCTCTACCAAATTGGGGGGGAACCAAAATTTTTGGGGGGAGAGAGAGGGATAATTGTGGGGGGGTTTCCCGGGGAAAACAAAATTGCATTTGGTTTGCTGACCTGTGCGCAAGTGTGAATAAAAACTGTACTTAGTTTGGTGTTTTATGCTCTTTTTTCCCTCCATCTTTTTCACTGGTGTGTAGACTGTTTGATGACAGACCCAATGGACATCAGAGATGTTGATAGGACTTAATTCAGTTCACATTTGTTTTAAAAAAAAAAAAAAATAGAGAGAGGGGGGTCAGACTGTAGAGAGCAAGCACAGTCACTGAAAAAGTAGCAGCCCAACTGAATGAAAACATGAAATACTGAGCTAAAATAAATCTGCCCGTCCTTAAACTTTGGTCCCTTAAGACTTGTCTGGTGAGTGAGGTTAAGGCCTGAAGTTACCATTTAAAAAAAAAAAAAAAAGTCTTCTGTTCTTCATTTTTCTGCATGTCTCTACAGCTTTTTCAAAATCTACAGTTCCTCTATATCCACCCAATTTGAAGATTATTATTAAATTACAAGTTTTTTATTGTTTAGAGAGTTCCTGAACTTTGATTTTTTTTCGGTTCTGAATACCGAAGCCACATTCACATTTAATGCTAGCCAATGGTATAACCACTGTAATCCGATAAACCTTTTCAAACTCTGGAAACACACTTGGATGCCCTTTCAGTACAACTTCAGCAAATTGCTGGAATGACAGAGATTGGAAGTTATCCCAATGGTGGTAAATAGTAGTAACTGGTAGTCCCGCCGACTGCTCTCTTCCCTCGGGGGAGGGGGGTAGTGTGATCCCCTGCCTGCCTGCCACCTGAAGGTGTCCAAGTGGCAGTGCAATTCAGACACACTAGACAACCAAACACAGGCGTTTGAGGAAGTCTCCAGCAGAGCTCGCCCGTTATGCCACTGCATGTGGGTGGTTCTGGGGAAGGGAAACCAAAAATCAGGAGGAAAACTCCTCTGGCTGAAGGATGACGTACGGGCCTTCGCAGGCCCCACACTGGAGACCGGGAACCCTGCCATGCTAAGGCACATTAGCAAAGTCCCAGGGAGTCTGGTGATGCAGCTGGAAGGACCGGGCAGAAAGGGGCCGCCAGAGCAGTCAGAGGATAAAACACTGATGAAAAAAAAATATATATATATATATATATTTTACACACACACACACACACACACACACACACACACCCCAGGCAAAAAAGAAAGAGTGATTGTAAAGAGAAGGCAACACAAACACTATGTTTGAAAAAAGGTACAACTATCACGGGCTGAAATAGGGTTGCGATTTGAGGCTTGCTAAAAAAAAATTAAAGCATGGCATGGAACATGTTTAACTATTGTACAAAGCACTGGGAAAAACAAGGCACAAGCACTTACAATACTAGTGGAACACACTAATGAAATCGTGACTTGTGTTGTGGGATTCCACTTCAAGCGAAAACAGTTTAAAAGATTATGATGATATGTTTTTATGTTCTTGGGGGGGGGGGCGCGACTGAGAATGACTGTTTGTAATGTATAGTACAGAATTAAATGCCAGCAGCATATCACATAATCTAAAGCAAGTTAATAATACTAAATGGTAGTTCACACTGTCATTGTAAGTATTTACTTATAGATTGATTTATTTTCTTTAATTATAAATTTATTTAGGTTTACAAGATCGAATACATTAACTAAGGAACTAATGAATGTAGACTGTGCTGCAGTAAGTGCCATTTGTGCAGATATAATTAACCTTTTTTGACCATTTCATTAAGACTATAAATAAGAAACACTATGTGTGTTTGTATTCTTACTGCTAGATGCTGGCCAGAATATACCCTAAAGAAGGAGCTGGTGACAGAGCTCCAGAACACTGCTATCATATATTGGGGAGAAGAAGAAGAAGAATCGCATTTATATAGCGCTTTTCATACATCCAAAGCGCTTTACAAGCAATGCTAGACTGGTAGTGAAGTGACTGAATGTGTGGTGGCGGCCATATCGCACATCATCACCCACACACAGCCTGGATAATTGCATGAACCGGTTTATGGGAAGGGGAATGTTGGCCAGGACACCGGGAATGTTCCCTGCTCTTTGCGAAGAGTGCCCTGGGTTCTTTTACTTCCACCTGGACACCCACCAGGATGAGTAGAAGGGACCTCGGTTTAACATCTCATCCGAAGGACGGCACACCCCAGCAGAACAGCAGCCCCCAATACTGCACTCGGATGCCAGCGATTTTTAGGTGCAAGTCCAATCCCAGGTGTGGGACGAGAACCCACGACCTTCTGGTCCAGAGGCGGATGTGCTACCAACTGAGCCACGCTGACACCTGGAGAGTGGTCATGACAATATGAGATGGTTTTAAATACTTTGTAAGTAGGCCAATTTTTTCCCAATGTTTTGTACTAGCAGATACCAGTTACCACCGATCTCCAGGAGCACACTGTAGAAAGAGTCTGGGTTAACCATAATTTTTTTATGAGATTCATCTCTAAAAGTGCTTTTCATTGGGGGAATACTCAACATGTGGAATTCACATTCTGATGTATTCACTAGTAGTCCTTATCCCACTAATAGTGGACCACTGGTATGGGCAGAGCACTGGGACCATTATGGCATTAAACGGTTTTTAAACTAATACTTTTTTAGCATTATTTTAATAGTGCATTCAGGTGGTTTATGTAAGCATTAATCACTGCCAGAGGAGGGTTCTGCCGGTGGATTAATGCCCGCTGGGGTGCCCGAGGGTTACAGCCACCCAGCGCGCATTAATCCACGGCAGAGCCCGACGCTGAAGGTGATTAATGCGCTTGTAACATAGGCTCGGCGCGTGGCGCAGAGCCTATGTTACCGGCATGACCTCCAACAGGCAGGACCGTTTCAGCGGTCGGCTCCGGATTTCTCTGTGCTGCAGCGGAAGCCCTATGGACAAACGAGGCGGCACTCAGGTGTCAACGGAAACTTTTTTTATTACGTTACAAGCTGGAAGTCTTACTTGCTGGAGCCGTGTTGAATGATTGAGCAGCTCCGACTGCTTTGCTGGGTGTCGCATTATGTAACTGGCTCGCTGTACTGCCGGAAGTGCTGGGTTGATCACAGAGGTCGTCTGCGAGCTGCAGGACACCTCGATCACTGAGGTGGTGCGAATGGATGGGTGGCAGCCGCTTCAGCGGTCCAGTCCTTTCACCTTGGCGACAGCAGGGCTCAATGATTTCGGCCCTCTGCCGTCGCACGGAGGAGGACGCTCTGCATCTTGGGGGGGGGAGGCGAGCAGTGTTGCCGGGCGGCGTACATCACAGGCTGGCCAGGACGGACGTTCTGCATCTCTGCGGGGGCACAGGAACTGCTGTGATATGCTGGCTTGCTAGGGCTCCAAAAGACAGGGTTATCGGGACAGACAATCTGCTTCTCTGCGGGTGGGGGCTGGAGGTGCTCTACTCGGCTGGCTTGGTGGGTGGTCCGCAACAGAAGCTTACCGGGCCATGCACCACCATGTTCTGGATTTGAAAAGACTGGCAGGCGGGACCCTGCGTTGCTGCCCATCCTCTGGTGCGACCAGGTCCGTGAGGCTCAGCTGGCTGCTGTGCAGGCGCAGTACCACTACCAAGGTTCGGGGAGGCTGGGTCAGCACCAGGGGTCTGTGTGCTGCTGCTGTGAGTGGTAGATGCGTCGCAGGGAGGGGGGCAGCAGGCGGGGCGGGGCCAGGTGGGGGGCTCCAACCTCAGCTGCGCAGCTGGTCTCTGTGATGCCTCTGGTTGTCTTGCTCTCGTTGTCTGTGGTTCCTGCAGGTGTGATTTTGCTGTCTTTGCTGCCCTGGGTGTCTGCTGGTGCTGCTCCCGGGTCTGCTGCGTCTCTTGAGGGTGCCAGGAGTGGCATTTGCTGGGTGCTGCCCTGTGGTGTGCTGCTCGACGGTGGCTGTCTAGGGGACCAGGAGCTGGTGGTGGGTTCCACTGGGGTGGAGGGAGTCTTATGTGGAGCTGTGGCACTGGACAGGACACTAGACCACCTCTTCTGGTCTGCGGTGGACGGTGACCAGTAGCTGCGCAGACTTGTCTCGTACCGATGTCCCGTCACTGACATTATCTCCCTGCTTGCGAGGCCGGCGTCGCTCAGCATTGTCACAGCTGTACCTCATGCTGTGGTTGGTGTACCGCCGACAGCTGGGCATCATCGGAAATCTGGGGCATCAGGGAGCCAAGGTAGTTCTTACCCATTGGCTGGCATGTGTACCAGCAGGTACGCTCTGTTGGGGCCTTGTGGTCTACCTTCCGTGGGTGTAGGTACAGGGCAGGAGCATTGGGTGGGCACAGTTAGATGTACTCCCGGAAGAGTGCAACAATGCAGTCCCTGCTGCCAGGGCTGCCATACAAGACGCCTCTCATGGTCTGTCGTGCTGGGTCAGCCACCTGCGCATGGTTCTTTGTCTGCTCGTTGAATGAGAGGGCAAGGAACTCATTACCCTCGTCATCAGTCTCCACACTCAAGGAGTCTTGGCGCACTCTCTGCCCCTCCAAGCCAGGCCTAGCTGCACCTCAAAACCAGAGCCTGCGGACTAGACCGTATGGTGTCTCTGGGCTCAGCCGTTCACAGTTCCTAATCTTTAGTAGGTCGGCTGCTGATATGCTGGGATGGTGCGTGGTTCTGCCCTGGCCTGATCGCCGGTACTCCTTCACCAATGCCACAAACACCTTGTTTGCAGCAATAAACTCAGCGTCCGTGATGACGTTCAGGACTCTGTAGTTTGGTGGCCCTGTGAGATAGCGCTGGAGGCCTGCGCGGAGCCAGACGAAGGAGCTTAGGCTGTACTGTGTTATCTGTTCTGTGCGCACTGATGCATAGAACTGCCGGAGGAGAGCTTCCAGCTCTGATGATGGCACAGTGCTAAGGTCCACCTGGTGACCTGCTGCTGTAAACCAGTCTAGCAGGACATTGGAGGCCCATGTTGTATTTTTGTGTGTGTTGGCCTCCACGTGCCTGCTCTCCAGGCTGTCCACCTCCTTGTCACTGAGGGTGGTGTGCCGGCCATTCGCACTGCTGCTGCTGATTCCTGTCACTGACTGTGTCTCTGTCTGGACACTGGAGCTGCTGGCGGACCTGGCAGCCAGCTGCGCTGCTGGGTGTCTTGTGGCATGGACCTTGGGATCATGGCATGCAGTATGGCTGCCTGCGGGGCTCATGCAATCCACGTCCTGTGCTCTGGCTGGTGCCCTGCTACGACTGCTGGCAGTCTCTTGGATCAGTGCTGCTCTTCCTGTGCTGAGTAGGCGGTGCTGCGAGCTGGCATGTTGCACAGCCCCATCAAGAGTGTGAATGGTCTGTTCCCTGCCTCCATCTGCTGCTGAGTACAGCAGGACTGTTTGGCATGGTACCATCCCTCTCTGTTTAAGGAGGTCATGGGGCCAGTCGCTGCTCTCCACGGCCCTGCTGCTGGAAGGTCTGAGGACTCCTGTGACAGGCAGAACAGTTGGTCTCGTTGAGTGCAGAGGCACCTCGCTGCCAAACTGCTGTGCGACCCACCGGGTTATGCCCTGCACTCCACAGAGTGCAAATGTTGTGCTGTAGCATTCCATGCGTTCGCTTGCTCGCTACTGCTGCTCTGCTCCACTATTCTCTATGCCACGCTTTACTGCTCTCGAATCGGGAGGTTATGAGCACTGCGTACCTTTCCCTGTGGTGCTTGGTTCTGACGTGGGTCTGTGGGAGCTTGGAGCTCCGCCACTGGCGGCGCGCGGTGGTGCCTCAGCGGGCTGCTACTCTCGGCAGCCTCCATGGCCAGAGCTGGTACTGACCGAGCGGGCGTTATGCCTGGCTTAATAGCCGCTCGGTTTCAGTCAGCTGTGGCCACTGCGCCAATCGCCACGTGGCTTTTCAGCACTCCAATGAGAGCCGTGTTACAAAAAGCAGTAAAGACCTCTGATTGGTCTTTCATTAGTAGAATCAAGACTGATCCACTGTTGGGCTATCTCTTAACTGGTCCTTAGTCTTTTAAAAATGGACGCCAGTGGTTATTACTGAAATAATTCTAGTAAATGATTTCAATCTTGTTTCATGTCCGATTGTATTTACTACTAAGCTTGGATTTTTCAAATGCTAAGTTTTCTTTAGGGGGATAGATTTTTGTTGTTACATATTTAAGCTACTACTACAAAGTATTTGTTTAGATCATAGTGCCAGTGGCTGAGTAAAATGTGTGTTCGCCTGTAGGATTTAACATTTGCTTTTGTGATCAAGGGGGTTCTAGCCAGGGTTTTTCAAGTCGGGGGAATTACATTTTTTACCAAAATATAAATGGGAATTCCTTTTTTTTTGTTGTTATGGCTATACTGTGCATAATTGCGCAGTGGGGAGAAAAGTACAAATCAGATGCTTTGTAAGGGATGGATTTCCCAAAATGTTAATATTGGGTTTAAAAATGTGAGAACATCCCAGTCCCCAGTGAACAGCACCTCCAAGGTTGTAGGATTGGAAGATAGTGGGTTCTAGCCCCACACCAGGAACTCAGTCTAATACTCAGTTCTGACACTGGTGCAGTCATCCGCATGACCAGTTAACCCTGAAGTCCCTTTTACCCATCTTTGATGGGTGTCCAGGTGGAAGTTAAAGATCTCTTAGGTACTTGTCATAAGAGTAGGGATTATCCCCAGAGTCCTGGCCAGTCGATAAAACAGTTCCTTGTAACCAAACCCCAGAGCACAAATGGAACAGGAGACCTGGTCAAAAATTACAAATAAAATAAATTACTTATTCCTGGTAAATTGGAGGAATTTTATTATTATAATTTTGTAATGTCTCCTTATACCAAACAAGATTTAACTGGTTGGTTGAGGATTCTAACTCACTCTACCCTCTGTCTTCTATACTGTAATTGTGAAGAGCCAAGTCACCCATGTTAATGTATTTGAATTTAGTTTCAGAAATACTGTTTATCTTGATTTCTCTGTCTCTCCAAGCCACACACACTCTTAAACCTTAGACCCAATGCAAAGCATCTCGAGTGTGCAAATTCCTTCTGTAGAGTGGACAGACAAGGCTTTACCACAACCAAAGTTAACTTTTTAACAGGCTTTCATCCTTGTTGGTTATAGTTAAAATGCATTCTCCTTTCACAGGAGGTAATAAATAACCTCTAAGCAGAATGCACTTCATCTTGCCAACTAGCACTGGTCAGAGGTCATAAACCACTTTAGCCGATACTTGGGAACTGTTCTTTGCTGAGCTCTATATGGAATGTATGGGATGAGCTGGCCTCTAAAGATGCAGTCTGACAGACCACATTAAAGAAGAGATTGGTTTATGAATTTAAACTTCATAACTGAAAACTGAAATTCAGCCTTCAACAGGTGTGGCATCTTCTAAGAGTTCCATATCTAGCATACCGCAAGACAGGGATAGCCACACAGGTTATGACTGAGACATGTCAACTGACCTAGTCAGCTCAGAAAGTACCTATTGTCAAGTGGAAAAGAACTAGAATGGGGGTAAAACCTACAAATGTCAATTTGGAATTGTAAAACAAAAAGGGTAAGTAACCATATAAAAGCAGAAACACAGAATCTGACAACAGGAAAAGACGGATTGGCCCTTCCAGTCTGCCAAGATGTTCACTGCCTATTCTAACATACTAAAATGCCAGCAGAGGAGACCTAATGGTCTTTCATGTCTGCTCGATAGTCAGCACCCATACTGGGTGCAAACTTTGCTATCCCCCCCAACCCCTTGGGTTTCTCTGTCCCCAGTCCAAGATGTTCCCCTTGTATTGGACTTCGTCAGCTTCACTCCTCTATACCTGTCCCAGGCCTCTTAACCCTCCACAGTCTCTTGGGCAGCGATTCCATGGTTCCACCACCCTCTCAGTGAAGAAACACCCTCCTCTCCCCATCTCCCCTCTAGCTTCCACCCTCTTTCCTTTGGAGCACCCTGACTGAGCCTCCCTTATTAATCCCGTTTATGTACCTGAAGACCTCTATCATGCCCCTCCCCCCCACCATCCCTCCTCTCCTCCAGGGTGTACATGTTGAGCTCCTGGAGCCTCTCCCTGTAGGTCCTTTCTCCCAGGCCCCAGATAATTTTGGTTGCCCTCCTTTGGACCCTCTCCAAGAGTGCAATGTCTCTCTTTAAGTGCGGTCTCCAAAACTGCACACAGTACTCGAGGTCACTTCCCCCCCCTTTTCCTTCTGCCCCTAGTAAAGACTTGTCTCACTAGGAGTATCATCTATGTGCACATTAGTGCAGTTAGTTTTTTGTATGTAATGTATCCGTTATTTGCAACAATCCAAGTTGTACCTTATCATTGTCATTGCTGTTTACTCGAGCTATCCAAATCTGTTTTGTATAAGATCATGTATGTCATTGTATTGTTTGAAATCTCCAGGATCTCCTTGTGAATAAGCTTGCTCAATGGAGTAATTCCTGTAATAATAAACTTGAATTTGAACTTGTGTGGCCTAACCAAACAGTTACACATGCAGACTATCTGGTCTCCCGCCTTCCTGCCTCCTAATATACCATACCTATCCCATGCATGCTTTAAGCCCCCACCCCCCTTTTTCAGCCTCTACCACTTTTGTTGACAGTGTATTCCAGGAATCTACTACCCTTTCAGTGAATAAAAATTTCCTCACATCACTCTTGAATTGCCCTCCCTCCAGCATCACTGAATGCCCCCTAGTTCTGCTGCTTGTTCTTATTTGCAAGAGACTCCCAACCTGCACCCCGTTCACCCCTTTTCAGTACTTGCTGGTCTTTATCAGGGTCACCTCTTCCTCTCCGCTCTTCCAGGGTGTAAATGTTGAGATCCTTCAGTGTCTCCTCATAGGGCTTCTTGTGCAAACCCAGCACAATTTCAGCTGCCCTCCTCCGAGGACTGCCTCTACCCTGTCTATGTCCTTTCTGAGGTGTGGTCTCCAAAACTGAACACAGCTGCATGTTAGTAAGCAGGAGGCGGTAGGCTGCGTGGAGGTCAGTCCATCTAAGAAACCCATTTCATTTTCATTACTACCAAATTAGTAATTTCACCTATCTTGCTCTTAGTAAATGTACACATTTTCCAGCATATGAAGAGGTGTGCGATGTTCATGACAGAGGGGGATGGAGGCAAGGAGGGAACCAGTAGAAGGGTGTCTGGGTGGGGAACCTGAGGGTTTTGGCCCAGAAAGGGAGTCCGAGGGAGATGGGGGGCAATCTGTCCCACCCAGGAGGATGGGGGGGCATGGAGCAAGCTCGGAGCTGCAGGCAGAAGAAAGAGCATGGTAGGGCATGCACAGACTTGTGATCCCGGGCCGAGGGGGGAGTAAGCAGGGGTTGACGACAGAAGAAAGAGCCTGGAAGGAATCAAACGAGCCAGTAATGGGGGGGTAAGGTGATCCTGCTGGGTGACTCCATGACCAGGGACATCCAGTGGGAGGGGTCAGGGGAGGGAAAAAGCAGCCCAGTCAAGGCTAAATGTACCCCAGGCCTATCCATACACAAAGCCAAATTCCAGCTATACTCGTTAGCATTGGAATGCGGGGGATACTCAGACTTCCTAATACATCTGGGAACAAATGACTTGGAGGGGAACAGGGAACTGGCTAGGGTCTGCCACTCTATAGGAAGCTCAATCTCCTTCTCGGGAGATTCTACCGGTACCTATGGCGTCCGAGGAGACTAAACATAAACTTAAGAGGGGTGAACCAGTGGCTCAGGGATTGGTGCAGGGCAGAAGGGTATGGGCTGGTGGGGGACTGGGGGATATATGGGAGAAGGGGTTATATGCCAGGGATAGGATACACCTCAACTTGGAGGGGAAGGAGATCTTGAAACTAAAACTCGCTGGATTCATAGTAGAGAGATGGGGTTTAAACTTGTAAAGTGGGAGGGTTAAGTAAAAGAATGGATCCAGGAGGGCTGCTCGAGGGGTCCAAATCTAGAGCACGCAGGTGACTGCAAAGTAAATTCATCCAGAGCTGTGCAGTAAAAGGCAAATAGAGACTGCGCAGGGCCGAGACGATTAGAGAGGGGTCGGGTGGAGGACGGTCCTGATCAACGCGAGGAGCATGGGCAACAAAATGCCCGAGCTCCAGGCAATGCTGGCTAAGGGATCAGCGGATGTGGCAGCAATTACCGAGACATGGGCCACCCAGAAAAATTATTGGGACCTAAACATAGAGGGCTAAAAAATATGCAGGAGGAATAGAGAAGAGGGAAGAGGAGGGGGTGTAGCACTGATAGTCAAAACTGACAGTGGTTAATGGAGTGGAGGAGGCTGTGGGGGGTGGAGGCGATTTGGGTAACTCTGCAAACGAGGGGAGGTAAAAGACTGAAAATAGGGGTGTACAGACCCCCCGAGATGGAAGAGGCCCTTGAGGACTAACTAGCTGAGAACATCAAGGGGCACTGTGACCGTGGAAAGGGTAGGGTGGTGGTCATGGGTGACCTTAATATGCCGGGAGGGCAGACTGGGACACTATGACATCTGCTGTGGCCAGGGAACAGAGACTCATGGATGTGTTTCAGGATGTCTTCCTGGTCCAGCAGGTGGGGGAACCTACTAGGGAGGGAAGGATACTGGACGTTGTCCTAGCAGACAGTGACCAGATAAGGGGCCTGGTGGTGTGCAGCCCACTAGCAGGTGGCAACCACGCCACGGTCTGGTTTCTGCTGTGTCTAAGGGGGCCGATAACCGCTCTAATACAGTAGTAGTGGACTTCGGGGGGGCAGGATTCTACGGAGGAGCTTGGACAAAATTATGCCGGACATGGATGCTGGTAGCTTGTGGGAGACCATTAAGAAAGGGGGTGCAGGAGGCTACCAGCTCATGTACAAGGGTAAGGAGTAAGAATGGTAGAGCCAACAAGCCGTGCTGATGGACCAGGGAGGTGCAAGAGGCGATGAGGGATAGAAAGGCTGCCTATGCATGTTTTAAGCGCTCAAGGGGGAAATAGACAGAGGGGTGAGTACGAGTTGATGGCTTGAAGGGTCACCAGAGTGGTGAGGGAAGCCAAGGCGAGGATGGAGCATAATCTGGCAAGGGCTATACGGAGGAGGGAAGGGATTCTATAGATACATGGAAGAGAAGAGAAAAGGGAAGGCGCAGATCAGCAGAACTAGGACTGAGGACGGATGGGCTCAGGAGGCGGGGGAATCAGGCAGAGGTGCTAAATGAGTACTTTGCCTCGATATTTACAGAGGGAGACAGGGGATCCATCCTGCCAGATGGGAGGGTAGGGGAGACAACAGAATCGCGAGGTCAGATGGAGTCTAGAGGACTGAAAGAGGCTGGGGTACAGGCCGGGCAAAGTCTAGAAGGGGATAGGTGCTTAAATGAGGGGGTGGACTGGGAGGGAGAAATCACAGTGGATAGGGTGAGAGAGGCTCTTCGGACGCTAAAAGCTGATAAGGCACCAGGGCCGGATGGGCTGCATCTGAGGGTTATGAGGGAACTGGCAGGTGAGTCAGCAGCTCCACTAGCTGCACTCTTTAATGCCTCTCTGCAGACAGGATGGGTGCCTCAAGACAGGAGGGTGGCACATGTGGTGCCTATCCACAAAGGGGGGTCTAGGGATGAAATGGGAAATTACAGGCCTGTCAGCCGAACGTCTGTGGTAGGCAAAGTAATGGAGGGCATTTTCAAGGAGAGGCTCAGGAGGCAACTGGATAGGTTGGGGCACCTGGATGACAAACAGTATGGTTTTCTCCCGGGGAGATCGTGTCAGACCAACCTCAGATCTTTTATGACTGGGTGACCGGGACCCTGGACCGACACAGACCGGTGGACGTCCTATACCTGGATTTCAGTAAGGCGTTTGATTTGGTCCCCCACATTGGGTTGCTAACAAAGCTGGGGGAATGGGGTGGGAGGACAGCTGCTCAGATGGGTGAAAAATTGGCTAACGAGGCGAACACAGAGGGTAGTGGTTGGTGGGATGGTCTCCTCCCCTAGGAAGGTCATCAGTGGGGTCCCCCAGGATTCGGTACTGGGGCCACTTCTGTTCAATGTCTATGTCTCAGATATGGGGAGCGGGTTAGAAGTAGGATGAGCCTCTTTGCGGATGACTCAAAACTGGGAGCACTGGCAGACGGGGACGAAGCAAGAGAGACAGTCCAGAGGGTCCTAGATACCCTGGAGGGGTGGTCAATGAGGTGGGGACTAAGGTTTAATCCAGGCAAGTGTAGGGTGCTGCATCTGGGGGTCAGAAACCCAGGCCATGTATACACCCTGGGGGGGGTCTCACTGCAAGCCACGAGTGAAAGGGATCTGGGAGTGGTGGTAGACGCCAAAATGAATAACACTTAAAATTGCCGAAGAACTGTGGTAAACGCAAACAGGATTCTGGGCTGCATAGCCAGGGGGATTACGTCCAGGAGGAGGGAGGAGATCCTCCCTCTGTATAATGCCTTGGTCAGGCCGCATCTTGAGTACTGCGTGCAGTTCTGGAGACCTCACCTAAAGAAGGACATAGCACTGCTGGAGAGGGTCCAGAGGAGGGCAACCAGGATGATTCAGGGCACGGGAGGGAGGACCTATGAGGAAAGGCTGGAAGAGCTTGGACTGTACTCACTGGAGAAGAGGAGAGACGGAGGGACATGATAGGGGTCTTCAAATATGTAAAAGGAATAAACAGGGGCGAAGCCAAAGAGATGTTCAGACTAAAGAAAGGGAGAACAACCAGGGGGCATGAGTGGAAGCTGGAGGGGAGAAATTACAGGGGAGATCGTAGGAGACATTACTTCACTGAGAGGGTGGTGGGGCCATGGAATGCACTGCCAGGGAGTCTGGTGGAGAGCACAGTGGAGGGCTTCAAGAGGGGGTGGGACAGGTACAAAGGAAAACTGAAGCCGAAGATGACCCTCTCTGGGGCTGGAGGTGGGGTGGGAGAGCGAGCACCCATTAGGGGCTGGCTACCAAGCAGACACAACAGACCATCAGGCCTATTCCGCTGGCTTTTTAGTATGTTAGTAGTAACATAACCAGAGTTCTGTGGAACAGGTAAATACAGGTTACTCACCTGTAACAGGAGTTCCAGAAATGGTATATGTTGTTCATCCACACTGTCTGGCAGGTTCCTTGCCGCTTTAAATCTTGCCGGAAGGTCTTCAAGCTGGCTCCTCCCACCCAGGTGGTAAAACTCTCGGCTCCGCCCCATGACGCCAGATCTAGCCTGCTGGAAACCAGGTTGTGCGTCGAAGCCAGGGAGACCGGGTGAGTCGTGTGGATGAACATATACCATTCCTAGAACTCCTGTTACAGGTGAGTAACCTGTATTTCTAGGGACATGGATATGTTGTTCATCCACACTGTCTGGCAGACTCCTCAGCAGTTCTCCCGGGAGGGAGGCAAGGGCGCACATCCCCTACTTAGGGAATAAAGACTGGAGAACCGAGGCCCTAAAACCTGCATCCCGGCGTGACTCAAGGTTGATGTGGTAGTGGGTAAAGAAGGTGTGTGCCGACTTCCAGGTAGCAACCCTGCAGATTTCCTGGATAGGGACGTCCCTGGAAGCAGCCACCGATGCAACAGTATGGTGGGTAGAATGAGCTCTTATCCCTCTGGGAGGCTCCATGCCCACCAACCTATAGCAGAGATCTATGCAGGAGGTGACCCACCTGCCTACCGTCCGCTTGGCTGCAGGTCTGCCAGGTGCGGCTTCAGCTTAGGTGACAAACAGCTGGCGAACCTCTCCCCGAACTTCAGCCGTCCGCTCCTTGTAATAAGCGAGCGCTCTTCTAGGGTCCAAAGTATGGAGCCTATATTTGGCCTCCAAGGTGTGATTGGGGTAGAACACCGGCAGAGTCAACACCTGGTTAAGGTGAAACTCCAACACCACTTTCGGAAGGAATTTCGGGTTGGGGAGAAGGACAACCTTGTCCCTGTGGAAGACCAGATAAGGAGACTCAATGGAAAGCGCCTGGAGCTCTCCCATCCTTCTGGCTGACGTGATAGCCACCAAGAAGGCGGTCTTCCACGACAGTTGAGATGTCACACCTGTGCATCGGTTCGAATGGCTTGCCCATGAGCTTAGCCAATACCAGCAGTAAATCCCACGGAAGTGGAGGTTCTCGCACCGGAGGGGATATGTGATCAAGGCCTTTGAAAAAGTGCCCGACCACCTTCTCCTGTGCCACCAACTGCTTCCCGGCATGCGCCCAGTAAGCAGAGATGGCTGCCAGGTGCACCTAAAGGGTTGTCGACCGAAGCCCTTGCTGAGAAAGGGACCACAGGTAGTCCAGAATGTTTGCCAAGGAACAGGAGGAAGGGTCCAGGCCCTTGCCCTGACACCAAATGGAGAATCTCTTCCATTTAAAGGTGTAGCATTTTCTGGTAGACTCCTTACGGGACACCTCAACAACGTCGACGACCTTGTCGGAAAGACCCAAGGCCTGGAACTCTAGCTGCTCAGGAACCAGGCCATCAGGTGCAGGGATTGAAGGTCTGGATGGAATACCTTCCCCTGACTGACTGAGATCGGGTCCGGGCGGGCTGAAAGCCGCCTCGGGAACCTGGAGCTGAGACTGAGGAGATCTGGATACCAGAACTTGCGGGGCCAGTCTGGGGCTACCAGAATCACCTGTGCCTTGTCCCTCCTTGCCTTGAGAAGCACCTTGTGGATCAAGGGAAATGGGGGAAAGGAGTAGAAGAGGCCCGGGGTCCACAGCCTCGAGAAGGCATCTCCCTGCAGCGAGCCCTGCTGATGGGGGCCGGCATGAAACAGTCTCAGCTTCGCATTCTCCCTGGAGGCAAACCGGACCACCTGAGGCATGCCCCAGTGGGAGAAAGATCTTGTACTACCTCCAGCAGGAGAGACCACTCGGGGGATGCAGCCCCTATCCGGCTTAGGGCATCGGCCAGAATATTGGAGGCCCCTGCCACATGGATGGCAAGGAGATCTGCCTCCAGGCTGCGCATGAGGGACCAAATGCGGAGAGCTTCCCTGCACAGAGGCATGGAGCACGTCCCGCCCTGGTGGTTTAGGTAGTACATGGTGGTGGTATTGTCCGTCTGGACCCGGATCACTTGACCCCATACAAACGGAGCGAAGGCGGTGAGGGCTAGACAAACCACTCGAAACTCCAGCAGGTTGATGTGGCATCGGGACTCCTGAGGGGACCAGAGGCCTTGCGCTCTGGCCCCCCAGATGGGCACCCCAACCCATCAGAGAGGCATCGGTCAATAGCGAGACTGTCAGCTCGGGGCGGACAAATGGGATGCCCTCCTGCAGATGAGCTGGAACGGTCCACCACTGGACAGCATTCCACATCCCCTGGGTCACTGTCACTAGCTGATCCAAAGGATCGGAGTGCTGTGACCACTGGCTGGACAGTCCCCATTGTAGGGGACACATGTACCAACGGACCACACTGGTGCAGGCCGCTATGAGTCCCAGGAGTCGCAGGAAGTCCCGGGCAGGGCGCAATTGCCCAACCTGAAATGACTGGGCAAAGGAGGAAAGAACCTCAGCCCTGTCCGCCAGGAGCCGTGCTCTGGCTCGCAGAGAGTCGAGCTCTGCCCCGATGAATTGTATCACCTGCTTTGGCACACACGTTCCGACTTGGCCTCGTTGATAAGGAGGCCAACTTGAGAGCAAACCTGGAGGGCCAGATCCCTGGACCACTCCACCTCCATTCTGGAGGAGGCTGCAATCAGCCAGTCGTCCAGGTAGGGGTACACCCGGATCCTTCGGCGCTGCAGGAATGCTGTCACCACTGCCATGCATTTGGTGAAGACCCTGGGAGCTAGAGAAAGGCCGAAGGGCATGGCCCGGAACTCGTAGAGGGACCCTTCTGCCCTGAAGCGGAGGAATCTCTGGTGGGATGGACGGATTGGGACATGAAAGAATGCGTCCTGGAGGTCCAGGGAACAGAACCACACACCTTGTTCCAAGGATGGAATGATCTGAGCCAGAGTGACCATCCTGAAGGTTCGAGACCTTAGAAACCTGTTCAGGTCGTGCAGGTCTAGAATGGGCGCCAGCCCCACATCCATTTCAGGACCAGGAAGTACCTGGACACAAACCCCGGGTCTGGTGGAGGGTCCGCCACCTTCCTGATCACCTCCTTTTCGAGGAGCAGGGCAATGTCGGCTCGATGAGCCAACAGAGAGGCTGCGGACCCCGTAGCCCGCCGCGGGGTGATGGCTCGGAAGGGTGGGGCCTGCTCGAACTCCAGAAGCAGGCCCTTTCCTACCACCTCCAACACCCAGTGGTCCGTGGTGATAGCAGACCAGGTGGAAAGGAAGTGGCGGAGCCATCCCCCCATGGGGGGAACCCGGGGGGGGGCGACGAGGCTGTGAGCAACACCCCTCAACCCGTCACTGGGCTGGCTTGGAGGAGGAACCGGCTGAGGGACCTCCTGGGCCTTTTCCTCCCTGCTTCCTGTTAGAGGAAGCCGCAGGCTTGGCTTTGGGGTGCCAAGCGCAAGCCTGCTGACCCTGATGCTGGTGTTGTTGGGCCGGACGTGCCGCAGGCGCCAAAGGGCGAAAGGACTTATGTTGCTGACAACGGCCCTTGTCCTTCTGGGTGGAGGTGACAGAGTCCAGAGCAGCGTTGAACTTTTCGATCCACTGGAGGTGGCCTTCCACTCCAGGGCCGAACAGGTCAGTCCTCAAGAAGGGCACGTCTGCCAACTTGTGCTGGGTATCCGCCGTGAAGGTGGATATCCTCAGCCATGCTCTGCGGCGCATGGCCACCACAGCCACTACTGATCGGGCACAGGAGTCTCCAATGTCTACAGCCGTTTGGAGCTGCTGTTTCGCCACTGCCCTTCCCTGATCCCGCACCTGCTTGACCGCAGTCTGCAGGTCGACCGGGAGATGAGGGATCACCTCATCCAGGGAACCCATGAAGGCGTGGGAGAAGTGTGCCATCAGCACGGCCGAGCTAGCCTGACGGAGGCCTAGGGAGGACGCAGCATACACCTTCCGCCCGGCATAGTCCAGCTTTTTGGACTCCTTGTCGGGGGGCTTATCCACATCCCTAGCGTTCCCAGAATGCTGGAAAATGCCATCAGTGACCAATCCCTCTGCAGAGGGGTTCTCCGAAAAAACGGACAAAGAGCCGGTAGGGACCGCATACTTCCTGGCCATCCTGGCCGAAGGCGCAGGACAGGAAGCTGGCTGCTGCCAAAGCTCCAAGGCTGGGCCAACAATGGCTTCAGCCACCGGAAAAGGCCTCCGTGGGCGAATCCCCTCGGTCCAGTATCTCCGTGAGGGGATACTTGGCCCTCTTGGATACGGGCTCGAGCTGCATCCTGGTGGAGTCCGAGATGAGCCGAAACAGACCCATGAACGACGATGGGCTCTCGTCCATCGACTGCCCCCGGGAGGACTCCAGGTCAAGGGGCCCGGAAAACAGGGAGGAGTTGTCGTCAGACTCTGAGGAGTCTGCGAAGAGCTGCCTGGGGCCTGAGACACCCTCCACCTGCTGAGGACGGTCGGGAGTGAGGGTGACAGAGAACCGGTGGGGCAGACCCTGACCCGACCGAGAGTCCTTGGTTGGTGCCCCCGATTTCGGTTGTGGAGGTTCCACCACATTGGTGGTGCAGCTGGTTTTGGCCGAACAACTGGCCCAGGCTTGGGCACCTCGACTACTGCGAGGGGTTGTTTCGGCCTTTCGGGTGACAGCCACTTAATGGCCGGGGGAAGGCGACGATGTCGGCTTGTTCCCGGACAAAGGGGCTGCTACCACATTAAGTCCTCGGGAAGGCCGGCTAACAATTTGCGCTAAAGCCTCTCCTCTTCCGAGGAGGAAGATTCAGGGACGAGCGGCGCCGCCGCTTTCCTCGGTGCCGAGACAGAGACCGCCATGTTTGCTGGACCGAGACGAGGTCCGAGATCGAGACCCTCTGTGTTTCCAAGGTCGGGTCTGGGAGGAAGCGGGGGACACCCACTCCTCCCTCGGCTCGGGAGCCTTGACCAGGGACTCCAGCACAGGAGGTGCAGGCAAGTCCTCAGTTTCCACCGGGGGAACCAGTGAAGAAGGGTTGTCGGCTTCACCGGTCGACACTAGAGGACATGGGTGAAAGCTAGAGGGGGGGAGGTGTTACTTCACTGAGAGGGTGGTGGAACCATGGAATGCACTACCCAAGGGACTGGTGAAGGCAGAAACTGTGGAAGGGTTTAAATGGGGATGGGACAGGTAAAAGGGGAGGGTGAAGCTGACGAGGTCCAATATGGGGGGACATCTTGGACTGGAGACAGTGAAACCCAAGGGGGAGGGAGACTGTGAAATCGGCCCCAGTGCGGATGCTGAATATCGAGCAGACACAAAAGACCATTAGGCCTCCTCTGCTGGCATTTTAGTATGTTACAGCCTCCATCAGTGGTGCCAGCGCACTCTGGGACTCCCACTGTTGACAAAAGATATATCGACGACGAAACAGAACATAATCCTGACCTCATGGTTTTACAGGCAGATTTAGAGGAGGAAAATGAGGGAAAACACCATGTGGTACCTCACTCTAGTTCTGCCCTCTCATCCTGCAGTGAGGACTCCATGGAACACACCCCAAAATCTCCTCCTGAGGATCCCACTTTTCAAACCATGATGCAGCAAATGCAAGTTGCCATAAAGACTCCACAAAGAAGAACCTGATAAAATTTCTGTAGCTCCCATGAAACACAGAAACATACACTTTGATGGCAGATAAGGACCGCTTGGCCCACCTAGTCTGCCCATTTCCCAACCTACAGGATAGGCTGCAGATCCTAGTTAACCAACAGCTCCCACCCCATAGTTCCACCTACATATCCTGCATTAGAGGATGCCACCTTTGCTGCATGGTACAGACCTAACTCACTGTCTGCAGTTCTAGGAAGGCGGATAAGCAGTATCCTGCTCCATCTGCCAAGCCTTATGCTGATCA
Source organism: Neoceratodus forsteri (assembly GCA_016271365.2). Lineage (NCBI taxonomy): Eukaryota > Metazoa > Chordata > Ceratodontiformes > Ceratodontidae > Neoceratodus > Neoceratodus forsteri. The sequence goes on along the minus strand of CM028135.1, from coordinate 14,658,500 downwards.
GCCAGAAACAGACTCTAGTCATCATGGCTGCTCATGACAGATCTAGGGCACCTAGACATGAGTGCCCTTACTCCAGATAAGGAAGCTGGACATGATTGGCAAGCACACTTATGCCTCTGCCTCCATGGGCCTTAGGAGTGTAAACGATCAGGGTCGTATGATTAAATACCAGAATAGCCTGTGAAAGTTGCAAAGACTGCAGCTCAGGCTTTGCCTCAATGCTCAGCCAAGAATGAGTTGCTTAATACTTTGACTTCTGTCGCCGAGGTGGGCAAACATTGATTCCACTCAGCATATGATGTTTCTGATGCCTCTGCCAGTGCTGCAGCATCTGGCATTTGTACGAGAAGATACTCTCTACAGAATCTGCAAAAAGAGAATTAATTTTATTAGGAGGTAGAAGACTTGGTTTGCTGGCCAAGGCACCTAGCTTCACCTGAGCTCTTTCCTTCTAAGACTGCTTGAAAGGCAGAGTAGAGAAACTTACCAGAGCAAGGGAGAAGGATTAAGACTTAGTTTGGCTAAGCAGATTTACTGTGTGGTGGTGTTTTTATTTTTTACTCACAGGGATTGCTACTGTTTGTTGCTAACATTTCATTGCTTTATTTTTTCTCTGATTCAAATTGTTGTTGCTGGTATACCTCTTCTGCATTATTACAAGGTGTGCCTACAGGTGTGTGCTAACAGATTACTGCTGTAATCTTCTGATTCAAATTGTCTTTGCAAGGTATATCTTCTGTTACTGCTTTATTTTTCTCTGGAGCAAAGTGTTTCTTACAGGGTATATCTTCTCTGAAATTACTGTATTACAGGTGGAGCTTACATTTTTGTGACTTTTTATCATTGGGCTAAGCAAAATTACTGTTTGACACTGTGTTTTATTTTATTCTTGTTTGTTGAAAAGGTTTGTTGTCTCAGAGGTGTTTCAGTCTCCTTCTCACATTGAAGGAGCTAATTGCTTTTCCTCCACAGCTCTTCCAAAGGATTAGGTGTGTATGTGGGGTGGAGCTGGCAAACTGTCAGTAATTTCCAACAGAAAGAAGGGTTAAAAGTCAGGTTAGTTGATATCTTGGAGGTAGAAGACTTGGTTTGCTGGCCAAGGCACCTAGCTTCACCTGAGCTCTTTCCTTCTAAGACTGCTTGAAAGGCAGAGTAGAGAAACTTACCAGAGCAAGGGAGAAGGATTAAGACTTAGTTTGGCTAAGCAGATTTACTGTGTGGTGGTGTTTTATTTTTACTCACAGGGATTGTTACTGTTTGTTGCTAACATTTCATTGCTTTATTTTTCTCTGATTCAAATTGTTGTTGCTGGTATACCTTCTTCTGCATTATTACAAGGTGTGCCTACAGGTGTGCTAACAGATTACTGCTGTAATCTTCTGATTCAAATTGTCTTTTGCAAGGTATATCTTCTGTTACTGCTTTATTTTTCTCTGGAGCAAAGTGTTTTACAGGGTATATCTTTCTGAAATTATTACAGGTGGTGCTTTACAGGTTTTACAGTTTTATCTAACATTAGGATAAGCTTTCAGGGTTACTGCATTTGTTGTTGACTGATTGTTTCTGCTCTACCTCCTTGTTCTTTCGTCGTCTGTGGTTCTTCTTTTTAGGCAGGGAAGGGCCCAGCCACCACCCCATCCCCAACCACCCCACGCCACACTCCTTTATAGGGTACCACAGTTGTGACATTTCCTGTGGCAGAGCAGGAAGGGGCTGGATCAGTGGGGCCTCCACAAGGTGATCTCATTTACAGGGCACTAGTAATTTAACTTGTTATAACAAGTTAAACAAAGCACAATTAAACCATTACTTGCATTTTTTTTCCTTCTAATTACTCTGACTAGGTTACAAACCCAGCAACTTATTTGGAATGGATTTCATTAACTGCAGGTACTGTGGAACAATTTTCAGAAGGACAGTCTTACAGGATTTAGGACACTGTCCTACATGCTGGGCCTTTGGAGATCTTAGGTCTCAGCTCCAGGCAGCATGGGCAGAGATTGCACGCCTAAATTTCATATTGAAGAGGAATACATTATAAGAACCACCTGCCATTTCCCCAGCATCCAACAGAAAACCTCGACCGAGAGGGTAGTTGGTCCAGGAGGTTGGCAGGTGGTTAGGAGGAGCAAATCAGGTGCCCCATCACTCTCTGCTCTCCAACACATTACCTCCAAAACCATATAAACACTACAAACAGGTATCTGCCTCTATCTCTGAAATCAAATAAAGAGGCAGAAGACACTGCAGAGCAGGACACTTCAGCACAGGAGCTAGCACAACAATACTCACCCAAATCAGGAACCAAAACTAAACAAGCACAAAGGAAATCCAAAAACTTCTGATCATAGGAGACTCCATGATTCGGGAGTTGATACCCATCTCCAGCCAGGGTGATGGTCAGATGTCTCCCAGGTACATCAGCATGGAGAGACACTGACCGCATTACTAAAATTGTTCACAAAGCAGGAGAAAACATTGATGTCCTAGTACACATAGGGACTAATGATCTCGCCAACCGGTCAGTTGTGGAGATCAAGGAACACCTGACTAGGCTGGGTGACAAACTATCATCTATTTTGTCGGCATCTCCTTCTCTGAGATCCTGCCAGTCTGGGAGAAGGGAGCAGATGGGACGGAAGGTCAGAGAAGGGAGATAGGGGAGCTAAACACGTGGCTCAAGGACTGGTGCCAGGAAAAGACACAGATTTGTAGGAACTGGCAACAGTTCTGGGAAGCGAAAGTTCTTTAAATTTGATGGACTGCATCTGACTAAAGAGGAGTCAGTGCATTGGGGCAGAAGTTTGGCGTCTTTGCAGAATATTTAAACTAGCAAATGGGAGAGGTGCAGCGCACCCATCGTGAATGGGAAGAACACCCCTCCCCTCAGCTAGTGGTCAAACAGGAATTCAGCGGTTTGCCGTTCATTTGCATCACCAGGTAAGAAAAGGTTTGTCTCCCACACGATGCACAGGGTAATGCCAAACTTCACCCAACAACTAACACACCAAAATCTGGCCAATGGAAAATCATGTACACAATGCTCACAGCCTGGGAAATAAGATCCCAGACCTGCAGGCAATAATGTCAGAGGCTAAACTGGACATAGTAGCAATTAGTGAGGCGTGGTTTACCAGTAACCACACTTGGGAGACTTCAGTACCTGGCTATGTATTGTTCAGAAGAGACCGAGGTGCAAAAAGGGGAGGGGTGGCCTGTATGTTAATGAAAATATCAAAGCTACAGAAATTCAGAATACACATAAGGAGCCAGAAGAACTGTGGGTCACCCTGAAACAGGAAATGGGACAGCCATAAGAACTGGGGTTGTCTACAGGCCCCAGACCAGAGGGAGGACACAGACACATTACTGTTAGAAGATATACAAAACATGACAGCTAAAGGGAGGTTCTGATAATGGGAGACTTCAACATGCCAGATACAGATTGGTCAATACCAGCAGGAACATCTGCCAGAACTAGACTCATAGTGGATTCCTGCAGGGGAGGCCTCAAACAACTGGTACAGCAACCCACAAGAGACAGGGCTATCCTAGATCTAGTACTGACTAACAAAGAAGGGATCACAGATCTCCAGGTAGAAGGTCACCTGGGGGCCAGTGACCATCACATGGTATGGTTCAATTTGGCTACTACATCTAAATCATCCCATTCCAAAGCAAAAATATGGGACTTCAGAGGAGCTGACTTTGATAAGATGGCCAACAGAGTTAAGCTAGCCCTGGCAAAAAGAAACACAGGTGAGGAGGTACAGGCAAAGTGGGCAAGCATTAAGGATACAATACTTGAAGCAACATCCCATTGTGTTAGACAGAAAGGAAGTGCAAAGAAGAAGAAACCACTTTGGTTCTCAAATACAGTAGCAGAAAAGGTCAGAGCCAAAAGGCTGGCCTTCAGAAAATATAAGGGAACACAGCGGGATGAAGATAGGAGGCATACCAAACTGCCCTAAGGGAAGCAGGTAAGGCAGTAAGGCAGGCAAAGTCCCAAACTGAGGAAACACTAGCACTAACAGTAAAGAAGGTGACAAGACTTTCTATAGATACATTAGTGAAAGGAGAAAGTCCAGAGGGGTATTCTAGCTTAATGGAGAAAAGGAGCATGTGAGGAGGAGGACCTTGTAAAGGCATCTATCCTAAATAGATACTTTGCTCAGTATTTACTGAAGAGAAGGTAGGGCAGGCCCACAGCTCAGCATCATGGACACAGGGGGAGGGAGGTGAGCACTACTCCCTTCACAAAGAAAGGTCCTACAAGAGCTTGCTAAGCTCAGGGTGGATAAGGCAATGGGACCTGATGGCATACATCCCAGGGTACTTAAGGAGCTAAAGGAGGAACTAGCAGAGCCATTGGCAGAATTGTTTAGTGAGTCTCTGAGCACAGGAGAGGTCCCAGAAGACTGGAGAAGGGCTCATGTGATCCCACTCCACAAGAGTGGTAGCAGGGAGGAGGCGGGCAACTACAGACCGGTCAGTCTTACCTCAGTAGTGGGCAAGATTATGGAGGCACTCTTAAGGAAAGGATAGTGCAACACCTGGAATCCATAGGGGCACAGGATCCAAGACAGCATGGGTTTACAAAGGGAAGGTCCTGTCAAACTAATCTCATAGATTTCTTTGACTGGGTAACCAGAGTGGTGGACCAAGGGGAGCAGTTGATGTCGCCTACCTTGACTTCAGCAAAGCTTTTGACACTGTTCCACATAGAAGATTGATAAATAAGCTAGGTAGGCTCGGGTGGGTCAGAAGTTGGTCAACTGGGTGGCAAACTGGTTGACTGGCAGAAAACAGAGAGTGGTGGTAAATGGTATACAGTCAGAAGAGATGCAAGTCACAAGTGGGTACCTCAGGGATCAGTCCTGGGGCCAGTCCTATTCAACATCTTCATTAGTGACCTCGCGAGATGGACTAGAGGGTAAGGCTTGTCTGTTTGCAGATGACACCAAGATCTGCAACAGAGTAGATGATCCAGATGGGGTGGGCAGAATGAGAAGAGATCTGGATAAACTAGCAGAATGGTCTGAGAAGAGTGGCAACTGGGATTTAATGCAAAGAAGTGCAAAATCATGCACATAGGAAGAGAAACCCTGAAGCCACTTATAGGCTGGGAGGGAGTTGCTAGCAGTCACAAGGAAGAAGAGACTTGGGCATCATCATCACTGATGACCTAAAATCATCCAAGAAGACCTCTAAAGCAGTAGGTAAGGCTAGGGGTGTTAGGGTGTATTAGTAGGGGTATCACAAGTCGTAAGAGGGAGGTAATAATCCCTCTTTACAAGACATTAGTTAGAGCCCCATCTGGAGTACTGCGTGCAGTATTGGAGGCCACACCTTCACAAGGACATTAACCAAATTGAGGCAGTCCAGAGAAGGGCAACCAAAATGGTGCAGGGACTGCATCAGAAGACATATGAGGACACATTAACGGAGCTCAATATGTATACCCTTGAGCAAAGGAGGGAGAGAGGTGATATGATCGAGACATTTAAACACCTTAAGGGCATAAACAAGGTGAAAGAGTCTAACATGTTTAAATATAAGAAAAATAGCAGGACAAGAGGACACAGCATGAGATTAGAGGGAGGCCGATTAAGGGGAATGTGAGGAAATTCTTTTCACAGAAAGGGTGGTAGATGCATGGAATGGCTTACCACAAGAAGTGGTGGCTATGAATACAGTGCAGGGCTTCAAACAGGCATGGGATAGGCATAAGGGAGCAATACAAATGACTATGAATAGATAGGTCACTGACAGAGCAAAGGCCGATGGCACATTTATAAGGTAGAAAAAGAAATTGGCAGACTGGATGGGCCTTGCTGTCCTTATCTGCCGTCAACTTCTATGTTTCTATGTTTCTATGTTAAAATAGTTCATGGTCAGTTTATGGTTTCTAATGGTTACTACCAATCCAAAAAGATCCTAGGCTTGTGGCAGTACCAATAACAGGACATTTTAGAAAATATATTAAAATGGGGGGGCCATACCACCATCCGTTCCAAATCCACGGGGGCAATACCACCATCCGTACCGAATCCACAGAGGCAATACTACCATCCGTACCGAATCCATTTTACATATAAAAGTTAAATGCAAAGTATGCCATCTTTGTAGATCCGCCATTAATTGCTGGGTGAGTGGGTCATAGTTTATTGTGTAGAGACGGTCAAGTTGACAGAGGAGTCTGGAAGATCCCAGTGAAAGGGATACCACTCCCTCAGTTCTGGGCTGGGGGTGTGGTAGTGTGGTAAGGCTTCAGTTTTGTTCATGTTTGATTTATATGCTGATACAGCACTAAAGTGAGTCAGGACACAGAAAATGTCTGTGACTGAGGTTTCAGGTTCCTCCATATAAACGCAGATATCATGTGCATATAACGCAACCCAAGGCTCCGTATCACCAATATGGACGCGTTTATACAGTTGGCTTTCCCTAATTGCTTGAGCAAGGGTTGAATATAGAGGGTGAATAGCAACAGAGAAAGTGGGTAGCCCCAACGTGTACCATGGTCAAAGGCAAAAATTAGTGGAAGAACTGCCATTTTCTTTGAGTTATTAGTCATGTTACAGCAGCATTCCTCATTCAGGATACAGTCTACTTTTAGGTTTCATTAACTCAATTAAGAACTCTCAGTCCAGCAGCGTGTTCCCCTGCTTTCTCTGTATCTGAAGGCAGCTCTGCTCTGTATACCTCACTTTTTTATACTGCCAGACCACTCTGAAATCAGGCAGAAAGACATATGCCCCCAGCTGATGTCCTGTATGTCGGATGTGATGTGCGTGTGCGCACCTGGGCACCAGCGTGCCTGGGTGCACTCCCAAACCACTGTTGCATAGCAGCACCTAGTGTTTGATCATTAACTAGGTGTTCAGATGAGGGAACATTATGAGTTTTAAAAGGTATGCACCTGTAAAATCTCTGGCTGTAGATTGTATGCCAATATCTGGCTTTCTTTTGTTTTATGTCCCATCTTTGACATCCCAGATATATAACGGCACATTTCAATAATTCAATAGAATCAGTCCCAATCGGGTAAATAGAAGTGAAGGAAAGGCTGGGATTTCGATCCATAAGAACAGGGTTTTTCTGGCTTCTTATTTCCTTAATCAAATATGTAATATAGCCCATTTCCCCCACTTTGTTTAAAATAAAAATGTTATACAACATATAATGGTGGGGGGGTTGGAAAAGGGGAAGACATGGAGGAGTCCTTTGCCAGATGAAATGGCTCTATACAGTCACACACCATACTCGGAGACTGGGGCAACATTTTATACTGCTATAACGTCAACATTCCTGAAAAAATAAGCAATCAGTCTATGGCATGGTTAATACTTACTACTTGCCAGCAGAAACAGGCCACACGGTCTATCAAGTCTGCTCGAGTGTGCCGCTAGCACACCACTTGCAGCTGTCCCCCCTTGACCCCACCACCCACTGATGAGTGCCAACTGACCTTGAACCAGATTAAGCTGTTGGTGGCATTTCCAGTGAATGAGGGAAATTTGGCCAGGACACTGGGGAAATTCCACCACTCTTTTCAACAAGTGCCATGGGATCTTTAACATCCACCTGAACTACCACCAATCCAGGCAGATGGGACCTCAGTTAAACATCTCATCCGAAAGACGGCACCTCAGAAGTGCAGCACCCCCCTCATGCTGCACTACAGTGTCAGTATCGGGATATTAACCCAAGAGCCAGGTGTGGGAATTGAACCCACAGCCCTCTGATCTCCCGGCTTCAGAGGCGAGTGTGCTACCTGCTAATAGGCACGGAGTCTATGGCATGGTTCAGGACATATCTAGGATTTACTGCCATAAAACAGTTATGAAATAAGCTTCGCTAGTTAACATTTTTCATAGTTAACCCTCTCTTCAATTCCTTTTGAATCCCCCCCCCAAATCCAAAAAATCTGTGTGTCAGCATTGATGTTTTGCTTCCATAAAGTGCCTAGCCACAAGTGAACTGAGAGCCCCTCGTCGGATACAGTTTTTGTGTTCCCCCATTTGTATTCTCAGCTGTCTTGCTGTTTTACCTATACTGACTAAATCACAGGGACACTTCAATAAATAGATTACCCCTCTGGTCCTCCAATGAATGAAATCTTTCACCTCTAGGTCCTCTAATACTATATGGTAATTATAATTTTAAAAATTAACACTATCATTATGTATTTCTTCATAAAATGCTTATTTTCTTTACATTATATAATTTATTTAGGTTTACAAGACTGAATACATTAAGAGGCTAATGAATGTACGATGCATAGCAATAAGTGTCATTTGTGCATAAATATAATTAACTTTCTTGACTGCACTTAATTAAGAATATAAATAAGAAATACGATAAATATAAAATATACATGGACGGGAACTCTGCCCCATTGAAAAGGTCATCATTTATTTCCCAGTTTACCTATGACTAATCTATCAAAGAAATATACCTACACTAATCAATTACAGCTATATACCTGCACTAATTAAAGCTGTATACCTATGCTAATCAAACAATTAAAAGTATATACCTCCTGTAATAGAAACTACACACCTGCACTCCATTAAACCCTAGAAGACACCACTAATAACTCAATTAACACAGCATTAGGAAGCTAGCCAAACCAATTAACAAGCTGCTAAAGAACCCGGGGGGGGGGGGAGAGACACTGACACAAAATCCTCCCAAACCCAGAAATCCCCTAAACTCCTAGCTGCATTCACTACATAACATTCCTTCCTCGCTGCAGGGCACCTTGTAATAACCATCCTAATGTATTATAGTTTCATAGTTTGATACGAATTCTGTGGACAGTTTGTCCTTAATGAACTCGCCACCTATTCTATCTATGGGTGGAACATGTATCTTTTTTTGCCCATATACTGATCTAATCTGTATTTAAATGTATTAATGTTGTTACTTTCCACTGTGTGTTCTGGGAGTGTATTCCAATTATTAATGTTCCAGTGTGTGAAGAAGTCGCAATGTTTCTTAGCTGTGTTATTTTCTCTCGTAAGTCTACAGTCATGGGACCTTGTTTTCTTGTTTTGCACCTGACTTTTCGAACTCCTATACATTCCATCAGGCGTTCATCCTTGATTGCCCTAAATGTTAAGCAAAGGTCTCCTCATAGTTGTCTGTACTCTGTGGAGTATAGCCCTAGTTTTTTTTTAGTCTGTCTCTATGGCCCTGTCCACACTACACGTCTGTAACGTTACAGAGGGTGTAAAACGTTACCGTAACAGGTCGCGTTTACACCTGTAACGTTACAGGAGGCGTTTTTGTAACCGTTATTGGAACCACATATGAGGTGGTTTCAGCAACGGTTATGAAACCGGTCCCGCCCTGGTAACGCTACCGGCGGTAGTGTGGACAGCCGTAACGGTCTCCCTGCAGGGCACGCAGACGAGCTGAAGCTGCATTAGGATCGGGCCGCGCAACGGTTGCCCCTGCTCCCGATGTGTGGACCGGCAGTGCCGGTCCAGAACGGACACCACCGAGGTGGCGGATGTACTGTAATTGTATTCGGCGGTAACGGATTGCATCTCGCTACTGGGCGAGTAAGTGTAGTGGATAGGGCCTAGTATGTAAGGTGTTGTGACCCATTTATTTTTTATTCTCCTTTGTACTTCCTTTTTTAGTTTCCGGCTTTTTACAGTATTTACTGCTGAGAACTGGGAGCAGTATTCCATGTGTGGTCGGACTAAACTAGTGTACAGTGGGAGTATTATTTTTGAATCTCTACTTTTTATGTTAGATAAAATACAGCCTAATATTTTGTGACATTTTTCGACAGTTCTGATATGCGTGTCTGTGGTTAGTTTGCTATTATTCCAAGGTCCCTTTCTTCTGTGGTGGTCTCTAGTACCTTGTTGTCCAGAATATATGTAAAGTTAAGGTTCTTAACCCCTAGGTGCATCACCTTACATTTAGTGATGTTAAACAGCATTTTACTGTTTTTGGTCCAGGCTGTTAATTTGTCTAAGTTATCCTGGAGTTTCTCACCATCTGAAAGAGTTTGTACTAGGCCTCCTAGTTTACAATCATCGGCGTACTTACTTATCCACGCATTGTTTGATGTCTGCAGTGTGCTAACCAGGATATTAAAAAGTGTAGGCCCCACACCCCACTTGGCACATTTCCCCATTCAGTCCGATAACCCTTTATCATCATTTTCTGTTTCCTGTTTTACAGCCGTGATGTAATCCAGTCCACTATATTAGGTTCTAACTTGATTTTGTAAAGATATTCAATTAGTGTTTTATGGGATACTTTGTCAAACGCCTTGGCAAAGTCTAGATATACAACATCCACTGGTACCCCTTTTTCCAAGGCTGCACTCACTGGTTCAAAAAAAGATATCAAGTTGGGGAGGCAAGATCTACCCTTGGTGAATCCGTGTTGGGAGCTGTCTATTATCCTTTCATTTGCCAGGTGATTTAGTATTCTTTGCTGTACGACTCTTTCAAGAATTTTACCTAAAACTGATGTTAGACTAATAGGCCTGTAGTTTTTTTGTTTCTGATCTGGATCCCATCTTGTGTATTGGTATTATAAATGCTTGTCCCCATTCTGGTATTGTCCCATTTTTCAAGGATAGATTAAAAAGGTACATCAGTGGTCCCATTAGTTCACTTGCTAACTCCTGCAAGAGACCAGCGGTTATACCATTTGGACCAGCTGAGCCACTGGGTTTTAGTACCCTTATTATTGTAATGATTTGGTTGGTTGTGGACCCAGGTCGTCGTGAGGCGGGTGTGTTGGCAGGTTCTCCTTCGGGTCCATGGCTTGGAGGTGTCCAGCTATCTACCTCAGACCGGGTGCGGAACCTGGGCGGTATGTTTGATGACTGCCTCACCCTAAAACTGCAGGTGTCGGCAGCTGTCAAAACCTCCTTTTACCATCTGAGGAATGTCGCCCAGGTAAAGCACCTGGTTCTTCCCATTCTTCCAATGTTGGTCCGTGCTTTCGTTACCTCCCGCCTTGACTACTGCAATGCCCTTTACTTAGGGCTACCGGGGGTTGATATCCGCCGCTTGCAGCTAGTGCAGAATGCGGCAGCCAGGCTTTTGACTGGTATGTCTAGGACCAGTTATATAATGACTGTGCTCCGCGGACTGCACTGGCTGCCGATACAATGGTGGATCACCTTCAAGGGCGCTTTGCTAACCTACAAGGCCCTACACGATCAGGGACCCAATTACCTGAAATATCTCCTTCACCCCTACTGTCCCCTCCACCCACTCCAATCCACCGATGAGGGATTGCTAGAGATTCCCAGGGTTCGTAAATAAACATCTGGGGCAATGGCATTTAGTTTTGTGGCCCCGACCCTGTAGAATTCTCTACCTCATCGGGTACGAGATTGCCTGACCGCTCAAAGTTGCTTCGAAAACGTATCTTTTCAGCCTGGCATTTTCTAACTTCTAAAGCTGCTATTCTATTTATTAGTTTTCATTTTATCTGGATATTTATAAAAATGTGTGTGGTTTTATTGTACAGGTGCCTTGGTTTGGAAAGGCGCATTTTATAAATAAAGCATTGATTGATTTCTTTCTTTTTCAGTGATTGCTATTTATTTATTCTTAGAATTAAACTATGGGTTTCTGGATTTCTTATTTTGATTCATGCACACTAAGAAAGTATGTGTTTATTTCTGTTACTATAGCCACCTCTTCTGTTAGTGTACCATTCTTTGTTACTAGACCGATCCCCTTTTGGTTTCCTCTTAATGATACTATGTAATTATACAACTGTTTTTTGTTGTCATTAACTTTGTCGATTAGGTTTATTTCCTTGCTTCTTTTTGATTTTCTAATCATACTTTTTAGTTGTTTATTGTAATGTTTCAATTTTATGCTTAGGGAGCTTTTTTTTTTTTTTTTTTAAACTTGTGAATAATTTTTTTTTTTTCTAATTATTTAGTCTTGTGGTCACCCTATTCCACCAAGGAGGGCGCCTCTTATTGTTTTAATATTTCTTAATGGTTGGTACCCATTTTTCCGTGCAGTAATCTATTTGTTGTTTTATTTTTCCCAAACAGTGTTTAAGTCTTTATTTAGGAATTTTTTGTGCCAGTCCCACTGGAGTAGATATTCCCTTATCTTCCTGTAGTTAGCTTTTCTGTAATTTCTGAATGTTGTTTTACCTTTAGTTATCCTATGGTGTGTTCTGTAAGAGAATTCTATAATTAGGTAGTCACTATCATATAAGGGCAGCGCTAGGTTTAGTCCATATATAATCGCTCGTTCCATTAGTTAGTACCAAGTCAAGATGACCTGAAATCATCCAAGCAGACCACTAAAGCAGTAGGTAAGGCTAGGGGGATGTTGGGGTGCATTAGTAGGGGTATCACAAGTCAGAAGAGGGAGGTAATAATCGCTCTTTACAAGACACTGGTTAGGCTCCATCTGGAGTACTGCGTGCAGTACTGGAGGCCACACCTTCACAAGGACATTAACCAAATTGAGGCAGTCCAGAGAAGGGCAACCAAAATGGTGCAGGGACTGCATCAGAAAACATATGAGGACAAATTAACGGAGCTCAATATGTATACCCTTGAGCAAAGGAGGGAGAGAGGTGATATGATCGAAACATTCAAACACCTTAAGAGCATTAACATGGTGAAACAGTCCAACATGTTTCAATATAAGAAAAATAGCAGGACAAGAGGACACAGCATGAGATTAGAGGGAGGCCAATTAAGGGGTAATATGAGGAAGATCTTTTTCACAGAAAGGGCGATGGATGCATGGAACGGCCTACCTCAGGAAGTGGTAGATATGAATACAGTGCAGGGCTTCAAATAGGCATGGGACAGGCATAAGGGAGCAATACAGATGAGTATGAATAGATAGGCCATTGACAGAGTACAGGCCAATGGCACATTCATAAGGTAGAAAAAAATGGGCAGACTAGATGGGCCTTGCGGTCCTTATCTGCCGTCAACTTCTATGTTTCTATACTGGTTCCACTTGTGGGTTGGCTTACTAACTTGTCAAGGTTGTTCTGGATGGTATAATCAATAAACTTGTCCCCTAAGTTACCACTGCTTTCCAAAGTGACCCAGTTTATGTCCGGGAAATTAAAGTCCCCCATTAATATTGTATCTTTTGATATTTTCTGTTTTTCGAGAAAGCTTATAAATACAAGGGGAAACTGAAACCAAAGAAGACCCTCTCGGGGACGGGAAGGCGAGCAACCATTAGGTTGCTGGCTATCGAGCAAACAAGACAGACCATAGGCCTATTCTGCTGGCTTTTAGTATGTTAGTATCCCGTAGTATTATAAAAAATTATCGTTTACTAATCAGGATACTGATAATTCTTAAATAAAAAAAAAAAAAGATGCAGGACCATGACCGTGGTCTAATGAAGCACACATTTTGTGGTACAAGTTTAATCAAGTGTGCTCCTCTGTTTTGGAGGAGCACAGCAGGCTAAATCATTAACACTACCTCTGGGGTGGATTAATGTGTAAGCATTTCAGAGAGGTGGGACAAGGCAAGGCCACATACAGTGACTTGCAAAAGTATTCAACCCCCTTGAAAGTTGTCCGATTTGTCTGGATTACAAATGATACATTGAGATTTTGTTCTGTGTAATATTTATTTAAAAAGACTGACCCTCAAAATAATTATTTTAAAGTGACATTGGTTTTATGTTAGAAAACATGTTTAAGAGAAATAACTGAAATATGCTGTTTGCATAAGTATTCAACCCCTGTGCTCTGGAAGCTCCAAGTTTACACAGATGAAAAATATTGCCCTAACGAGGACACAATTGGCCTCACCTCTGAAACATTAAAGTAGCTCACATTTTCTGGATAACCCCCAGTTTAATGACCATTGGTCAGACTGTGAATCTGAAGGAAGGGTGTGAAAATGAAGACTAAAGAGCATTCTAAGGAAGTTAGAGATAAAGTAATAGACATGCATAAATTAGGAAAAGGGTACAAAATAATATCCAAGTGTTTGGATATCCCAGTGTGCACTGTTGGATCAATAGTGAGGAAGTGGAAGCTGCATCACACCACCCAGGCACTACCTAGACAAGGCCGTCCCTCAAAACTCAGCGTCCGAACAAGGAGGAGACTAGTGAGGGAAGCCACAGAGAGGCCAACAATCACTTTGAAGGAGCTACAGAGTTCAGTGGCTGAGAGTGGAGTGAAGGTGCACCAGTCAACCATATCAAGAGCTCTGCATAATACTGGCCTGTATGGGAGGGTGGCTAGAAAGAAGCAATTACTCAAAAAGAACCATATCAAAGCACATCTGGAATTTGCCAGAAAGCATGAGAGTGACCCAGCTAAGATGTGGCACAAGGTTTTGTGGTCTGATGAGACCAAGATAGAGATTTTTGGCCAAAATTCTAAGCGCTATGTGTGGCGCAAACCTAACACTGCCCATGCCTCGAGAAACACGATCCCTACAGTGAAGTATGGTGGTGGCAGCATCATGCTGTGGGGATGCTTTTCATCAGCAGGGACTGGGCATCTTGTTAAAATTGAAGGAAGAATGGATGGAGCAAAATACAGGGAGATACTGCAAGAGAACCTGCTTCAGTCTGCTAAAACTGAAGCTTGGGAGAAACTTCACCTTTCAGCAGGACAATGATCCCAAGCACAAGGCCAAAGCAACACAGGAGTGGTTAAACAACAAAAAGGTGAATGTCCTACAGTGGCCAAGTCAAAGTCCAGATCTCAATCCCATCGAGAATCTGTGGCACTGTTTGAAAATTGCGGTCCACAAGCCTCACCCAACCAACCTGAACAACCTGGAACAAATCTACAAGAAGAATGGGCAAGAATCACTCCAACAGTGTGCAAGGCTGGTAGATACTTACCCAAAAGACTTAAAGCTGTTATTGCAGCAAAGGTGGCTCTACCAAATACTAATGTAGGGGTTGAATACTTCTGCAAGCAGCATTTTCCAGTTTTTAATTTACTTTAAAAGATGTGCTGACGGATAATTAATTTTGGCTTTGAGGATATACTGTTAGAGCATATGAGTTTGCAATAAAAATACTGACTGGAATAATATATGTAAGTCTCTCATTTGTAATCCAGACAAATCTGACAACTTTCAAGGGGGTTGAATATTTTTGCAAGTCACTGTAGGTATTTGTAGTAAAGGATGTTAACTATGAAATTAATTAGCTGGAGTATGTACCACAGAAAGAGGCACAACGCGTAGGTACAGTAACAGTTTCTTATCATGGGCTACTTAAGAGAAGACGCAACAGGGTGTGCAGTAATACCGAGACACATGCACACCTTGGGTGCACTGGCATAAGGCCAGTGGCAGAGTGACATTAGCACCCAAAAAGTGACTATGCAGATGTGGTCTATAGCACCGCCCCACCACTTCTCTTGCCAGACCGGATACCCTCTGAACATCCTTGCTGCTCTGCCACTAACCCCCTTTACTCTTCATTATTCATCTTCCCTCTACTCTCACCATTGCCAGATTCACTGTACCTTCTTCATCTCCAATATTAGTTTGGTTGCCTTCCCTCCCACCAATCCCCAGCCCCTCACTTCATGATCTCTCTGCTCCAGGGACCATCGTACTCTCACCACTCTTCACCCCTGCTCCTCTGCTGCCCAAGCTGCCTACTCCTACTGTCTTCTCACACTCTGGTACCAGCTACCCTTTCCATATAGCCCTCTCCATCTCTTGGATCCCTCAGGCACCAGTTGAAACTCGTCCCCCCACCTGCTCCTGCTTTCCTTCCTCCTGACCCCTCCTGGCTTGGGGCACCTGCCATCCTTGTGTGAGGGCCTTCACCTGGGTCTCACCATGCCACCGTGTTACTTTCTCACTTCCGCCACACTTCTTTCCACTGCTGGGATAGACTGCCCCCCAATCAGGTCTCTTGGGTTCAATTATTTTACTATTACCACACCATACCTTGCTGCTGTTAATTATTGGCACCTATAACTGTGCTGTTATGTTGTAGGTTTCTGTTGCATTTATTTGCAACTTTGAAAGTGTCCCTTTTGTACTGACTGCACTTATGTACCAATGACTGTACCAACTTGTACCACTGAGTCGCCTTATGTATAGCACTTCAGTCTTTTCCCGTCCCCTGCCCACCTTCCCCAGGACAACATGGAAATGAGCCTTGGCTCAGAGGGCCTTTCCAGATACCAATTTTTAAAAAAAGCACCGTTAAATCTATATTGGCATTGGCCAGAGAGGCTCAACAGATACAAAAACAAGCAGAGTGTGTGGTCGTAAGAGAACATAATACACCTTCTGGAATGTCAGACAAAACAAACCATCATTCAAATCACTGCACCCCTCCAGGACCCATTTTATATATAGAAGGATACACTGACTGGTCTAACAAGAATTTAATACACACCCTCGGTGTGTGATGCTACATAACCCCAAAGACGGAAGCTTGAGGGGGGTTTAGCAAGTATCGCACTCAGAGGGTATTAGAGTAATTACACCATCCCATGATTTATTTTATATAATTACTAGCCATCAATCTCCCCCCATCCCACTGTCTGATGCAACAGTAGCCGTGTAAACTTTTGTTTTCAAAACTGAAACAATGTTTGGCAGTTGGATTAAAACAAAAGTTTATCAGGGAGGCTGTGGTACTTCCTCTTGTAGGTTGGTGTGATTACTTATAATTTTTTTATTTATTTTTTTGATTAACAGGAACCAGCACAGAGTCTGCATTCCTGTGAGGGAAAGAGAAAGCTTCTGTTTCACAAGTACTGTGCTCACGACAGAGGCAGTCAGCAAGTCAGACGTACAACCACAATGCAGCTGCTTTCTGCGTGAAACGGAGTTGGCAATCATTTCACATTTGTGTTGTACGAGGGACGATTTTTCATTTCCGTCAAACCTTTTTTTTGGTTTAACAGTACTGTTAACCTCTTTGCTGATTTAGACTCAAGTACGGCGTTCATAAATGAAAGTAAAAGCAACTGCCGTTTCACTTAGTGCTGCACGAGACAGTCTTGCGTGCAGCTGCTCTGTTTCTATGCGCGTGACTGTTTACTGCAAATAACTGGCCACCACCATTAAAAAACTGATGGCCAGTTGTAATAAAACATTCTGAATTATAATGCACATTAAAGAAATTACTGTGTTTGCTTACAGAGTACAGAGGGCTTCATTCTACATTTCACATTATGATAGCAAGGTTTCAAGTGTAATGTCCATATGTCTCAAATACTATCCCTGCATTGGTTATGGTCTTGTTTGAGGATTTTTCTCCCATCCCCCTGGTTTTGACCACTGTTCCCCATCCCTGCCACCTCAAATAATTGGGATTTCCACGGCTACCTTCAGAGGTGATGCCAATGCTGCTCTTAGTCAGCCAACAGGAACACACACACACACACAGGCCTAGTAGCCTGTACTCCGTCCATTTGGTGGGAAGCCAGCTACTGCTGCTTCCAAGTAACAGAATGTCAACCCTCCCTCCCCGGTAAATCTCAGGGAAAATTGAGAGAAGGAGCAGCAGTTCTGAAAGCCAGAATACCATATAAAAGATTTCACTGAATTTTGTAATGCTACTGTGGACGGATTGTGGGAGAACAGATGAACCAACCAGATACCGAACTTCAAACACACAATCTGTGTGATGTTTATACAAAATGTAGGCAATAACCTTCAGCAATGGCATATCCCTTCAGTACATCAGTTTGTAGCAACAGACTATGCAAGTCTTTCCTCTACACTTAGCCAGCACCTACTGACTCACTTGATCTAACTTATCAGTTGAGAGTCAGCCTCCTCTATGCGGGCCTTGTTTGCTTGGGTGAGGGGGGCATAAAAAAACAAAACAAAAAAAAAAACGAGCTAAAGACAAAGAACCTCAGTGCAGAAGCACTTACAAGTACAGTTACGCAAGAACTTACCGTAACAGTAGATCTTTGAGAGAGGCTCTTGCAGTAGGTAATTACATATAGGACTGAAGCAGGCAGGCGTCAGGACCCCACGGAAAAATTTCTAGCTAGCAGTCTCTGGCCAGGGACCGCCCCCCTGTCAGGTGACCGGCGCCAGCTGACGTCGGTATAAAGGAGCGGTCCCCATGCCCGCCTTCCAGTTTTTCCCACCAAAGGCCAAAAGGCAAGGTGAGAGAGAGAGTGGATATCTCCCCGAAAAAGAGCTGAAGAAGCTAAGGGGTGGAGTGGGAAGAGTTATTACTGCAAGAGCTCTCTCTCTAAGATATACTGTTACGGTAAGTTCTTACGTAACTGTACTATCTTACTCGAGGGCTCTTGCAGGTAATTACACATAGGACTGAGTCCCAAGCAGCCTGGAACAAGGAGAAGCACTCAGGAGGAAGAAAACTCCAACAGATAAACCTCAGGCTGTGAGGGTCTTAAAGAAGACCTTGCAAAACAGCCAACCCAAAGCCTGCTCTACGGTGAGAGGCAATTTCCAAACTGTAGTGTTTCGTAAAGGTATGGACTGAAGTCCAAGTTGCAGCTGCGCAGATGTCTGCCGCTGACACATTCTTGAAATAAGCAGCAGAGGCAGCTACACCTCTGGTGGAGTGACCTCTGACTTGACCTGGCAGGGTCTTGTGGTACTTGTAACAGAAAGTGATACAGTGAGCCAGCCACTTCAACAGGCATTGCCCTCTCTTTTGTGGGCAAAAGAGACAAAGAGCTGATCTGACTTCCTGAGATCCTTAGTCCCAGTGGTATAGTATCTCAGGATCCTGTGAACATCCAGAGTATGCAAGAGGAATTCCCCTTGATTGGAGTGCTGTGTAAAGAAAAAAGGGCAGCTCAATGGAATGGTTCTGTGTAGATTCCGCTACCACCTTAGGGAGAAACTTACGGTTGGTGCACAGAGCCACACGTTCTTTGCAGAAAATCAAATAAGGGATTTTGCACAACAAGGCTTGGAGCTCGGAAATTCGACGAGCTGAAGTAATGGCCACTAAGAAGAGAGTCTTCCAAGAGAGGAACTTTCAGTCTGCTGAAGCTGCCGGTTCAAAGGGAGGGAAAGTAAGCTTCTCGAGGACAAAGTTCAAATCCCAAGGAGGCTCAGGAATATGGATGGGGGGTCTCAAATAAAGAGCCCCTCTGAGAAAAGTATTGGAGACTTCCAACTGCAGGAAAGCCGCCTTCAAGAGAAGGGAAGATATTTCTTCCTGAACCAGAGGAAGATGTTCCAGGGAGTAAGAAGACTTTGGGGGGGGGGGGTTCTTCTTGGTGGTTTCTGAAGAATCTCAATTGAGTGTCTTTTTGCTATCAGCTGGAGCAACCAAGCATCTGAAGTAATCCTCTCCCAGCCCGGCAGATGGAAGGAGAACCTCCCTCCTACCGGTTCCTCTGGAGTGTCCAGAGGCTGTGGGAGAGGAAAGGAGTCAGGAGGTGTGAGGCAGAGTGGCAGCCAAGGCTCCTGACACTTTTTTGGGCATTGGAGTCTTGGCTGCCGTAGGGGCCTGACGCTTGTTGGCCCGCTTGCCCCGAGGTTTCGCTTTTGGCCAAGAAAGTCTGCGAAAGGGGCGACGCTGTCCCTGAGGGGGCCTGTACAAAGAGTGAACAGACTTAAGTGCAGTGCCCTTCTCTTGCAGGTCGGTGATGATGTCTTTGACATCTCCACTGAACAACACCGAACCCCTAAAGGGAGGATCCTGAATAGCGGATTGCACTTCAGAGACTAATCCTGACACCCGGAGCCAGGCATGATGCCGAAGGCCCACAGTGAAAGACAAACTCCTACCAGCAGTGTCCACTGCATTGTACGTGGCACCTAGCATGTGCCTACTAGCCGAACGAGCAGCTTGGACTAGATCAGCCACTTCCTGCTTGGTTTGAGATTCAGGAAGGGAGTCCAATTTGGATTCCACCTGACTCAGGATAACCTTCTGGTAATCCCCATATGAGCGACATAGTTCAGGACCCAGATTCCCAGTGTGGAAGAAGCATACACCTTCTTCCTGTACTGGTCCAGAAGACGGGATTCCTTGTCCAGTGGAGACGAGCTGAGGTGCTTTGTGTTAGCCGACCAGCCGTGAGGGGAGCTAATCACAACAGAATTAGTTTTCGGGTGTGTATTCAATGAATTCACACCCTCGGGAGCCTGGTATAACTTATCCACCTTCCTCGGAAGGGGGGCTACCGCAGACGGTTGTTTCCAAATAGTGGAAACAAGGTCTGTGTGAGGCTTGATCCAGGGTGGAATCAACGTTGGAGCTGTTTCGGGCAGATCCAAATGGGCAGCGAGTTTCTTCCACTGTGGATCTGGCTCCAGAGATTTGCCACTGGTGGACCTCCTGGGATCTCCCAGAGGAGACTTCGGAGGAGTCCTTGGCCTGGGACGGTCTGGACAGTGAGGCTCGTCATCAGGATCGGAGCACACTCCCGGAATCTGAGTCTGAGGTCTCCGAAGAAGTGTGAGAAGACGACTCCACCCTGTGCGGGGGAGGAATGGACCCCTTGGGCAGCCTTAGGGGAAGCGTGTCCTACCCAGCTCTGGCACCTGAAGGTTCACCTCTGGTGTCGGGCGGGGGCCGGGGGAAGAGAGGGAGTCTCATCTCCGGTGAAGGTACTGGAACCGTCGCCGGGAGACGGCTCTCCATGTCCCTGGTGAGTTGACCCTTGGCCTAAGCCCACCAGGCAGCCAGAGTCTCCTTCAAATCCACCAGCGGCTGAGGGGGCAGTGGAGGAGGAGGAGAAAGGAGGAGGAGGGGGATACGGATACTGGGGGTATCTGTAAGGTGAGTATCCGCAGCCAGACGGTGGGAAACCCCGCGCCGAGTACTGCGGCATCAGATATGCCGGCATTGGGTACTGTGGTGCAGGATACTGCGGTTCCGGATAGGACAGGGTCGGATACCTGGGAACCAGGGGCTCTGACGAAGCAGAAGGCACCGAGAGAGGCCCAGCAGGTTGGCCAGGTACAGGTGGCCCGGTGGGCGTCGGGTCCGGCGTTTGGACCGCATCCGGCAAAGGAATGTCGCCCGGCGTCAGGTTAACTGGCCCAGCGGGAGGGAGACCTGATGGGAGCGTACCGGCGTCCTCTGTGTCGCCCAGGGAAGGATGACTGAAATCCCCAGGGTCCAAAAGGGGAGACGCAGGCGCCTCAGTCGTCAGCTGCGAGCGCGGCGGTAAGCAGAGGACGGCAGACTGGTCGGTTGGGTCCTGCGTCTGCTCTAACATCGTGCGTCCATTGGAGGAGCCGACATCCATCTTACTGGCGGGATCCGGGCAGCCATCGGAGGAGCTGGCGTCCAACTTATCGGATCCGACGCCAGAAGGCCGTGGTGGAGGAGTGGTCTTGGCGAGCATTTTGGAGGCCGTGTGCTGCCCCAGAGGGTCAGGCGTCTTAGCAGCCTTGTCCAGGCAGACGTTGGTAGCACCGGGCGTCTGACTTACTGGACCCGCTCGACCCAGAAGGCTGCACGGTGGCGGCCTTCCCAGAAGCGGTCACCTTCTTTGTCCCCGAGGCTCCAGACAGGACAGAGCCCGACAAAAGGGATGCCGCCACCGAGGAGCAGTCCCAGTGCTTCTTATTGCGGTGTCCCTCGGGGGAAGTTGAGGCCTGCCAAAGCTTCTTCCGCTCCTTCTCCATGGAGGACATCATTTTTTTTTTTTTTTTTTTTTTTTTTTAAGATATGGGCCCCCAAGGACTGTTGCCTCAGTTTGCGGGTGGCGGCGTTGAATTTTTGGCACTGCTGACTTTCTCATGGGGTGTTCTGGGCCCAGAAGAAGAGGCATTGGTGGGAGCACCATCCTTATGCGGGAGCTGGCGCCGCACTCCAGTCGCACTTGTTTTTATGTGAATCGATGAGTAGGGGACAACATACATGGCAGATATTGAATTATTTTTGAGAAAAAAACAAGACAAAAGGCGGTAATAAAACAGACGACAGACTGACGAAGCAGAGTGAACTTAACTACGAGGAGCGCTTTCGCAAGCTAACTGCGAGAAAGAACTGGAAGGCGGACATAGGGAACCGCCTCTTTATACCAACATTAACTGGTGCCGGTCACCTGACATGGGGGCAGTCCCCCGCCAGAGACTCCTAGCTAGAAATTTTTATGTGGGGTCCTGATGCCTGCCAGCTTCAGTCCTATATGTAATTACCTACTGCAAGAGCCCTCTCAAAGTAAGATCAAGGGTTACCCCAAAAGGCAATGACAATAAGCCAAGTTTTAAAGAAACACAACATCAAACATACTTCCATAATGCAAAGCGTCATGGAGTATATGTAAATCACCATGACATTTCAGGCTTGTTCAGTTGACAGCAATTTACATGCATTTTAAATAGCACAACTATTTGTATGATACAGTCCCCTAGTAACTTTTTACCTTCATCAAAAACACATAGTGCTATGGTATTTTCAATATTTACAGGTTTCATACACATAAGGTATATACATCAATGTGTTTTATGACATAGTGCCATTGCATACTAAATCCAACGAGGAACACAGCCTGTTTTACATGAGCTCAGAGGTCACAACAATCACCTCCCTGTACGAGGACCAGAGAGGGAAAAGGAAAATTACAGAGGACACTATAGCATAGTCAAGAAAGGGAAGGGGGTGGCCAACCTTATGGACTAGAAATTGTAAAGAAGAACTGTAATAGAATAGGCTAAGAAATAGAACTGTTGCAACAGATTTAAGAAAAGGTCGGTCCTCAAGAGTGGCAGGAGCTCCCTGTCACAGCTATGATGAATAAAGCAACGTGATGACTACTGCTTTTCTTGATAAAGTGGCTCTTACCATGAAACGTCAACGATCGGTTACTGTTACTGGTAGCACTAATATACAATAAATTTAATACTGAAATAATAAACTATACTTGAGCAGAGTTATCAGATTTCTCTCAGTGGCCAGTCAACTGTGCTTGAATCCATTTACAGTCCCTGCTCCCAACACTTCTCCTGGTTGTTCCACAGCACAACTACCCTCTCTGTAAAGCACAGCTTCTTCACGTCTCCTGAATGTTACCCCTACCAGCTCCCATTCATGCCATTACTGTAACTTTATTCCTTTTAAACAGGCCCTTGCTGTTAACTCTATTTATCCACCTTAAGAATTTGTAGGTCTCTATCATGTGGCCACTCTCGCTTCTGGCCGCCAGCGAATAAACATTCAGGGTCTCTAGCTGTTCCTCACAGAATCTGCCCTGGTAGCCCAGATTCATCTTGGTGACCCTTCGCTGCACTGACTCCAGTCTTTCCCTGTCCTTCTAAGGTGTGGATTCCAGAACTGGGTGCAGTATTCCATATGATGCATCACCAGTGACCTATGCAGCAAGGGCAGTACCACTTCCTTTCTCCTACTGTCGAAATCCATCCCAATACACCCTACCATTCTTGTTGCTGGCCTTATTACAATGACTGGTTTGTTTGAGGGGGTCTCGAATAAAGACTCCTAGGCACCCTTCCACAGTTGTAGTGGCCTGCCTAACCCCTCCCATCCAATACCCTGTCCATGGGTTCCTCTTCCCTATGTGCATTACACCTTACATCCCTTGATGCTGAATCTCAACTGCCATGTTTCTGAATCTCTCTACAGTATTTCCAGATCCTCTCTATAGCTTCCTCACCTCGTCATAACTACCTACCATGCAGGGGTCGACAAATCTGAAAATGATGCTTTTGTCCCAGGACAGATGGCTGTTCCAAAATGGTAGTCCCTGTGTTTGAGATGGTAGTCCATAGTGGGAAGGCCATATTTTGAGGGAAATTACAAACTCTTTATATAGCAAGAGTACTATATTAATACTGTAGGTATAGTAGGTAACAGGAAGCAATTATTATTTACATTTCTGTTATACAGGAGTGTCAGTAAACTGCCAGGCCATTCAGGCTTGAAGAAATCTCATGAGATACTAGGATTAAGAAGAAACAGAACCATCAAGAGTAACATAGCAACTCAGAATTTGCTGACAGATAAGGACCGCTTGGCCCACCTAGTCTGCCCCGAATGGGATGAGGACTCGGGAGTAGAAGCAGTGCGTTATCAGCAATAGATCCAGAAGTACCAACAGCATCAGTTGTAGCAGCAGCTTGTCCATGAACATGTCGAGTGCCAGGACCAGAGAGCAGCCAGCGGTCGATGCCTAGATCAGGATCAAAACTACTGATTTCAGGACCCTCTACAGCTACCTGCAGGAGACACTGGAGTATATCAACCATCTGTATCCTTATTTTTGTTTTTATGAGATTTTGATCAAAAAAAAAAAAAACACATTTTGCAGCAGACACACTCATAGCTAGAAGTATTTCAACTAAATTATGAATGCGAACAATCTGGGCTGGACTTTCTCTTAGTAGTCTGGAACAGACTTGCAACTATTGCTCATCAGTTGTAGATTTTTGTAGCGCTTTAAATGCGGCATATTCCATCCTTGTATTTTCCTGCTGCTCGTCACTGAAAAACTCAAAGTACTCAAGCACATTAGTCAGTTCACTGGCTCCAAAGTCTGCAAATTGTTCTGGGAGATCACATTATTTGAAATCCAGACAAGAGACCCTTTTTTTTTTTTTTTTTAAAATTCAAGTTTTTTTCCTTGGTTTTTCTGGAGCTGGCAGGCAAGGCTTGGCTCTGCCTCTCCCCTCCCCCCGGAGGGCTTGCATCTGTCCCTTGCCTGCGTCCCAGTCACCATGATCATCACAGTTGGGACCATCGTGGAGCCTGCCAGCTTCATTTTCTCCCTGTCCTCTGCTGCAGACACATGTACAGGCGTCCGTCTGACACGACCCAAAGCCTTCACCTGGTGGCATTCATATATGACAGGGTGACAACATCACCCCTGAGAGGACAGCTGCCTTGCAGCAACTCAATCTAGCTCCCACCCCAACCCCCCAGCCGACCCAAGCTTGTTCCCAAACCTGATTCACCAGTGTGTGCAAAGTGTGATGTCCAGTGCCTCACCCTCAGCACCACAGGGCCAGCCTCAAGTAACATATTTAAGATGCTTCTCTGAGAAATCTGTAAATCTCATCTATGTAACGTACTGCTGCACCTACTAAACTCTGCAGTTATGTAAGATGGAAAACTGATTTCTGAGCAATTGCCTCCGAACGGGAAAGGAACAACCATGTCCTCATTTCGTATCTTTGAAACCACATAGTCCACATATTTTTCTTCTGGTTTGTGATGGCTTCTGAAGATCGTCACGTACTTCCCTGGTTTCACTGAGGTCCATCAACTGGAGTAGGCAGGTCTCAAGTTGTGGAACATCCAGAATTAAGTCATTCTTTTGAAATTGAAGCAAAATTCTTCAGTAATGGTTAGAAATCTTGGAGAATAAAGACATTTGTACAAACTGAACACTTTGAACATCTCTCAATGCCTTTAAATTTTTGCACTAGATGCATGATTCAAGGTGCTGAGCTACTGTGCGTAGGCTCACCTGAATAGCATGGACCAATCACCTCTGCCCTAGGCAGTCTCAGGCTCTCCCTGAACAAAGCCTGCAGTCTAGTCCTTGGCTGTGATCGTCTCATTCACACATGCTCTCTATACACTGCCACAAACTGGCTGAGCCTTGACAATAGAATACGGTTCCACACATGTCTTATGGCAAAAAAGACTGCCCTGGGTCTCACACCCGCTGGCATCACCCCTATTGTCCAACCAGCCCTGATGCATAGAAACACCCGAAGCGCTGGCAAGATGCTCCTGTCGGTTCCCAGGTGTCGAACCTCCCAATGCAAAAGAACTTTCAGCCACAGGGCCCCTTCCCTGCTGAACTGCCTACCTATTGCTCTTACTAACGAAACCAGAATTGGCCCCTTCAAAGTCACTCTCAGAAACCACCTACAGTCCTCCACCCCATGTGACTGTCCTTGATCTACCTGACCTCCCCGGACAATGGCCTCTGGCCACAGCTCTTCCCCCTCCCCCCGTGCGGCCTTCTCGGCTACGGCCTGGAACCATCTACCAAGCTTTTGCTCTGTACGGATTACTCTGGATCAGATTGTTAGCTATTTACTATATTTACTGTAACAAGTCTGTTTGAGTACTACTCTTGTAGTGTTGTATTGTTCTACTAAATGTGACCTGGAGCCTTTGTAAATGAGTCTTCAACTCAAAGGTACTTTCTGAACTGCAAAATAAATAAATCATGATCTACTAGCAAACCATCTCTCACCTGAAGTGCTCTAGATCTGCAACCATGACGTGTGCAATTTCTTGAAGCCCTCTCAGGGTGATGTAATGGTAGGACTGTTCCCAGTTTTTATTTTTATTTTTCACCTACAGATGTTTTTAAATACTTAAGATGAATCCTAAACCCAGTACAGGCTTTGACAGTTTAGACTACAGGATCCTAAACAGAGTGGGATATCAAATTGCTCCACTACTTACTACACTCTTCAATCATTCATTATGTATTGGTGTATTTCCCAGTAGGTGGAAGAGTGCGTTGGTGAAACCTATATTTAAATCTGGAAGTAAAACAAATTTGAATAATTATCATCCAATCTCTTTTCTGGCTCCTCTATCAAAGGTATTGGAAAGGGTGGTATCTGACCAGGAGACTGAGCATCTTCAAAAATATGGATTATGGTCGGAGTCACAGCATGGTTTCCACTCAAAACAAAACACTGACAAACAGATGAAGGTAGTCTTGTTGTCTTGGCCTTCATGGACCTCACCAAGGCATTCGATTTGGTGGACCATGCTGAGCTACTGAAACTGTTGCCAACTGTTCATTTTTTCAGATGATGTGGTTGCCTGGTTCAGAGACTACCTTTCTGGTAGGAATCAAAGTACCTCAATAAAACGTGTCATTTCTAATGAGGTAACCCTAAGTTGTGGAGTCCCCAGGGCTCAATTCTGGGACCTTTGTTTTTTTATTTCTTATTTGCTAATTCACTCTCTGATCAATTTAAACATACAGAGTTAATTTTATATGCAGACGATGCAGTGCTTTTTTGTTCAGGCAAAAACCTATCATCTTTACAAACAACATTACAATCCGAATTTAGCCTTCTTCATACGTGGTTTGAAACACATAAATTAGTATTAAATTCAGTAAAAACCAAATCAATGTTTTTTTCAAGCATTAAGAAAAGCATCAGATTCTGAGTCACTTATTGATGATCATTTTGGTACTCAAATTGAGCAAGTGATTTTTAAGTATTTGGGCCTGTTTTTGGATTCTCATCTGTCTTCTGAGCATCATATTTTTGAGTTAATTAGTAAGTTGCATAGGAGACTGGGTTACCTCTTTAGAATACGGAAAAATCTTACAGTAGAAGTCAAAACATACGTTAACACAGTTTACTACCGTCAGTGCTGGACTATGGCTCTGTCATATATTCCTTCACTTCTGCGGGAATGTTGGCTAAACTAAGGACAACCTACAATAGTATTGCTCGGTTTGCCACAGGTTATCTCCTAAACCGACTCCTCATTGTTTGCTCTATAATACATTCAATTGTTTATCAGTGATTGATGATTTCAATTTTCGTTCTTGATTGTTCCTTCATAAAATTAATTTGGGTCTGTTTCCCAGTAGTATTGGCACCTTGTTTTCAAAGAATGACCTTTCACTACAATGTAACACGAGAATGAAAAGCAGACCGTCATTTATGGTTCCTCTATATCGTACTAGGTTTGCTCAGAATTCAATAACCTTCTCTCCTATTATTCTTTATAACGAGCTTCCCAGTATAATTGTCAGCTGTTCTAAAATGTTCAGTTTTAGGAGTCATGTGCTCACAAACTCGGAGTGTAAATGTTATAACTTGACTTTTATATGATTATATGTATTTGTCTTTTGTATAATGTGTATGTTTTGTATACTGTCTGTGTTTGTTACACTGGCCATCTGTGAAAATGGGCTTTGCCCACAGATCATTCAGTATAAAAATAGACAATGAAATGAAATTGTACAATTTAAAGATTCCATAAAGAGTATTTTCCACTTCAGAAAAAAAAGGGGGGGCATATTTTTTTCATTACATTAAGAATTGCCAACTCTAATTTATGCGTCACACAATGCATTGCTATTATGCAGGAACAGTGCTCCCGTAACTTTGCAATGGTTCCACCTCTCTAACCCATCATAACACCTGCACCATCAAAATTTGCAGAAGTAAGAATTGATTGAGGAGTGTTCACATTGTTAAGGAAGGGAAGACGAAGATTTATTGATTCTAAGGCTTTTACTATTGCATTACGGACTCATTCTACACTTTCATTCTCTAGGAGTACAGCTTTTATCAAAACTGTAGTCACCTATTTTGATGCATGTTCAACAAAACGTACAAAGACATTTTCCCATTCAATTAGGCTGGCAACAATACTGCCATCAGCAAGAATTGTCACAAATTTAGCGCCATTAACCGTCTGTGTCCTGGATATAACAGCAGATGCTGCTGCACAGAAAGTCTCTTATCATTGGCATAACTGCTATCAAACTTAATCCCATTCTTCTCCTGCAAGTCACATAACCTCTCCACGTCAGAGAAAGGATGCAAACTTTTGGTGACAGAAAATATGCTGTGGTAAACAGACATCTCATTTTAATCTTAGTGCACTCCTCCAACAAAACAAAGGCAAGCTATAGAGGTGAATCAGTTATGTCAAAATTAACTACTTGTCAACCACTTTCACTTAGGCGCTGGTTCTCACATAGCACATCTGGATTGGACTTCTCACGAGCATGCATCAACTCAGTTCTAAAGTTGTTTGAACCGATGGCAAATACTTTTTTTTTTGAGAAGGCTGGCATTGCGAGAGTCTGTTTTTACACACTGTGCAATTCATAATTTTTTCATCACATTGCAACCATTTGAAATTGATTAGCTGAGACTGAAAAATTCCAGCCCTTTTTCCTTGTCACAAGGTCCAAAGAGGTTGTGCGCTCACAAAGGTTAACTCAGTGAGCATGAGATTCAAGATTCCAAAATATCACAAATATAAGGTGGTTGTAAATAAAATGAATTTACTCGTATCTTTTCATGCTGCATATACTTTAAACAGAATCAGCAAGGCACTTGCTGATTCTAAATTCACCTTATCTACAACCTCCTTGTATTTGTGATATTTTACAATCTTTAATCTCATGCTTGCAGAGTTAACCTTTGTGTGCGCACAACCGCTTTGGACCTTGTGTTTTCATGGAGGCATGCTACCTCCGGAAGTACAGCACTGACTGGATGCGGCTGTTCGTGGTGCGTTTTTTTTTTTTTTAATCATATTTTTCTTGCCCTCGTTTTTCCTGTCACACTCTAAAGTTTACTACATAACTAAAGGGAAGTAAGTGACTGCATTCAAAAATGAATCTGATGCGGTCCCAATAACAGAGGACCCCTATCCCAGAGAACCACTGGGCAGTCAAACAACACAAAGCCTTTTCACCGGAAGGAGTCTGCCTGGAAGGTTACTATACGTTATGTTAGCACCCCGCTCACAGTGGCAAAATTGGGGGGTTGGGAAGCTGCCTGCTGGAGGGCAAGGGAGGAACCTCTGCAACACATTCCCACATCTTCTAGCTGTGTCCAGTTCTCCAAATCTATTGGGCAGACCTTGAAGTGGGAACTGCAACAAACATGCACAACTTCCCATTTTTTTTTTTTTTAAACTTTCTATTTTTCCTCCTTACACCCCCAGTCTCCAACTCTTCGGGGGCACCTACAAGTCATCCCTCTGCCAGTCACCTAACCCACGAACCACCCTGCACCCCACAGAGCTGCGGCTATACCCCCCGGGCAGGTAATGAGGTGGGGCCCGTACACCCCGAATGCCTACTTGTCTCGTCGGGCAAGGTAGTCGAGGCAGGTGAAGGCATATCGAGGGCACGCTCCTGGTGTCCAGTCTTCCCGGAAATGGAGGGTTGTTATCCTCCTGGTTTTTCTCCCTACGTGTGGTGTGAGCCCTTGACGCCTAGGCGTAACGCATGAGCGCCCACCACACATCATTGCCAGCCTCCCCTGCAAGCAGGGGCTTGCACACTCCCGAGCCTCCACTCTGTGGCCGCATGCCACGGGGCGCTTGGGCCCTCCCCCAGAGAAGGCGAGCTGTCGTGAGGATGCCTGGCCTTCTACCCGGCCGGCCCTCCAGCGACCTGAGACTGCTCCCGAACCTGGGTCGCCGGTGTCGCAAGCGGAAATCCAAACTTCCCAGTTTTCACCCCAAAACTGTCCCTCTTCTTGCACTTCCCCTCTAAGGTTTTCAATTAGCATCAGAAATATTTCTTGCGTATAGCACTGACCGTGGCCAAAAAGGTCATAATGAAAGCATGGTTGCAGCCCCACCACCAATACTGCACAATGGAAAACAACTGATTAAACAGGTTTATGCATTGCAAAGAATGATACAGACTATGCAAACAAGCAGATCTGACAGCAGGTGGCAGGGATGGTTTGGTACAATGCTGAATACTAATGCAGACTTTGTACCATAATGTGCAATGTTCCATGGAGATGGCAGACTTCTTTTGCAGTCTGAACCTTTTTTTTTTTTTTTTTTAAAATAAACTTTGTTTATGTTCCCTTCTCTCTGGTGTCCAGACACACTCTGGGGTGGTCTCTCGGTCCTGACCTTTTCCTGACTGCCTGAAGCCTCTAGTCTAACTCCGGGTGGGCCCAGCTCCGTCCCGCTGCACCCAACTGCCAGATCTGAGCCCCCCAGGGCGGGACCGCCTACCCCTGCCTGGCGCTTTATCTAGAATCTAGTGGAGCGGCCAGGTGAGGGAGGGAGCACCACAGCAGGCCAGAGGCCCGGCATTGGGTATGGGGGCCAACCCCTGGAACCCCCTTCGCCTACCGAACACCAGGCTTTTCTGTTTTTCTGGGTCCCCCCAGAACACAGGATGTGCAATGCCGTCCAGCATGCTACGTGTGCATTCCCGCAAACGTCCATAGAACTGCCTACCAACGTGCCCCTCTATGCTGGTCCCTTGACTGCAGTGCATCCCAGTCACCACCGGCATGGGACAGAAACCCCCCCTCCCTCCCAGGAGGAGGAGGGCAGTCCAACAGACGCTCAATCCTCTCCTCCCCAGCCGCCCCCGGAGCCCCACGCTTGTTCCCGAATCTGGGTCACCGGCACGGCATGAGGTAAGGCAGATGCCTCAACCCTCAGCGCCACCGGGCCAGCTTTGCAGTCTGAACCTTAATGGCTCTTTATAATTCGTCAGGGTAAGATTCAGCCCTTTTGACAATGCCATGTTACTGATAGGTTTGGGAGATCTTCTCAAGAGGACAGACCGGAGATCGGGTAGTCTCTGTGGTGGCACTGTAGGTGGAGGGGAAATAGGGCAGACTAGGTGGGCAAAGCAGTCCTTATCTGCCGACAATGTCAGTTTCTACGAGTTGCTCGCTATTTACCACCTCAGTATGTTTCAGTCCACTTTCTCTAACAGAAGCTGCCCGAATGAACAGATATTTCATGCTATAGCTGTACTAGCTACCACAACCTTATATAATTAAAAATTACAGTTTAAAAGAAAAGTCTGATGCAACTTTGCTGCTGCTAGTGCTAGGCTCTATATTTGATGCTTCAGCTACTCCAAGTCCACTGCCCTCTGCAACAGTCTGTTGCTCATCAGCTGTTATCCAGTAACACAGACTTAGAATCAGTATTATTACTTTGCTCCTTTTCATTATGAGACGTACTTGTCTGTTTGGGTGTCACGTCAATTCATTACTGGCTATCTGCTCACGATGATTCACTCCTCTTCCACACACATGAAATACTGCAAGATTTTATCATTTTGGACACCCCTCTATTAATAGTATAGCGCAGTGGTTTAAGGCTCTGAGCTGCAAATCTGGTGACATCCAGCAGACCAGACCTGGGTTTGAATCCCACAGCTTCCACTTGCATACTGTGTGACCCTGAGCAAGTCGCTTAACTTCCCTGTGCTCCCAGGTCGCTCCTGTAAAAAAGCTTTCAGCTTAGTGTGCTACTCCTGGTTAAACAACTAAATAAAAAAAATAAAATAAAACACACAACAACTCACTTTACACTGGGAAACATGAACCTTCCTGAACATCCCCCACCCCGAGTTTTGAAGGGGCAAGCTGCCATGGACTGAAATGCCAGTTACAAACTGTCATGTAGCCGTTTGTTTCCAAAAAAGAGGGCACTGCTGACATGAAAAAAAAAAGTAGTCTGTTTATTATTCTTCTTTATCTTGCGTTCTGTCTTGTGTGCTCTCTGCACTTTTCTATCTTAAATAAAATCCTTTTATTTTTTTTTTAATTTGTGTATGGTGTATGTTGATTTTTGAGCAAATATTTAATTTTATGCCAGTTCCAGACGTCTTGCTAGATGTTGGTGAAACATGGCATCTGACACTCTAACCCAAGTGTCAATTATTTCAATTCACACACAGGCAGGCTGGGATCAGGTCACACAGTAGCAGTTCAGTCAGATGACAGACAAGTTCTGTACTCCTAATTGGTAACTGCTATTTAAATAACATTTTTAACTTCTACTCAGAATAATCTGCTGACACTATTGTTACTGATACTGCTGCCCTGCTGCATGGATATGGAGACGTGAGAACAGGGGTATTAAACAGCTGGTATCGTGTAGCAAAAATGCTAAGCTACACAGGGGTAATACTAATCATTTCCAGAAATGCATAGCAGTAGACTGCTAATCATTTTTTGAGAGAGCCCGTGGCACAGTAGACAACATAAATAAAACTACATTTTTTTTTTTTTTTATTTTGCTCAACAATTTGTGCCTAGTACTATGCATTTTCACGGATGACTGGCACTTTTACAAGGAAAACTGCTAATCAATTTTTTCGGCTTACTTAATACCCTGGAGGAGACAATAATAAAGAAGATTAGATCAATCGGTAGTAAGATAAGAATGCACAACTGCTACCAGAAAAAACACAGCAGCCAGAATGAGATTACTCATTAGCTCAGGAGGAACACGAACAAGAAGGGCTAGTACCACAAAGTCTGGGCACTTGCTAACAATATGTAGAAGCAGGTCAAAATGATTTTTCTAGGTTTCAGTTTAACGGTAACTGCCCTGCAGCTGTGCACTGGGAAAAAATTGTTTTTTAGTGCCTTTCTTTTTTAAAACATTTATGCCAGTGCCACAGGCAATCCCATGGATAAATGAAGTCAGTACAGAGATCAGGTAAATTAATATTTGTCCCCTACTGCCTGCCTGCATGGCTGTCCCTTATTCAGGTGCCACTGCCTACAGAGAGAGAGAGAAGGGTTACGGAGACTTTTGTGGGGCAAGGGGCAATGTTACCTCTCAGGTCAATGACCACTGTGGACGGTGTTCACAAATGAAACACTACATGCTGCTTGACTCCACTCTCCTGTCCAATCCTCCTCAGTTCTGTTAGTCTCGTCTGCTGCTCTGCCGCAGTTTGTTTTTAAATTTGTTTTCTAACATTTTTATTTTCTTTTGCTCCTTTGTCCAGCAGTTTTAATTGAGCCTTGCAGTGAGCCGCCATCTTATACCACCACAGTCTAATGTGCTGCTGAAGGAGTAGCACTACGAGTCAGTCTGAGACTGTCTGACCCGATCCCTTCCCAACCACACCAGCCTCAGTAAATCTTGTTTTTTTTTTTTTTTAATCTTCCCATTTTTAAAATAAATGTTGTTCTTTTTGTCTCTCACTCAGCAAAGTTTAATCTCGCCTTGTGAGTTTTCTCTGACGATCCTTGCTTGCTGGCGCCATCAGCCAGAGTCACAACTTGCCCGGCCCACTCTGCACCACATGTTTCTTCTCGCAGGCTGCTTCTGTCTCTCTCTCTCTCTCTCTCCACCCAGCTCACCTGACCCTTTTTACAACAGTACTGGTGGTGGATACTGATACTTAAATATATTATCATTACTTTTATATATAATGTTTTTGTTTTGTAAGTACTGTTGCCGCACCTCTCTTGTATCAGTCTCTTGGCTTTGGCTGATCCCCTCCCTTCTCTGTCCTCAGTCACTTTTTTTTTGCTGTTGGTTATTTACTTTATTATTTTCTTTTGGCTCTCTACTGCTATTTTTGTAAAACAAAAGCCCCGCTGACTTTTAGCCCACTTGCCATCGCCGCCAGCCTCATCCCGGTACCCGCCTGACCCACTCCTTCTCTCTCGCCAACCATTTCCTTCCCTTCAAGTGAATCCTTTTTTCTTCTGGTATTTTGCTTTTAAACTTTTTTTCCCCCAGTGGCTGCTGAGTCAATAAAGCTCTCTTGACCCCCAGCCCTGCCTAACTACAAATCACTGCACAACAAGGACTTGAGCAAAATAAGCTGCTTTGCATCTGAGCAACTAGCTCAGCTCAACTGACATTTACAAGCATCTCTGAAGAACATTAGGTCTTTTTTCTCCTTTCCTCATACTGATATCAGCGTTATCTGCCACTCAAAAAGTTCAGCCGTTGGCGGTGTTTATTCCATTTGCTAGTCAGCCTATCAAGTACACCCAGAGGCTTAACTGGTGCCTTTGAGTCCTCCAACAATCCTCCTCGGGCTGCTAGATGCCTCCACCACCAGCTGATGACACAGACGCTGCCTTGGCTCCAGTTATATGATGCCATTTCTTCAAGGCCAACTGACTACAATACCACTTACCTTACTCGCCTCCAGCTGTCTTAAAAAAATATAGTCTCCAGCCTCCCAGCTCCGGTCCTTCACAGTCAGACGCCATTTACAGAACTACAGGTAAAACTCATGAAACTGAATACATAATGCCAGTGGCTGTACAGAGAATGCTTTTTCCCTGCCTATCTGCTGCCAGCCTGGGACTTCGGGCTATGGGATTTGTCGACCTCTGCTACCCTGCCACATTGCTTTGTGTCATCTGCAGACACACATCTTGCCCTATATACCTTCCCGTACGTCACTAATAAACATTCTGAAACAGACAAGTCCCAGACCTGACCCTTTAACTATCACCCTCTGCTGCCTCCTCCTCCATTGAGTTCAACACCCTCCTGACTAACTTCGTCCCCACTCCCAAGTTCTCCAACTAGTTAGTCTCTTGTGCAGCACCATACTGAATAATGTACTGCCTGCCCTCTATCCACTGCCCTAGTGACCCTGTTAAACACAATCAAGATGGTTTAACATGACCTCCCTGCCACGAACCCATGTTGTTTACTATCTTGTGGCTTGTTCTCTTCTAGTTAGATCACCCGGCCTTCAATGACCAGGGTCTCCATCAGTCTGACTACAATGGAGGGAAGACTGACCAGCCTGTAACTGCTCAAATCCTCCTTATCCCCTCCCTTACAGGCTGTTTTCTGCATTTTGTTTCATGACTGGGCTTTTTTTGGACATCTATCTATCCCCCACTGGGAATGATATTTTTTCCCCACCTATTTTGCAGCTAATTATCTCCTTTCTCCACGGATCACGTGTCTCACTGAGATCGGACACCGAGTGGTACAAGTGGCTGTCGGTCACCAATGTACTAGGCAGGCCAAGCTCAAGTGTACCACAGAAGTGCATCCCAATGCCCCACCAAACCTTTCACATGTGTGGACAACCCCTCCTCCCACTCCTCTGCAAACAACTTATTAAAGCTTCAGTTCATGTACACAGGCATGGGCCAAAATGCATTCCAACTGTAAAGAAGCGCTGGACACCATCCTGTCTTCAGTTATAGCTGTTCCCACCCGAAAGCTTTTGCTGCTAAACTGAAGGAACATCTCCAGCAGCCTAATGTCTGTACACACTTCGTATAATTTACGAGTCATCTTTTAGATCTACAGTACAGCTGAATATTTACTTTTGCACAATGTCACTATTATTTATCATGCATTTATATACTTGTGTCATTGTCTTGTACACTACTGTACCCGGGTTGTGCCTGAAAAAGGCCCCAGGTGCCAGCGCACCTACTCGGGTATCAAAATAAATACCTACTTACCTAAATAAATAAGATACCGGATTGGCTATTACGCTCCCTTAAGTGAATGCTGCCATCTGACTGGTTGTGCTCACTAGCTGACACTTCCTACCCTCTGTCGAAGTCACGAGTCCAGCAGAAGGCATGCAGAAGAGTCAAAGCACACTGTGAGGCTTTCTTCAAGGACATGACAACAATACAGAAGTGGAAGAAGACCTGGCCAAGCCCAATATGCTACACTACACAGCCTCGGGGAGACTAGTCAAGACTGATGCCAGATCACTAAGTTCTGTGCAGTTTTTTGTGGGTTAATGAATGAGTGTGCGCGCGCATGCTGCATACCGAGTGAGAGACTGCAGATACAGCCAGTGTCTTTCTGGAGACTGACTCTACTTAACCTTTTTCTAGAACGTACTGCTTTGTCGGAGGCTGGCTGTTAGGTAAACTTAAGACATGGTACTCTGCTAACTGCTGACCACTCACAGATGAACAGAGATGTCATTTGCAAACATGCCTGTACTGGTCTTTTTTATTTATTATTATTATTATTACTACAAGGTTAAGAAGCTAAGCAACAACAGGGCAAATTTAAAGTTTACAGAGAGTAAAATAAACTGCAGCATAGAGTTAAGTGGACTAGAAATGAGTGTGTACTGTTCTCTGTCTCAATCATACTTCAGATTATTTTTTAGCGAATATGGGAACAGACTTAGGTTTGTGGTTTCAGCAGTTCAAGAAGCATACTGAGATAGGTGGAGTGTAGACTGTGATTAGGATGCAAATAAGATTGAATCAGGTTTAAACAAAATTTCAATATGGACCCATGTATGGGGTACAACGTTTAATAAAGTGAAATGTAAGGTCATTCGTCTAGGTAAAATAAATGTTAGCACTACCTACAGGACACCTTGTTAGCAGTCACGAATGGGGAAAAAGAGTTAGGTGTGACAATAACTAGTTATTTAGTACAATCAAAACACTGTAGAGACCTGATGACCCAGAGTTAGATGAAAACCTTCCATATTCTAGCCAAGGGTAAGCAGTGTGCAAGGTGCTTAACTGGGCCCGTTGGCCCAAACTCCATCAGAATAGCGCAGACTACAGAGTGGAGGTTGATTACCCTGTACCTTATTCCACCCAAAATGGGCAAATATTGGGGTATTTTATTTTGCCAATCAGGAACCCTGAGCCGTAATAGATATTAGTCAAAGTGAAAAAATATGTAATGCAAAACTATAAAGTTATAATGTTATATTTTTCTTTGGTTGAACTTTAGTTGTGTAGTGAAATGCTACAGTGTGAAAGTCATTAGCAAATATGATATGCAGAATACATATGACATTGTAGTTTACAACATGGATCCACATTACAGAAAAGGGAAAGCTAACTGGTCAAATAGCATTACCTGAACGTGAATTAAATTCACTACTTAATCCACAGTTGGTGCGAGATGCCCAGCCACCAATACCCCTGGGCAGAGCAGCCGTTCTTATCTGGGGGAACATTCATCAGTGAAAGGCAGCCATTAAAAATACACCAAAGCGAGAGAGAGCGAGAGAGACGCACCGGTAACTTGGTGACCACCTGTCGCTACTGTACCCAAGTACCCTGCTGTTTGTTCTCTAATGCCCTGTGAGGCACTACTGGCAGCTGTACCCCTGTGCCACATGGAGGCAGCAAACAAGGAAATGTGTATGTGCTGCTTCAGTCTGTTGCCACCCCCTCTCGACAGTGCAAGCAGTGAAACGCAGTGCTGAGAGACAGAGCACGAGCGAATGCTCAACACTGCACGGAGACAGAGCGAGAGACCTCCCAGTGTTTGTTCCACCTCCCGACCAGTAGCAAATTGCTGCTTTTTGGTACTGACCGGAATGGATTAATCCTGCAGATTATGTGCACCCACCCTACGAGAGAGAGACAGCAAATCCTCCCCCCCCCACAGTGTGAGTGAGAGAGAGTGCGTGTGTGTGTGTGTGTGAGTAAGTGAGAGAGAGACACTTGTGAAAGGCAGCTATCCTGTGTAACTTACTAACTTTGTGACCACAACCGAGATCTTGCCCCCCCACAAGTCTGTCTTATGGAGAATCCTTATAATACATTTTATGTAATTGTGTTTTTTTTTTTTTTACAGGCGTACAGAAAGAGTCTACGTCCCTGTACAGCACCGTATGACAGAGCTCCGCACCAATCCCTGCACCTCGTCTGACAGCGAGACGGAGAAAGTGACAGGGAGACAGAGTAGGCAGCTGAAGGAGGCGTACAGGTGGTACTGTGCTGGGAGTCAGGACAGACTTGGAGCCCAGGGGACTGTTCCCTCCACTGCGATTGTGCCCCCCCCCCCCGGGGCTGGGAAAAGTCTGTCATGCTGCTCCATTTCATTTCAGGAGAGTGGGAGCCCCCGCTGGTCACTTGCTGTCGCCGATCACAATAATCACAAACCTACCAATCCAAGAATCAATTTGTTTTACATTGTGGTAGGATTTAAGTGGTACTGTGAGCAGGGCCCACAGTACAGAACTGCTGCAGTTCAAGACTTCGACACATGGCTCATACGCATGAGCGAGAGAGGTGGCCCTGCTGCGGGACACAGAGAGAGAGAGAGAGAGAGACACAGCAAGAGGGAGCTGTTGCAAAAAGCATGGGGAAAGGCACCTGAACAAGTAGTTTATGGACACCAAATGTCAGAAAACATTTCAGGACTATTTCTGGCATTTATATGTCCATAAAATACCTGGCATATACATTAGTTCAGTGGACTACTTTTCCAGTCAGCAGGATACTGTCACTTTTGTCTGCTGGAAGCGGGGTTAAAACACCTTTGTGTATTTTTTTTTTTTTTGTTTATAAGCGCTAATACTCTCTTAGGTATGGTTATAGGCATTTAACACACCTGGGCTGTGAGGCCTGTGACCTCGCGTTACAACGCATCGGAGGCGTGATTAAATGCCTATAACCCCATACCCTGTCATGGGTTATTGCCAACTTATTTTACACCAGAGCCTGTTTTTGATGTTGTGTAAATGAATGGTTGCTTTGGATGCCTTGTTTAAAATGACTAATAAAAACAGTTTAAAAAAACCTTTAGAAAAATAGCAAGCAGAAATGAACAGAATCTTAAATTGTATCGAAAGGAATTTTGTAAGCAAAAATAAAGGGGCAGGGGAACCTGGTTAGAAGGATTATGTATTAGGCATTCCCTTTATTCTCACAATACTCTGAAGGCGATACAAAGGAGCTGCAGCGGGTGCAAAGGGCGGCAATCCAAATCGTACACGAATGAAGCTATATGTTGGGGCCGCGACGGGGGTGCCAGTCCAGGTCTACTGAAGAGTGGATGTGCTACTGGCGGCCTCTAGGTTTCTTGGGGGGTCTACCGGTGAGTAGACTCTGGGCCAGGGACCACAGTTGTGGCTCCATATGGGCAGGGTAATTGCCTCCTGAGGCGAGCGGTGGGGGGGCCCTCTCCCTTGTTCCTTAAACCAGCACTCCTGCCTGCTACTGTGTTGTGGGCTTTTACTATAAGAATCCTTAAAGCGAAGATACGCCGGAAGAGGAGAACTCCTGCAAGATCATCGGTCAAAGCCTAAAGCAAGATCTACTGGAGGGATTCCTCGTTTGTTGGTTTGTCATATTCTTCATTTGCTCCAGATTAGTCCATCATCAGGTACTATAATCATTGCACTTTGAAGGCTGTGAGAGAGCCTCGACGGTTTTAACATTTATTAAATTCAACTTTTGTGGCAGTGAGAGGGCCACTCTTTCGGACATTCTTGCAAGGGTTGGGTGAGAGTTACCCTTGTTTAAACTCTAAAGTACCTGGCAAAAAACACTATAATACATTTTACTTGACAATGAGTAATTTAACTTAGAGCTGTGCCTGTTTTAATCCTTCTTTGGATTGCTGGTTGCTGGGGTTTTAAATCAGTGGTGGGTTGGGATTGCTTTGTGTGTTATTGAGTTAATTTATTTTTGGGGTGGGTCTTGATTTTTTTTTTTTCCTTAGTTGTGCTTCATTGTAATGTGTTGGGGAGGTTTAGCGATGGTCAGGCGCTATTCCCCCAACAGGCTCAGGGGATTACATCCCTTTGAATGTCCCCCGTTATCATCCGACACCTATTTCAGGTGTCATGTTTTTCGTAAAAGAGAGGGGAGAGTTGGGCCTGTTGGGGGACAGGAAAGGGGAAGGCGGATTGGAGTCGTGGGGTCCAGGAGACGCCCTGGGGCGAAATGGAGTCAGAATAGCAGTTTTCCTTGTCTTGTCCCCATACCCAAGGGCTCTGGCATTAGCGGGCAGGTGCCAAGGTCTTCCCCAACAGCTCATCCTACGTTGGCGGTGTTATGCAATGCCAGATCTATTAAAAATAAGACAGCTATTATAGCTGACCTCGTTGGAACAAATGATCTGGCTTGCATCACCGAGACCTAGCTGGATGAAAATGCAGGCCCTGTACTGGCTTCAGCAACTCCAGCCGGG
This sequence comes from Neoceratodus forsteri, assembly GCA_016271365.2. Lineage (NCBI taxonomy): Eukaryota > Metazoa > Chordata > Ceratodontiformes > Ceratodontidae > Neoceratodus > Neoceratodus forsteri. The sequence continues at coordinate 14,618,226 of CM028135.1, read as the reverse complement.
TTCTCAGCGATGCACCATCCAAGGCTGGATCATTGGGGGGGGGTGGCAATTATGTTTAAGACTGAGCTGGGCCTTGTATATGTGCCATTGGGAAGTACCAGTTCCTTCAAATATATCCTGGGAGAGGGTGTAGGCTGCAGGATTCTCCTCATCTACCGTCCACCAGGAGATGGGGGTGAATTCCTGCAGGAGATGATAGACTTCATCGTCGACACAGTGTTGAGGTCCCCCAGATGGATAGTTCTGGGGGACTTCAATGCCTGGGTCGACGAACTCTCGCATTTTGGTCAAAATCTCCTCCAGCTGATGATGACGCTGGGCCTTACACAGGTAGTTACCTCCTCAACCCATGTAGGGGGTCATTTGTTGGATCTGATCTTCCTTTGGGTATGGAGATTGCTGATCTAGGGTGGAACCAGTCAGCTGGTCTGACCATCACACCATAAAGTTCAGCTTCAGGGCCCCCCCAATAGGTCTGCCCCTACGGAGATGGTTCAGTACCGCCCTTTAAGGGAGGTTAACCCTAGTGACCGATCTGCGGTGCTGGACCTATCGGGCTTGTCAGTTGAATGCATGAGTCCAGATGATCTCGTATTAGCCTATAACAAGGCTGTGGGAGATGCTCTGGACAAGACTGCTCCTGTTCATATTCGACCCCTCACCCTTCGCCCAGGGAGCCCTTGGTATGATGGCTCCTTGAAGGAGTTGAGGCGAGCTGGTCGAAGGATGGAGAGAGCCTGGCGAAAGTCCGGCCATGATGCTGACAGGCTTAGGTTGATGACACACTATGACAGCTATCAATCAGAAATCACCTGTAAGAAGACAGAATTCCTGTCCAGGGAGATTTCTGCTGCGCGTAATCGACTGGCTCAGCTTTTCCAGACTGTTGACAGATGTGCAATCCAATCTGTCTCCAACCCAGAGAAGCTTTTTCTCAGCTGAGATGCGAGGAGTTTGCGCGATTCTTCATAGATAAAGTTACCAGCATCAGGTCTGGCATCGGTCTGGCCTCTCCTATGAGGGACTGCAGTGATCAGCAGAAGGTGGCATGCACCCGGTCTGTCTGGTCAGATTTCCACCTGCCGGAATTCATGGACATTGTAAACAACATCCAAACACTGCGCCCAACCAGTTGTAGTTTGGATCTGGACCCTACACCCCCCCTTAGTGGGATGTGTAGTTGTTATCTGCCCGATCCTTGCTGAAATTGTCTGGAAGTCCTTGGACAGTGGGATCTTTCCTGACTCCCTCAAGGAAGCGGTCATTCGACCACTCCTTAAGAAATCCTCCTTGGATCCAGACTGTCTAGCTAACTACCGGCCTATCTCTAACCTGCCATTTGTTGGTAAGGTTACTGAAAAGGTGGTTCCATTGCAATTGGATGATCTTGGATGCTCATCTTACAACTCAAAATGTCTGATTCTCTCCAGGCTGGTTTCAAGAAGAAGCATAGCATGGAGACTGCTCTTGTCCGGGTATTGAATGACCTCCTAATGGCTAGAGATCGAAAGGCACGTACCATTCTGGTCCTTCTTGATCTCTCTCTCTCTCTCTCTCTCTCTCTGCTGCATTTGACACTGTAACATAGAAACACAGAATTTGATGGCAGATAAGGACCGCTTGTCCCACCCAGTCTGCCCATTTCCCTACCTAATGGATAAGCTGAGGTTGAGGAGGACCTTTTAGAAGTCAAGTGCAGTAGAATAAGCAAGGTTCTCAAGAGTAGTACAGGACAAATAGGGAAGGAAGAGAGAGAGAGAGAGAGAGAGAGAGACACTAGGCTGTATAGTCTGCAGCCCAAGATCACAGTAGTCTGGACTCTGGAGAGGAGGAGGGAGGTCAGAACTGGAAGACTTGCTTGCTCTTCTTGTCAACTGTTATTGTATTGAAAAGAATTTCAGAGTGACTAAGGCAGTGACTGGCTAGAATTTAGAAAGATTCTTCTGCCTAGAGAGTAGAAAAGCAGGACACTTCTTGGTGCAGTTCAGTAGAACAAGCAGAATTGACACCACCAGCCTCTGCAGCCCAAGGTGTAGAAGAGAGAGTCTAGTGAGAAGGAAGAAGATGAACTGAAGAGACCAAGAGAGTGCAAGTCAGATCTGACTTGAAGAAAGAAAGAAAGAAAGAAAGGGAGAGAGAGAAAAAGGAAAAAAGAGAAGGAGAAAGAAAATAAAATGGGGAAAAGGAAGACTACTTTCAATGAAGACTTGCAAAAAGAATATCCATTTCTTCATAAAATGTCGAAGACAGAAGTATTCTGCAAGCAGTGCAACTCACAGTTCCCCATCAGTCACGGAGGGAAAATGGACATAACCTGTCACCTTAAAACATCTAAGCATCAAAAGGCTGTCGTAGCACACAGTTCCAACTTTTCATTAACCAGGTTTTTTAAAACCGAACATGCCAGTGACAGTGACCTTGTCCTAGCAGCAAAGGAGGGCACTTGTGCCTACCATTGTGTTGTGCATTCACAAAGCTTCAAAATCGATGGGTTACACCACAAAGTTGGTGAAGAAGATGTTGGAACCTAGGTTTAGTTCCGACCGTACTAAAACCGAAACAACTGTGACTGGTGCACTAGCTCCTTTTTGTGAGGAAGAAGCCAGAGCAGAGTTGAGAGAGGCAACATTCCTGAGTGCTGCCATGGACACATCTAACCACAAACACATCAAGATGGTTCCAGTTGTGGTGCAATACTTCAGTCCTGTCAGTGGCATTCAAACTAAGTTACTGGAGTTCAAAGATCTGCCAGAGGAAACAGCAGAAACACTGGTGGATTTCCTCATCACAGCACTAAGAAAGGAAAACATTGAGAAGAAGTGCATAGCCTTCTGTGCAGATAACACCAACACAAACTTTGGAGGAGTCACCAGAGGTGGAAAAGGCAATGTTTGGTGTAAGATGAAAGCAATCACAGGAGAGATTCATGGCATTGGTTGCACTGCTCATATAGTGCACAATGCCATGCAAACTGCTGCTGACATGTTGCCCATTGACGTGGAATGCATGGTAGTGAAAATGTACAAGTATTTTTTTACATATACACTGTCAGAGTGCAAGAATTAAAGGAGTTTTGTAACTTCGTACAAGTTTGCTATAAGGATGTCCTGGGACACAGCAATACTCGTTGGTTATCATTGCTTCCGACTGTTGAACGCATCCTGCAAATTTACGTGGGGTTGAAGTCCTACTTCATGTGTCAAGAAAAGTTCCCGACAACCCTGCAGAAGTTCTTTGAGGAGCCAGTTTCTGAACTTTGTCTGTGGGTTCTGCATGGTCAGCTGACACTGTTCAATTCGGTTACCAAGAGATTGGAACAACAAAACTACACAGCCATCAAGGCAGCTGAAGAACTGCTAACTCTGAAAAAGAAACCGCAAGAACGAAGACAAGAGCACTTCACTGGGCTGAAGGGAATATTAAGGAAGTTATCTGACGACGTCGTGGATGCCACAGAATTCCTCAACAATGTGGATTTTTTTACGACACACGTGTGAAGTATTTGGAGAAATGGGACTCACTGAAGCAGTATGGAATTTTCTCCTGGGTCCTCTTGAAGCACACTCCAAACTGGGCATCTGTGGAGGACTGCATCCCCCCAAATCTGCATCTTGATGATGGTGCTTTATTTGATGACGTGTCATGTGTGAAGTCCTACGCTAATACCACTGAAGTCTTTGACTGGAACAGCAGCAACACTGAGCCATCGTCCAGATGGTTGGAGATCTTAAAGCACTTCAGAACAAAAGAAATCTCATATAAAAACATTTTGCCTGTAGTTGAGTTTGCATTATGTTTACCTGGAGTCAACGCTCCAGTAGAGAGGGTGTTCTCTCTTGCCAACAAGTTGCGAACAGAGGACAAGACAAATCTCAAAGTGTCAACACTTAAAGCAATGTTAATGCTTAAAGTGAATTTCAAAGACTCCTGTTCCAAATTCTATTCAATTCAACTTTATTTTTAATAGCGCCTTTCAAAACCATGGTGCTTAACATAAAAACAAAACAACCAATATAAATAACATTAAAACATAAGAGTTACATTATCCATCATTAGGGAAGGCCAGGTCAAATAAATAAGCTATAAGCTCAGTTTTAAATCTATTGACGGTTGGGCATTCTCTCAACCAACGAAGTACAGAATTCCACAGGGTCGGCGCTGAAAAAGCAAAGGCACGGGACCAGACATCTTTAATCGTACTTGGGAATCTCTAGCAATCCGCTGTGGAACGGAAAGGGCGGAGGGGCTGTAAGATACCAGGAGATCTTTAAGGTAGCCGGGTCCCTGATCATGTAGGGCTTTGAAGGTTAGCAAGCCAACCTTAAAGGTGATCCGCCACTCAGTAGGCAGCCAGTGCAGCCCGTGGAGCACAGGTGTAATATGACTGGTCCTAGATGTCCCAGTCAAAAGCCTGGCCGCTGCGTTCTGCACCAGCTGCAAGTGGCGGATATCAACCCCTACGCCACAACACCACTATTCTACATAAAATAAACTTCTTCAGCTAGTACAACTGAATGAGAGGAACCCACACCATCTACATCTTGGACTCAGTGACATGTTTATTGCCCTGTTTCAATCTGTAAATATGTTTGCATTTTGCTGAATCTGTCATGACAGGACAGGACAATCCATGTGTTTATCATTTGACCTACTCCTTCGTTTTGGATGGATTTTTCCTGTTGATGTTGGAGTGCAGTTACAAAAGAACTGAAACCTTCATGTTTACCAGTGGACTTTTTCCTGCTGGTGTTCTGGCACAGTTAGAAAATCATTTAAATCACTGTGTTCTGCATTTACCAGTGGGTTTTTTCCTGTTGTTATTGGATAGCATAGTTACACGTTACTTACACCTAAAGAAGTGAACCTGTTGGCACTGGATAGAAAAGAAAATAAAACTTCATGTTTACAGTAAGCCACTGTCTGTGCCTAAATGTATATATACATATACATATGCACAAATATTTATTTATTTTCAACTGGAATGTCCCAGTTTTAGGCTTCAGAAAGTTGGTAGCCTTAATGGAGGGAAAGTAAATTTGAATGTGTTCATGCGAAAACTATATACACAAAGGAAAAATAAACAATATGTACATACCATAACTATATATTTGTGATTACGATAATTTATAACCGTGAACGCTACAACAAATGAGCAGGACAAACAGGCAGTTAGATACACCGAGTAATCTCAGGTACAGTCTCAATATAGGAGAAAAATCACATTTTTATGATGGTGCTCGGCTAGGGCAACCCTGGTGTGAGAGCAGTTTCTCTAGGCCAGGTTATTCCAAACCTGTGGGAGTTTGTGACCGAAAGCTAGCTGGCCAGAATTAAGTTTCTATCTGGGGACAAGAAATGCACTGCCCATGCTGGAGCGCAGGTTGTGGCTGGAAGGGGCAGCAGGGTGTGAGAGCAGGGTACACAGGCAGTTGGGACGTTTAACCAGAACTTGAAGCCATAAAGAACAAGGTATTGCAGCTGGCCCATTGGCACAGTGCTAGTACTACCACTCACGACATCAGCAGTCATTTTGGGGGGGGGGGGGTGCATGTCCCAGAGGACGCTCTTCTTCAAGGGGGCGGGAGGTTATAGCTGCCCCCTTCTGATTGCTACCTGGGTGATGACAGGTGCTGGTGCATGCATGGGCTAAAAATCAGGGAGGGGAGATGGCGACAAAGCTGGATGCATGATATACTTCCGGTTCATGTGTCACACAGCTCATGGCCGGTCAGCGCCTTGAGGACAGGGAGAAAATGAAAGGAAAGGCCCTTTAGCTGGCGGAATGACACCACTCCCGCTATACAGGTCTTACACCTCTGATCCTGACATCTCAAGTTTGGACCAATCCTGAATCTTGGTGGAGACATGACTCATCCCATCGACCCCACCCTCAGGAGTAAGCCAGGGAGGAACAAGGAGTCGAGAGGTAACTCCTGGAGAAGGCAGATGACCGGGTTGGGAGTGGGAGGGCAAGCTAGTGAGGAAGGGGAAGCAAGTTGCTGCACACTTGTATCTTTCAATGAAGGCCAAATTAGACACTCGTAAAGTGTTCGGTGGTGGGTATGTACTGGGCAATGAAGAAGAACCTGCAGAGGGCATTCATTAATGAGTATAATTGGGATAAATGGCAGGACAATGTCACAGACTACACAGTGAATTTTTCTAAGGTCAGCCTTAGTGTGGCTGTTATAGTCTCCAAGAAAGCACAGATGAAAGCACCAACAGGCCACGCTGGGGATCAGCCGCCAAACTGGCAAAAACTTCACAAACACAAAAATTAGCAGCGATTCACCAGAGATGAAGAGGGACTGATCCCTCGAAGCGCCGTGGAATGTTTGTTGCGACATCACAATAAAACTACAAAATTTCATCAGTCTCTGTGGTGAATCGCTAATTGTTGTGTTTCTGTCATCGTCTCCATCTTACTCATCTCTAAGTCTGACCACCCAGCATTAGAGGGTGGAGGTGGGTTCCTCCTTTAGCCAGCATGTTATCACCCCCTTCACAGCTGCCATACATAGCATGTGGAGTAGGTGTTGTTTCACCTTGGCCCCCACCTGGGGGCTTAGCAATCCCAAGAAGTGTTCAAAGGTGCTGGGAATATCCACTCTCCAAACAGTGGACAGGACAGTATGTACCTGGCCGCAGGCAGGGGCAACCCCAGAATACAGTGCCTTCAGAAAGTATTCACCCCCCCTTGGATTTTGTCACATTTTGTTGTGTTACTACCAGAATTTTTAATGCATTGAAATGATTTCCCCCCCTTGATTCACACAGCATACTCAACAATTTAAAGGGGCAAAAATATCTGTATTGTGTAACAAAAAGTTATGAAACATTAAAAACTGAAATATCTTGTTTACCTAAGTATTCACCCCCTTGGGTCAATACTTTGTAGAAGCGCCTTTGGCAGCAATTACAGCTTTGAGTCTTCTTGGGTATGTCTGTATTAGCTTTGCACATCTGGATTTGGGGATTTTTACCATTCTTCCTTGCAGATTTGCTCAAGCTCTGCAAGTTGGATGGGAGTGTCAGTGAACCGCAATCTTTAGAGTCCTTCCACAGATTCTCAATGGGATTCAAGTCTGGGCTTTGGCTGGGCCACTCAAGGACATTCACCTTCTTGTTCTGAAGCCACTCCAGTGTTGCTTTGGCTGTATGCTTGGGGTGCGTTGTCCTGTTGGAACATAAATCTTCGCCCCAGTCCAAGGTCTGCAGACTGATGCAGGTTCTCCTCAAGGATGTGCCTGTATTTGGCTCCATTCATTGTTCGCTCTATCCTGACAAGTGCCCCAGTCCCTGCTGCTGAAAAGCATCCCCATAACATGATGCTGCCACCACCATGATTCATGGTAGGGATGGTGTTACAAGGGTGATGAGCTGTGTTCGGTTTGCACCAGGCATAGCGCTTTGCATTCAGGCCAAAGAGTTCAATTGTTGTTTCATCAGACCAGAGAATCTTTTGCCACATGGTCTCAGCGTCTGCCACGTGCCTTCTTGCAAACTCCAGGCATGCTATTATGTGGCCTTTTCTCAGGAGTGACTTCCGTCTAGCCACTCTCCCGTAGAGGCTACATCTGTGAAGTGCTGCAGAGATTGTTGTCCTCTGGACAGGTTCTCCCATCTCAGCCATGGAACTCTGTAGTTCTGTCAGGGTGGTCATTGGGTTCTTGGTCACTTCCCTGACCAAGGTCCTTCTTGCCCGGTTGCTCAGTTTGGGAGGACGGCCTGCTCTAGGAAGACTCTGGGTGGTTCCGTAATCTTTCCATTTCCTAATGATGGACTTGACTGTGCTCCTGGGAACTTTCAACACCCTAGAAATGTTTTTATACCCCTCCCCAGATCTATGCCTCCTCACAATTCTATCACGGAGTTCTACTGAACAGCTCCTTGGTCTTCATGGTAGAGTTTCTGCTCTGACATGCACTGTCAACAGTGGGACTTTATATAGACAGGTGTATTTCCTCTGAAATCATGTCAGCCATTTGAACTGACCACAGGTGGACTCCATTCAAGTTTTAGAGTGATCTCACAAGGAAATTGGATGCACCTGAGCTCAATTTGGAGTGTCATAGCAAAGGGGGTGAATACTTATCAACTTAAGACATTTCAGGTTTTTATTTTAAATTACATGTACAAAAAATTCCATAAGTTTCATTCCACTTTGACATTACAGAGTAATTTGTGTAGATACGTGACAAAAAAATCCCATATAAATGTATTTTAATTTGAGTTTGCAACATCACAAAATGTGACAAAATCCAAGGGGGGTGAATACTTTCTAAAGGCACTGTATGTGGTAATGGGACCCTGACCCACCACAATTTCTCCATCATAAACTGAGGTTACCCCCGCCTTGAAAATGCGCAGTGATGGCAGGTATGAGAGAGAGACAGAAAGAAAGAAAAATCGCACCATGCACTTCCACCAGAACTCTCTCCACCCAGGGGATGCTGTGACCTTCCAACCCCTGTCCCGTGCCTTTTTCCAGGAATCTTCAGGATTTCAATCTCTGCCTCCTGTTTCCACCTAGTAAGGAGCAGAGTCAAGTCTGAGAAGTCATTACCCAAAAGGGTTTGGGAGGCTCTGGATACTGTGCCTCTCAGGCCAGCAAGCATCACTGCCCAACACAGGAAGCCTTCCAGTGAGGACATCTCTCTACCCACCTGTGGCACCAAGCCCTGTGATGTCAAATAATGGCGTATCTGCAGGTATCTATAATGATCCTGGGGCTGGAGACCAAATTTCTGCTGTAATTCTGCAAAGGAATACAGAAGCCCCCCTTTATGAAGTGTTCGTATCTAGTCAGGCCCAGTCTGTTTCGCCTGTGGAACAATGGGTTCCTGTGTGGCAGAGTGAAACCACAGTCATCTATAATGCCGGTGGGTGGGCCTATGGCACTGGAGAAGTATGTGTCTTCTCCAAAGGTTAGATAATTCGGACCACATGGGGACCGTCATACAGATATGGTGCACAGCAAAGAGCAGGACCGGCAAGGGTTGCTGTGCCTCAATTTCTAGCCTCCTTGCGTCTCACCTTTGTTCAGTCCAACCGACTACGGGGACCTGCTTTACCGCTAGGTAATACCCGTTCAGATCTGGTAGGGTCAGGCTGCCCCTCTCTCTAGGGAGCACCATCAAATTCCTGCAGAGCCAGTGTCTGTCAGAAGCCCAAGCAAATCAAAGTATGCTTTTTTGTAGATGGGACCAGAAGTGCTCTGGACTTTTCAAAGGAAGCATTTGGAGGAGGAACAAAAATCTTGGAAGAACATTTTCACTGAGGCTATTCTGCCCCCAGTGCTCAGGTATGTTCGAATCCACCCCCCCCCCCCATATCAACTTATTATAATTTAAGCCATATTATTTCGGATAAGTTGGGTGTGATTCGAATGCCTAAGTGCAGACCACATCAGGGGGTGCCCAGCAGAACTGGGCAGGCTGTCCAGAAAATTACCTGGCAAGTGCCCCCTAATACTATCACCTCTGATTTCTCATAATTAATTTTGTAGCCTGCCACATCCCAGTATCGCTCAAATTCATTGAGAAAGGCTGGAACTGAGGTGGTGGGCAAGGTCAGGAAGAAATGAAAATTACGTACCTACCATAATTCTTAATCTTCTCTTGTATCTTCACCATTCATTACTGCTGGGTGTAGCCGGAGGAGTGCACCTGCTACAGGAGTTTTTTTGAGGGAGAAGTCTGCGCCAACGGTGCCGCCCACATGTCCAACATGCTGCGTAGAACGTGAGGGTTTGCCGTTATGCGCCGCAGACTCCTTCTCCATCCCAGTTCTGTTTAACCGGAGAGGATGAAAAACAGGTTTTAGAAAAAAGGGGAGGCAAGAGAGCCGAGAGATAGAAAAAGGAAAGGCTATAAACTGAAAAAGGCATAAGCCGAACAGGGGACAGACAGACACGAGAACCCTACCCTAAGTGGCCATGGGGCTCCAATCCTTGAGTGGTCTCGAGAGAAGAGAAGGCAAAGGATAGAAAGGAGGAGGAGGAGGAGAAGAGAGAAATCTAGCGGGCAAAAGGCGGGAAGAGGACGAGTCGGGCTCTCCGCCACATTAATCTGGAAGACCACTGGCCTGAAATAGATTCAAGAACCCTGCGGAATGAAGACGGGGGAGCAAGGATCCCGTCACTGCAGGGATTAAAGGACCAGGGTCTGAGGAGATTTAGTTGGCTGTGCAGCCACGGCAGAGGCCGATCTCTCTACCCACCCTTTACCCATTCCTGTGTCAAGCATGATGGAGTCTAGGTCTCACACACTGTCCCCTAAAGGGAAGAGGGGCAGTCCTGCTCAGAAGAGGAGCGAGTCCAGACTTTTAAGAAGCAAGAAATGGGAATGACCCAGCTAGAGTTTCCCATAGTGTATGGGCGTAGTCCCCACTTCAGAAGAGGACCACAGGACATCTGAGCCACACGAGAAGGAGAAGAGGAGGAGGAGGAGGAAGCAAGGAGGAAAATCCCATGAAGTCTCCCAGGAATAAACTGCTTCAGTGCAACAGCTAGGGGGTAACCTAAGCCAGAGGCTAGCCAAGCCAGAGGGGTACACCCTAGTGCATCCTGAAGAGAATCCCTGGGAGTTCCCTCAGAGGTTAGAGCAAAGACCATACTCGCCGTCCTCCAGGCTGAATGCTCTGTGACTTTTTAGAGAAGGAAACAGAGAGCTCTGAGGTACCAGGGGGCTTAGCCCCCACTTGGCCTCTAGGAGGGGGGAACGCGAGCAGGGTGTACGGGATGCCCAAGAACTGAGGCCCATGACGGTAAGGTGGGAGAGAATCAGTAATAAATGGTGAAGATACAAGAGAAGATCAAGAATTACGGTAGGTACGTAATTTTCACATCTTCCCTTGTCAATCTTCACCATTCATTACTGCTGCGTGAGTACCAAGCCTCCCACCCCCGAGGGAACCCAGCACAGCCCTGAGGGAACAGATTCCTCAGCCTCCTGCGGGAGAGGTGCAGGAGGGGGAGACTCTAAAGCCCTGCTAGACCAAAAAGATCTAAGGCTGTTCAGGATGAGGTGGTGTCCCACATGATCGGGGGGGGGCGCGCACCCCTGTAAGGTCCTCCTTGCCCTCCGGGGGGAAAAAAGGCAGGTCCCCCGGAAGGCGGAGGAGATCACCCTACGGCAGGTAATGGGTGACAATCCGGACAGACAAAGCCATGCCATCTGCCTAATGCAGATCGCTGTCCCCACAAGTCTGGACGCCACCTGACTGGCGTCGTATGATGCCCTTGCTTGGTGCCTTGCGAGCTCCAGACCCTGTGCAGAGAGGGCAATGGCCTGCCTAGATTGCTCCATATCAGACAAAGATGCCAGGACTTGTGCCAGCATCCACAACAGGTGCTTGTTATAGGCAGCATGGTGAGCCTGATGAGATCCTATACAAAGTAACACCTAAGCTGAACAGAAAACTTCTTCCCCACCGGTCGAACTCTGCAGAATCCGGATCCAGGGGTTGGTCATGCGCCAGGTGCTGAAGCCCAGAAGGAGTGTCTAGGGACATCAGCCCCAAAGGCGGGTGAGGTAGAGAACCAAGAGACTCCTAGGGGGTGCAATCCCATCTACTGCAGTCCTCTGGGGCTGGGGAAGAGGTAGCTGGAGACTGCAAGGTGCAGACAGATGCTTCCAGGAAAGGGATAGGCCAGGAGGGCACCACCAGGTGGTGAGTGATGAATTCGCTCAGGAATGAGCACGTCTCCCACTCTGTATTGCTTCTCACTACGACAGATGAGGAGCTCCTGAAACAGGCTTGAAAGGAACCGCTTATATTCAGTGAAATCAGCGTCGGAGGACAGGTGGACAGAGCATTCCTCCCCTCAGAGGAGGGAGACAAGGAGGAAAAGGAGCTCGAATGCTCAGGGTCCTCCTGCGGCAGGGGAGACAGGCAAAAGACCCACTCGTCCATGGCTCTCACATAGGTGGGGAAGGCCATCGCAGTGGCCCTTAACATCTCCCAGGTTAAGGGGCCCGTGGGACCCACATGGTCAGGGAGAGGGGGAGGTGTCTGCAGAGGAATGGGAGTTGGGCACCTAACAGATAGTGCCCGGTCTCTGCCAGGGCTCTGAAATCCAGGAACTGGTCCCGCCATATGGGGGGCCTCAGGGGTCAATCCGGGCAGCGAAGGCTGTAGCTGAGAAGACAAACCCCGGATGAGCCCCGAAGGAGAAACTCCCCTGTGGCGCGACTGGGGTTGCATGGGTCCAGAAGGGCAACCCTCCGTGCTGCCAACTAAGGGCATCTCCAAGATCTTGTGGGAAAGGAGGGGTTCAGCACTTTGACTCCTCCCCACTCCCCACAGTGTAGTGGAGGGGGGGTACCCGCACCTCGCCCGGTCCCTCAACCTTTCAGACTCCGGAGCTGCACTCTTCCTCATTCCCAGCGAGGTCGGGTCCCCCAATCCCACAGGCCTCCTGAAGGAGGTCGCAGAAGAGGGGGCCCCAGTCCCCACTCCAGGGGGTCATGGCAGCACCAGAAATGGCAACAGCCACACCCACACCAGAAAAGAACACCACACCCTGAGCCCCCAGGCCGCTGTCCCAAACGGACCCCCCCCCCAGGGCCGGCCTCGGCAGTGGGAACCGCTGGAACTACGGGCTCCGGGGACTTTGAGGGGAATGCGGGGACGGCTGGTGCCGCATCCCAAAGGGCTCTCTGACTCCGAGGTCTCTGGGGTGTCAGTCCAGGTCGGCTCTGCAGTTATCTTCCTCCAAAGAGGAAGAGACCAGGCAGACCTCCAGACTGATAACCCGGAAGACCCTTGGCAACGGGCGACAAGAAGTGCCGGGCCAAGAGGATACGGGCACCACCCATGGTGCTGCCTCATCACCCGCGCCTGTGAACAGCACTGGGATCCAGGATGGCTGCCGAGCCCAACAGCCGTGGGCCGTGACACAGGAGCCTGCACCCCTGTGGAGGTGACTGCCAAGGCGGTGTCAGCGACACAGCTCCGCAGGGAACCATGTCACTACTCTGGCACCGCAGAAGAGGCCTCCTAGTCGGCAAGGCTAGAATCAGAGGAGGCCTCCTCCTCGCCGGGCTGTATAGACCCGGGAGGGGACCCAGAGGAGGGGTCAAATATTCTGGCCTTGGCAACCTGCGAGCGACGTTGTCCTCCAAAAGTCAGCGGAGCCCTGCCAACTTTAAACACGAACTTCGAGAACACAGCGGTCCATGGAGAAGCAGGCATCGCAAAGGTCCATATCGTGACTGGGTCCCAGGCATCACAAGCAGACATCATGCCGGTCCAAACAGAAACAACATGCCGCTACAGGGCACAGCCCATTTGGATTTTACTAGCTCATGGACGTGACATAATGTGAAACAATAACAAAAACTAAGAAAAGACTCGGCACCGTTTAATAAAAAATATATGGAAAGATCTTACCAGATCCCAATAAACGGCGCCAAGTGAACTTCCACGAAAATGGGATGGAGATTGAGTTGACGTTAGGCCCGATGGCGCAGGGAAAAAACTGACTCGCGCAGCAGGTGCTACCTCGACGGCAGGAGAAACAGAACTGGGATGGAGGAGAAGTCTACAGTGCCTAACGGCCAACCCTCACGCTCCACGCAGGACACATGGGCGGCACCCATCGGTGCAGACTCCTCCCTCAAAAACAAAACAAAAAAAAAAAAAAACACCTCCCGTAGCAGGTGCACACCTCCGTCTACACCCAGCAGAATGAATGGTGAAGACTGACGAGGGAAGATCAGAGAGTCATCTCAAGTTCCCTGCCCTGGCCTGGATTCCCTGTATGGCTTAATTCCAACGAATCGCCACAGTCAAAGGCTATATACAGAGAGCAATCAAGAGCAGAGAGAGGGAACATCCTTGCCTTGTCCCTCTGGTCAAAAAGAAGAGCGCCAACAGGATTCCACTGACCTTAACCTGAGCTTGGGGAGAGATGTACAGGGTATACATACTGACTAGAGTACAAAGCACTGATCTAGTGTGTGTGCGTGATACATACACACACACACACACACACACACATTATATATATATACATATATATACATTTATAAAATGGGCATCCATATCCAAATCCAGACTTCTGATTGTATAAAACACATCACATGACCGTGCGTATATCAGAGCGCGACCGCACACCTGCACTTTTACCCTCCCCTCCAAAACAATTTTGACATTTTATAAGATAGATATACCACTCTGAGGTGTGCGGTCGCTCTGATATCGCATGCCTTGGGCGGTTGGCCGCACTGGGCCTTGCCGGCCTCGTGCGTACTAATGCACACCAAGGCAGTATATCAGAGCGACACACACCTCAGAGTGGTATATCTATTATATATATATATATATATATATATACATATACACACACACACACACACACATATATAGTAGTGTGTGTGTCTATATATATATATATATATATATATATATATATATCACACACACACACACACACACACACATACACACACACACATATATATATACATACATACACAAACGCACACACATTATATATGTTATACTTACACATACATATATGTACCTCCCATCTGTGGATTTAATTACTTGCTCGACCTCCAAGGGGCACGATTTGAGAACCAATATCGCCACCCCTTCCCTGTGAGGATGCGCCTCAAATGAAGAGTAGAACACAGAACCCACCCACAACCTTCTCAGCTTGGTGTGTTAATTCTGGATCAGGTGCATCTCCTCTACAAATGCTACTGTGGCCAAAAACAAAGTCTCAGCTCCTGCAGCACTATGGGCTTCTTTATAAGGCTGTTTAGGGCCAAACGTTGTATTTGAGCAGGGACAGCGCTAGACAGTGCAGAAAGGGAAACAGTTACAGCCTGCCCAGAAATGGCCCAATTTCCACTTGACAGTGGGTCCATAGTAGTGCACCCAGTGTGTAACTAGAGCTGAAACATGGAAAAGTAAAAAGTAGGAAAGTATTCTTTTCTTGACAAGTTTTAGCTTCTGTACTAGTGAAATCTGCACTTTCAATTAGGTTATTTCTCATTTCAACCCACATTTTTAACACAAGTGGGTCTAATTTGACCCATATTTTAAAACCCTTAGCGCAGTCACTGTGTTTAAGTAATCATTCGTCTATCATCCTAGCAGGTTACTGTGTGTGGGACCCCTCCCCACCCCGGAATCTCCCCCCCCCCATATGAACGTTTTGCACAGCACTCTGTGGCAGCAAAACAAGAACTCGGAATAAAGAAACTTTATACAACGAGTATCCCTCAAACATAGGAGCAGCACACCAGCTTCAACAGGTTACTAATCCATTCAGTTGACTGTACTGATATTCGCAGAGTCCCCAGATAGCACTGGTCCCAGTCCAGTGGCGAGTTCACCTGACACTTTGCAAGCCACCTCGTCATCTTTGCCCTCCTGGCAGCTTTGTGTGAAACATCTTCCCCTTTCTTCTTATTCATGGTGTCCCTTCCAGCCCCCCCCCCCAAAGCATAGTACATTTCAGGCGCCAGAGCCACCCCACCACCACCGCCCCCACCCCCAAGAGGCCTCGGATCATCAGCACCTATTCTCCTGGTTCACATGCATAAGGGCCCAAAAATCCCCACAACGTGCGTGGTGGTGAAAGGGGGGGGGGGGTTGTAGGGACTACCAGCAGGGTTCTTATCACCTGTGCCAAGCTGTGGGCTGAGAATGCTCTGTCACCTATTCCCATGGAGATCAGGACATCACGGCATGAGCCATCATGTGTTACCTCACCAAACACTTCTATAGGTTTGAGGCAGTGCAATGCCACGTGGGGAACTGCGACCCCAAGCTCACACCCCTCCGCAGTCTCCCCCCTCTTCCAAATGACCAACATCTATAACAAGTCTCACTGTCATGCTTCTCAACATGCAGAAACCCGCAGGAAGTGTTAGGTTCTCCAAATCTCAGCTCAAAGTAGGGCTCTTTGGCTTGCAGACTGCTAGCGTGCCTCCCCCCACCACTCGGTGCCTTTTTACCTTAACATCCTGATCCCTCACTGGTATTGCAGAAGAGTTACAAGGTCGAGGCCTCCCTGGCCCCACCTGTTGCGCAAGAACCCAAGCCATGACTGTACCAGCAGTGATCTGCATCCCCTTTAGTCCCATGAGGCCTACCAGTGAGCCCATCCTCCCTCCCCCATCATCAGAACAGGCAGAAGCAGAGTGTCTCCAAACCTGCCAGACCCCCCACCAACCCTTTTACGTCATGCAAAAGTTTTGCATTTCCCAGTTTCCCACCTACTTACAGTTCTGTTCTCAAAGTCACCCAGCTGATGAGGTAGGAATCACCTGGTTGCTCAGCAAGAACTTGGATAAGGTAGTGAAACAAATTCCCTCCCACTTCACCCCAACATGTGAGTCCTTAGAGAATCCAGTCAAAAAGTCAGGCCCTAAATATGGACACAACCTACCAATTACAAAAATGTTTTACCTGGCATGACGCACTATACCAAACCCTCCCCATCACCCCTAAGCAGAAACTTTTGCATACACTATTAATTTACCCCCCTCCTCCCCCCCAAGTAAGAAGTGGGAAGGCCCAGCATTTCTCCTTACATAAAGAATTAAGGGCTGACTACTATCACGTCCAACAAGTGGACAGTTCTGAAATCAGCAGTTCAAGGGGAACCACCCTCAGGTCAGTTTGACGTGGATGCACAGGGCTAGGTTTCTGCAGCTTCATCCCAGCTGTGCTGATCACCAAGTGGAGAGGCTCCTTTTCACTGTTGCCTTCACCTTGGACGTCTGCTGCCAGACACCAGTATTGGGCAAGGCTTTGATCACTGGGTCTGGGGCTGGAACACAAGAGTTTCTTCAATAAGGGCTTTGCCTCTGTCAAGGCATGGAAAAACTGGGGTCCCTCGGGTAAGTTAATCAAACTGTGCAATGGCAAGGATTTGTACTTTAATATTCTATTAGGCCAGGTGTTTACAGATCCAACAGAATATGGTGTTTGATAAGTGTGAGCGGGATTAGATAGTCTTGCCAGGAGTGGAGCTATAGGTCTTCCGGCTTCTATTAGCTCCCACTCATAGCAACTGAGACACCGCAGGGTCATGGTGTGCTATTCAAAAGTAGTGGTAGAAAATGAAAATTACATACCTACCGTAATTCTTGATCTTCTCTTGTATCTTCACCATTCATTACTTCCTGGGTGTAAGCCGGAGGAGCGCACCCGTCACGGGAGTTGTTTTTTTTTGTTTTTTTTTTAAACTTTGGCTGAACGGCACCGCCCTCGAGAGTGACATCATGCGTCATGCACGAGGGGCAGCCGTTAGTAGCGACCGACTCCTCCTCCAACTCAGTTCTGTGAGCCGGAGAGGCAAAAGCGAAAGCAGAGAATAGAGATAGCGAGGCAAGATAGCAAAGCAAGGAAGAATGAACTGAAAAAGGAATAAGCCGATGGAGGAAGGACAGAGGAGATAAGAGTATCCCTAACCTAGGGACTGCAGGGCCTCCTTACCTGGGCGACTCTAGGAGGAGAGAAAAGGAAGGAAATAAGAAAGATGAAGAAGAAGAAGAGAAGAGAGAGAGATGGGATGTTGAAGGGACCAGAATGCCCAACGAGCATAGTTAGCTTATAGCTGAAGGCTCGACTAACAGGGAAGCAAGAATCCCGGAGATAGAGCTGAAGAGAAGGTTCACCAAACCGCTAGACAGACTCAGGAGGCATAGTCCTCATCTTCAACATGCCATTGTTGTTGATACCCCTTCGGGCTCCTGGCAGAGGCCTTTAACCGGAGGACACCCGAGAGGAAGAATAAACCCCAGGCAGCATGAGAGCGCTGCTCAGGGGTTTAGAAATGAAAATGTAAGCCTTTCAGGCGTTTTAGCATAGAAGTGGGACTCAGATTGACTCTCCTAAGGCAGGCCAGAGGCTTAGGCTGGCTGGGATTGGTTATGGTCAGCACTGCTCTTCTGTAAAACTGTCCAGGAGGACACTTGAAAGGAAAACCAATCATCAAAATCTCACGAGAAGGGTTGCCTGCCCTCTCATCTCCCTTCTTGTTTCTTTTTTTTTTTTTTTTTTTTTTTTTACAGATAATCATTTGCAGGCTAGAGCATGACCTCTAATACTAAGAATGCCTATAGCAGTCAAGAGAGTTCCTCAGCATTTTTTCCTTTTTTTTTTTTAGAAAAAAGAAAAACAGACGTGCCTGCTCCTCCGCTCTGCAAGGCAAGAATTAGAGAAGGGGGAGGGGTTTTTGATTCTAGGGCGCAACAGCTGGAGCACGGGATTGCAGGATCAAAACTGAATAGCCTGAGCCAGGCTAAAACCCCAGAGGTATCTCGCCGAGGGATGGCAAGATATAGTTGTGCAGTTTGATCGCCAATGCAAATCCACGAGATGGCCCAAGAATCTTAGAGTAAATAATTTTTCTGGAGAAATAAGAACCCTCCCCCCCAAGATATAGATTTTTTTTTTTTGGAAAAATTGAGCAACTCTTCCTATGTTTTATAGTTTTTTTTTTTTTTTTTTTTTTATATATTTATTTTGCAGAGAGAGGAAGGAGAGCGGAGATGGAGAAGCCACAGGAAGAGGCCACTGAGGGATGTAGGATGTGTAAGTAATGAATGCTGAAGATACAAGAGAAGATCAAGAATTACGGTAGGTACGCACTTTCATATCTTCCCTTGTCAATCTCTCACCATTCATTACTTCCTGGGTGAGTACTAAGCTCTCTTCCGGAGGGGGAAGAGGCCATACCCTGAGGGAACAAGACCCCCAGCCTTCTGCTGGTGAGAAACAGAAGGAGAAGACCCTGGCTTATTCAGAAAGCCTAAGTGGGGAAGAGCTAGCAGGTGCCTCCCGAGGACGAGGAGACGGAGGGAGCCCCTGTAAAAGTCTCCTAGCTCTAGAGGAGAAAAGACGGGTCCCCCGGAAGGCGGAGCGAATCACCCTCACCGGGCCAGGGGTGACAACCTGAAAGATTTGCCATGCCGTCCGCCTGATGCAGATCGCTGTCCCCACTCAGCCTGAAGCCACCTCATTGGCGCCATAAGATGCCCTTGCTTGGTGTCTTGCCAGCTCCAGGCCTACCGCGAGAGGGCAACGGCTTGTCTGGTTTGCTCCGTGTCAGGCATTGATGCCAACAGCTGAGACATCATCGACCACAAATGCCGGTTGTAGGCAGCGTGGTGAGCCTGATGAGATGCAATACAGGCACTGCTCACGAAGACGAGAACACTCTTCGCCCCCAACGGTCGAACTGGAGAGAGTCCGCATCCGGTGGGCGGTCGTGCGCCAGGCAGCGGCGCCCAGAAGGAGTATCTAGGTAAACCAAACCAGAGGGCGGGTTGGGAAGGGAACCTAGAGACTCTGAGGGGGCACAATACCACGCTGACAGTCAGCCGGGCTGGAAAAGAAGCGCTGGGGACTGCCAGGACCGGATAGATGCCTCCTGGAAGGGGATAGGCCAGGAAGGTACCACCAAATGCTGGGCACTGAATTCACCAAGGAATTCTTGCGTCTCCCGTTGGGTACTGTCTCTCCGAACATAGGAAATCCAAAGATCCCTCACCATCCTCGAGAGGAAACGCTGATATTCTGTGAAATCAGCATCGGAGGAAAGATGAGCAGGGGGTTCCTCTCCCTCAGAGGAGGGAGACGAGGATGATGGGGTGCTGGAATGTCCAGAGGATTCCTGTGGCGGTGGGGAGAGTCGAAAGACCCGCTCATGCATGTATCTAACATATGAGGGGAAGGCCGCCGCAGAACCCCTGAACTGCTCCCAGGATAACGGACCCGTAGGACCGACATGGCCTGGGAGCGGGGGTGGTGAAGGCAGAGAGATGGGAGAGGGGCACCTCCGAGGAGGCAACTGCTCTCTGCGAGGGCTCTGGAATCCGGGGAAAGGAGCCCTAGTAGGAGGGATCCCGGATATCAGACCAGGCCGCAGAACGGAACTCTGGGGAAGCGGAGCCTGGAAGAGCCCTGGGGGAGAACCTCCCCTGTGACGACGCCGGGACTGCATGGATCCAGAAGGGCAGTCCGCACAAACGCCGCCGGAGGACACCCTAGAACCCTGGAGGGAGGGGCGAGGCTCTGCACTACGGCTCCTGGCCACCCCCCCTGAGGTGGCCAAAGAAGACCGAGTGGCAGACCCCCTGCACCTCAACCCCTCGGACTCCGAGAGGGCCCTCCTCCTCGACCACAGCGTCCCCCTGTCCCTAGAGGGGGCAACAGCACCCCGGGGGGTAGCTGTCACCGGGCCTCCAGAGAGGGGACCCTCCCCCTCCGTCACCCCCACGCCTGCCCCCCGGGGCTCCCGGCCACCCCCAGCCGGGGAACCCTCAGGAGACGACGGGGGGGACAGAGGGAGGGGCCCGCTGCGCCGCCTGGCACCCCTAGCCATCGGGGACCCAGACCCCGAAGAGCGGGGTGCCAGGGATGGGTCCACGCCCCAGCCATCGCCCCGAGGAGGACGACCAGCTGGACCTTGATGCTGGCCACCCCAGGGTCCTCGAGGCCGGGCCGCGTGAACGCCCCCGTACCGAGGGTGACGCCGCCGCCCTGCCGGTAGCAGCCAGGCCTAATTCCATTATTCCTCAACGGTGCCGCAGGCCCGCACCGCCCGAGGAAGGACAAGGTCCACGGCCCGGGCGCCGGAGGCGAGGGCGCGGCCGACGGGCGCGGCGTCCATCGGAGCCGCGAACGGCCCGAGGCCCAGCGCCGGGCACTGGCCATCACCGCGCTGATCCAAAACGGTGTTGCTGGAACGGCGCTCGGCTGATTACCGTGGCACCGCTAACGGTGCCGGATCCGAACGGATACCGAAGGCGCGCCGAGGGTCCACCCCGAGCCAGGGCCTAAAAGCCGAGGGCCTCGAGACAGGGGAGCCTGCACATCCAAGAGGTGACTGCCGAGGCGGTGTCCGCCGCGGTCCCGGAGGGACCACGACGCCTCCCAACACTGCAGAAGAGGCCTCCTCGGCAAGAATAGACGAGACTCTCCTCCTCGGACCGTATAGGCCCGGAGGGGACACGGGAAGGGCCTAACGACCTTGCCTAAGAATCCTTAAGATCGACGCCGCTCTCAAGGTCGGCGGGCCTTGCCGAGCTTAAATACGCTGGATTGGCGAGGACGCCGCGTCCATCGAGAAACAGGCGCCGCACGAATCCATATCATGGTTGGGTCCCAGGCAACGGCGGCAAACGCTATGCCGGTCCGAGATGGAGAAATGCCGCCACAGGAGCACAAACGCATAGGGCGCGTCTGCCTTAGAAAAGCGCTTAGCTCCTAACCGGATATAATGCGTAAATTAACAAGACTAAAACACACTAGGAAACACACCCGGCGCCGGTAGATAGAAAAAAGGAACAGTCTTACCAGATCGGCATCGAAAAGCGAAGAAAACCAGGAGTCGGGTACACTACCATGCAGTTAAGGACGCCTACACACGAAAGCAGGTGCTGCCTCAACGGCGGGAGAAACAGAACTGAGTTGGAGGAGGAGTCGGTCGCTACTAACGCCGTCACAAGATGACGATGACGCTACTCGAGGGCTTGTTAGCCAAAGTTTAAAAAAAAAAGTTCAGATTTGGTGTGCGCCCGCTTACACCCAGGAAGCATGAATGGTGAAGATTGACAAGGGAAGATCAATGATGCTCTCCGGGTCCGTGGTGCACTTCATGACCTCTGACAGGCCATCTGTAGTTTCCCACTGCATGTTCCATTCCCCACCCCCACCCCCAACACCACATTGTGGAGTCAAGTTTTCTGAGCTCATAAGAGAACCTTTTTAGAAGTTAGGATAAACTGTTCTTCATCCTTGCTCTTAAGATTGGCCTGCTCGGATGTCACCAACGCATAGTGACTGAAGGATCACGAGTAATGGTAATCGGCAACCATCTGTGCCTTTAGTGCCTCTTCTGACAGTTTTTGGCAGCATCATACTTTGCTCTTTGTAGGTTTTTAGACTGATTTTGTTGTGGCAGGAATCAGTCACAGACTGTAATTTATTTCATCAAGAGGAGGGAGCCGCACAGGTCTAGGTCTGCATCAGAGGAAGGCAGAACCAGAAGTCCACCAAGATACTTCTGTTCCGACACAGACTTCAGTGTGACACCATGACAGGTTATGTCCAAAGTAGGGCCTCTCAACAGGCTTTTTTTTATTACTGATTTAGGGCTTGGGCACTTGACATCTTATGGGTTGACCAAACAGCATCTCTTGCTTAAATAGGTCAATAATATCGGCAGAGACCCAGTGGAGGTGCATGCCACTTACTCTGAATTTTTAACAGGAGCATGCATGTAACAGTCTGACAGAATGATAGAGAAGAACAGCTTTAGCTCCTGTTCAGTGTCTGAGGGAACAGACGTGTGTGGGATAATATGATATTGGGTTGGGGGGGTTCTTTTCCTTTTTAAAAATGCAGTATCCTAATGTGGGGCTAGACACAGTATGATGTTCGCTGTATGGCCTCTTATTTTCAGACCAGCTTCTCTAGTACACAAAGTTTACAAAAAGTCATTGTGTCGGTACAAGGGTGGGAGTTGCAACTGTGGTGGTGGGTGGTATGTGCTGTAGGGGAGCCATGTGCTCCTGGCAAGATGGCAGCCTAGTCGGAAGCACGTAGCCACAGCGACGCGGATACCACTAATCCACAATAGCAACACCAGCAGAGTGACTGCATAGTAAGCATACTATAGAACATGCAGACAGTTCCCCCAAAGTGTCGACAGGTGCACTGCAATGTCAGGCAAAGGTGTGCTGCGGCTGCAAAACTCTCAGGGCTGTGCAGTGTGCACCGCACCTGCATGTACACAGGTATGTCAGGCACACCCTCCGCTCTTGGTGTGTTGTGTGGTTGTGGCCTCTGTGTGTTGCACTGTGTGCCGCTGTCGATGAGCCATGGGGTGGGCTGTGTTCCACTGAGGGGTGCGTGGGCTGGGGGTGCGGTTGCTGTTGTGGATTTGCGGGTCGTGCCCGGGCGCTCATGCGTTGCCCACCGCTGTGGTGCCAGTCGGGTTGCTGCTCGGAGTGTTGTGCTGTCGCTGTACAGGATGTCAGTGGCAGTGTTGTCGCTCTGCTGTGGTGGAACCGGCCTAGCCCCCTCCGTTTATGATATAGTTATCTCCACAACAGATTGTGAGGTCATAAACAGAACTGTAACGTCAGGTGTACACAAACAGCCAAAAGCAGATAGGACAGAGATCCTGTTTTCATGCAAAAGTCCACAGTAATAAAGAAAGAAGGGTAACAATTACCAGAGGAAAGGAAATAAAAGCTGAAGTGTGTCTAAACATTACATTTTTTCCCCAAACCCATACACTAGTGTCAGGGGCTCTTTAAAGGCCAAGTTAAGAACTCACAATGGTTACTACATTTGTTATATCACTTTAGGATTAATAAAGTAATTTACTGCCAAATTCAGGATTCAATTCCCATGTCCCAGCCCGCTTTGTAAAAAAACACCCTATTTCAATTCATCTTTGTGAAGTGGTATCCACCTACAGCAGTCCATAAATCAAAATCCCATTATATTCCAACAGTTAAAGATGAGATTTAAAGACGCAAAATGCAGTCGTATTAAGTGTACTAGTGGCATTTACAGCTGGAAGGGTACATGCTGCTGCAGTACTGAACACTAGCGAACAAACTCTAGGAGAACCCGTACATTATCTAGAGACCTGTCATAAAACAACTTGGTCCACCTGCATAAAACTAAGAGCCCAATTTCACTCAAGAGTTATTTTATGATGCTTTAAACCTGTCTTTACCATCGGAACATAAACCTGTGGGACGCACGTAGCCCAGTTATACAATTTTCCATTCAGCTATTTGGCGAAAATCTGTGTGTGACTTGTCTCTGTCAACCATTCTGTATAGGTGCAGAGCAAAAAAAAAAAAAAGACAAAATAAATTCAACCACACTCATGTTAGCATTCCTTGAGGTTGCATTTTTTGACCATTCATCTGAAAAAGGTAGACAGTGTTGCCAGATTTGGTCTCAAAATATCTTCTAATCAGCTCTATGGATACCAGATGACATTCTTTCCACTGGAAATTTAAAAAAAAAAAAAAAGGCACAAGGGAGAGTGAATTTTAACACTATATTTCAAACAAGAAAAGAAATCTCTTTGTAACGCTTATACTTTGTTTTTGCAAGAACATTTACATACTAGGTACTCATGCAAGACATCACATGACTAGGAGACATCCAGTGCAACATTAAAATCTATGCAATCTGACATTCTGAAGTGAGGGTAATTCAACAGTCTGTCTATGTCCATGCTACACCCTACAAGACGTTTGGAGGTCATCTGAAAATGTCCAGTACCAAACAAATTAAATCCACAGCATTCATGCAGACAGTGCAATGATCCTAACTTCACTGCACTGATGCATTCAACCAATTGTTAGACTGTATTGCAAGATGTGGAGTGTGTGTCTTACAGTTGCCCGCTTTTGCAACTTTGCACTTCTGCCACGTTGCTCTACATCTGCTTGCACTTTAATTGCATGGCTTACATCAACTGCATTGTATCTGCTCGCCTGTCCCACTCCCTGGGTCGCACCTGGAAACAAGTCTTGGCTCAGTGCGTCTATTCCAGGTACCAATTTAAAAAAAATTAAAAATAAATAAATAAAGCATTCTCGGCACTTAGAAGAAAGAACTTTGCTTCAGCCTCGAACAATTAAGGCATTTTTACATTCGTGAACTGATGAGACATTTTGCAGCAGTATCTAGGTGAAACCCTTTTACATGCCAGTTATTAGGCTTAAAGGGAAACAATGGAAAAGACAAAGCTTTTCTCAGACACTGCAGAAACTCTCAATTAGTGCTTTCAGACAGTAACAACTTTATTTAATAATTTAGAACAGCTACCCACAACTTCCACTTCCTGTTGCTGGCAGCAGCCATTTCATGAGCAGCAGTGAGCTTCCTGAGCTCACTGTATGCTAATATCCCTTTGACCTCAGCTATTGGTTGACAGGACATATTAGCATACAGTGAGCTCAGGAAGCTCTCTGCTACTCATGAAATGGTGGCTCCCAGCAATAGAAAGTGAAAGTTGAAGGCCACGGTTTAAATCACTAAAAAATCAATTAGAGTTATTCGTTATAAAATGTTACCGTCTGAAAGCACTAATCAGGCATTTCTATAGTGCCTGAATAAAGCTGTACCTTTTCCACTGTTTCCCTTTAACAGTGCAACCATGCACTTTTTAAACTGTCTGAATGTATGAAATCTTCTAATATAGGAGTAAAGGAAAAAAAAAAAAAAAAAAACCTCATGTTGCTAATAGACAGTCCCCCCTGAGTATCACTAGTCGATCCTGCGCTACTGCAATAAATATCTGTGCCCCTCCCCTTACACCGAGTGGAACCGCATGCCCGTCCTACTCCACATGGATGCCACCATTACAGGGAACTCGGACGCACTTCCCAATAACATAAAATTCCTCATTAATTAAATTGGGAGGAAGGAACATAAGCAACATGAACAATGAGAAACAGCACCCACACAGATCAGGTAAATTGCATCTCTGGTAGACAATCAACAACAGTGGCCCAGCAAGACATAAAATGAGTATCCTGCAATTACTTACTATAAAACAGAGCAAACACACACTACTAGCATTCCAGTAATACTCGCTAGGTCGGTCTAGTTTTAAGTTTCTCCATCTTGGCCTTTGTTTTCTTAAGCCCAAGTCGTCTTGCAATGGCCTCCACTTTCTTTATGGCTGCTGCTGGATTGATGTACTGGAAGGTACCCACTGTACTGGATCCTCAGGCAGGTGGGCATCAAGAGGGAATGGGCCATCCCAAGCTCCGAGGTTTGGTGCAGATGGCAATTATTTTCCTTCTCGCCCTCGTAGCACAGGAGAGATCCAGAAAAGCGTGCACAATAGTCCCATTGAATTTAAGGCATCCGATTCTCTGGATGCCTGCAGGATGCAGTCCCGTACTACTGCACATGCAGTCACCAGAAGCACCGTCTTGGGCCACTTTTGTTGGCGCTCAACAGGCCTCAGGGAAATCCGGTAGACTATTTAAACTAGGCACAAGAAATTCAGGATTCATTTTAAGTGCCCCTGGTAACCATCCCTGTAGGAAGGCAAGAAGATCATCCCCTTCACAGTTTTCTGATACGCCCACAAGCCATATGCTGGAGGCCCTATAGTTTTCTAGGCCTCTTGTCTGTATTTAAGTTGTGCGTTTTCCTAAGCCATCTTGTCTGTCGCAGTGAGAGCCTGATTCGCGTGGGTTTCGCAGAGGCTGCCGTTGTAGTCACAACTTCTATTTTTGTATATTGGTCAGCAAGCCTTTTAAATATCAACTCAACCTTCCGTCAATGGCTTGCATTAAGACTTGGAGGGCCTTCCGAAGTGTCTGTCCCCTCATAGCCTATGTAGCTGTTGCGGCCTGTGATTCTAGTGGCAGCTGATTCTTAAGTCTGCTCCCTTCTCCTTTATTGGGACACACCATCATCCAAAAATACACGTGGCTGTGCAGTGTGATGCGGTCTACTCGATGCTGTCAAAAAGTTGTAAATTTCAAATAAAATTATTTTCCAGTTTTTGTGCTTGTAGTTGTGCAGAACTCCTTCCCTGTGTGCTTTGTCAGTATGCATGCTCAGCAGTGACCCCCCCCCCCAAAGAAAGACATCTTGAGCAAGGATTATAGGCATTTTAATAACCAAATGATGTAGAAGTGGCTTGCACAAATGGCTTAGGACTGGTCCAGAACCAGAGTTGGGGTCAATTCCACTAATGCAACTCCAATTCAATTCCCTCTCCACATCAATTCCTTCAATTCAGATTCAATTCCATACAATTCTTTTAATTCCAATTACAATGTCAATCCCAAATCAATCTAGTTAATTCCAATTCCAGCCATGTATACAGTATATATTCAGGACCCCTTTCAATTCTGTCATTCCAAATCCAATTCTACCTCCAGTCCATGAAATTTTATAATTTTGTATTAAAAGATAAGGAACACTCACACAATATGTAGTTTTTTTTTTTTTTAATTTTTATTGCCACTTCTAACAGCAATAATGATAATTTAGATTTGTTACTGTACAATGTGCATGTGCACATCCAAGAAACACAAAAGAAAACCATAGACAAACAATGTTGTACTGTAGTATGTACTGCCTCAAAAAGAAAGTATCAAGTTATACATACAGCCATAAAGATTATCATCACTTATCAATTCTGTTACACCTGATCATAAGCTCTTCAAATTTTGCATCACTTAGGTTGCATCTCAGGCCTGAAAACTTTGCCTGCCACACTAAAGAGTCTTTTTGCAGGTGCAGATGAAGCAGGTGTGGCTAGATGCTTGCAGGCTAGTTGGGCTAAATGGGGGAACTCCATCTGTTTTTCTTTCCAATAAGACAGAGGATCCGAATCTTCTGGCAGACCGGGTTGACTCAGGTAGTTCGATATGTCAGAAGAGGCGTCTGAGGTGGCGATACTGCTGCAGATATCAGTGGAGTGGTTTGTCATATATGAAGAGAGTTTGATGCGTGTCTTTGGTGGAGGGGATGTAGCCATGTCAACAACTCTTGGTAGCAGGGAGGTGACCTTGTCAGTCAGCAGTTCCCTCATGCTGTGCACTTCTTCATCCTTGCACCAGTCCAACTTGAAATGAGGATCCAGACATGCAGCCATCTTGAAAAAGTATCTCCTCAAACTTGCAAGGCATGTCTCCAAGGATGACTGCATGGTTACCACCACCTTGTTATAGGTTTCACTGATGCGTGCTATCGCATGACATAAACCTCTGACACATGCGATGACATAACTGGCAGTGATTATCTGGTCTCCCTGGACCTTCTCAGTGACCTCTTCAAAGGGCTCCAGTATTTCACAGAGTTCCCCAATGATTTTCAGTTCGTATGGTGTGAGCTTGCTTGGGGCATGAAGCTTGGATAGGAACTCTGCAGGAACTTTCAAAACTGACCTCAGCATCTTCAGCTGGCTATTACACCTTGCAGCATTTGAAATTTGCAGTCTGTAATGTCCCTCCAGTAATACTGTTGCTACGGCGGATTTATGGCAATTAGATACTATTCTGGACACCTTTGCCATCACCTGTCTTAAAGGGCCAGCCTGCTCCAGGGCATCACGAACAACCAGCTGTAGAGTTTGAGCAAAATAGGGGCTATGCTCAGGTGGAAAATAATCCAGTTTGTCGCTCACACTCACCACTTCAATATCAACAGCCTCATCTTGGTCTTCGTCACCATCTTTGACATCCAATGGTGGGAATATGGCGAATGCCTTCACCATGTTGGCAGCATTGTCAGTCACTATGCCTGAAACTTTGTCAGCCATATTGTAGACTTCAACAGTCTCCTCACAAGTTCTGTAGATGTTCTCTGCAGTATGCATGCCCCTAAAACGCTGACAAGCCAACATGACACTTTCTAGTGTGTAGTCCACGGTGAAGTGGCCCGTGATGCCAATAAAGGACCTCATCTCTCTACTTGACCAGAGATCTATGGTGAGGTAGATGTCCTGGGCTTGTTGCATTTGACTCCTCAGTTGATCTTGGACACCGGAGGTGCGTTCAGGAAGTAGCTTCTGGCTGAGGTATTTCCTGCTAGGCATGGTGAAGCATGGTTCAGCTATGCTAAGGATGTCAACAAAGGCTGTGCTGTCTACAATAGACAGGGGCATGAGATCATTAGCAATGAAGCTAACAATACTGTTGGTAAGCTTCACCTGACGAGGATCTGTGGCCTCCCACTTCTTAGGGTCTGAGGTCTGGCCAGATTGATCAGCAGACTCCCCAAGGATGTCAGGGTGCTTCTTCTGAAAATGCACAGAGACAAAAATCTCACACATTTTATGTGCATAACACACTTAACAACAAATCTAGCAAAATAACCGGTATTCAATTACCAGGTGAAGCTTAGCATTTAATCATCTCCTTACAATAATGAACCCTAGATTCAAAATGGAATATCTAATTCTCTATATTTAATCTGGCAAGATAAGGTATGATATGATACAAATAATACTAAACCATTCAGCGAGACCTGCTTAGTACACAGGCACCATAAGGTATGATGTTTGCAACCTATGCAAAAAATGTAATCAGGCAAAAGCTACCCATGAAATACAGCTTTCCCTTGAGGAGTGGATACACTTAACCAATTTATTACAAAAACTAGTAATGTATTACAGAGATTGAGTAGTTTTAGTGAACCTCTATTAGTTCATCAATTATATAACCACAAATCTTTAACACAAATTTTCACTAAATATTTTCTACCTGCATCGTAAAATTCACTAATTAAGCATAAATACACCAAACATTAAAATGACAAATTTACCTAAGAAATTTTAGACATGCAAGATATGGATTGTCACATAATATACTTACTTTGAGGTGCCTTATGAAGTTGGAAGTAGCTTTTGTTGAACCAGACACAGATATTCCGCAATATTTACATATTGCACATTGGTTTCCCACTTTCCTACCTTCACTTGGCTCAAACTGATCAAAGACGGAGGTCCTCCTTGACACTGTGGCACTTAAAGACAACAATGTTTAAATCGTCAGGCAAAGTTTGTGGTCAAAAAGCAAGAGAAATGGTCTTTATTCCGTTCCTCAGTTCCTCATCCAGTCCAGGGTCAATCACACGATCAGGGTTCTCCATTCCAGTCCAGGTCCAAAATCCAAGCAATCCTTCAAAAACTCTCCAACACAGCCAACTACTCTCCAAATCCTAACACTCCCAGTCGCCCTCTTTGTCTTTCCAAAAATGTACTCAACAAAGACTGACTGTAAGGCTGGGTCTTAAATAGAGCTGTAGGGCAGATTGGCTCGTTCCAATTAACTGAGGACAGGAGTTAACATTCACATCACAATTGTCATCCTAATACTCACTTGTAACGATGACAACAAGCAATTTATCAATAAAAGTGGCTACTAGTGATCTGCCTATTTCAGGCTCCTCTTCCTTGTGGAAACGTAAGCTGTAATCAGCTCATCAGTCATGACACCTGTTGTTGCGATTGTGTGAATTACATACAGGTGTGTTGACTATTGAGCCAGGCTACACTGGGAATACTATTCCTCAGGTTTTTGAAAGCACTTCAGTGCAAAAGTTTTGTGCGAAAATGGGTGTTGTTCAGTGGAACTGAAATGGAATTGACAATTCCATTCACTAAAAAATGCCAATTCCAAAGCTTTGAGATTTTTCTCAATTCCAGTTCATTACCAATTCCACACTTGATCACACCTGAATTGGAATTGACCTCTGAATTTCAATTACATTTGGAATTGACCCCAACTCTGTCCAGAACAGAGCCAGATTTGCTCTCAAGGACCTCAGGAATGTTCTAAGATAGCCGCTAGCCAATGGGGCTTAGAACATACACTGGTGATCAGAGCAAATCAGTAACCTAAAGAGCTGGAGGAGAAACTGGTCATCTTCCAGATCTACATGACCCAGAAACAGAGACAAACCAGTTACGACCTGCAAATCACCTATCTCTGCTCATCCATTCAGCAAGAATGGTGTTACGGAAAATGAGTACCCTGGAAGTAAAAGATCTTATGGCACTCACTGTAAGAGACTGGGGGAGGGGGGGACTTTCTATTTATTTATTTTTTTTAATTAAAATAAATCCAAGACAAAAATTATACAGAGTAAATCAAAACATTAACACAAACCAACCACCAAAACCAAGATTTCAATAGTGGTATATTATTTCTTCACTGCAAACATGCTTTTAAACCTGTGCAACAGCAGTTACATTCTAAAGAACCCGCTTCAGTTCCTTCCACAGTAAAGCTACTTTGTTCGCTGTATGGATACTTTTCTCCATTTTATGTACTTTCCTTATTGCTGACTCTTATCTTAATTACCACCTTAGGTGAACACAGTTTCCGCTGCAGTTCTAGCATACATCTGGCCTGCCATAGGCAATACCAGCAGCAGGTAACACAACTGCAAGACGAGAAAACTGCCATGGTAAGAGATGGGGATTTTCCCCGCTGTCCTGGTCAACATTCCACAGGTCGATATGCTCCACCCCACAGGAAGCACATGGAAATCAACAAGTCACAGATCAGTGTGTCCATCTTGGTAAAAAAAAACTGGGGCAAGGATCCCACCCTCTTCAGTGGTACCAGACACTTACTACCCAACAGAGGTAGTAGGAAGATCTGGCACACTTCTAAACACTCAAGCGTGCCTTACATTCATTAAATACAGACATCACCACATTTAATAAACACACCCAATTTCTACTTTTCATAAAGCAACACCTTATTTTGGCAGTGACAGTAGCACACAGGGGGTTATTACTGCAAATCTAGAATTCCAGAACTAAATATCTCTTACACACAGCAATACTACTATTTGTTTTCCTCCCATTTCTTATCCTCCCTGCAGTTTCCCCCTGTCACCCACACAGCTGTTTGAGGCCCCCCTCCAGCTAGGGGGATGGGCAGGTGGCTGCCTTCCCAGCCTGTACGAATGCTGCACTGTGACTGGCTCGTAGGGTGGGCATCAATGATGTGCAGCTCATGCACTCCATGTCTGGGAGCCAAGAACCTTACATCCTCAATGGAGCCGTCTTTTTTCTTTTTGGTCCAGCTCACCCCGCCGCTCCCATAGGGAGCTCAGACCCTGCCCACTCGCTGCCACCCCCCATGCCCAGGCTTACCCCCCCGGGCGGGCCGCCAGGCAGGCACCCCCCACAGTCCGTGGTGGTAACGTGCCCTGGCTTACCCCCCACGGTGGGGCCACAGGAGCGGGACATGCAATGACAGACCGTGTTTAGCCCATCCCCCGCAGAGAACGGTGCCAGCACAATGAATCCCTCCAGCCACCGCCAGGGATCCATGACATGCCAGATATGCTACCCCCTGCCCCAAGAGGAGAGCAGTCCCAAGGATGCTCAATTCTTCTCCCTCTGGCCGGCCCTCTGATGTCCTGAGTCAGTTTCTGAACCCGGGTAGTCTGTGCAACAGACGGACACACTGCCTCTGCGCTGGAGGGCCCAATGGAGCTATCTTAACTGGAGTCAAAACAGCTGCAAATTTCCTTCAACCGAGAGAGCAGACCGGCTGTTTTCACAGCCAATGCCAACCACTGGTTGAGCGGTTTGTATCTTTTTTTTAAAATTAAACTACGTAAAAGATTTTGCCAGCCTTCAGGTGTCGCAGTAGGGCTACTGCTCACAACTTCAGCGACCAGACTTCAGGAATAAGGCAGAGTCAGAGGCCAGGGTAGCAGGGAGATAGGAAATGTTCCAAAGGACACACTTATTTAGGGGAGGGAGGGCAGCAGCCACTGTTACAACACTGCCAGCTAGGTGATCACAAGTAACAATGCAATGGAGGTACAGCTGGGAGAGGGGGAATGTCGGCCATGCTCTGTGTGTGAGCATGGATCCACACTGTGTTGGTATTCCAGGGGGCGGGGAACCTCAGAACTAAGGAAACCCCCTGTCTTGGGAACAATGGTCTCTGGCCCTGCCACGGTGTGTTTTTTTTTTTTTTTTTTGGGGTGGGGAGGAAGAGAGTGTTTCAAACCCCTGGGGTTTTCAACGGAGATGAAGTAAGTAGTAGAGATGCCAGGGTTAAGTCTGGGTCTGATATGAGGGAAGGAGGCTGAGGCAGTAAACAGCATTTACTGTAAATGATAAAAAAAAATAAATAAAAGAAGCCTTAGGCATCTCTTATGGTACAAAGAGTATAGTCATAGTCAAAGTTTGGGTGCCAAGCACAGTTAGCTTCACGGTTATCTTATCCAAACTGTGCAGGAGATGACACTTTTACATACGTTTATAGGGCAAAATCGGGCCATCTCTTACAACTATAAGCCTATCCTCATGTGTAATGTTAGGGTAGCAGAACTGGGAATCAAAGGCTGACATACTAAGTAACTACATGGAGACATCCACAGCTGTAAGAGATGGCATGTCAGATGAAACACTCACTCAGATACCGTCCTTATTACCTAATTATGTTTTAGGATTTTAATGCAATAAACTCTTACCACTGGGGGGCAGATCCAGAGCCTACCCTCTAGTACAACTTAAGACAGTCCAGTGTAAGGGGTTTTATAACAGAAAGAAGGGGGCCAGGGGGCCCTCGATGAGCTTTTGCCTCAAGCCTGACAGAGGAGGGCGACCAGGATGTTTCAGGGCATGGAGGGTAGGATCTATGAGTAGAGACTGGATGAACTCAATCTGTACACATTGGAGGAGAGGAGGGACAGAGGAGACATGATAAAGACTTTCAAG